>OZ001355.1:24845486-25450101 GCA_963924055.1 Drosophila limbata
AGGCAGCCGCGTGTGTCAGGCATTTTCTGCGACGCACTTGTATGCATTCCGCGGAGCAGATGCTCCACTCGCTCCACGACGACCAGCGTGCAACTATGTGGCAAAAGAAAGAATGGCAGAAAGCAAGCAAGAAAGGCAGTTTAGAAATCAAAAGTCATATTAACATGATTTAGCACACATTCCCGACAGCAGCATGCCCCAATGCCATTTATCAAAGCCACCAAACGAGCGCCATGGATACAGCTCAATGGAGGGATATTCATGTACACAGTGAAAAAAACCATGTATTACACTTTGATTCAACTATTCAAATTTAATTTAAATTTCAAAGTAAATATGAAAAAATGCAATTATGTAAAAGTTATTTTCGGTCGAAATTAACACATATCAAGACAAGATTGAGAATTCAAAATGATAAATGAAAAATATTTTCATTGAATATTTAATTGTATTTATAGTCTACACGAATCTTTGATTTCAATAAAACTTGATCAACTTTAGTGAATTTTTGAAATGATTTTTTTAAATGAAAGTGTTTTCCATTAAATTTAATACTTTTTCTATTGATAATTATTTGTGCGATGCTTTTTTTCTCTGTGTGCAGACATCAACCGAGGTAGGGGTTGAGCTAAAGTGGGCGGCATTTGGGCCTGATGGCCTGGCATTACGTTTTACGAGTATGGCAATGCTTTGGCTAATAGATGCGTCGCAATTATGCCACCTTTCAAGCTGAATGCAGCTCGACTCGTACAATTTATAGGCATTCAAGGGCCCCCAAATGAGCTTCTATCCCTGGGGAGCAGTCGAGAAATGTTCCCATCATATTTAACAGAACATTCTCCCCGCTCTTCTTTCGCTCTCTCTCTCTCTCTCTCTCTCTCTTCCGAACTTCTCTCTGTTCCTGTTCAAAATCACGTTTTGTGTGAGTAAAAGTGATTGTCATTTTAATGCTTTTCTATTTTCGCATTTGCTTCATTTATTTCAATTTTTCCCCATTTTTTCGTCCTATTCTTCTGTTTGTTTGTTGGGGGGAAAAGTCCGAAAACTAAACAAAAAGCGCAAATTTGTGCATGTTGTTGGCGTTCTTGTTGTTGTTGGTATGGTAAGATGTATGCCTATGCTGAGCTCATATATATATCGGCATTTGGCACTTCCTGTTTTTAGGAACCCAAAACCACCCCCGTTAAGGCAACAACAACAGCAACAGTAAGAAAATCGCCAGTCGTCGCCCCATCATCACTTTTGCCTAGACTAGTCTGTGTGTGTTAGTGTGTATGTGTGTGTTCGACACTCACACCACTACACGCATCCTGTTGCCCTTTCGAGGGTCGTCGCCAGACTGTTGCATGAATCAGACAGCGTAAATCGTGGTAAGTGATTTTTAAGTTGCTGTCCGCTTTTCTTCAGCTGTTCAGTCAACAATGACGTCACGCTTTCCATGGGGCGGAAAGCCCCAACTAAGTCCACTACTCACTCAGTTGGTCCAGAATCCGTAACAGATTCTGATTCCACATTCAGTTAAACAGCCTCGGATGGCTTTGAATAAATGAATAACTCCATGCTTCGTTGGAGTTGGATGCAGATGCGGATGTTACGGCCTTCGGCTCAGTTTAACACAATTGTTTATTGAATTGTAAAGCTCAACCTCCCCAATTTCCCCAACTTCTCAATTTTCAACAGACAATTGTTAACTGTTCACTGTTAAATGGCAACTGCACAGAGAGAAAAATTCGTACTGAAATTAAGTTTGATATTACTCGAACCAAGTATATGGGATTATTAAAAGTCATATTTCAGGTAAGTCTTAGTGATGCTAATAATTCTTGATATACAAAATTAGATTTATTAGAAATTATCACCTAAGATGCTTCAAAATATAAGTTTAGACCTCGAATTCGAAACGATCTATCATAGCAAATACTCACAAAAAATCGTTATACAGTATGTTCTTTAATAGAAATTTTTAGAACCTACTAATGTAATCAGTTCTCATTTCACATAAACTCTGATGAAATTTAACTTTGAAAATACAATAAATGTGGAAATACCAAATATTTTCGCTCTGTGATGTCACGTTGCAACTAACAATTTCTGGATTTGGCTCGTTAAGCATTCAACTTTAACGGCTCGCACACAATGCCGTCATATTGAACTGTACTCCCCCTGAGTTGTCGCCCTCTTTTGGGGCAACCTTTTGAATGAGATGCACATTGTCAGGCGTTTGGTTCAACTTACTGCGCTTACTCGACGAAATGTCAAATCCATCAGCGCTCACAATTTGAGTGTCCTCTGTTGTCAGCGGCAGTCAGCAGCATCATCGTAATCAGAGGCGTCGTTGGGCGATTGTGGGCGTGGCAGCAACAGAGGCAGCAGAAGAAAATGAAGCACCATAAGGTTGACACGGTTCCATGGGGATGAAAAGTCATAAGATGTAGATTGAACGTTGAAAAAAAGGAAGAAGAAAAAAAGCGAAACCGAAGCAAAATTTAAAATTAATTTTATGACACACTTTTCATAGAAAACAGCGCCCTTCAACCTAGCCCCACCCCCCTAAAAGCAGAGTCACCCACTTGAAGTGTATTGCTATTGCTTCTTCAGCTTCTTCAGCAACTGCCCCTCATCCTCCCATCCCATCCGTGCCCTTCTCATCTATTTTCCTGTACCGCTGTTCCCTGGATGTCTGTCAACAATTGCTCATTGCTGTGCCCGCTGTGAGCCTGCCAGTGTGCATGGGTGTGTGTGTGTGTGTAAGCACTACAATACAATGTGCAATACAATAAATTTACATGAATAAAAGTGAAGAGTCTCAAACACATGCCGCCCGTGCGTCTGTCAAAAAGAGAGCGCCCCAATCTCAATTCTCATTCCCATTCCCGTTCCCATGCCCAATTCTCCCCTGCTTTCGTCAATGCCTTTGTCACCATTTAGTCAGTGCCTGTGACTGCGGCTGGTATGCCGCCAGCAGACGCCCTCGGGCCCGGTCCCATCCGTCCACCTCCAGGTCCAATCTATCCATCTATATATGAGTTTGTATATATATATATATCTCAGTCCCATCCATGTGCAGATATCAGTCGTCGCTCCAAAGGCAGCCACAACAGCAGCCACAACGCAGTCGAATGCGTGTTTTAAATGAAATACTCAGCGCTCACTCAAAAATGTATTATACTCTCGTCTCAAATGGCTATTACGACTTTATCATGTGTAATGAAAACTATAATAAAATATAATATGAAGAGCTATCGTAAAAAATGTCATAAATATATGTTATTTAGGACAGTTCTTTACTATCTACAACATTTTCTACTCCCACTTTTATTACTACTGAACACTACTTCTACTACAGATCTACTCAATTTAAGAAAATTCAATGATAGTATATAAATTTTCCTTAATTCCTTTTCTCTGCTATTTTAGAGGATATATGTTTAAATAACTTTAAACCTTTCTTTTATATTTGGATAGTTGAAACAGTGTTTACTCCTGATTTAACTATCTACTACTCATTCCTTAGCCTACATCAGTATCTCCTCCCTTTATTATCAATGTTTAAAAGTCCTTTTCTCCTGTACTACCTATAATAACTTTTAATAACTAATGCATATACTACAAATTTTGTTTCTAATACCAAAATTACTACAAATAGCTCCTGTCAGTGACATGACAAAAGAGTACACAATTTGCGACTTGACAAATTTGTGTGCATCGCTTTTGTTGTTTCCTTTTTTGGAACGCCCCTTGAACTTTTGCGGCTCAGTGCTTTGTGTCGGACTCTGCTCTGGGTTCTGCTGTCGTTGCCTGGTGTGAAAAATGTGCGTCGTTTTTGGCCAAATCGGAGGATGGGGCTATTTGGCAGTGGCTGATGGGGTCACAGGGACGCAGGTGGCAGTGGCGTCGTTACCCACAGGGCTGCCATTTAAATTGACAATTTTGTTGTTGTCACTTCAATTACGGCAACACTTTAAAGTTACCAAAAAAGCGTAAAGTGGGCGCACAAATTTTTGTGGGTAACCAGAAAATCGCTCGTTTCTCATACCTGGACAGGCGGCACAGTCGGCGGACTTTTGTACCTGGGGACCCGCACACTGGGCGCCCCCATTCAAGGGCATCGGATTGTTGCAGGTGCGCGTTCGCTTGCGGCCCTGACTCGGTTTTCCACTGCATTTGCACTCACGCCAAGGGCTCCAGGCACTCCAGCCACCATTGACTGCAAGAGAGAGAGAGAGACAGAGAAAGGGAAAGAGAGCAGTTAGATTGGGGAAATATGTGAACAGACCGCAGATAAGTCGGTTTACTGACCATAGACAATGAGCACGGCCGAATCGGAGACACGTTTGCCGGCAATATTCTCCGCACTGCAGCTATAGTTGGCCATGTGCTGGAGCGCCACCTGGCGGAAGGTGAGACTACTACCAGCCACAGTGATCCCCGGTTCAGTGTCGACCGTTATGACTGCGTTGTTCTTGTGCCAGCTGAGCTTGGGCTCCGGAAAGCCGCCGGGCGGCTCGCAATGCAGTTCCGCCCGACTGCCCAGCTCAAGGCGCAGCGATGTGGGCGACTGGCCAAAGGACTTGCGAATGTCTAAAGGGGTGCATTGACAAAAGCAGATAGACAGTTAGTACAGAAAGTCTTTTGACAGAGGAAAAAAGTTACATATTTGATAAAGAAATTTATTAATGTAATTTCTTTACTTTGTAAGTAAGTAAGTCTAGTAATTCTTCTGACAAAAAAAGTTATTTACACATTTGCTTTTTATTGGGTTAAAAAAATTTAAGCACAAAATAGGGATGAATACCAAAAAAATATTAGTAATTCTCTCAAAACTATGTTCGGTATTCAATTGAAGTAATTATAATCAGTTAAACTATTTTCTCGCAAATATAACTAACTAAATATAATAAACTAAGAACAAGAAAACCGAATTTTTTTAAATTTGTGGATTATTTCTTTGTCAAAATAATTACTGGATTAAGTGTAATTAGGGTTTACAGCACGCTGTGTTTCCCTGTTTGTTACTCACATGCAATGTGCACTGTGGCTGCCTGGCTCTTGACCACACCTCGACTTGACCACGCGTGGCACTCGCACTTGAAGGGCCCCTTGCCGAAGTATTCGTCGACAAGATCGCGATGGATGGTGGCGGTTACCTCCTCCATGTGCACACCCGTGTGCGGATCCACGTGCTTGTCATGGGTGGAAGGAGGGGGTTGGGAACTGCCGCTGCATTTGAAGTGCAGCTGCAATGCATGAGACGCTTTGCATTTTAGCACCGCGGGTCGATTCTTGACCACGAAAACGCTCTCGGGTTCGCTGAGGAATATGGGCAGCATGTTGCCGGCCTCGGCCGGACTGAGCTTGCCGCCATTGAACTCCTCCAGCAAGGTGCCACCGGCAACAACAGCTGGGGAAATTGCCGATACTCCTCCTCCAGTTGAGCCTCCTCCAGCTTTGACCTCTTCGTTGCTGTTGCTGTTGCCATGCGGCACATTCTCCTCGGTGACCTGCGTGTCGATGACATCCACATCCTCCTCCACAGAGGCGGACATGCTGCCGTAATCACTGCCAAGTGGCAGCTCCCGA
Organism: Drosophila limbata; assembly: GCA_963924055.1. Classification (NCBI taxonomy): domain Eukaryota; kingdom Metazoa; phylum Arthropoda; class Insecta; order Diptera; family Drosophilidae; genus Drosophila; species Drosophila limbata. The sequence continues at coordinate 24,851,067 of OZ001355.1, forward strand.
CAGCTGGCTAATGTTAGCCATATTAGCTGTAGGCTTATTAAAACTACAATCACATTTCCGGCTTTATTAATCACCGATGACAATGACGACGTCATTCTTCGTTGTTGTTGTTCCTTATTTTCGTTGTTGTTGTTGCCGTTGCCGTTGCTCTCGAGTTGACTCGTCGTTAATATTTCGTTGTCAGTTTTTTTTATCACTGTTTTACTATTGTTGTTGTTGTTGTCACTGTCTAGTCCTGCGTTCTGCGTTTCCTGTACACCAACAACTGCACCTGCTGCTGCTATTGTGGTTGTTGTTGTTGCTGTAGTTGTTGCTGTTGCTGTTGTTGTTGTTGTAACTGTGGTATTCTGGCATTAGCTGCAGATGGATTGCGTTGATGTCACAAAGACGATCTGAGAAGTCAGATAAGAAATACATTTAAATGGCTTTTACGACTACTTCACTTGCATTCCATACACATACTACACTGAGAGAACAATCATAATGATACAACCTATTTTACCTTTAGCCTTAATTTATAAATGAATATATTAGTACTTTAGTTTTTACAAAGTTGTGACAATTTGAAGTTTTTGAAAAACTGTCGTTGAGTGTTTTAAAAAAATAAGATCTCCAAATGAGTACAATTTTCACTTTGCTTTTAGTAACACAAATACACATTAACTTTCACATTTAGTATGTTGTTAGTTGAATCAAAATATTTTATATTATCAGTGTATTACCATTTTTTACCAGTGTACAACTATTTGACTATGACAGTTTTCTTCCTGGGGCTGGCATGCAATTTGCACACTCTTGGCACTTGCCACTTGGCAGAAGAACCACTAAAAGTGTCCACGAATGGACTAAAGTGTTCATATCTTTAACAAAACACTCCAACTAACAAACACAGAGCCGCATAAACCATCAGTTCATTAATAATCATTATGCCGTGAACTTGATTTCGTTCAGTCTGTGCGACTTATTAATTACCTTCAGCAAAATATTTTTTTAATATTTTTATAAAGAATAGAAGTTTCCTCAAGATTCAGGAGTGCTTGAGCGTCTTTCTGGCGCTCTTATCAATTTATAGTCAACCAACAAAATAAATAAATATTATTTAACTAGAATGTAACAATTAATTTCAAAATAATTTATTTAAATAAATAAATGATAAAATCATGTTGAAATTAGCGAAAATTAGATATTAAATATTGGGCAATGCACTTCAAAATCCTAATATCATTTCTTATGATTATACTTTGATGAAGTCATGCTTGTCATCAATCAGTTGATGATATTAAACGATATGCCCCATACCAAGAGCAATGTGTAGGGCAACACAATTGCCCACAAGTTACAAACTGTTCTTATTAGTTATGCAAGTCATGTGTCAAGTTCTACGAATCGCTGGAACCTAATCGAAATATTAATAACAGAGCTATGTGCATACACACACACACACACACACCACCTCTCTACATCTCCGATAGGCAGGACGTGCTGTGTGGGAACCTCGCCTTTTGTCTTTTGTCTTTTGTCGTCTCTTAAATGTTATTAGTTGCTGAGTTGAGTTGGCCAAGCATTTTAATGCCCAACCGCTGCCGCTGCCGACGTCTATCTATCTCTGGGCCAGGCCAAGACATCGCACCGAGTATCGACTACCGAGTACCGGGTAGAGTTTATGTGTTTGTCTTTGTAATTATGTATTAATCATGCATAAACTTCAACTCAACTTCAACCCGAACCACTGACGGATTTTTAATGACTATTAAAAGGCGCATAAGTTAAAAGTCGATATGTAAATGTTGCGGAAATGCCGATGTACGACAGAATGTGAAATGTGAAATGAAATGTGATTATGATTAGACCATCATTTGTCGTCGTGGGCCACGCTCCACTCACTGGCTATAAAATATCGGGTAATCAGAAATTAAAAGGAAATAATAATGCTCGTGCATTTGATAGGCGGCCTCAACTTCGACATTAGCTCCGTTTCTCTACACTCAACAAAATGAAATAGTCAAAAATCGTATACTTATCTTAGAAATTTTACTTTTTTTACATTAACATGATAGATGGAAAACTTTCTCTATAAATTTTCTTAGATTGACAATTAAATGGTGGATTCCTTGTTTTCAAGGTAAAATCGTCGTTTTTCTGAGTGTATATCCGTCTTGGCCAACGCCGTCGTCATCGCCATCACGACAGTCATTTCTTTTGCTTTAAGCGCCTTTTATGCGTAATTCAATTGGATTTACAGGGTGCTTGTGGACACTTGAGTGTCTGTCAATATTCTCATTTCCAGTGAGTGTGTGTGCGTGTGTGTGTGTGTGTAGTTCTCTCATGTAACTGACCAGATAATAATAGTATTCCCCATGGTAATGCACACACTCACACTCACACTCACACTCACACTAGTTGTTTGTGTGCATTCAATTATAGCTGGATATTGAAGTTCGTTTTGTTTTCGATTTGTCTAGACAATTGTTTGACGAAGCCTGGACCAGAATCAAAGCCAGGATATATACAGATGTATGTATTGCACTTAATATTTGCTAGGCAGCTTAACGAAATTAGATTTTGGCCCTAAGGTGGCAAATCGCAAATCGATATGTTAACAGCACAAATCTGTGCTCCAAATATCTCGACAAGTAAATATAATTATTATGAGGGCACAATGCGAAATATTCAAGCATAAACAAGTGAATCTATTGTCGAAACTCAGCCAAGTGTGTTATTTTGATATCTTAGTAAAATAATCACACACAGAAAGCTTAAATTTCTACTAGTAAATCATTTCTTGTTATGAAGCTAAAAATTCAGTTAAGGCTAAAATTAATTTGAAACCTCTTTTGTTTCGAGTATCGCAGCATAAATTAAACTGTAGGTGAAATGTGCAGATTCGCACAAATTTATATTTAAACTTCCCACAGCAATTTAATGGCAAATTTATGGCAATTATAATGGCATATATCAGGCATCAATAATGGCTATTAAAATTGTCGGCAAGTCGCGTACAAGATTAATCAAAATGTGCCACATTAAATCGATGAATTCGAGATTTCGCACCACAGACGAGACGTCGTTATCAGTTATCAGTTCGGCATTTTCATGCATGTTTTAAATAGATTTTTAATGAACTGAAGTAGGCCAAATGGATTGTGTAAAAAAGGCGCTTATCAGCGGCATTTCATTGTGTGCACTTTGTAATCGAATGGATTTTATTTATTGGAAGGCAAAGACACAAAAAGAATGAGAACTTTGCATTGATTTTGACAGACAGACAGACAGTCGACGAGTGCTTAAGATTTATAGGCAGATACGGAAGATTGCGTGTGCATATAATCATCTTATATTGTATGGAATATGGCTGTGGACAGGGAAAGGGGCAGGGAATGTGCTGAAGTTCCGCCTGAACTTTTGATGATTTTCCAACTTGAGCGGAGGAGTTGTAACTCTGTGGACTACTTGCTTCCCTAGCATCCCTGCTTCAATGAATGAATGAGTGAGTGAGTGAATGAAAGATTGCGTGGGATAATCTTTGTCGCATTCAATTTAATTTCACAACTATTGCGGCTGCCACGAAGAAGCAGAAGAAGCCCTTCCTGTGTGCCACAAAGAACTTTTAAAACTTCTCTCTGTCTCTCTCTGGCACTGCCTGACGACAGACAGACAAAGGGACAAACGGACTGACAGAAGTCAGACAATGCGAGAGTACTACAAGCAGAAAACAAGTGAGCATTCTATAAAATAATTGATGACTGACTGACTCAGACCCCCGTCTTGCTTGTCTTGGCAGCAATAATTTTTATGCCTCTGGAGCACTCACATACGCACACACGCATGCACTCACACACACACACTTAAGCACATACTACACTAAAATCAAATGCCACTCGAAATTCAGCGGCAGTTACTACGCGACTGCCTGAAGTCGAAGCTGAAATGCTGAAGATGAATCTGAATCTGAAGTGTATCTGGCAGATGCCGCTGCTTCAATTGCGTGTGACTTTTGTGTGTGAGTGTGTGTGCGAGTGTGTGTAGTTATGTTGTACAATCTCTAAACATCTGTAGCACAAATGAAATCTTCAGAGCTCAAGGGACCGTGCTGCTTCTGGTTCTGCTTCTGGTTCTATGTACACCGATAGCAAAAAAAGTCTTTCAATAATTAAATTAACTTTAAAATTGCATAAATCATATTAAAACCAACTATAAATATTGTAAATATTTTATTTCAACGTTAAATCATGTTTATGTATATAAAAAAAAAATTAAAGTTAGCAATACCCTTTTCAAGGGCCTAAGAACCATCAAATGTCATATGAAACGTACATTGTTTTTCCGAGTGTAGTGATGGTAACTGTGGCAATCGTTGCCGCATGTGGATTTCACATGTTGCGCATTTTGCCCACACACAACACACACACAACACACACAGAACACACATATTGCACTGTTGCTCTCTTAAGTATATTATATTATAGAGCCCAGCTATTGTGAGCTGCCTTTTCATTTCATTTTCTGTTTTTTTTTCCATTTTTCGGGCCAACTCTGGCTTGTCTTGTAATCAAACAATTAAAGATGATTTTAATTAATCTATTTATAAGCGACGACGTGCACACTCGGTCGGAAACCCATCAGCCTCCCCTTCAGTTCAGTTCAGTTCTCGCAACGCCTTCATAACTGCTCAAAAATTTATTCGACTCTTGAGAGTAGGAGGAGGGTTGGATGACTGTAGAGTAAGGGGTAGAGGGGAGTGTTGGAGGACAAACTCAATGAGAGATAGAGGCATTAGACGAGACAACAACATCAACAACAACAGCAAACATCTTTAAATTAATTAAGCGTAATTGTTGTTGAATTAGAAACAAAAGTTTCAGCCATGAATTATGCTCGATGCGTCCCGTATCTGTTGTACAATACATAAACATGAATAGATACATATGTACACAGTTACAAGATTCAAAGATACAACACTATAGATTAGACCGATGGCAGCCATATGCATGCAATAAGCAAATTATTTATTATGCCATCAGTTAAATAAGTGGCACAAAACCGAGAGACCGACAAACCGACAAACTGAACAACTGATGACTCTTATCATTTGTATCTCATTAGAAAAGTTCCAATCTAGCTCAGAGTTGCTGCTGACCAGCAGATGTTTCAGCACTAGATGCGACTTGGGAAGGGGAACTAGCGAAACTTATTTGGCACACACTTGGGCCACGTCTAATTTATGATGCTCAACAACAAGCAAATCGATGGCAACCATCTGAGAATGCCACATGCCACTCGGTGGCTATACCAAAGTGTTGGGATCCAAGCCTGCACCGCACTCAAAATATATTATAATAAAGTAACCCTACGACTGTCTGTTTTGCCCTAAGACTTAGAAAAACTTCCTTAAACTTAAAAAAAATGCATACAAAAATTTAAAAAGAAAATTTAGAAATTTATCCTACAATGAATCTTTTTTTGGCTCAGGGGACATTTCATATCCATTTTTATTAATTTATTTTTTTGAATATACCTTATTCTTTTTTTGAACATACTTTAAACTTTTTTTTTTGAACTTTCGTCTTTAAATATTGAATTTTGAGCAGACAGTGGAATGAAATCACCTTGAACTTTAGAAATTTTTCACTTAAGAAAAAATAACATTAAAAAAACAATTGAATATACAATTTCTGACTGTACATTGGGTTACATGGAGAAAGGAAATGAAAGCTGTTCGTTATATTCGTAAGCGATAACTTAACAGAAATAGCTTTCTATCCTTAATACGCTTACTATTAGATAATGCATAATGCCTAGCATATTTTTCATCGATGCATTCTAATGCTCTTTGTAAAATAGTTTCTTTAGATACATTTGAGTTGCCGAAGCAAAGGCAAAGCCAATAATTTATGATGGGTTTCTTTCTTTTTGTATCTATCAACTATCAGCTACCTACTTTTGAGTTTATTCCATTCCCTTGGATTTCTATGGCGATCCGTTGTTGTGCGTATCGATGATCGACATCTAATCCAATGTTAAGTCGCAGCCTATGAACCCGAATGCCCCTGTTCTGTTTCTGGTAGGTAGTTCTCAGTGTCTTTCGGGCTCGTCTTACTTGCAACATGCGTTTTCTGGTCTTTGGAACTGAGCCTCAAATGACAATTAATCACCGCAGGAGTCAAAGATGTTCAATGCTCCTAAGTTCCCTCTTCCATTCTAATTCCCATTCCCATTGCCATTCCCATCCCCGTTCCTGTCCCGTTCCCAGGGAAATTTATATATGCTGTCGGTCCTTAAACCAAACCCTTGTTTGTTAAGCTAGAAACACAGGACCGATGATGAACAACAGCTGTAAGCTATAGGTTGTTCAAATTCTACAGTCATACAACCCCTAAAATTATGACTAGCTGCCTCTTTTACGAGTTGCCTATGTGTTATTATGTCTGTATGTTTTTTAGGTTGTGTGAGTACGTGTGACAGGAACTAAGATATGGAAAGGGTAACAGCTCGCGTAAATTGTTAAAAAAAAGAGTACAGAAAAGAACCAAGCCAAATACCAAAGTGTGAGTCGTTCAAATCATTACCATGCATTTGTCAAGGCCTGAGAATTATTTTGAAAGTCGCTGCTGGTTCTGTCAGCTCGTCTGTCTGTCTTTCAGACTGACTGCCAGTTTGAAAGGGGATCATTATATGCCAATTGGCGATTGTTTGTTTCCCACTCGTTACATACGAGGGTCGCTAAATTAGTACCCGCTTCTTAACTAAATGCATTGCACCCAATGCAATTACTTAAAATCAGCTCATTGATTTTTGATATAATGTTACATCTTTTTAATGAATTGGGTCATTTACATTTTACAATTTAAAATATTTTTAATTTACTGCCAATTGATTCTATCCCTAAATACATTAATTAATGGTTATGTAATTTTTCAGACGACTTAATTATCTCATTCCTTTAAATTTCATCAACAAAACCATTTTTCATACCCAAATTTTAGATATATCAAACATTTTGTATCCCACTGATATTTCATGTCTCATTTTCAGTTTTATTGCCTCAGGTTAATGGTCACCATATTTGGGCCAACTCAAGGTGATTCATGTAGAACATTTGGATACCAAAGCTTACCCACAAATTTATTAATAGAGTATGATAAGATTCGAGTTTTTTAGAAATGATGTAGTGCATTTTTGGAAATGGTTACTCAACAAACAGCCCTCGTATTGGGGGTTGTTAATTGCAATACGCATTCGAATTTGAATAACGGTTACATACTCAAATTATAACTGTAATTGCGCGAGCGTCGCCTCGTTGTGGTATGTAAAAAGTTGTTGTTGCATCTTTTATCAATGCATTAAGTGCCGCCAACGCCGACGTACTCATTATGAGGGCTACCCCCCTCCCCCACCTATTGTCCCTTCAGCCGAATCCACCCCCAACCCACAGTCACAGTAACAGTCAGTCCTAAAGCAGCAATCGCGCTGACAAGAAAAACAAAAATATACAAATACACATGCCGCACAAAAATCATCGTAAAATAAAACAAAACAAAAATAAAATAAAACAAAAAATAAATAAAAATGAAAATACACGATGGCGTTCAAAAGGGCACGCTTTTCATAATAAACATTAGCGGGCGACAGAGCGTCATTCAGTCATTCAGTTTGTCGCAGCGACCCAGACCCAGACCCGAACCCGACCCTCTACCTTCTCCTCGCCCTCCAGCGCACTGTGTTCTTTAGTTCTCTCCCGCCCTCTCCATACAGTGGAAATAACAGCCAGATTAGCCTGCATTAATTTAAGCATTCGACTGCGAAATTAGGCATCTATTATTATCTATTGGGCTTGATTTTGATAATCAATATTTCGAAATATTATTCATAATTTAAAAAAAAAGAAATTATTAATGTCATGAAAGTTGTTCTTAGATACAAACTGTTTTCTTATATTTAAAAATAGTTTATACATTTAATCAAGTATCCCGACTGACGATATCTTTGCTGCCTTCGATCATATTAATTTATGTAAATACCCATTTCGTACCACTGTGCTTTAGTCGCATGGTTCGCTGGCGTCCGTTCTGCAGCTTGTTTGTTTGTTTGTTTGCATGTGAATTGGTCGTCTTTAGTTACACTTGAATACGTTTTGTGTGTCCGACTGTGGGTTTCGGTAGTTGCCATCTACTTCTACTTCTTCTCACACTTTCACACATTGCACACTTGCACATCGCATTGCACTCCACTTCACCTACTTTGGGTTGCACTTCACGGTGCGCTTAAAATAGAATTGCATACTTAGCGGCGCAAGGAAGCGACTACTGTTGTGTCTTTGTCTTTGGTCACAAAAGTGTCCAAGTCCAGGCGTATGGATTCTTATTATATTCGCATGTAGTTAAGCAGTAGGGCTACTTACGCTTTAACGCTGGCGTCGGCGTTGACGTTGACGTTGTTTGTTGTCTGCTGCACTGCGGCAATGTTGGGCGAAGACAGAGACGGTGACAGAGACGGAGATGGAGACAGAGGGCCTTCTTATGAGTAAACATGTATCCAGTTACAGCGCTGTATCTGTCGTATCCTTTTTAAGCCAGTCTTCCTTCCCTCTTGCTGTGTATGTGTGAGTGTGTTTAGGGCATCTGTAACCTTATCGCTATTCAGTTCAGTTCAGTTTAGTCCCAGTATTTGGTTTTTTTGTTTGCACTGCGTATCCTGCATGTCAATATTTCATAGTTGTCGTATATGTGCGTGCATACATACATATACAGTTGTATAGATGCATAGGAGTATATTCATTTATTCATTAAATTGAACACTTTACATAATGTTGTTGTTGCCTGTGGTGCCGCAGTGCACGCACACAGACGCATACACCCAGACGCACACGCACAGCGTTTCAAATATCCTGCTGGTGCTGCTTTCACAATATCAACATCATAACATCATCATCTCAGCATTGCGGCATTGTTATTGTTATTGTTATTGTTATTGTTATTGTTCTTATTGTTGTTTTTTGCTGTCGGCAGCAAACACACACATGCGCACACACTAACAACGGCACACTGACACTGCTCTGACTGATTCCCGCATAAAACTTCGATCTCGCTTTACACGATCTTCGTTATATTCCAGTATATTAGTTTGGCGCGATTAAATTCGTTTTTCGATTTAGTTGCGCGACGCGACGATTGCGCGATACGTGCGATTACGTTGACGTTACGAATTGAAATGAATTCGTATTCGCTCTCTCAGTTGTTGCTCACTTGTGGCACCAGCAGCAGAGGCGAGCCAACAGCCACCACATTGCGATGTACTCACGACGCTCTCTCACAAAACTCTCTCGCTTTCGGTCTCTCTCTCTCTCTCTCTACGTAGCGCTCTCAGCGCTTAACACTAAAGTTGACAGCATCCCCAGCAGTAGGAGCGCACGTTTTATTGTTGTTGTTGGAGCTAGCATATTGTGCAGGAAGTAGAAGTGGGGAGACAGAAGGAGAATCATTGAGCTGTTGCCGATGCTCTCTCTCCACTATGAACGCACTTTACGATGTATGCACAATTTTGTATCTTTTTCCTGTGATTCTAATTTTACACACGAAATTCCAGAGATACTTTCATATTTTCGTTTGATGATTTATTGACTGCAGCCGCAATTAAAGGCCTTTTATTTCACTTTTTATCAACTTCATTCATTCAGTGACATTGACGATGGGGCGCTGCTTGTGTGTGTTTTATTTATATTTTTGTTGTGCGCGCACACCCACAAACATACGCGCACACACACATACACTTACAAACGCATACACCTACAACAGGAGACTTTGACTTTTTGTCTGTCTGCTGTCTTTTCACTTTGGCTTTAACTTATCCTATCTCTTAGCGGCACTTAATTTTTGGGAATATGTTATTGTTATTGTTATTCGTGATTTAGTATATTGTTAATTATTTATTCGAGTTTGTTTTTCAATAAGCGCATTCCAATACCATGACTCCAGCCAGCAGCGACGCCACCTGAACCTGCTCCTGAAGTTTACAGCATCCAACTGATATGAAACAGGCTAGAGATGGGCGCGGGCCTCATTTTCAGGTCCGACCCGACCCGTGCCCATCTCTAAAACAGGCCTTCGAAGCGTACTTCTACTTCGCAAACAGACCATAGGAGGCACTCTTATGTATTGCAAACAGACCATAGGTGGTGCCAAAGTTTTGATATGTCTGGCAACATTGGTTCCCAGAAATATATTTATTTCATTTATTTTGGCAATTAATGTAAATTGAAACCCAGAAAATTCAAATTTTGCTTGAGTTTGTGAATTTTTTTGAATAAGAATTAATTTCACCTCTAGAAGGGAAAGGAGCACCCAGCATCCATTAGAACTGTCACTTTAAATTAAGCTATTAAATCATTTGAATGGTGTCAGTAACTAAAATCGGTTGCAAAATCAGACAATTATTTATTTTAAAAATGGCGCGCTCTTTTATTTCAGTCGAGGCGATAGTTCGATAAATCACAGTAGACATCGATATGTTTGTTAAATGAGCATATTGTTATGAGTTATTCGTTAAGATATATTTCGTTGAAACGGTAACTTTCGTTTACTTTTGTAATATTTCTACTCAACTTAGCAAAGACACAACCCTTCGATACTGTAGATACTAAAGCTTAGTACGCAAGCTGGATAACTTTTTCGCAGCGGGTGCACGCATTGCTTTTGAACTTCTTAGGTGGATTCCCTCCCCTCTATATTAATGAAAAAATACAAAATTATCTAATTTATGGCTATAAAAACAATTTTAGCTTTCGTTCTTGCTTATAATCTACCAATATTGTAGTCGTTATTGGCCAAATTCAAATTCCCTTCATTGTATTTACTCGTGTACCAGACATTTATCTCCTATATACCCAGCGAACTCTAAACAGTTTGATGTTCCGCCAGGCCTGCAAACAGTGCTGCCCAGCCCCGTTTCTTATCTGGCAACTCCGTTTTTTTCTTGAGTCTGCTGACACACAAGCGGAGCTAAATGTCAAGTTCTTCTTCTTAACATTACGCCAACGTTTTTTTAGACCCCGTACTTTAAAAAAGTAAAGGGGTCTATTAACTTTGTCAGAAAAAAAATGTGCGTAACAGGCAGAAGGAGGCGTGGCAGACCCTTATTCTTAATCAGCATCAACAGCCGAGTCAATATAGCCATGTCCGTCTGTCCGCCCGTCCGTCTGTCCGTCTGTAAGAGCGCCTAGATCTCAGAGACTATGAGAGCTAGAGACTCCAGACTTGGTATGTAGGTTCGTCTATATTGCAAGCAGATCGAGTTTGTTTTAGATTTTGGATCGGACCACTATATCATATAGCTCCCATAGGAACAATCAGTTGAAAATCAAGTCTTAGTATGGAAAACTTTTTTGCTGTTCGAGATATTTCAACCAAACTGACAGAGTATGCATGTATAATGGTCCCATACATCCTGACCAAATTTGGTTGGAATCGGACCACTATATCATATAGCTGCCATAGGAATGATCAGTAGAAAATCAAGTCTTAGTATGAAAAACCTTTTTGTTGTTTGAGATATTTCAACCAAACTGACAGAATATGCATGTATATTGGTCCCATACATCCTGACCAAATTTGGTTGGAATCGGACCACTATATCATATAGCTGCCATAGGAACGATCAGTCAAAAATCAAGTCTTAGTATGAAAAACTTTTTTTTCATAGTAAGTACGGGGTCTCCGACAGTCGAGTATGCTCGACTGTAGCACCGTCCACTAGTTTTATATGGAGTTTGGACTTACGCCGGTTCTTTTTTTTTGAGTTTGCGTACTATGCTTAAACATTTAAAAAAATTACCGGTCCTTTTAAATTAAATTGAAACAATTCTGACCGTCATCCTTGTGTTTTTCAAAAATTCTAAATTTTCAATCTCAATCTATGCATAATTTGCATTTCTTATTTTGATCCTATTCATTTTTAAAAAGAAATCATTTCAAAATCGATCGCAGAGCACATCCCTTTTTATTTTTCGGCTATGAGAAAGATGCCACGGCTCCGTTTAAATTGAGAGCTGTAGCGAGAGCAAATCCAAATAGTACGGAGTAGAGTAGCATTTTCAAACCCTGCTTTAAACTGACTTTAACTAACAGAGCAAACGCATTGATGAAGAGAGAAACAAGATAGATTTAACATTCAAGACATAAAAACGTATTCATATATATTTATTTAAATTACATAAAAACTTAAGCGATCAATTCTCTAATTCTTATACATGTCACAGAGCACCTTCTCCATGGGTGTATTGCCAATGGTGCGCTGAAAGAAGATCGACTCGATCTTGTGGGAGTTGATCATGCGCAGCAGCGGCAGCATCAGAAGCAATCGTCCAAATCGTGCGATTTGCGCCGTGAACTGTGTCTTCGTGTGCTGCGACAGCATCACCTGTGTGTGAAAGAGAGGCAAACACATTAATAGAATTCACAGCAAGTAAGAACGCAACGGTCGTTGTGCTCGACTGTTAAATGCCCAGTACCCGTACTTTCACAGACATTTGGTTTTATCACCTTAGAAAAGAAAAGAAAAAATAACAGAAAAGGTACAAAAATATATAGTAAACCAAGAAATATAAAAAAAAACATAAATTTTAAACAGATAATCTACAAAAACAAAAATGTAATTAAATTTGGAAATGGTTAAATAACAAAAAATCAAATAAAATACTGGATAAACAATTGTTGATCAGTGGACTTACATGTGCCTGATCTTGCAGGTTCTCGATTTGTGCCGGGTCCTTGAGACCTCGGGTCTCGGGTCGGAACAGGACAATCGCCTTGAGACAAGCGAACTCAGCGGGATCCACAAGAACAGCCTTGTACTTGCAAAAGATTTCGTGCAGTGTACGCACATCGGCAGCCAACTGTCGGAAATGAATTCAAATAATTCAATGATTTTTAATTGGCTTTGATTGGAACTCACCTCCTCTTTGGTGACACAGTTGTCCGCATTGGCATTATTCTCCAAGTTGTTGCAATGCTCTGCCACGGAGAAGAGAGCACAGCCCGTCGGATCCAAGGGAATGCACCACTGTATAGCATTCAGAAGGAACAACTCGGACCAGGACTCTTCCAGCAGAATGACCTGATCCCTAAACGACAGCCTGGCAAAGCTTGGCAGATTCTTGGCCCATTTGACGGCCATAAAGAGCAACCTGGCACTCGTCTCATACACCGTCTCATGCTGATGGGCATAGAGATTGGGCGACATGAACTGCGGCATTATGAAGCTGGAATCGGATCTGCTGCCCGTGTTCGGCTCTTCATCGTTGGTCACATCAATGGAGTCGTCTGCAAATTGAAAATATTCATTGTAAAATACATAATAACTATTTGCTGATTATTAGTATAGTATATCTCTTGTTTTCAATTTAAAATATACAAGTTTTAAATAAAAGTTGTTATTCCTTATATAAAAAAAAAGTTTTATATAATTGTACAATACTAAAATCGAATCATTTAATAGTAAAGTAATTTAAGTAAAATTGAAATTATATTTAATTTATGCAATAAAAACCAAACATACTCAAAAACTTAGTAGATCAAATAAGCTGTGATCTATAGTATCAAAGATTTTTCTATTCGTTTAGATAATATTTCTTTGAAACAGGGGACTGCAAATTATGATTATTTGTTTTTTTCGAAATCAAAAAATTAATTTACTTATAATAAGTTTAAGACACCGAGAATAATACCAATATCCTTATCTATGGCTCATTTATGCATTTTCACCATTATTAAAAATTTTCAAGTTTTATTTTTTTGATCAAAAATAATAATAAATAATAATTATTGGTTGAAAAGTAAAGTATAACTTCAAATTAATAATTATTTTGTGAGAAAATCTATAAAACTTGAAATTAATCATTATTTTAAAAAATATTTAATATCAATTATATTGATTACAGTCCCTGCTTTTAAACTCATGACTCTCATTTCTACACACCATCGTTATCATTCTCTGGAATGGGACTGGCTGAACTGATGGAGGAGACGCTGCCACCGGCATTGTTGTTGTCATTTGTCGCATCCGGCGCCGGTGAACTGGGATCTATGGAATGATTGCTGCTCGAATGTGAGTTTGTGGAATGAGATACGTTGCCGCTGCTGGACAACTCCATGGCCACACCATAAGCCGTCTTCTCCGTCTTGGGTGAGTGATGAAGTCCGGCGCTGTTAAAGATGGGAAAGCCGCTGGCGTGATTCATGTGATTCGTGGCCAACTGCATCGAAGAACTGAGGTGGTTGTGGTGCAGCAGACGTCCCGCTGGCAAGCTGCCCAGTGCTGCCGAATTGAAACAAATAGCATAAGTTTGATTTTCACACAAAACTAATAGTCAAACTCTCTACTCACAGGGCGGCGGCAGCAGACTCGACCCATAGCAGGGCGGTGATAGTAGCACGGGAGGTCTGCAAATTGGACAGGAGAGTTGAGCACCGATTTTGGGCGGTACGTGAGATTCAGATTGAGATTGTGAGAGAGTTATGCAAATGACAGCAAGCAAGAGTTCAAGTACTATGGGCACTTTTACCTTTTTTTTTGGAATTACAGTTGAACTTCCATAACTCGAACTTCTAAACTCGAATTTCTCTCTAACTCGAGCTAAATGAGTGGAAGTAAAATAAATAAACTTAAGAAAAAATAACTCCATAAGTGGAGCATCTCCATAACTCGAATCTTTTCTTTGGATAATGGTGATTCGAGCTAGGGAAGTTCGACTGTACTTAACAACTCTTAAGCGAACATCATTCTTTTGGTCTCCTTATACCGGTGGGCGATAAGATTCTTAAGCGATCTTAGATTTCCAACACTTTGACACTAAATAATCAGCATCGGATTACTATATCATTTACTTTTCATAGAAACAGTCCGTAAAAAGTAAGTAAATTTTTAAAAACTTTTTTGATGTCCATTTTTGTTTCTTAAATTTTGTAATGCTAGCAATTTAACATTAACATTTCTTGTATACTAACTCTCATAAGTATTTCTTTATTTTAGCGTACTTGCAAAAATTTAATTTATTCAGCAAAAAAATGGTAAATGTCTCCATAGTACACTCTTAGCTAAACTGTGTGTGTGTGTGTTGGTACTTACCCAAAAACGCCAACGGCTACGGCAGCTTCGCGCAACGCCCGGCCGTGTTCCATCTCCCGCAGTGTCTCCGGCCGTATAGTGGCTGTGTTGCGTGGTTGTCGCTCATTTTGCACCGCTGTAATTGGAAAACAAATGCAACTAACATACATAAGTAAATCGCACTCAACCACAGCGCACAAAGGAGCAAAGCTCGCTCAAAGCTAACCACTGCACAGTGGTTGGCAGCCAGGCAATAAATTACAAATTTTATAAATTGTATGTAAAATGAAATGAAATTAAGTGATCACACTAAAAATAAATAGGGTATTTTAAAGAAGCTTGTAACAAAAATTCAATAAAAAAGTTAAAAATTCTAAATCTTGGCTTAAAAAAGTTAAAAAAAAGTTATAGAAAAAAATTTAAAATAAATTCAAAACTTGAATCAAATTTAAATAAAATCACTTATTTTAAATTTCCTTGCTAAATATTTTCTATTATAATTTCTAAAATAAATTACAAAAGTATTACACTATTTTTTTTTAAAGTTTTTAAATATTTCCCTGACAAATTGGCAGAATCAACCACTGTGCCAGCGCCTAATGTCTGTCCGTCCATCCGTCCGCATAATGAGGAAATGTCACAGTGACAAAATTGCTTGACGCCTCACTAAATTTCAGCAGGTAGCATTGCAGTACTGACAAGCGCGTGCCTTCTCTGCGATTCTCAATCATTGCCCAACCCATCATGGTAAATTGGTTTTGTGGTCACGTGCCGCTCACGCCCACAAATTGCTTTCCCATTTGTTTATGCAATTTTACCACACAATGAATGGGCTCGTGAGCCGGCCTAAACCCCCGCATGCCCTCCATTTTTCTCACTGTTGCTATTTTGCATATGTCTAGCATAAATTATGGTTAAATAATTAGAGGCTGAATATCCGCAATTGAGTGCGGTTATTGATGGAAGATTTTTAGAAGTATTTTAAAATCCGGATATCAGGAAATTCTTTCTGATAGTGGTGTGGATCCAACTAACCATTAATATTAATATAGAATTTTCTGTATCATTTAAATTTTAGTTGGAATTTTGCCTATCACTAAATTATAATTATTAAACAAGGATAAAGACACGTGAATTGAGTGAGGAATCAAAGAAATGAGTTGAAAACTCGTCAGAAAAGTCCGATTCTGATCAATACTAGACCTAGTATATATACATATACATGTATATTGACAAATTGTGTGTTCATTCAAGTGCTGTGAAGCTGCTTAAAAATCTGTCAAAGACAACAAGCAGCCAGCAGGTAACAAATCAATTGAGTGAACAATATGTAAATAAAGCGCACCACTTTGAGGATTGAGGTGAACCACCCCAGGAAACCATTTCAAAAAGTATGTATTTTGTCGCTGTTCATTCGTTGTTGTCATCGCGTGGGAACGGGGAAGGGAAAGGGTTAAATGTAGTTAAAGAGAGGGAAGAGTGGACCCAAGGATAGATAGATATTTACACTAGACGCGTGCACGTGTCCCCAGCTTTTTGAGTTAATGGTAAAGACCAATTAAACGTGCTTCAGTTCATTAGAGCGATGGCGAGATTATGAATATGATGAAGAGGTCAATAATACACTTAAAGAAATATTCGGTTTGGATCAATTCCATTTAATTTTAATCAAATAAAATATATTTGTTACTAATTCTACTTTGCACATTTCTCTCAGTGTGTACACTTACCGTCCTTGTTCATTCCCATTTGAAGGCACTTCTTGAGCCTGCAGGCCTGGCACTGATTCCGATGTGCCTTGTCCACAATACAACGTCCAGTTCCCGCCTGGCAGCTGCGATTGAGACGAAACAAAGATGGAAAAATGGTATTTCGATTAATTCAAGTAGGCCATAATTAAGTTAGTCGACCCGCTGCTGATAACAAGATTTGTCGTGTCAAAAATTGCAACATTTGTCAAATCCGAAAGCGCCAACGAACCGTAAGACTGTAAGCCAGAATCAGAATCACAGGACAAAGGACAAAAAGGACACTTCAGCAGCAGCAGCAGCAGCAAAAGTATCTGTCGATCTAAGTATCTAACGGCCTTTGTTCTCAGTCTGTGTCTGTGTATGTATCTGTATTTGTGTGTGGCTGTGTGCACTTGTGGCATTTTAATCAAATCACGATTCAGTCTGAGTGGCGTGCATGAATTCATTACCACCCCCGGCATTCGTTTGCCACTTTAGCTCGACATCATCGTCGTCCTTGTTATCCTGCATCCCTTTCACACACAAGGACTGCGCCAAAATTCAAAGCACAAAATGGCAAAGGTTCTCAACTGCTGCCTCCAAAGTATCTGTATCTATATCTACATATACATATATTTAGTATCTCTATCTAGCGCATTTTATGTGCTTTGTGGCGCCGCTGCTAAGTTTTGACTAACTAACAAAGCACTTAGCCAAATGTATCTTTCGCGTATATTTCTCCACACACTATCTCTGTATAAAATATGCAAATTCTTCAATTTCGAAAACAAATCACGTAGATTCAACACTGCGGAGTCAATAATTTTCTTCACGTTCCATTCACCTCCTTTCAGATATAAATGTATCTTTTTATCTAGACTTGATTATTAGTTTTGAATTCATTTACAACCGCATAACAAAACATAAATATGTAAATAACAAAATTACAATAAAAGGACTTAATAAAATAAAAATAATCTCAACGTTTATTGTTACATAAAAATATAAAAAAAAAAACAAATAAATTAAACAAATTTCAGGTGTTTGTACTTCGTTGAATACTAAATGTAATACATTTAATTAAGTATTGAGATTAAAATTGGTGAATGAATGGAATTTTAATTGAAAAACTGTCATTGTAAATTAATATAAATTCGATATATTTTGTAATACTAAAAACATGATATAAAGGCAGACTCAACTCGTCGTCCTTATCAAGAATACCCTCTACAAGAGTATAAAAGGACTCCAAAGGACTCTGAGAACTACTACAGGCTGTGGAGTCCTGAGGACTAATCAATTATTTATGGGCAAGTGTAAACTTTTACACTTTTGAAAGCGTTACGTGACAAATACAAAACAACAGAACCGATTTCGATTGTGGTTAATGTCCTACACGTTCAGGATACTCGATTCTAATTCCGAATACGAGTATATTACAAAAGTATGAAAAATCAATTTTTTTGTGATTTAAAGATTATTTTTAAAAGTTAAAAAAAAACATTATAAAAAAGTTGAAAAAGCTTAAAAGCTGAAATCAAAAATATCTCTAAACAACTCGCCTTTTCCCAGTTTTTTTAGCGTTTCTAACTTTAATAATAATTTAAGGATATTTACATAGGGTATCGCGGCGGGGATGAAGCCCTGCTCATTCTAGGGCAGTGTTCAAAGCTCGCCTGCTAAATTGAATTGTTAACTTTAATTGATTTCAACTGACGTTAATAAATGTTTCATGAAGAGTTTTAAACACGACATTTGGCTGATTGTCTCTGGCATATAAGGACTGACCTCAGCAGGCACTAAATCAGATACAAGTTGACAACTCTCAAAGCAAGATGGTGCTACGTAAAATCTTTCCGAGCATGTATATGGAACCGGATAGTGCTCCGGCCAAGTCTCGGAATGCAACTCTTTATCTGCTGCGCTGCGTCTTCTTAATGGGAATTCGAAAGCCGCCCAAGAACTTTTTCCTGCTCTACTGTCTGTGGTCGTTTGCCCTCAATCTGAGCTCCACTTTCTATCAGCCAATTGGCTTCATGACGGGCTACATAAGTCATCTGTCTGAGTTTTCGCCGGGTGATTTTCTCACTTCCTTGCAGGTGTCCTTCAATGCCTGGTCCTGTTCCACCAAAGTGATAATTGTCTGGTTGCTGGTCAAACGCTTCGATCAGGCCAACCTGATACTGGATGAGATGGACAAGCGGCTGTCACAGCCCAACGAGCGTCGCAAATCTCATCGAGCTGTCTACATGAGCAATCGAATCTTCTTCGCCTATATGACCGTCTATATCATCTACGCAACGAGCACCTTCCTGGGCGCCGTTACATCCGGCCGACCGCCCTATCAGAATTATTATCCGTACTTGGATTGGCGGGCCAGTAAATGGCACTTTTGGCTACAGTCTGGCCTCGAATATTTCGCCATGTTGGGCGCCTGTTATCAGGACGTCTGCGTTGACTGCTATCCCATTAACTATGTGCTGCCACTGCGCGCTCATCTCTCCAACTTTGCGGAGCGCCTGCGTCAGCTGGGAAGCGATTCTGAAGAGACTCCAGAGCAGAGCTACAACAAGCTCATTGAGTGCATACAGGATCACAAAGTCATACTAAGGTGGACACTCTCTTATTTCTTAATTCGTTAAATAGTTGGTCTATTAAGTACTTTTATTACTTTTTTCATTAAAATTAAATTAAATAATAAGTAAAGCACATTTTACAATCATTTATTAATTTCTTAATTCGTTAAATAGTTGTGCCTTTAAGTATTTTCATTAGCATTAAATTTAATGACAATCAGTTCACATTTCACTACCTTTTTTTTTTAATTCTATGAATAGTAACAGAATGAATAGAATAGAATAATAATTTATAAAACTACATATTATTATTTTTTTCACTATCATTAAAATTATTAATGTTGATGACCACATAACATTTTCACATAATTCATTTTTCTATAATTCATTAAATTATTTTGTTATCATATCCTTTTTATTATTACTAAAAAAAATTTAAATGATAATGAAAGGGCATCTTACTACATCGGAACATTTACAGCTCATTAATTTACATTTCACCAGCATTGGAAAAAGTCCTGCTAGTGAAAATCTGATTTCACTAGCATTATAAATAGTAGCGCTAATGATTTTTCTGATTCAATTGCAGGTACTGTAACACTTTGCGTCCCATGATCTCGGGCACCATCTTTGTGCAGTTGTTGGTAGTGGGTCTGGTTCTGGGCTTTACCATCATTAATATTGTGCTTTTTGCCAACTTTGCCTCTCGCATTGCGACCTTCACATTTATGGTAGCTGTTCTGCTGGAGACAACGCCCTTCTGTATACTCTGCAACTATCTGACGGATGACTGCCTACAACTGGCGGATGCCCTTTTCGAGTCCAACTGGATCAACAAAGAGCAACGTTACAAGAAAACCCTACTCCAGTTCTTACAGAATTTACAGAAGCCAATTGTGTTTATGGCCGGAAATGTTTTCACCATTTCCGTAGCCACCAACATTAATGTGAGTGTCAATATAATTGTTATTCATCTATCAATCAATATTATATTACTATTTATAACATATTGCAGGCCACGAAATTTTCTTTTTCTGTATTTACTCTGGTAAAACAAATGAATATAGCTGAAAAATTTGCAAAACCAAGTTGAATCGAATAATATAAATGCTGTAGAAATATTAAGAAACAAATTTTAATTAAACATATTAATGTGAATTATAAAACAAATTAACTTTTTTTTGCAAAATAATTGTAATGTGGTAATTTTTATTTTATATATAATCTGAAAACCAAAATTATTCATTGAAATCTGAAAACTATTATATTCGAATAAGTTTTCTGTGCTCGTGAACTCAGATTGCAGGCAATTGATAATAATTGAAATCGCCTTTATTTGACCACTAGGGAGATACAATATACAACATAAAATGTAGATCCTTCTGGCGGCACATTGACTCTGCTGACTATCGAGAAACACGTCACGTATCAGAAAATATACTCGTTTTCTAGTTGTGCCATTGACTGCGTGTGCGTGTGGGTGTGTGTGAGTGTGTGTATCCTTCTTTCTATCATACCCTTGTCGCACAGGACTCTGGCTCAAACTGTGCTCCATTTCGTTGAAGGGCAAATTGAGCCGCCCCTTATTTTTTTTTCCTCTTTAACTTTGTTGCGATTCGGCTTAGCCTGTTGTCTGTGGGTAGAGGGTGAAGGGAGGTTGAAGGGTGGGTGGGAGGAGTGCGGTCACATTTGGCCAAGTGTTTGCCGCTTAAGCCCTCCATATCAATCTCAAGGGACGCAGAAGGATATAGAGATTTCGACGTTTCTGATTTACCGTGCCCACTAAGCTGAATATACATTACAGAATCATAATTTTTATGTTGACTGCAAAGATTTTGTCGCCAAAGTTATTTGTCTGTCTGTCTATATTGTACATATTTGGGCAGAAGGAGACACTCTACGATGATTTAATGATAATTGAAATTGAAACTAGAACTGAAACTGAAACTGTAGCAAGTGTCGTAAAATTGTGTACGATTATTAGGCCTAAATGTGTCTGCCCAAATATTCAGCTAGTTCTCACAGGAGAAAGTCCACAAAATGGCGTCAACGCCCCCCAAGACGAAACTGGGAATAAGTAAAAAACAAACATTAAATGAAATCCGCACTTTAAATTCAATTACATTTTGTGCCGCTACTTCTGGATTTTGATGTACGAAAAAAAGGCAGCAAATGGATTCGAAGCTGCACATGATGCTCTTCGGGACTTACTTTTTGAGGCAGAAGAGCAGACGAGGCCGAAGTCAACCGATGGCAAATGTGCGCATTCAAAAGTTGACGCTCAAATCCCAAAGATTTGAATAATTGAAATAAATTTGGGAAACATTTGGTAATCCGCCAGACAGCGGACGAAGCACACACCCTTCACCCTCCAGCCCACACCCCTCCTCTGCTCCACCCACTTGCTAAATGTTGCTAAATGGTAAGCGACATTTTTTGGTCATGGGCGGGTCGGATCGGACCGGATCTGGTTAGAGTACTATAAGAAACCTTTTTATATTTTTGGCATAAGTAAGTATATATATTTTTTTTTTTTTCATTCAAAACTCACAGTTTTAACTAATTTTTAAAATCGAGTTAGTAAATAGTTTGTTCTTAATTAAGTTGGGTGGCAACCCTATTGTATTGATCAGATCGGTTAAATCTCGGTTGTACAAAGACAAAACATGCGGTATTCCGGCATAAAAACTGGGTTGAGAGATTGGTAAGCTTGAAATATTTTAATCGACTTAAAAAACACTTGATTCTAAATTATAATGATCCTATTCAAACTAAATTAAGTAAGGTCCTTGAGATAACCATTATAAGTGTATACACGAAATTTTTCATTATTAGTTTCATTTTTATAGAATATATGTTGAACTCAAGAATATTAAATTTTAATTTCAGAATGATTTTTTTTTTTGTATACGATATAATAGTCAAATTTAAAAGAAATTTTGTAGGATCATTGAGATACACATAATACATGTACACACCAAATTTAGGATTAAAATGTTTCTTTTTGTTTAGAATTTATGCCTTTAGAATTAAACTTTTTTCCAAAGTTCTACGTGCGTTTTTTACATACCGATAAATGAGCTTGCGTCGCACACTACGCTTGAAGAATCCGGAGCATCCATTGCAGGCAAGAATGCCGTAATGCTTCCCGGAACTGGTATCGCCACACACGACGCAGATGAGTCCCAGATTCTGGCCCTTCAGCCGCGGCATCGACGATTGATCCGATGATTGAGACTGACTGGAGGCGATTGCTGCCTGATGGTTGGAGGCGATTGAAGCGGCGGCGGCGGCTGCTGCGGCGGCGGCGGCTGCACTGTGATTCCAGCCCAACAGGCGGCTGGGCGTGGTCAGCGAGGGGGCAGATGTGACTGGGGTCAAAGGTGGACCCGACGGTTGTTGTCCGTGTGGCGGTGTGTAGCAATGACGTGCGGGACTGTGCAGCTCTGCAAACAAAAAAGAAGGATATGCAATAAAAAATCACTTATGCAGTTCATTTAAATTAAATTGCAATTTGTCAAAAGGTTGCCGTCTCTCTTCTTTTTTTTTTTGTTGTT
This sequence comes from Drosophila limbata, assembly GCA_963924055.1. Taxonomy (NCBI): domain Eukaryota; kingdom Metazoa; phylum Arthropoda; class Insecta; order Diptera; family Drosophilidae; genus Drosophila; species Drosophila limbata. Next base: position 24,874,026 of record OZ001355.1, read on the forward strand.
GTGGGGGGTTGAAGAACCTGCTGATCTAATCCCTGCGTGCCGACATTGACGCCCTGTAATCCGCAAATATATTTACACATTCAATTAGGGTGCCATTAAGCCAAACGGCTCGAAGGACTTGCCTTCTGCTCGTCCTTGTCCTCATCCTCGTGCTCGGCAAAATTTGCCTCGGGGGACAATTGTTTTGCCATCACACCCTAATTTGATTGTAGTTTTCGGTAGTGATTCCTTGATGCACTTAACCCTCAACAGTCTCGACAGCCACATTTGTTACACTCGCCACTTGGCCGTGCGCTGGAGCGTTCCTCCTTTCTCTGAACTTGGCATTCATGCAGCCTGTTTACCAACTCTGACTTTTACACAGAGAGAAAAAGCCGTACTAGCTCGAATTTAAAATTCGCGATTCTTAAAATCTATACATAAGATAGTCACGAATTACAGAAGACGTGCTTAATAATGTTTTAACCAAGTCAGAATAAAGAATCTTGAATCAAGTGATTGAAATTAGTATGAATATTTGTAAATCCTTATAAAAGATATAATAATTTTATCAAGACAGCAATCCACTAAAGCTTTGAATAGGTTTGGTTCAAAAAACAGTTATTTTAATAAAATATTTTTATTGTTTCCAGTTTACCCAGACTTTTAAGACTAGTTTAATTTTGTAATTAACAAAACGACAAATTTTGTAAGTAATTTGACATAATTTTAGTATTTTTAAATGCGTAGAAATGCGAAATACTTGACTTATTTGCTCAGTGTAGTTATCTACCGTCCAAGCGGTACCGTCTACCGTCTTACTCGCATTCGAATTTATACACCAACTGCGGTCTAATGCCAACGGATTAGCGTCATATGCTAGCATTTTCCGGCACTCGGAAATGGTCTTTGTTAATTTTATGAGCTCGTTGAAATTCACTTTAGCGTATCCTTTCCAAAAAGTGTTAAAGGTCCAAGGTCCGCCCCCGGTTTGTGTTATGAATTTTGAAATTTTGGTAGCCTGACTCGAGTTTAATTCAATTTTGTGATTATCGTAATTGAATTTGTTGGTCCTTTCGTGCGTTCCATTCGATTTGAATATTCGTTCTCTTTGAACTTGCTGATTTTGGTTTTTCTTTTCAAATACTATCAAATTTACAATGCTTTAGATATTTATTTATAAAAATAAATTTTAGACTATATATTGTCAGACAATTTAATATGATTCTAAAAAATTTATTTTTATGTAGATTGCGTTTATGGTAATTGCGCTGGTAATTACATTACATAAGGGGTGATTAAAAAAGGGACTAATTTGCGTTTTTTAAGAAAGAACTTAAGGCTAATTGCGAGTGTTTTTACAAACAATTGACTTACATGCGTTTTGGCATTTTAATATGCTTTGCACTCTTATTTTCTCTTTTATTATATGTATGTGTCAATATGTGGTTTGGAATACTAAATAATACATTTTTAGTGATTAGTAGATTTAAATTTTAGCTAGACATTGAAAAAATGGACCTTAAATCGAGAAATCTGACTCAGTGACCGGCTGATCACTATGTAGCCCAACGTGGCTCAAATTTTCACACAATTAACAAACTTTAATACATTATTTTCTATTGCTATTAAACCCTACCAATTTTTTTATTTTTTTCCATTGGACATTTACCTTGCGATCCTGGACGCGTGTCCGAGAGACTTTCTTCTTTGTTCATTGTAATTTTTGGTAATTGATAAATAGTTTTGCACACTGTATATTGTTAATTTATTTAGATTTGTTATTAGATAATGTTGTAAATTTATTTATGTTGAGGTTTGATTATATTTAATGCATTTTTATTGAGCTCTTAGATTTTGAAGCACTGTAGATATTTGAATATCTATATTTATTTTTGCTTTCATTTAAAGGGTTTTAATTGAACACTTTTTTAAAGTACTGTATAAAATATGTTTTTTATATATTCTAACTTGTGGTCATTGATAAATAACAAAAACACTTTTTTATAATTTTTTCACACTTTATCAGATTTAATCTTGATTTCATTTATAGTATTTTAATTTATTTTTGAAGCACTAAAGATGTTAAAATATTTATCCGCTAAGCGACGGTTACGCGCACGGCGAATCAGAATGTAGGACGAACTAAGCAGGACTCTATTGAATGGGCGACGGCGACAGCGACGACAACGGCCACGGCGATGATGATGTTAGCATCTCGATGTACGATTTCAGATTTATCATAAAACCATGACATGAAGCTAAACAGTCATGTGTCCACTTCAGGCAGCCCATTCAGACCAGCCAACCAGCCAACGAGCCAACCCCGAAATAGGGAAAAAAAATTCTGTTGATATAATCCGCGCTCGGTGAGTGGGCAGAAGTCGGCCATGTATGTGTGTGCGTGTATGTGGGAGAACAAAAAGCACACCACCAGCAAGGACAACACAACACAACACCACACCACACCATAGCAAGAGCAATAAGAGCAGAGAGCACTGAGCAGCGAGCTGCTGTCGCAACAACAACAAGGATAACCGCACCCGCAGTACACACTCCCACTCTCCCACTCATACAGTTCAGCCTCTGCCCTCTTACGCCCAAGACTTTTAGTAGCAACTCTGGTGGCGCATTTGCTTGTTGGCTTGCTTTGATTCGTTCCTTCTTGATGCTGTGGCAACGCCGACGTCAACATCGACGCCAAAGTCGACGTCGACGCTGCTGTTTGAGTGGAGGTAAGCCAAGCCGCAATCTCAATCTCCAATAAACACCAGAGAGCTGCTGCTCTCTCAGCTCTCTTGCTCTTGCTCTGACACACATGCCTGTATAGACACGCACACAACGACAACGGCATCGTTGGCCGCCATCATGACTGAAAGAGAGATGAAGAAGCAGCAAAAGCTTCCCCATTCTCTGATTCAGACTGTGACGCAGGTGCTGGTGCGCCGGGGGGAGAAGAGGGGGAGCTCGCTCACATAATCGTCTTGGGTTTTGACATTTTGTTTTTGTTTTGTAATACCTTTCGTGATGTTAGTGCTTTCGAATGTGCTCCTTCTCTTCATGCTTTCTGTGTTTTGCAGCGGCGTCGTCATCCTCGGCCTCTCTCCGTATGCAACCTACCAGTTAACTGTAATTGAATTGAACGTAAGTCTGAAGGGGGCTTTCGGTACTCAATGGAATGGTTCTGCATGCTTTTCTTGTTTCAAGAACTCCACACTTATTTACAAATTAATGATGCTATACAATTATGATCAAAACTAGTGAAAATTATGTAAGATTAGTTGGATTATGATGGCTAGATGCGAGATATTTTATAAAGTGAATGCTGCAAAAATATACAATTTTGATAAAAGTATTTTTTACACTTTTAATTTAACATAAAAGTTACTTTGAAACTAACTAGTTATAAATACCTCATCAGTGTTTTTCACAAATTACTAGAGATTTTAGGTTCAATTGTTTTCGAAACCAGTTAATCGATTTTTTCCTAAGTTTTTAGATAATTAATATAATTAATATAATAATATTTTCAATAGACATTTAAAAAAAAACATCAATTAGTGAAGTTTATCTTTGTTTATTTCGTTTATTATATTCTACTGATTTTTTATTTTAACCTAATTTTATTCGAGTTGCCTATGGTTCTAAGAATAAGATAAAAAAATTAAATGAGTTTACTTGTCTGTAATAAAAGAAATAAAAAAAAATAAAACAAATTTATTCAATGTTCAAAGATAGCTCAAAACGGTTTCTCTGAAGCAAATCCAATAATCGATAAAAGTTCATCCAGCCACATGCTCTTAACGTTTCCTGTTCTTTTTTTTTGCTGTGGCGCTTTTGTTGTTGAGGCTTTTGCTGCGCTTAATACGCCAACATTAACTTTGTAACAAATGAGATGTCGGAATACAACAATCACCTACCAGCCTCCTACACTCTCCCCACTCTCATACTGCCCACACAAACGTATTCGCTCTCTTTATTGCGCTCCCTCTCTCTACGTATGCTAACGCTGGCAGAAGTTTATGCCAGGATAAAAGTGAAACAAACATCGGCAAAAGTCAAAGCGCTTTGCTCAGCGCTGGCCACGCCCATATCTACAACCGTAGGAGGAGCGAGCGAGAGCGTTATCCTGTAATATCCGTGCATCAAAAATGCCCGCCAGCAACAACAACAACAAAAGCATTGAAAATACTGTCACATCATGCGCAAACGAGATAGCTGGCCGTGTGCAAGCGGGACAAATATAGTCAAGAGGGTTGGTTCTTGACGTTTGAACGGGCGACATCTCCTCTGCCCAGAATACACAAGCTCACTCACACACAAATACACAGATATACTGCGGAGTATATGGAAGTGTGAATAGAAGTTGCAGTCGTTTTTTTTCTCTTTCCCTCTTTTTTGGTGGTATTTATAAGTGCAGTACACTTTATTTAATCAATCAAAATTCGCCAGTTGAGTCTGTTATTCAACTTTAATTTAAACGAATTTTTATATTTATAAATTACTGAAAAAAAGAAGATGATAGAAATAGAAGATGATAGAAATAGAAGATGATACAAGTCGAATTTAATATCTTTTGTCTCAAATTCTATGAAAAGTTTACTAAAACTTCCTGATTAAGAATATAGTATGTGTATAATGACTAAATGACTCATAAATGGACTAATTATTAAGGAGCCCAAACGATAAGCGCTAGGGTACTGCAAAGCAAAATCGTTCAGTAAGACGTCATTTTGTAAAATGCAAATTATCTTAACCAAACTTAAAATTGTCTAAACTGACAGAGCCGTTGGTTGGCGAGCGATGCGAGCAGGGGGCGTTCTCTTATAGAAAGTATTCATTTTTTCACGAAATGTAGTAATCTGCAAAGGTATCACATATTTGAGCTAATGATGATGCTGATGAAGCTAATAATATATAATAAATATAAATTTCTTTTAGCTTAGTTGTATTGTTGTAAAACCTCAAAAATTAAGAGTAAATAAAGGGAAATTTTGTTTCCTTCAACGAATTGTATTCTATTTTATTCATACCCTCTGATTATTGAAAATTGGCAAAATGGGTATAATGTAAAATATATACATCTGTATGTACTTGATCGGTTGATTAAGCCCTGTCCGTCCGTCTAACCGTCTGTATAAACGTGTTGCTCTCAGAGATTTTAAGAGGTAGAGACTTCAGATTTGATATGTAGGTTCCTGGATAGCAGACGCCGATGAAGATTTTTTTAGTTTTGGATCGGAACGCTATATCAAACAGCTGCCCCAGAAACGAAGTGTCAAAAATTTAGTATTATATATGAAAATTAGGGTTTATTTCTGGATATATTTTAGCTTAAATCTTGATGAGATTTGGTTTAAATGACTATACTATATAATACAGACTATATCATAAAGCTGTCATAAAAACAAATCTTCGGCGTTCCAAATGACTGCCTGCGCACAGGGCATGCTGCGTCGAGTGTGCTCGACTGTAGTCTTTTCCGTTTGTTTGCGAATTGCCTTATTGTGGGCTGTCTCAAGTATCTGCTGACGATGTACAGATATAAACAGAGTTTGCACAATTTCGGCTAACACATTGTTCGCTTGGATTATTCCGCCCAAAACACAACTACAAATACAAATCAGAGTCAATGACACGTGCCGTTTTCAGGTAAACATCTCAGGTAACTCACAAAACCAGTTTACAGAACAAAACAAAGAACAGTTTTAAACGCCTCGTTTAGCAATTAATATTGCTTAGTTCATATCTATAAATTGTGGTCATGAATTTGGCATATTTACTTTTCAACTTTCATAAACAATAACAGACAAAAGGACACGTTCTGCAACTGAAGACAGGATGATTGACAGACTGACAACTAAGGGGATGAAATTGAGATATAAGAAAAAAATCAGTGAATTAATAGTAAGCAATGACATCTTCAGAAAAGAACTGTAGAAATAACACTATACCACATAATTTAACGAATAATAAACATACATACATACATCTAAAAAGAACCCCACAACCAAATGAAGAAGTCTTGGACTTGATATAAAATTGAGGAAGGCACAGTTACTAATTTTTATATTTGAAGACTATTTTTTAATCTATAGCAATCAGTAGGTTTTGTTGTTTTTGTTTATTTTTTCTGTTTATCGGAGTATTTTGTTTGCTGTTGTTGTTATTGTGGTATATGCACTTTAATTGGAATATTTATTTACAATTGATTTATTTTATTTACGACTTTCTCATTTCCAGTCAAATAACAGTTGCAATAAACAAGCATTCAACTTAATTGCTTACGTGGCTCATAATCATTATAATTTACAAGAAAACTTACTTAACACTAACATTTGCGGTTGTTATACTGTTTTTATTTTTTAAATTTTATTTATTATTTTGTTTTGCTTTTTTTTACTGAGTGTGCTTTAAGTTTTTGTTATGTTTATTTATTGAGTTTGCATCGTTTTCGTTTATGTGTATTTTTACTAATGAGAATATAGATTGATTAATCATGTATACATATGATATACATTTGTATATGTATATATATTATCAGAATAATATATATATATATATGTATATATATATATTGGCTTCTATATATATATTTGTTTTCAACTCTGTTAATTTCTGTTCGATTTCTGTTGTTGGGCTTTCACTATGCGTCTTGCAGTTTTTGTATAAATAAAAATATAATAATTTCGCTTCGCTTCGCTTTGAATAATACAATACAATCAAGCCATAGAAATACGTTGCAATTATGATTCTATTCTCATAATTTATGGTTCGAAGTTAGCCACGTTAGACCCTCGTAGAGGCCGTCGCCGCTTGTGGCACATGCTGGTTGCACATACCAATTGCGATCTCTTATTCTAGTTAAACCTAGTTTCTCCTGGATTTCATGGGGTTTCATTGCTGCAAATAAAAATATTTGTAATTATTATTATAATTGAATATTAATACCATAATTAATTACCATCAGCTAGATCCTGTTTATTAGCAAATATCAGTATAATGGCGTCCCGCATCTCTCTATCATTAATTATTCTATGCAGTTCAGTGCGAGCTTCGTCTATTCTATCTCGATCCGCACAATCCACAACGAATATAAGACCCTGTGTACCTGTAAAACAAGGAGAAGAAAGTTTAATAACTTGAATAATTAAAAATTATTTAAATTATAAATTAAACATGATTCGATGACATTTTAATAATTTATGAAATAACCGACACTGTCGTGTGTTTCTAGTTGACTGACCTGTGTAGTAGTGCCGCCAAAGCGGTCGTATTTTATCCTGTCCGCCAACATCCCAAACATTGAACTTGACATTCTTGTACGTGACAGTCTCGACATTGAATCCCACCGTTGGTATCGTCGTCACTGATTGCCCCAGCTTTAATTTATAAAGGATCGCTGTGAAAATAAAGAAACGATTAATAAATTTGATTATTAATATTTTAGTATACAAATACAAACTTGTTTTGCCAGCAGCGTCCAAGCCGAGCATAAGAATTCGCATTTCTTTGTTGCCGAAAATTTTTGATAATAACTTCCCCATGATGATGTGTCATCCATTAAACGTTGGCCAAACTGTAAATTAAATAAATAAATCGCATAAATAACAAGTCAGTTTATTTTCTGGATCAGATCATGTTCTCCGTCCGCTCTCTTCTCTCTTTTCTGTGATAATGCCATTGTAATAAAATTGCCGCTGTCGGAGTTATCGTATCAATTTTGTGATATAAGCGTGCACTCATACAGATACACACACAAACACACATCCATACAGCGTATAAACATAATGCGTCAACGGAAGTTAAGAGCATTATTTTGCATAATAATTCAACTTACATTGGACACAGCAACAACAACAACGTTAAGTTCTCAGAGAGAATTTATCGCTTCAACTATACACATACATGCACTCAAGCACACACACATAAACACGCGCATAAACTCAAGTACAATTGGGACGCATATAGCACACAAAATAAACAGTACATAAGCGAGTGATCATAAATTAAACAAAAGTTATCTCAATTAGCGTCAATTTAATATAGACTGCACAGAAGTGCAAAGTTAGCAAATTAGCCGGTCTGGCGCCCAAATCCTTATGATCCTTGAACCATTCGCCATAAATGCCTCAATGCCTTTGATGAACGTGTGTGTGTGTGTTTGCTTGCCGAACACGTCACATACACGCCCGAGTCACACACATACATTCATACACACCCAAATTCTAGACGACAATGATGATGAGATTACGCTGCTTCCCAAGTTGCTGGTTTACCATTAAGCGATAACACTTTGCGTTTTATTAGTGCATGCACTATGCACTTGCAAAATAAAACTATTTAATAAAATATATAAACTATAACAACAACAAATTTTGCACTAATGTTCTCATTTTTGTATGCGCTGATGTTTTTCTCGTTTTCAGTGTTACCACACGCATTCGTGTCGAACCAGACAGAGGTGCACACTGGCACATATCAATGTGGCAGCCCTGGCCTAAAGTGTTGACTAACACTAAATCGTAATCGCTTACCAGCACTGCTTCCCATAGATGGCGTAACAACAAAGAGCAATAGTTGATTGCTCAATTGAATATAATAAAAACAATAATGGAATTAAGTTAGTTACAAAGTGCAAATACAATAAATCAAATATGTCTGGCATTTATCCCAGAGAGGCGGTTCGCGTCAAAGTCAAGGTATGTGTACCAGACAACAAAGACAACATTTTTTTTCACTCTTTGCTCTGCTTTCTCCCACACACCAAAAACCCACAAAAAAAAAAAAAACAGAAAAACGAAGCAAGCAGAAATCCGGAATGGCGCAAATTCTCAGTGGATCCGCAAATTACAACTCTGGAAGTGCTTTATTCGCTACTCGCCAAGGCCTTTGACATAAAATCGGACTTTTCCATTAAATACAAGGCCTTCGATCCAGCTGGCAATGAAATCTATCTAGCTGTGCTCTCGGATTGGGATTTGGACGCTGCATTCCTTAGAATACACAATATATCCATACAAACCTCATCGGAGCCCTGTTTAATGCTCCAAATCGATGTGAAGCCATTTACCGTTGTGCGAGAGTGTGAAACGGAATCGACAACAACAACAGCGAGCACTAACAGAGCACACAACAACACTGCATCATTGTCGGCCAGTGTGTCCCCACTGCAATCCTTGGGTGTATCGCAGAAATATGTGCAGCATATGCAGACAAAATTGCCAGGTCTGATAATGAATCAAATGGAAAAGACCTTTTCAATTGTTCAGAAAGCGTTCAATTTATCGGATGAGCATATGGCCAATCTGCCGCCGCGTCCGCCGATGTGTGATAGCGAGTTTCGATTGTTCTTAGATGCCCTGGGGCAAATTCAGCGCAACGATGAGTTACGCAAAATCATTTTCCAGGGCGGTATCGAGCCGAGTTTGCGTCGCGTGGTGTGGAAACACTTGCTCAATGTGTACCCGAGTGGAGTGCATGGACTGGCCATGGATGGACATCAGCGTATGGAGTTTATGCGTCGCAAATCCGAGCAATATTATAAACTGCGTGATACGTGGAAATCTGCCGTGCAGCGGGGAAATGTCGCCGGAGAGCTGGCGTACGTGACGAGCATGGTGAAGAAGGATGTGCTGCGGACGGACCGACTGCATCCGTTTTATGCGGGCAGCGATGACAATCAGAACATTGCCTCGCTCTTCAACATACTGACCACCTACGCGTTGAATCATCCTGTGGTCAGCTATTGCCAGGGCATGTCCGACATCGCATCCCCGCTCCTGGTCACCATGAACGACGAAGCCCAGGCCTACATCTGCTTCTGCGCCATCATGTCCCGGGTGCGTGGCAATTTTATGCTCGACGGTATTGCCATGACCCAGAAGTTTGCCCATCTCACCGAGGCCCTGAGCTTCTATGATCCCGAATTTTGGGAGTATCTCAAATCGCAGCAGGCGGATGATTTGTTGTTCTGCTACCGCTGGCTGCTCCTCGAGCTGAAGCGCGAGTTTCCCTTCGAGGATGCGCTGCGCATGCTGGAGGTCCAATGGAGTTCATTTCGATACGAAAACAGCGGCTCCAAGGAGCTACCTCTGTACGAAAAGGTTTGTCCAGAAGTCGACACGGATTTCAGCTTATTTTTCAATGTACTTTTTAAAAATATGTATAAATTTTTGCATTGCAGGAATTCGTGCCCATCACAGAGGCGTCGGCTCCAAATAGTGCGAGTACATTCTCGACTTCCTATAGTGCGACGCCGACGAGTCCCTCGTATATGCTGACCAAGCCGCGAGAGAATCCCTACACCAAGGTGTGTGCACTGAGAAGGCAAAGCTCGTCGGCATCGCTGAGCTCGCTGAGCTCCTCCGTGGGCACAGCCGGGAGCAATGCACTGGACAACTCAAAGCGACTGAATCACAGTCTGGATGACAATATGTCCAGGCATGCGGCGCGGCGTCAAAGACGCGTTTCGTCCAAGGCGCATCAGAGCTTGGACGAGTCCAAGATGTTGGCACTCATCGAAGGAGGCGTCGTGGAGAACACGGAGAACAATGCAAAGTCAGTGCTGGAACTATCGGCCAGTGAAGATACAGATGACGATGTCTTTGATCGCAAGGAGCAAATGTCGCAGTTTCACGAAACGAATCCCTTCAAGGAGGATGCATTGCAGCCGAACAATAATAATAATAATATCAATTTCAGCAGTTCGTCATCGTTCCAACAGGTGGACAGCAGTATGACCGATCAGAAGCCTCAGGGATTGGCCAAATTGCAGCAGACAAAGATTCTGAATGTAAGCAATATGATTGCCAAGCAATTGGCATCCAATGCCACCACAGTCAGCGAGAGCGTCCGACGCGTTGGACATTTCAAGGATCTCAAGGAGAAAATTGCCGCGACTAGTCGCATGGGCATCTCATTTGATAATGCAGACACGGGCTCCACGACGGATACAACGCCACCCAAATTGGTTAAGAATTTCAATGAATTTCTCAATTTTGCTTCGATTAACAAGAATCGGATTTCGGATCGCTTGGCAAATCAGCTGCAAATCAATGAGAAGCCACAGCAGAAGGTACAGCTGAGCAAGAGCGGACACTTGGGAAGTTCCTTGGATGAATCGGATTCATCTTCCATACCAGAAACCAGTTGGAGCGCCTCAACGGCAGCCACAGCGATACAGCAGGCTCAAGAGCTTAGTAGCTATAGTTTGCAATTGGATCTCAATGCTGTAACGCCAGAGCAGCAAACTGCAGAGGATCAGGATACCGATGCCGATGTTGATCAGGAGTATTATCCCATGACAAATGCTATTACTCGCGAGCTGCGACTCGAGGCGGAGAATTTGGATCGTCAGGTGTTTGGTTTGCCTTTTACGGAAAAGGAGAAGGAAAAAGAAAAGCAACGCGATGATATTGAGTATGAGCAACTGGACAAGGATACGCTTGATATGATGGATGAGCTCAAGGAGAACGAGATTATCAACTGCCCCGCTGTGAGTGAGCTGCACATGCGACGCCGCCAGCGTCTGACAGCCGCCAAGAGCAACAGCGTGCAGCCAAGAGATGCACACATTGTGAATCCCTTCATTGAAGATGCAGCCATGCTGTCAGAAGCCGTTGGAGTTGGATTGGGCATGCGGAATAGCAATAGCTTGCCCGAGGTCATAATGCCCATTTCAACGGAATCAAATCGCGTTGGCGTCGTGGAGCTGGCCACCAATGCAGACGATGAAAGCGCCTACAGCTCCGCCTACTCAAGGTCACCTCAACATCAACATGGAGGTGGATCCAACACATCCTCCTCATCGCCACTGCCTCCGCCGAGTGAATTTGGCGGTGGCAATGCATTCCTCATGTTTCTCTGCCTGACGCTGCTGCTGCAGCACCGCAACACAATCATCAAGGCGGCCATGGACTACAATGAGATCGCCATGCACTTTGACAAGATGGTGCGCAAGCATGACGTCACCCGCGTCCTAAACCAGGCCAGGCGCATGTACTCTGAGTATTTGCAGGCGCAACCCAAAGACTCCAGCAACAGCAACTCCAGAGTAGCAAACAATTCCGCAGAAGCCACAAACTGAACAACTTGACGATAGAAATTTGTGCCGTGGCATTTTTAATAATTTCAGACACACTTGAGAACCCAAAAAGTGGCTAAATTCAGAATTTGTCAGACCAAAGTTTTAAGTTTTTAATTGTAGTTTATTTATTTAACCATATTTGTTACCTAGTTAGTTGCCAAATTGACCTGTTTTCTGTTTTACTTGTATCTCAACTGCATTCCACACTCAACTGAATAGTTATTATGATAAATCCAGCGCAAAAGGATATCTTATTCACTCGCTTACAATTTACAAACACACAAAGAATTACATATTGTATAACTTTTAACAGTAACTGTTGCCATTTCGGTATTATTGTCTCTCTAAAAACTCCAATTTTGTAAATTATCTGAAGATAGCAATTTATTTTTATTGCCTCCTTAAAGTAAATGCAAAATGAAATTTTAAACAGTCGCTAAATAAATGCATTCCAAACTAAGTATTATAATTAATTGTGCAATTCAAGCCAGCTAGGCAAATTTATTACGAGTACAACATGAATACAACTTATAATAATACAAAAATACAATATTTAATCGCAACTCAAATGGGACGACAAAAAAGATAAATTTAAAAGTTATATTTTCTCTTGAGACGCTCGCGAATGAGAAGTCCCTTGATAAGTTTCTTCCAATTGCCATAAACGCGGCTCTCATATTTCTCCTGCTCCTTGCGTGCTTGCTCCTGCTGATCCTCCTCCCAGGCAGCAGTCACAATTTCGCCAAACTCCTCACACACTATAAAGCCATCGTACATGGGATGGCAGGCGCCCTGATGAAAATCAAATCCAATCACCGCATTCGCACAATCAATGTTAAGCTTCTTGCAGACTCGCATCAAACCGGGAACTGTTCGGAATTAAATTCGAGTTGAGTATATTAATGTATTTCAAATACAACTGCATTATAAACTTACGCCTCAAATGAACTGTTTTCTTTGGCAGCATGCATTCCTTAAAGAGCTCCACATTCCCATAAGCATTTCGTGGAACAATGCCATTTTCAGCAGTGGGCGGCTCGTAATCCTGCGTTTGCCAATAACCAAATATCTCCAGCGGCTGATCTTTGATGACCGTGCGAGTCAGCTGTGCAAAAGTTGAAATCAGTTTGAATGTTGTAAAGAATTGAAAGGTCAAGAAAACAAACACTAAAAATTACATTTGAACGTATTTAAACTCTCATATCTTTGCCAAAAACTTTATTCTGAAAACAAGTGGGAAAGGCTATAGTCGAGCTCCCGACTATAGGATACCCGTTACTTAAATAAATTTTAAATAATTTTTTATTGCATGCTTTAGGCACTTATATTGCTTAAAAGCTTTAATCAGCCATTACCACCATTCTATTTGTCCGATCTTGTTACGATTTAATAGGATGATAGGTAATAACAGTAGCTACCGGTATTTAGTAAAAAAAGTCCTATTATCTTGAAAACTGTGCGTGTGGTGGCTTTTCGCGATTTACGGAGGCGGCAAAAATTAACCTGCGTGGTTTATAGAAATCTGTGTGCAAAATTTGGTTGCTCTAGCTCTTATAGACTCTGAGATCTAGGCCCTCACACGGACGGACAGACGGAAGGACATGGCTACATCGACTCGGCTGTTGATCAAGAATATATATTCTATACTTTATGGCGTCGGATATGCTTCCTTCTCCCTGTTACATACATTGCAACGAATACAATATCCCCTTTTACTTATTTTGTAAGTAACTGCGATGAACAAACTCCAGTAAGTTGTCGATTTTTCATCATTTCGAATATTATGCTTACCCTATCCCACTTGGGGCGTGCCTTCACAATCTTGTAGGGCTGCTCACCCAGCTTGACAACTCGAGCACTCTTCAGCCAAATCTCTCGCGAGTGGAGGAGATGGACACAGTCGCGTGAGTAAATTGCCTCACCGCGTATAAAGCCCAGCGTGGGCGCATCTGCCGGATAAATGCCCTGGAATTTTAATAGATGACGTTCAAGTGCATACAACGGATGATCCTTGAATTCGGATATGGACTTGGGCAGCGGCTTATCCGAGTGTATGCGACGCATCTGCTCATCCTCGCGAATATCACGCTTGGTGCGATTGCCCAAATATGGCGCCAAAGTCTCATCCAGCCAGGCCTTTTCCACACGCGACTTTCGAACTGTCGTCGACCAGCTGGAACAGTATCGGGCCGTCACATCCTTGACACTCAGATCGTCTTGGAAGGCAAACACATAGGCCAGATTCGAGGAGGCGTTTCGCTGCAAGCTCACAAAGATTAAATTCATTTTTCTGTTCCTACAGTTCAAGAATTTTCTCTTACCCTTATGGTATCGACGCAGTGAAGTTTTCCCTTGAACAAATCAATGCAAATCCATTGCTCCTCTGCATCGGACCAAACCTCTACCCAAATATCCGAGGCCGTTGTCTTGCGCTTCTCCTTGACGCTCTCATCATCTGTGGAGAGAACGCGTCGATCTTTGCGCAAATGTTGCACCACCTTTGGCAGCACAGGGGCTTTCTTGATCTGCTTGGTGGGTGTGGATTCATTACCAGTGGTATCGCCACCAGTGGATTGACTGGTGTTTGTTTTATGCAGTTTCTCCAACTTGGGTCGTTTCTTGGGCATGGGCAGATTATCATCGCCGCCATCCAGCTGCGGTATGCTTAAGGCCTTTGCCTTCTGCTGTCGCGTGCGCAGCTGGACAGGCTCAGGCTTATTGAGAAATGTGGGCGAGATTTTGGCATTTGCATCGCAGATATTGCGCTTAGCCTTGCTGTTGCTTTCGACTGAATCCTGTGCTATTTTGTTGTTTTGTCCCTTTAGAAACACCGGAGAAATGTGCACCTTGGGAGATTTGCTACGCGAGCGCGTGTCACGAGTTCGGCTAGGATTCGCATTCTCTGTATCGCTGTGCTTGGCATTCTTCGGCTTGCTGCTGGGCAGCACCAACTTTGGTATGACGGGAGAGCCAATTTTGGAGGCCGGATATTCAGAAATAAAAGCGGAAGTGGATGTTTTCTTCTCCGAGTCGGCAGATGCCTTGCGCGTACGTCGTGCAGTTGGTGAACTCAACTTTAGTTTCTTCTTATCATCATCTGTATCCGAGGCTTTGTTGGAGCCTCGTTTCAGATGGGAGAGCTGCGGCTTGGCTCTGAGTTCAGTTGCATTTCGAGTGGATCTAGATGTGCTGGGCTTTTCATCAAGCTCCATCTTCGCTTCCGACTGCTTGCTTGTATTCCCTATAAGAATTTCGACAAATAATATTCGGAACACCAAAAGTTTGCGACAAAAGTAAGGAAAACAAAACAAAGAAACTTGGCATTATAATTGGAAAAGCCGAAATAAAAAAATCCTTATTTTGGTTTCTCTAAATTCTTAGTTTTCCTTTGTTTTTGCGATTCTTATATAAATATTCGGCGATTGCATAATAGCTACCTGGCGAGTCTTTTAATTTGGGCACAGACTGTACTTTGGATCTGGAACTACGGCTGGAACTGGACGCGATCTCTATACTCTCTTTCCTGACAGCTTTTGCTGTGACACTGTCAGCTTTTGTTGTTGTTTTTGAGCTGGAACTGGCTGCACTTTTAATGACTTCTTTCGATTTTCCAGCAGAACTTTTGACAACTGTGGATTTTGAGCTCTCTTTCGAACCTTTTGTCTTTTTGGACATTGTTTTGCTGTCCGACTGACCATCATCCTCATCCTCGTCCTCTTCATCCTCTTCGGTTTGCTTTGTTTGACTTTTATTCCTTTCATCCGGTCTTAACTTGATGGGAATTAAATCACAAGCCTGCGGTCTTAGCGCCATTGGCTGCAAATTGACAACGAGGCGACAGTTCATGCCCATGCTGCGTGCAAGCACAATGAATATGAAGATCATATCCTGTTTGCAGCGTGCCTCCTTTCGCTTAATTTGCTGCAGTAGCTCCTCGACAATGCGACGCTTGGAGCTCGCCGTTTTCGTGGGATACAAATCTTGATTCTGCAACTTGACGGCAACTTTGAACCAGGTAATAAAGGACTGCAGATACTTTAATTCAACACCCCGCTCTGTGGGATAAGCATTCTTGCTGGGCAGCAATTTTAGGGACTCCTGCATCAGAGCAGTATCGCCCAGCAGTCGATTGTATTTGATGCTCCTGGCAATCAAGCACAACAAACTCACTTTGTGCATTAAGAGCTGTCGATCCTTGATGTCACGATTCATGCGACGCTTCAGTGCATTCTCCAGCTCCAGCTGTGTCTTCTCCTCCTTGGTGGGATGGCGCGAGGGCATCCCCACGTGAATTTCCAGATCACCAGACACATTTGGTGTCGACGTCGCATCCTCGTCTGTGAATGGAAGTGGGGAGTGAGGGGATTCAATGAGGAGGCGTTCTGTGTAGATCTCTTGGGACAAGGAGCAGAGTTGGGCCCACAAGCTAATATGAATCCCATTTCACTAACATTAATTTTCAATTAATTTAATTAACATAATAACATAACAAAAAAGCAATTCGAATACATCTTTTGACATTAAAAATTAACTTTTTTTAATTGGAGAATAAAAATAAATATAATTGAATATCATTTTAATAAGTCTGAATTTTTTAATGCTAGTGAAATGGTACTTTTATTAGCAATTAATTAATAATTGGGCCCAACACTGCAAAGGAACTACTGTTTCAGTTTCTTAGTCTGGCAAAGAAAGCACTTGTTTGGGTTCTTCTCATTGTTAGTTTATTTCATTCAAACGCATTGCATTTATTTATATCATTTGATGTGCATTTCAAATTTTAATTAATTATTGAATTAAATACATTTAACATTTACTAAATTGCGCTAAAATTATGCATGTATTATATACGATTTTATTTCATTAACTTGCTTCTTATTTTATTTATTTTTTCTTTTTGCATTTCCTATTAATGCATTGTTATGTGTTTGTGAAATGAATACAATTTTGCTAAAGTAAATTCGTTTAACATCAGTTCTAATTTATTAGCTCTATTTATATCCTCATCATTATCATTTTTTAATGTTACTGAAACACTGGAAATTGCCATAAAGTAAGTGCATTTACGTATATATTTTTTGTTTTGATCTTCATTTTGTTTTCTATTTCGCTTTTGATTCGTTATTCTTGTTCCTAGCATAGTTTAACAAATTTAATAAATTTAAAAAACACAAACAAATAAATAAATGCATCTTCGAACTTACAACTTGTTTTTTATTATCTTGTTTTATGTATGTGCAAAAAAAATCAAATATTCGTATTCAAAATATTTATGTATCCGATAATAACCGTGAGCTACATTTTAACCACACTTAGAATTTTTAAAACTTTTAAGAAACATCTTATTTACCATTAAACAACAATTAAGAGACAAACATCTATATTCAAAGTTGTATACATTCAGAAGTTTATCATATTTGAAATTTACTTTTTCATTTCTTGTCTCTACCAAATTAATTTGATGAAGTCAAACCAAACAAAACAAAAATGGCTTAAGAAGCATTTTCGGGCATTAAGATTTCAGATCGATCAATGTTGGGTAGTTAGTATGCATCTAAGTATACGTGTTAGTAGTTAGGCCGCGATTTAACTAAAGCAGTTTATAAATTCGATTCAACATGACTGCTTTAATGCTATTTCAGTCTGATAGACGACTATAAGACCTAGTTCCACACAGTTTGTATAACAAATTAAAAATTCGTACTTTGTTTTCTTTTCAGAGTCCGTAACAATTATAGTTTCTTATTAAAAAACATATTTCTGATTATCAAAAACTTAAAAAAAAAAACATAAAAGAAATTTGTAAAAGATCATAATTGGTATTTTAAGCATTTAAAATATTATGAAATTTAAAAAAACAATATTTTTAGTACTATTAAAACTGAAAAAAAACTTGTATTTAAAAAAAAATTTTTACATTTTTAGCTATAATAATTGACAAAAAAGAGTCGAAGGTCTAGTCACTAGTAGTCTAAGCGCCCCCTAAACTGTGTGAACTTAGCTTAATAGTAACATACATTAAAGTTATGCTATACTGTATAAATATAGTATATAATTTTCATATCTTTGGAAGGTAATTACTTTTTTTATTATGTTTTGCACAAACACACAAAAAACTACGCAGTCTCATACGGAGCATTTTGGAAGCTTTTTAATCAGATACCAGAATTCTAACTACCACCAACAACAACAATATATGTAAGTAACAAGTATTCGACATTTGAAGCCACAACCAACTTTAAAATCAACCGTTTCATCTCAAACACTACATGATCATCAGTGTTGCCACGAAAGTGAAGAGGGAATTCTGCGTTTTTTAAAGTATGATTCGATATAATTTGGAATTCTGACTACACTTTTATTATGAAAATTATTGAATATTTATAAAACAGAATTTAAATACAGGTGTCTTTAAACTATCTCCAGAGATTTTGATGACTTTGAAGAGAAGTCAACGAATAGAGATTTCGGGTTTCGGACATTTTACGGAGTAACTAAAATCGATCTAAAATTCTAAATCGCAACAGTATTTGGAATTTTTTTTTGAATTACACAAAATAAAATATGCGGTAAGCCTTTTTATTGAGTTTAACAAATAAGTCAATTTATCTAAATAAATTGTAAGCACCTTTTTTGCTGGTCAAAGCTTGCCATTTGCTATGTTTAGTCGACTTTTCCATTAACGTGTTAAAAGTGGGCAACACTGATAATCATTATTAGCTTTTTGTCTAATTGCGTTTCCTACCTGCAACTTCCTCAAATTCGGAGTCATCCGTGTCCCCGGCAGCCAGCACAGTGGACGCTGGACGCGTTTTCGTATGTCGTTTGATGCGTGTTGATTTTGTTTTACTTAGACGCGACGGAGCATCCAAAGACGGCGGCTGTCGACGATCTCTATCTCTGTTACTCTTCTCTTGCTGTTTGTCCGGCTCATTCGAGGTGTAGTTTTGATTTTCGCCCAATGCAAGCAGTGCATTGACATCCATTGCAGCGGCGGCGGCAGCAGCGACTCCTGGTGGCGGTGTTGCTGTTGCCGTTGTCTGTTTATTAAGCAATGCCTCTCTGGTCCTTTCCAAACTGTTTGCATTCTCGAGCAGATCACGAAAATCAAATGCCTTATCTTCCATGCTGCTATCGTTGTTGTCCTCGGAACCGGAACCATTCTCAGAGTCGGAGAGATTTCCAATGCCTGCATTGCAATCAAATTGAGGCGCTGGCGATTTCTCCTTTGTTGCCGTAAAGAAACTGGATCGCAAATCAAGATCAGCGGGATTCACTAAATAGTCCTCGACGCTCGATTCGCTGCTGGAGTCACCGTTCTGACCGCTTTCATTGGGCGTTTTGGCGTTTTTTGAGGCCGTCGCAGAACCCGATGCCGATGGAGAGTTCTGTTCTTGTGTTGGCGATGTGGGAAACGTTTTCGGAGGCGGCCGATATTTATTATACAGCTTCGATCGTAACGATTGACCACTGGGTTTACGTTTCTTCACCGAGGCGCCGCCTCTGATACCACTGGGCGACTTTTGTTCTCTGTACAAGACATGCAAGAAAATAAAAGTTGATTCATTTGATTTGATCATTTGTAGCACATTTAATGCTTGCCTCTTTTTGGTTGAGCGGCCACTGGCGCCTGTCGCTGCAACGGCTGCCGCGGTGATTTCCTCAAATTCGCTGTCATCGTCATCCGATGACTCGCCGCCACCGCCGCCGCCGCCGCGCGCATCTTTTCCTGGCTTCCATTCGTCCTCTTCGCTGGCTGAAAAGCCCTCGGACAAGGATTCTTCTTCTTCGTCGGACATCGTGTCTGTGCTTGTTGCTCACAGGCAAACCGCTTTACATGTGCCTGTGTGGGTGTGTGCCACTTACAGTTATTGATTTTTACTGCGCAATTTTGGAATGTTTAAGACCCTCTTGTTATTGAACAGCACACACTTTAAATTAATTCCATTTGTTTTATTTACTTTGCTACTGCCTGCTCTCTGTTGAACAAACTATTTTTTCCTTTATTGACGAGATATTTAAACAAATTTGCGAAATTCACACTTCCGCGGTTGCTTTTGGCTTGGGTAAGGAACAAAGCGATAACCGATAAGTGTTCGATATATAGAGGTGACCCATAGGTAGACTCGAATACGGCTGTTGTTGTTGTTCTAGTTGTTGTTGTAGAGCTCCCGAGTTCAGATTTTGTGCCGACCGAAATTTAGATATACAAAAAATAAACAATTTTAAATTTAATATTGTAAAATAAAATTTAGCTATTCTGTGTATTATGTATTTGCATTAATTTAATGGATTTAAATAATTATCAGGCCTGTTCCGAATTTCACTTTCGATAAGATTTGTCGGAATTGAATTCCTTTAACCTGCTCTAATACCATTTCGGCGATATTCAGCGAATTGATATCACTTTGAGATGATGAGTTTAAGTCCAATAAAGCGAAAAACGATAATTTTTAAACCCTTGGTCTAAATTCAAAGTGAATAAATGCATACCACTGAATGCTAAAAAGTAAAAGGTGAAAACCGGAACAGGCCTGTATAATTTTTAAATAAGTAAAAGTGCAAAGTTTTCTATCATTGATATCTTATAGATAACGTATCACATTGGTAAAAATACATATTTATAAAATGTTTAATTAATTTTCAATGATAGCCAAATATTTAAATTTTTTTTTTTAATAATAGTTAAGAAATTGCAGAGAAGGGAGTCGTGCACTATACCAATATTAAATGAACTTCATTATTTTAGAAAATTTATAATTTTCTTGGTTTTTATGCCATGTGCCCACTGCAGCCCCGCCCACTTGTTTGATAGACGCCCACTACGATAGACAACGATAGGTATCACTGTTAATATGTTAACAGTACTGGTTAACCTGAAAATTCTTTTTATTTATTTATTTTTAATATTATGGTTGGTTTATCATAAGAAAAATTAGATATCAGAGAGCCGTTAGTTGATTTAGGTTTTTCCACATGCAGGCTTTGTAATAAAATGCATGGAGTACCATTAATCATTTCATCTTCTGGAGCGGTTCTGTTGGCAGACTATCGACTGCGCACTGCGTAAGTAGTCATTGATACTAACGACAGCAACAAAAGTGGCGCGCAACTTAAAAAACTTCATGATGCATCTTAATGAAATGAAGGATATCAATTAATTAAAAAAATAAGTAAATGGAAATGGAACCCTATTGTCTGATTGCGAAGCATCAATATATATAGTTGGTTTTTCGATGAGAAACTTTTGGGCTTATCGATATTGATCGATAATCAACAGTCGGACTCTGCGTAATTTTTCAGTAATGATTTTGTGCCGAATTGATTAAATTAATATAAAATAATAAGAATGGAGAACTACAAATTAATAAATGTTCAGTTGATGAATCAGGTGCAAAGCCAGCGAATAATGATTCGACAGTTAAGAGAAGAAGAAGTAAAACTTAGGAGAAATTGGATGGAAGAGCGCGAAAAGCGCCTGGCGGAAGCCATTTTTTACGAAAATAAGTTAAAATGCGCCATCAGGACTCTGCTGAGCTCCCTAGGTATTAATTTAGATTTTAACGCCAATTCTGCAAGCCCGCCAGCTTCACAGGCATCCGGCTCCGAAGATAATAGAAGCAACCGATCCAACAGTAACAGAATCAGCTCCGAATTTCGAGCTTCTAGCGTCCTCTTGCAAAATTCCGTGCCAATTTCACCAAGCAATCGGAATCGCGGTCCAAGCGTCAGGAGAAGCTCGGTCAATGCACTGGATGATTGTTCCAGCGAGGTCACAAATAATCCGGTAAGTATCTGTCTTTAAATTATCTAAGCTAAGTAATGTAATTTTGCAATCATTTCTCAGAGCGATGCAGGTGAAGAGATAATCCATCTTGAAACGCCAGAACCGCGACATTTGCATGAACTGCAAGGATACACAAGCTCACCCAGCTCCCCAGAGGCAGAAGGAGCACAAGAAGATAAGACGCGGAGCAGCCAAAAAAAGAGAACACCACGTGAGAAATCAGTGGTTCCTGAAAATGGAATTGATTGCGAAAATCTGGAGCCAACCATAGAGTATGTGAGACACGCGACTCAACAAATCTCTCCCATTCAGCCTTTTCCGGGTACTTCTGTGGGATCTTATTTTTCGCCAAGCAGCAGCCAATTAAATTTCGAGCGTCCCGGTAATTGCATCAGCCAGGAACCAGAAACATTACCTACAAAACGCAAGGCCGGTGGGAAGCGCACAAAGACCACTGTGAACAGTACACGGGAAAGTGGGGAGCAGTCCAGCAGCAACGAGTCCACTCTGAATGGTCGTCCCAGCCGAAAATGTCGGCCCAAGTCGCTTAAGGAGCCCAGCATTAGATGAGCATTAGGAGCCCATCGTTAGATGATCTAGGTTTTCACATTTGATAAACTTCATGAAAATTCAAAATTTTTTACAATTTATAATGCAATCTTAATTAAATTATTATTTAAATGAAAGTTATCAATCAATTAAAATAATTAAGTAAATGGAAATGGAATCCTATTGTCTTATTGCGAATCACCAATAAGCCACCTATGGTTGGTTTTTCGATGAGAAAATTTTGCACTTTCGATAATGATCGACACTGAACAGTCGGATATTGCGTATTTTTCAGTAATAATTAGAGTTGGGCTTTTTCGTTCAAGTTGCTGAATAAGTTCAATAGTTAATTTTTCAGTCGTGAACTAAATCAGTCATTTAGTTCAGTTATTCAGTTGGTCATGAACGATAAACGATGTACCCAAAAATAGCCCTTAGTAGTAAGTTGCAAGTTAGTCAAATAATTTTGTGCCGAATTGATTAAATTAATGTAAAATAATAAGAATGGAGAACTACAAATTAATAAATGTTCAGTTGATGAATCAGGTGCAAAGCCAGCGAATAATGATTCGACAGCTAAGAGAAGAAGAAGTAAAACTTAGAAGAAGTTGGATGGAAGAGCGCGAAAAGCGCCTGGCGGACGGCATTTTTTACGAAAATAAGTTAAAATGCGCCATCAGGACTCTGCTGAGCTCCCTAGGTATTAATTTAGATTTTAACGCCAATTCTGTAAGCCCGCCAGCTTCACAGGCATCCGGCTCCGAAGATAATAGAAGCAACCGATCCAACAGTAACAGAATCAGCTCCGAATTTCGAGCTTCCAGCGTCCTTTTGCAAAATTCCGTGCCAATGTCACCAAGCAATCGGAATCGCGGTCCAAGCGTTAGGAGAAGCTCGGTCAATGCACTGGATGATTGTTCCAGCGAGGTCACAAATAATCCGGTAAGTATCTGTCTTTAAATTATCTAAGCTAAGTAATGTAATTTTGCAATCATTTCTCAGAGCGATGCAGGTGAAGAGATAATCCATCTTGAAACGCCAGAACCGCGACATTTGCATGAACTGCAAGGATACACAAGCTCACCCAGCTCCCCAGAGGCAGAAGGAACACAAGAAGATCAGACGCTTAGGTCACCTGCCATGACCAGCGGATTTATAAATTCCATACTCGATGAATATGAAGAAAGCGAAGCACTCGAAGTAAGCGAAGATCAAGTAGAAAGCGAGGTCACCACGTTGTCCTCGACTATTGAACACGTTGAGACTCAACAAAAACGAATCATCACGAAGAAGACATCACCGTTGGTATTGCGCGACCTAACGAACAATTCAACTAGGCTAAATTCCAGTTCAAATATCACAAAAGCAGCGTTCATTAGCCAAAATGATACTGAAAACGATTTCCAGGAGACAGTTATTGCACGAGTAAGACGTGGTCCAAAGCAAAGCTCACCCGCCAGGCAGGAATTGTCGCGGAGCAGCCAAAAAAAGAGAACACCACGTGAGAAATTAGTGGTTCCTGAAAATGTAATCGATTGCGAAAATCTGGAGCCAGCCATTGAGTATGTGAGACACGTGACTCAACAAATCTCTCCCATTCAGCCTTTTCCGGGTACTTCTGTGGGATCTTATTTTTCCCCAAGCAGCAGCCATGGCATCTGCAGTCCCGGTAATTGCATCACCCGCCACGAACCAGAAACATTACCTACAAAACGCAAGGCCGGTGGGAAGCGCACAAAGAGCACTGTGAACAGTGCACGGGAAAGTGTGGAGCAGTCCATCAGCAACGAGTCCACTCTGAATGGCCGCCCCTCGTCGTCTGTGGAATCTTATTTTTCGCCAAGCAGCACCCAATTAAATTTCGAGCGTTTTAATGGCATCTGCAGTCCCAGTAATTGCATCACCCGCCAGGAACCAGATACATTACCTACAAAACGCAGGGCCGGTGGGAAGCGCACAAAGAGCACTGTGAACAGTACACCGGAAAGTGGGGAGCAGTCCATCAGCAACGAGTCCACTCTGAATGGTCGTCCCAGCCGGAAATGTCGGCCCAAGTCGCTTAAGGAGCCCAGCACGAGATCGTTAGATGATTTAGGTTTTTACATTTGAAAAACTACATAAAAATTCAAAATTTTACAATCTATAATGCAATCTTAATTAAATTATTATTTAAATGAAAGTTATTAATCAATTAAAATAATTAAGTAAATGGAAATGGAATCCTATTGTCTGATTGCGAAACATCAATAAGCCACCTATGGTTGGTTTTTCGATGAGAAAATTTTGGACTTTCGATAATGATCGACACTGAACAGTCGGACTCTGCGTATTTTTCAGTAATAATCAAGTAAAATACAAGCCGATTTGGGATTTTAAGTTCAGTTTGCTGAATAAGTTCAATCGTTAATTTTTCAGTCGTGGGCTAAATCAGTCATTTAGTTCAGTTATTCAGTAGGTCATAGACTATGAAATGTGAATAGGTCATTCTGATCAGTTGGTCTATGAACAATAAGCGATGTGAATAGCCTACAACAGTTGCAACTGTTTCTTTTTAGTGGAATGGGAAATGTGTTTTAACCATTTAATTAGAATAGACGACAAATGCCAATTAGATTCAGGTTTTTCTGTTAATTTTTTAAGTTAAACTTATGGCTTATCAAAAAAGACAAAACAGAGTAAAATGGTTTTTAATTTTGGGCTTAAAGAATCTTTCACATTGTTCAAAATAGAGGTGGGCACGGTCCTGTGCGGGCCTCGTGCCCCGCGGGCATCTTCAAAATTATGAATAAAAAACAATAATTTAAAAAAATATATTTATTTAGTAGTATCGGGCCGGGCCTGGAACATTTATTTCGGGACCGTTCCGGGCCTTCAGAAGGAGGCCCGTGTCCTCTAGTTCAAAACTCAAAAATTTATCAAATGAAAACATTGCTGCATGTATAAAAAAGAAGAAATTGAATCCAACCTCGGAAGTCCATATATATAATTCTAATTGAATTTCTCTAAGAAATTTAAAATTTTTTTAAAGAAATTACTGACCAACAGCGAAATGAACGATTTAGTTCATGATTGACTGAATATGTTCATTCGTTCATCTTAGTGACCCGTTCATTTGAAGTTTTTCGGAACGAAACGTCCAGTGTTGCCAGGTGTTCAGCGCTCGTATAAGCTAGATTCTGAGTAAAAATAAGCTAAAATAAACCAAAAATAAAATTGCAAAGAAAATGCAAGAAAACATACAAAGTCATTAGGTTTTTGTTGAAGTTAAATTAGTTGACATATCATATCATCTATATCAAAACATTATTTTCTTCCTCATTTAAATATGTATTTCTAGTTTTTTGGTTAGGACTAACATGGTTTTTAGTGATTAAACTATTGAGCCCATTGATGATAAATGGTTTTTGGATGCCACATGCTGCCTCATATCAAAAAATTGTGCTACTATTGTAGATTTGCTAGTGCTGCTTTCCAGCAAAACATCGCGGAATAATTGTTTGTACATATATGTAAAATATTTATTATTTTTGGATTTTTTGATTTCACAATTCCAAATTGATGATATTGCCGGTATCACATCGTAACACATTTGTTGCTAGAATATGCTATATGAACTTTAAAATATGCTAGATTTCAGCCAATAAGCTTTTTGCTAATTTTATAAGCTTTTCCATTTTCAAATATGCTAGATCTAGCCTGAAATAAGCTGATCTGGCAACACTGCAAACGTCACAGCTTTAGTGAGCAACTCTTTTTTGTTCACTCACTCATGAGCAACCCAACACCATGCAACAGTAAGTTTTTACGGAACTTGGCAGCGCTGTTTGTTTAGCAATTGTTTTTTTTTTTCTTTGCTTTTTAATTCATATGAATTCAACTGGCGAGGAACTTCATCCCAATTGGTGTGCACTAACCAAATTGCAAGTGCCACTTAAACGTTTTGTGCGCGCTGGAGCTGCTGACCGGGAGAGCGAAGAGAAGAAGAGGAAGCACACAATCGATGGCATCAGTGGCCATGAAGTGCAACAGTTTTACAAGGAAATTCTGGAGACGACGCCAGTCCAAAAAAATGAACAAATAAAAAAAAACAACAACACTGTAAGTCGGACGAGGGAAAAGTCAGAGCTACCATTTGACAGGAATCGATTCTTTCGCCTGGTAATAAGTAATAATGTCAAGGAGTTGCGCCAAATGCGGATCACTAATGAGGAGGAATTAAATGCCTGTGATACTTTTGGTTGGACCGCATTGATGATGGCGTCATGCGAAGGCTCCGCGGATGCTGTAGCCTGGCTTTTACAACTTGGCGCTAATACTGAAGTTACTGACAAAAGTGGAAACATGGCATTGGATTTGGCGAGACGGAAAAATCAGGAGGCTGTTGTGCGGTTGCTAGAAACCAACGGTAGTCGAAACAGAGCAAGTGCAGCAGATTTCAATGAAAACGACGAATCAATGGAAAGCGTCACAATGCCATTCTACTGCAATGTGTGTCAACGGAATTACAACGAATCCACATGGCGAACTCATCAAACCTCCACAGTGCATCGGTTTAACAGCAAAAATCTACCCGCCAACAAGCTACAAAAGTTTAACATCTCAGCCAAGAATCGTGGCCTACAACTGATGGTTAAGCAAGGCTGGGACCGTGAACATGGCCTGGGACCAACACAAAGCGGACGCCTCTATCCCGTTAAGACTGTGTTGCGCAAACAGCGCACCGGACTGGGAATTGAACAATTCCCGGCGCGAGTGACACATTTTTATGCATTTGATACGCGCGCCACCTGTCGGTGGAATATGAAACCGTTGTTGTCGGAGCAGCCTCAACGAACACGTAACGAAATGAAGCGCGAGAAGATTAAAGAATGGAAGCAAGAGCGTCGACTGCGGCGAGAGTTAAGCTAATGAAGAAAATAAAACCGCGATAATCATTGCATATTTTTATTCCCGTTCCTTAAAAAATAAGTAAAAGGGAACATTGTATTCGTTGCAATGTATGTAACAGGGAGAAGGAAGCTTCTCCGACCCTATAAAATATATATATTCCTGATCAGCATCATCAGCCGAGTCGATGTAGCCATGTCCGTCCGTGTTTGCGCCTAGATCTCAGAGACTATAAGAGCTAGATAAACCAAATTTGGCACACAGACTTCTATAAACCCCACGCAGATAAAGTTTGTCTCTAATTTTTCCACGCCCCTTTCCGCCTCCATAAATAGCGAAAAGACACCACACGCACTGTTTTCAAGATATTAGAATTTTTAATAAACATTAACTGCGATTATTACCTATCATCCCTCTAAATCGAAAGAAGATCGGACAAACAGAACGGAGGTGATGGTTGATTTAAGTTTCAAGCAATGTAAGTGACTTAAAGCATGCAATAAAAAATATTTTAAATTTATTTAAATAAGAAACGGGTATCCTATTGTCGGGACCTCGACTATAGCCTTTCCCACTTATTTTGCTTGTATTCTTTCAGTTTTATTTTAAAAGCTTATCTTATAAGAAAAACCTCTTTTCGAGGTAAAATTCTAGTGACGAAAACATTTCCATACCCCAACATTTTTGATATCCAATTTTGTGACGAATAAATTGCTCCAATCCAATCATTTAAATTGCTCCAATCATTTAAATTTTTTCCCTCTCTCTTACACCTGTTTATCTCACAAACCAGGTGAGTTTTCAAAAGTCTTAGTATGCACGTTGGTTAGTTAAAACTATACCTTTCGATCGGTATATAACTCTAGTTGATCGAACCGTCATAGCAAATTTTCCATTCTTCCTGTATGTATTGCTAGTCGCCTTTCGCACCCTTCGTGCTGCTTTCGTCACTAGCGCGGACTACCGTTCGCAGAGATATAATTTTAGTTGGCTATTAAAAATCGTACTTTATAATGTAATTTTAAATTGTAGTTAATACAGTTAAAAAATAAATGAATATTTATGTATGAATTAAGGCAAACGTCAGAACCCAACGTTAAAAAGTATCTGAAAATTGCCAAAAAAAAAATAAAGATAAAAATTTTCTTTTTAAACAAATATATATATATTTTCAAGAATAACAAAGATTTAAATTATAAAGGATGATTTCTTTTCTTAAACATGATTAAGAGTACTTAAAAACTATCTAGCTCGTCAACTTCACTTGGATGAGCGTACTTCATTTTTTTTTTTTAATTTAAACATTTAATTTAATTGTAGCATTTGTGTTCGTTCGTTTAATTTCGGACCTTAAAACTAATTGTGCACTCACTGCAGGGTATCATAATAATAATTATAAACATTTGTATGTGTATTTCAGTAGCATACGTTTTTACTATATAGTATATCATTTGGGAAACAAACGGAAACTTAAAGCATACGCGATTTTATCCAGATTAGTAGCAGTAGCATGTTTAAGGATATTTTTATATTAAGAACTCACAGTAATTCAAATGATATTGATTCGACAGCATGTTTACATATAATTAAAGTTCGTAATACTTTTTTACTATATAGTATATCATTTGTCAATGATATGTTAATCTATGGGAAATATTTGGGTTTCCTGACTGGGTGTGTGGATGTGCAGGGCACTTGGGTACCGAACATAATGTGCTCCTCTGGACTTTGTGGCGGAGGTTGAATTTCTGTTTATGGCGACCATTGATTCTCATCGAAACTCTCATCAATGGTCATTGTTTCGGAATTGATGTCGTCTACAAAATGAGCCCAGTCGGGAGGGGGTGGCGAATTTGTATCTCCAGTTTGAGCATCATTAGCAACTGCAGGTTCAGCAGGGATTGCAGTATTAGGTTCTGCGTTATCAGCATCTTCATCGATTATATCTACCCGAAGTAGAGGCGAATCCTGCGCTTGTATACCATTTGATGCTGAATAATCGATAGCACCAGCAGAATCATTGTTGCTGTTGGGTAGCATGGATTCGTTGGGAATCTGTGCCATCATCAATGAGGGTTCCTCCACATCTATTAATTCATTGCATTCGCAAAGCCAACGATCCACTCGTGCATTTTTTTCCTTTTTCAATTCACATTGTTCGATGTAATTGCGCTTGGCAATTTCTTCTCGCTTCTTGGCATCCCACAACTCATTGTCGAGGGTCATATCTACGCGGACTTTTGTCCGTAAGCACAGCTGCTCTAGATCTGATGTACTATAATCGCGACTCCAGTCATCTGGAGTTGGAAATAGTTGGGTATGCTGACTTTGAGTGGATGTGCATGGCACTTGGGTACCGGAAATAATGTGCTCCTCTGGACTTTGTGGCTTTTCGGCAACCCACAACTCATTGTCGAGCGTCATATCTACGCGGACTTTTGTCCGTAAGCACAGCTGCTCTAGATCTGATGAACTATAATCGCGACTCCAGTCATCTGGAGTTATAAATAGTTGGGTTTGCTGACTTTGTGTGGATGTGCATGGCACTTGGGTACCGGAAATAATGTGCTCCTCTGTACTTTGTGGCAGAGGTTGACTTTCTGGTTTTGGCGACAATTGATTCTCATCGCCATCCTCATCAGTGCTCGTTGACTCGGAAAAGATGAAATCTAATAAATGAACTCACTCGGGATTGGATGACATATTTGTATCTTCATTTTCAGCATCATAAGTAACTGCAGGTTCAGCAGGGTTTGCAATTTCAGGTTCTGCATTATCAGCATCTTCATCGATTGTACCGACACAAAGTAGAGGTTCATTTGATGGCATGTTTATTGACGAATCCTGCGGTTGTATAGCATTTGATGCTGAATAATCGATAGCACCAGCAGAATCAGGTTCAGCAGGGTTTGCAATTTCAGGTTCTGCATTATCAGCATCTTCATCGATTGTATCGACACAAAGTAGAGGTTCATTTGATGGCATGTTTATTGACGAATCCTGCGCTTGTATACCATTTGATGCTGAATAATCGATAGCACCAGCAGAATCATTGTTGCTGTTGGGTAGCATGGATTCGTTGGGAATCTGTGCCATCATCAATGAGGGTTCCTCCACATCTATTAATTCATTGCATTCGCAAAGCCAACGATCCAGTCGTAAATTGTTTGACTTTTTCAATTCACATTGTCTGATGTGATTGTTCTTGGCAATGTCTGCCGCCGAGTAGGGAACTACCATTTTTCTTTGTACGGCCTTCTCGTACAAGGCATTCACAGTGCGATACGACCGATTTATCAGACGTCCCCTCATATCGAATCGCTTCTTGGCTTCCCACAAGCAATTATAAAGGGTCATATTTACGCGGACATTTGTCCGTAAACACAGCTGCTTTACATCTGTTGGACTATACTCGCGACTCAAGTCTTCTGGAGTTACTATGGTTGGTTCATACAACTCTAGCATACGTTTTT
Organism: Drosophila limbata; assembly: GCA_963924055.1. Taxonomy (NCBI): domain Eukaryota; kingdom Metazoa; phylum Arthropoda; class Insecta; order Diptera; family Drosophilidae; genus Drosophila; species Drosophila limbata. The sequence continues at coordinate 24,904,789 of OZ001355.1, forward strand.
TCCCAGCTTTATCGAGGCTTTTAGTGTTGTTCAAGATTTGTTGTTTCTCTTCACGCTGATGTTGTATTAGAGTGTGGGTTAAATGTCGCGCCATTGTTTTATTTTAATGTCGGAATTTTGCAGCTTTGAGTTGTACCAGAGTGCTTGTACTCAGTACTACTGAGTCAGTAGTGTTGGGTTGCGCATGAGTAAGTGAACTCCCTGAGAGTTGCTCCCTGAAGTGAGCATGTGAACAAGTTCCTTCGAAATTGCTCTTTATTGCTCACTTGTTTTTTTTGCTCAGTTGTTCAGTCTTGTTCAGTTGTTCTGTTTTGCCCTCTAGGGCATTTTCGGTAGATTCTTTCTTTGAATATACACAAATCATGGATTAGCGCCAAAGCTTAATACACATTCAGCATGTCGCTAATCAGAAAGTATAGAGAAATATGGAGCTATTTCGTTGATGTAGAAAGCCAGCAAGCTAAATGCAAGTATTGTAAATGTGTTTTAACACAGAGCAACCTGAGCGGCCAACAGATTTAGTGAATAGCTCAGTGAAAAACTGAGCTACTGAGCAATATGAGCGAGCAACTGAACAAATGATAATTTACAACTAAAATATTATATCTATACATTATATATTATCGTGTTTGATTTCATTACCTAATAAATTAACGTAAGATAATCTAGTCTACTCTTCATCGATTTTGCCCAGTGTAACATTCAAACAAATAGACACAAATTTCTAACGTTAAAAAAATATTGACTTCAATTTAAATCTGCATTAATAAACAAAAGTGTTTGAACCCCTTATTCGAATCCTGCCCCACGCCTTTGTTCTATTAACGAGCTGTCTATGTATTTGGTTATAGGAACTCTGACACAAAACCGTTGCAGGCTGTTGCTTTTGTAGGTGATGGTTTGTGGGAGATGGATGGTCGTGAAGTTTGCCCAGGAGTTGCGAAAGCGAAAGCTGTTACAATGCACCTCTCTCCCTCGCTATCACACTCTCACTCTCTGACACCGATTTCACTTTGCGCCTGCGCTTTGCTAGCTTAACCCCTTAAAACCGTTGCGGCAAATGTATATAAGGAACAATTCCGAATTGTGGCACTCAGTTGCGTTCGGACTGTGGCTGTGCTTAGACTTGCTGGTCTCTGTTGCTCTGCTGCGGCTGCTGTTGCCGCTACTTTTGCTCCTGTGTGGGATACAAAATAAAATCTTAAAGTGTGCGTGTTAGAAGGTTACATATAATTAAGTGAAAGTAGGCAAGTGTGTGTTGAAGGAAGGTCGTGTTCTATTTAAACGCAAAAATTAATTATTAAACACTGCATTTGAAAAGTTTAATTGTTAAAAATTCGAAGAGAACAGTTATTCAAATAGCAACGCTTCGTTACATACGTTACGTTACGTTTCAGCATTTGATGATTTTGATGTGGCAACACTGTTGCTTACCCCAGTTTTGATCAACAGCTGTTCCGGTCAAACGCAAAAGCAAAACGCAAAGAAAAGAACAACATTGGCGCTCAGAACAATTGGCGTCGCATTTGTTGTGCTTATTTGTGTTTGCGGTCCCAACGTGCTCGGTTATATTCACACTCCGCCTGGAAATTATTTAAAATTAATTAATTGCTTATTGCCGACGTTTGTGTTATTTGTGCAGTGTTCGAAAAATTATTGTGTCGTGTGTGTGAGTATTTAAAATAAGCGAGGTATGCTGCTACATACAAATATTATGCAAATCTTACAAAGTTAACAAAATAAAAATATCGAATTTAATTACCAATTGGAACAAATGTACATATATTTTGTGGTAACTCAACGCGGCATAAATACTATTTGCAATGCCATGTGATTTTCCGTGCGTGTGCATTAAACTTGACAACAATTGAAAAATAATATAATGCCAATAATATATTAAGTGTTTGTATGTACTATATGTGCATATTATATATATGCATGTATGTGAGCTGCTTCTGTTGTTGCAAAATACAATATTCAATACATATTTGGTTTATGGTTTATTTTTGTAGCAAATATGCGTACAGCATTTATTTTTGTGTGTTTTGTTTGGTTTACATTATAGAATGTACCTTGGCTTTTATCTTAGAGTCTTTCAAATAGTCAGTGCGTGCTCCCTCCCTCTCTCACCATGAGTTAAGCGATAGCCTTTTTTATTCGTTGCCCTATGGACCGCTCTCTTGTTCCATGATCTCTCAATTTGTTTGATCTGTCATTGCATGTTCATCTCCCGCTCTCTCTCTCTCTCTCTCCATGAACTTTGCATCGCCTTTCGATTCTTTTGATCTGTCATTGCATTTGCATCTCCCTCGCTCTCACGCCTTTTTTCTCGCTCACCCACACACTCTCATACGGTTGTTTTGTTATTTAGAAATTAATGCAGTGAGACATTCCGAGACAACGAGAGGGACGGACGGACATTTTAATCTTTTTTCTTTAAATTAAATTGTATAAATAATTGAAGGCAGTGCTTAAGTTATTTTCCAACAATTTATTTTCAATGAATGAATTTGGAAATGTTATTTATGACCGCAAAAGTAATAAAAAATATTAAAAACGTATAAATGTTGGCAAATTGGGCAAAATATTAGTGTTGGCGTTTTCAAAAGCCAAGGGTGTAGTCATGCAGGGTTCAAGAAGAAATTGGCTAAATAAATGATATATGGACTATGTTTTAATGTGTATCTTAATAACAGAACAAACTTTTATTTCCAATTCTATCATAAAAATTAATCAGGCCTGTTCCGGATTTCATTTTCGGTAAGATTTTGCGGAAGTGAATTTTTTCAAACTGCTCTAATATCATTTCGGCGAAATTCTGCTGATTGAAATCACTTTGAGTTGATGAGTTTAAGTCATATAAAGTGAAAAACGATCATTCTGAAATACTTAGTCTAAATGGAAAGTGAATAAATGAATTTCACTAAATGCTATTAAATAAAAAGTGAAAACCGGAACAGGCCTGAATGCCTACTCTTAAGGTGAAAAAAGGTGAAAGATAATTAAATTTGAATTTTTTAAATTAAAAATAAGAAAATATTAAGAGTTTTAAACTTTGATAAATATAAAATCCACTTAGTGAAAAGCTGTCTACGCTCTAGTTTTTTATGCATCAATTTTTATGTAAACATAGTGTTAATGAGATAATCGACTCATAAATAACCTTTTAAATGGGTGTTCGTTTTCAAAAATTTTAACAGGTACACCGATTTTGCGTTAGTTCAAGACAAGGCCAAGAATCCATTTAAAAGTATACACAATTATATCAAAATAACTTTGTACGTATGTACATGTCTTCATGTACAAACAGATCTTGAAGCACGTCAACTAATCTCTTAAATCTTTAAAATCGTAAACCAAGCAAATACACAGAAAAAAAGATCGAAAAAGCAAATGAAAATGCTAGATGTTTATTATTACAAAACAAAAATACGTAAAGTACTAAGAGTACTATATCTAGCTATATCTATACTCAGTACAATCGCAAGTTGAGCATACAAACAAAATAAATGAGATAAATACTTATTTTTTTGGAAAAAAGTCTTCCGGGTTTTCTCAACTCGATTCCTTTCGTTTCGGAAAGAAAAGAAAAAAATCACCCAAGAATAAAGACAAACATATAAAGTAAGTCTGCAATAAAACAAGACTACATAAATCGTAATTAAATGAAATGGAAATCGAAAAGCGCTAAAATTACGTGTATATAAAATTGCAATAATGAAATAAGAATATTACAAACAATACCAAGTGTAAAAGTGCTTATATTTTCATCCTTCAAAAACCGTTGTAAAACTAGTTAGTTTGCTTATCTAATCTATTGCTTAATTAAAACAGTGTGAAATTAACCATAAAAACAATTACAACAATTATAAACAATAGGCTGAATCTGAAACACAGGCGAATCGAATAGACAGACGGATAAAACAAAACAAAACAACAGAATTGCTATTTCAGCTTTTTCCGGCGTTCCGTATCATTAACCAAATGCCTGGCAAATCCCAAAGGTAAGTCTTAAATGATATTAAACAACAAATTCGACATCTTTTTGTAACCTTTACCAAAACTACTTTTTCTGACATATGACACCAGATACCAAAAACCTGTGAAAAGTATTTTTGTTTTATTATTTTTAAATTCATTTAATTTAAGGCAATCGTTTTACAGATATTTATTTTTGACTTTGTGCGGTGCTTCAACAATTTTTATACCCGTTACTTATTAAAAATAAGTAAAAGGGGATATTGTATTCGTTGCAATGTATGTAACAGGGAGAAGGAAGCATCTCCGACCCTATAAAGTATATATAATCTTGATCAGCATCAACAGCCGAGTCGATATAGCCATGTCCGTCTGTCCGTCCGTCCGTCCGTCTGTCCGTCCGTGTGAGCGCCTAGATCTCAGAGACTATAAGAGCTAGAGCAACCAAATTTGGCACACAGATTTCTATAAACCCCACGCAGGTCAAGTTTGTTTCAAAATTTTGCCACGCCCCTTTCCGCCTCCGTAAATCGCGAAAATCCACCACACGCACAGTTTTCAAGATATTATGTTTTTTTAAAAGGTGAACGTTAGCTACTGTTATTACCTATCATCCTACTAAATCCCAAAAAGATCGGACAAACAGAAAGGTGGTACTGGCTGATAAAAGCTTTTAAGCAATTAAAATGCCTAAAAGCATGCAATAAAAAAATTTTAATTTGTTAATGTAAGTAACGGGTATCCTATAGTCGGGAGCTCGACTATAGCCTTTCCCACTTGTTTGACTTTAAAATGTGGTAAAATTTGAAACTGATGACTGTTCCCTAGTGTAATTTAAGCAAATGTGTAGTGAAATGATGCGAAGGAATTCACTTGTCTGCTTTTGGCACTGACTGTTACAGATATGGCAGGAGAAATTGGTAGCGTTAATGGTCCTAGCATAAATCTCTCACCTGCTGGAATTTTCTAATAACGCGAAAGTGTTGCCTACTCAGCAGCGCATGAAATGAGAAATTTGCGAAACTTTCAACATAAATTACAGCACACAATTAGGCGCTCAGCAGCCAGCACAAAATACGCGATGAGCGCCTCTTATAAACTACCGAAAATAAAAGTTGTATTAACTTTGCCACTGTCTGTGGTCTGCACATCGTAAGTTAACGGAAATTAGTTTTGGCGCTGCAGCCAAACTCGACAGCTCTGTTGTCGCTTTAAACTTATAAAAATCTTGAGGTTAATTAGCTGTTATTAATGTCAATAACAAAGCGTACGACTCTTTTAAAATAGAGCAAAACCAATCAAAATAAACCAATAAATAATTTCCAATTCAATTTAAATTCAAAAGTTGTCTTAAAAAAAGTTGTTGCAAAAATTAACAATTTGAGCATAGGACTCTCGTATGTGATTTAGTGTTGACTCTTTTCTAAGCGTACAAACTTCGCACACTTTGCAGGCGTTTCTCAAGGTCCTTTGAAAATATTTACATAAATTACTTGTTAAGATGCTTGTTGAAATTTTTGTTTGGGATTTTTGTATTCATTGTATTCCAAATCATGCATACAATAACTTTAGATAACGTTAAAAAAAAAAATGTATTGTCTGTGCCTTTATAAATTGAACAAAACCTAAGAGCGTTGACTTTGCAAAGTATAAGGTACATGTCTTATTCAATACTTTGAAAGGATTTTAATTGGTTTATAAAGAAGACAAAGTAACAAGCCAACAATGTCTATTGAATTAATTTTGTTTGCTCTTTGACTTTTGACAGATTTTGGTTAGTGGGAGCCATTTGCAAGGGAAGTTTATTATGGCTTTCGATTAATTAAAAATTGTTGTTGTTGAAGAGTTTATTAGTTTTCATTATTATGAAGGTCGCAGGGCCTTAAGGGGACAAAGATTAGCAACTTAATGAAAAGGCCTTTTATGAAGTATTTATGAAATCCCCTTTGTAAATTAATATAAACAGCAAAAAGACTTGCACAATATTAGATGCCACTGGCCAAGTTATTAACGTTTGATTGATTTTCGACACTAATTTTCGATTATAAATATATTTAAAGTTTTCTACTTTCGCTACAATATGTCTGAAAGGCGTAAGTATTTGATTGAGCGTATAAAAGTGGATTAGCTTTCAAGTCCTCAAATCCTTAGCCAAAAAAAAACTAAAGTCACAGTTGTGGCAACGGCAAAATCCATTGAAGCGCGAAATCAACTTAATGCAATAGACAAAAAGAAGAAGAAGCTGAAGCTGAAGCCGCAAGACAAACTTCAATACATACATATGTACACTACACTTGTCAACTCCCACGTGAGCTCAAATATAGAATCTCTTACATACATGCACAGTCAGCAAGCCACGTAAACAAACATTTGCAGCTTATGTTGTGCACAAGTGTAGGTGCTGAAGGTCTATATGTGTGTGTATTTTAAGGCGTGTGTGTGTGTGGGTGTTGTAATGCCTTAGTGGACAGCTCGCGTCATTGTCACAAACTCTACTCCACTTTAACGACAATTTTTAAGCTTTATCTATAGTACAACTTTTTAATCATTTTAATAGGTGAGCTTGCATTTTTATCCTTACTCAAGAATATCAAAACCCATATAAAAAAGCTTTAGAATTTCTAAAAGCTAATGAACTATACAGAGTATTAAATTTCAACCAATATTTTTACAGATTCATTTTTTATTTAAATTTGTTATATTTTCCTCTCTTCTCTATTTTCATAACATGTGAGGTACAAGTAGTTTGAAAATTGTTTGCTGATTTGCTTACAACTTTGTTGCCCTTAGAAGATTGTATTATGACAACTCAGTAGTGAGATATCCAGCTTTAAAATTCGCTTAACTTTACACTCACGCACTCTCAGTGCTGCGATTGCATTTTAAGTCAAGTATATAACATAGGTTCGAGTCACACTCTAAAGAAGAAAACACACGCATTGTCATGTCACCTGCTGATAAACTTGAGACGACGATAACTACTCGACAATAAAGCGCTATAAAAATAAACAGACAGACAAACTGGGAAAGGGAAACAGAAAAAAACAGGTACAGGGGCAAAAGCAGCGTCAAACGCGAAGAATAAAGCGACTGACGGGGTAAACATGGAAATTTCAAGGTACACACTCTTCTGAATGTCTGAATGTCAGCCTAAAGTCAGTTTTGTGATTTAGATAAAACTCTAAAAATAATAAGATATTGTGTGTATACTTTAGGTAGAACGTACACCTCTATTTGCCTTTAGTGCAATCACATCTCTCACTAAATTGCGTCACTGCGTAGCAATAAAGTCTTTTAAATTTTTATTTTCTAGTGTAGATAGTATACAGCCACTATATAAGGAGACTTTCTCTGTTTACAATACAACCATAAAATAAACAAAATGTGCACATTTCAGGTTCAGAATATTAATAATAGTTTGTTACAATTTTTTTGAGAGTCAGCCTACTTTAAGTTCGACATATAACGACGGCTTTAAATCACTGATGTAAAATCGAAATATCGACTTTAATGAGTTCTCAACAGGGATTAAAACCGAAACAAATATCGGTTTCAGTTACGGTTTCGGTTATGTTTGCATTTAGGTTTTCGGTTATCGGTTACGCAAAATCTTTGAATAAAGGTTTCGTTTCGGTTAACAAAAAAAAATTTTTTTCGCGAAAATATAGTTATATTAATAATATAATAATAATAATTAAAAAGGCATTACTTTCTTTATGTTTCATTCACACATTTCTTTCACATATTCTTCAGTTTGATGTAGTTTAGTTACATTTTAACAATTTCATATTTCATTTAATATTAATATTTCATTTAAAAAATTTATTTTATTTGTGATTATCCAGTGCTGTGAAAATTCGATCAGGAATATCACAAATAAAAATGTAAAATTAAAAAATTATATTTTTTTTGGATGTATGAAAAACCGAAATTAACCCTTATAAATGAAACGGTTACTTAACGGTTATTTCGGATTGCAGAGCTTCGGTTTTAAGGTTTCGGTCAAATGAAAATTTTTTTTTTTCGGTTACGGTTTCAGTTACGGTTTTAAATTGCAATCGGTTTTTACCGGTCAAAGTTTACGGTTCGGTTAGGGTTTTAATCCCTGGTTCTAAAAATTGCTTATAAATAATACCCATAAATAAACTTAAGAATTAAGAAAAACATTTAAAAATGCATATGAAAAATCGATGAATCGGTGAATCCAATTTTTCCCGATGAAAAGATAGTTTTATGTTTTCATTAGCGTTGTTTAAAATACATTATTAAATGTGAAGTTTAGTTGGAATGTACTTTACATTCACTCTGCTGATCACCATGACGTATGAGCAATAAATCATTTTTATTACACTGTGCTGACACGCAGAGAACAAATTTTGATATATAGTATGTACGATTATATACATACAAGAATTCACATTAGTCAAAAAAAAAAATACCTTTAGGCCAAATGTTTAAGAGCTTTGTATTTGATGCATGGCCAATTGCATAAACATGAATTCCCATTGAATACTACAACAGAGTGAAACAAGAATGAGATAATGGAAACTGTGGTTTAATTTGTTGTTTATAATGCAGATAGTTAATTTATCTCGTGATATACTAATGAAAACAGATTGTTTAATAGATACATAAATATTAGTTAATTACGGCAGTTGGGCAACTGATGAAAGCACACGAGCATTTATTCTTTTAACGCGAATATAAAATGATATATAAATTTAATACGTGCGTTAAGCTTAACTAAATTAGAGTGACAATGCGAATTTTTCGGATACTGAGTGTGTGCGTAATTCGATTGTGTGATATTTGCATATTGCGTATACGCACTGCTGACCGCACACAAAAACATTTAATGCCAACAAAAAAACCGTAACGCAGTCCCGCCCATATTTAGAGTATCACTTTCGCAGACAATAAATACAATTCCCATAAATATTGATGCCCATTGACGTTAATGATTATAACAGAGAAATAGAAATGGAAGTTCGAGATGGGATTCTCATTTGGGCCGCATTTACATCTCTCTGAAGGACAACAACGAAATGTGTCCAACAGTTTGTGCCACATTGGAGATGAGAAAATGAGAAAACTCATCTGTGTTATTGCCAGCAATATTTTGTAGTCTAATGCTGAAACAGAATGAGAAAGTTGCAAATGGTTCTTTGCTCATTTCATGGGATCATAGTTAAAAATCATGACAGAATGACAAAAAATTTAAACGTGTAAGAGTTGTTAGACCTATTAGACCATTAAGTAGTAAGAATTTAAAGTCTTAGGTGCAAGTTGATCTTATGAGTGGACATTTCTTGCTCACTGTTGTGCCTATCTAAATGTTTGCTAGTATCGATTTTGAACTGCAGCCAAGTAATTCCCAACCAGTGGCACAAAATGCGTGAATAATTTGAAGGCCAAAACGGGACAAGTCTTATGCCAACAGTTGGCGGCCAAAAGTATACTATTTAAATTGGCTGTTCAAGTTAGATTTAACCTCAACCTCAACTTGACTGCCACACAAATGAAATTATCAGGCAGTGCATTAAAACTGTGATGGCATTTTTTTAAAATGAAAAGATATTGCAGATGATACTCTTATTATTATTTGACTCGAGTTGCGACATTCTGGAATTTACAGAACGTACAATTTATGTGTCTCGTTGGGCGTTTACTCTATATTTACGACTGGCTAGCAAATGTTTACAACTTCATCGTTGTATCGTTTTCAATGCGCCTTTAAAATTTGTCGCATGTCATAAACTCGAGTCTTGATTTTGCACATTCATCTCTTGTTAATACCGAGTCTTAAATTTTTAATGAAACACAAACATATTTTGTAATGGTTTTTTTTGTCCCCCTTCTCTCTGTTCTCTCTGCTTTGTGTGCTTATAAAATATTTCGAGTTGAATATCTGAATATCTGTTGTAAATGTGAGTGCAAATCCTCGTGTTTGGTATTGTTGACTCACGCAAACAGAAACCGAAGCCCACCGACCATTTAACTGTTCAAACCGCCCACTTTTGTAAATGGGCAAATTGACTGTTGTGTTTTGTGCTTTGGGCCCCTTTTGTCTGCCCCTTTGGGTCCCGTTTTGACTTCGCAACTGTTGCTAGTTGCTTAGCTGGGCCATCTACATACATTGGCCCCTTGATGTAAGTGTAACGGAAATAAAAAATATTTTATTTTCGAGTTATTGCAGCTTTACATACAAATGAAATTTATCAAAGGCATTTGGAGTACTCCAAAAATATTTTGAATACCCTTTACTTCTGTTCCAATTGGATGGTTGCACATCTCTTACCAATTGTTTGTCCTTGAAGCAGACTAAGCTGCTTAGTTTTGACCAACCCGGCTTAAAACGTTACGTCAGTCATATTTCTGTGTGTATGTGCGTGTGTGTGTGTGCTGTTATGTCTGGAGCTCGGATTGTACACACCCATTAAGCAGTTGTCACGACAAGTCAGAAACCAAAGTCGAAGTGTGAAAAGTTCCTGTTTCCAAACAAGCAGCACAAGAAATTGCAGCCCAGTTACGTGCTAGCCAAAAAGAGTCAAACTTTTCAATTTACCACAACATTGCATATAACTAAAAAAGTGCTCGACTGCAATATACCTCGTGCTTAATTCTGGCATTCTTACACGTGTTATTTTAATCAGTTAATAATTGATTGCATTCATTTTGATATTGCATTCAATTTCTAATTGTGAAAGACCACAATACCTTTCTATCTTGTTTTACAGAGTATAAAAAGTACGGCTGTTATCGTCTTACTTTATCGTCGAGTTTCTCCTTGATGACTTGCCATTGGCAGTGCAACCGAATCAGGTCAAATACAATTTTTAAATTTATTTATGCATGTGCCCCTGAAACCTGAAAAGAAACATGGCATTTGCATGGCATTAAAAGAAATTGATTCTGCATAAGAAATTATTTTATTACAACAATTAGTTAATATTTTTGATATTTTGATATTTTAATTCTGCATTTAAATTTTAATTATTTACAAAAGTTAAATTTTTCGACAAATTAAGATAATTTCAATACAGTTAATTAATATATATTTTAATAATATTTTATTAAAAAGCCACACAATTAAATCTTTCGCTCGTTTTATTTAAGCTAAAAGAACTGTTTCATTTACAAAAATTAGTTAATATTTTTGAACTGCACTGAAATTTTGTTTATTTGCAAAACTTTCATTTTGACGACCATTTCAGATAATTTCCCTGCTGCTAAAAGAACTGTTCTTTTATTAATTTTGTGGGTGTGCTTGGAAACCTTAAAAACTTTAGTTGTTTCTGCTTGTTCAGATTTGTTTGCTGCAGTTTCGTTCATAATGTTTCACTGCCATTTTGCATGTTTTCACTTTTTAATACGCTGTGTATAAGGATTTTAATACGCAGTGTATCTAGGGGAAGCTACAGCAGCCTGAGGTCAGCCCAATATGTACGTGTGTGCGTGACTTTTCATGCCACGTGATTAACTTGCACGATTCTTAATGTCAGCGCTGCGGCCATTCCCGTTAACTTGTGTGTATGTGTGTGCGTGTGTGTGTGTGTATACGGCTTGGCATCAGTGTTGACAACTTTTGAGATACAATATTTTGTTAGTGGGAAAATCTACACAAAAATTAAAATTTTCTAAGCAATCAGTGGATTTCAATACATCTTTTCTGACTAAATAAAACCATAAGAAACTATAAAAAAAGAAGAAAAAAAAATAATAAATCAATATGAAGTTTAGTTTTAATTTAAAAAATAATAAATTTGCGAATTTTAAACCTTGTCAAACCAATTACTTAACATACTGTAAATTTTTGTAAGCACAAAAATGTGAAAATAAGCAATATCACTTAATAAAGTCAAATTTGATAGAAAAAAGCTGATTTGGCAACACTGTTTGGCATGCACTGGCTTGCGGCATGAGGCATGGAGCATGAGGCATGTGTCATGTGACATGTGTGTGTGTGCTGGTCACATGCAAATGACCATGACTTGGCTAGGGACCAGGTTCAGTCGACCAAATGCGCCGCGTGTTTGCATGTTATAAATACTTTTAGTTTTGTTTATGGCTCACCAACAACTTGTATATTACACATACAGGACACACACATACATACAAACACCAGTTACATTGAGGTGTGCGCGAGTCTGCGGGAATGCGAATTTAACGCTTTTTAGCTGCGGGTTTTCACTCACCTCACAATTTCATAACTGAGATTGCAAAGCTGCTAAACATTGTGAATCTTTGTTGGTTGCTAATTTATTGTTTCCTTATGTAGCTATTTTTATTTCCCCCTTGTTTTCGGTTGTAGTTTGACAGCATTTTACTGTGCAGCGCGCTAAAGCGTGCTATAAAATTTGTGTCGCATTTGCCGAGTTGTTAAAGGGGTTGACAATTTTTAAATGCACCCTGTAGAGGTAGAGAGAGCAATGATAAATTGTCGCAAATGAGAAATTCTACGAGTAGTGATGTAAATTTAAACTAAGCACTGAGCTTAAAATTTGTTTCAAAAACAAAGATTTCAAAATGTTTATTCATTGGGAAAATTGTTTAAATTTGCAAATATTGCAAATATTAAAGTGTTGTTATTATTTCTTGGGTTTTTTTATGTTTATTTTTCTTTATATGGACATTTTAGAAGTATTTAAATATTTGTAAACATTTTATAAAACTATTAGGAACAAGAAAAGAATTTTCAGATTTTTCACCATCATCGAACTATTTCAATATACATTGAACTAAAGTATTGCATACTCAATAAGCGATTCATCGATGCTGCAATGCATGTGTTCCATATCTCAATATCTCAATTTATCGCCAGTTAACAGCAGCCCAACATTATCTGCAGTGATAATAGATGAGGCAGACAATGCCGCAAACACGTTGCAACAGTTGCGGGCACGTTGTGACCCTCGAGGCACTTAGTGGTGCTTCAGACTGTGACTAGCCATTAATGTGCAGCTGCCTCATTCACGACAATAACTCTAGTATGCGGCGCGGCACGACTGGCAGCTGGGTAAATTGTTGGCTTTGTCTGCACTCAGTCAGACTGCTTATGTGCCCAGTACCCTAAGGGGTATAAATGCTAATTGGTTTGTGACTATTTCTTTACATTCGTATAAATGTGAGCTAGATCTCAGAGATTGGTTTATTCTTTATCGAAAAAGAAAAAGTGTGGTTATTAAATCCGAACGGTTGCGATAATACGGGTACTGGGGATCTAACTGTCGATCACCTGGACTCTAAAGTTTCTACCTTTCTTAAATACTCATATTGTCATGTGTGTGAGGGTGTGCGTGTGTGAGGGTGTGTGTGTGTGGGTCTGTGTGTGAGTATATGCAAATTAACTTGTTTAAAGTCGTCTTGCCGCGATGTGTAGAGTCCTTGAGCTGCTCTTCGCTGGCGTTTATTGATTGCTGCGCATTTACACACACCTGAGTCAAGTGTCTACGATGGCTGGAACGATGCAGTTAATGCAGTCAAGTCCTGACGCATTTACTTTGATTCCTTTCACGGCAACTACTATTGTTGTAAGCTATTTATTTATAGGCATCCTTTATTATAATCTTCAATTATGTTGCCTTCTTCAAGGTTGCCAACAATGCTGTTAAAAACCCATTTGCACATAAGTTTCTCTTCAGCTGTGCTCGTAATCCGATCAATACTTGAATTGTTGCAGAATCTGGGGTCCTTAAATTATAGAGGTTTCTTTTCCATTGAAATTGTCATCAGCGTTTCCCTTTGTTCTGCTATATCATTAGCTTTTAGCGACATTTAAATAGTCCAAGTTTATTCAGCGATAAGACGAACGTTAATTGCACATGACATTATGACAGTGGTGTCCAAAAAGAATTGTCCACATCTGTTCTAGCAACGAATACTTAGATTTCATACAACCAAATGTCGACCATTAACTGGTTCGTGTTGGGAGCAGAAAAATAATCAATACATCACCATTTATTGGCAAATCTATCGTTATGATCTTAATAAATTTCCAAGTCAACAAAAAAGATAAATCATAAACCTGCTTTGAACTTTTACTAAGCAATCAGTAAAACAAATTAAAATAAATTTCATGACTTATTTAAGTAAAAAAAAAAAAAAAATACCAACATATATTTATTTTATTGGATAATAAAAAAAATATATATTTTACTTGAATCAAATGTATGTACATATTAAGTGTATTTGCCTATTTTAATGCTAAGTATTTGCCATTTGATCCTAGAATACACACTTAAAAAATACATGCTAAAATCAATAATTTTTGGAATTTCCTTCTCTTTGTGTGCTCGAATAAATTCACGTATATTAGAGCTAAGAAAAAGCCACAATTTTAGTGTTTATTGCGCGGGCAGAGACAGAGGCCGCTCCATTAAACTTAATCTGTGCATTGCGATACTTTTTGTGTATTGTGTTGTTGCTATTTTTTCACGGTCATGGCGCGCACTAAAGTATGCAATGATTTTTTTATGCCAGCTAGATGCATGTACCGTTAACTGTGCCGCTGAAAAACTTATGACCATCCCGAAAACCAAAATATAAAACACCACAAAGCAACAGTAAAATAATAATAATGAAATCAGCAAAAAACCAAACAAATGGGTCATAAAGTAAACAGCATAGGGCCAAGTGGGCCAACTGCCAAACAAATCGAGCCAAAGAGCTGAATATATGTACGTATAAACAGTGTTGCCAACTTTTGTTGAGAAGAAGGTCAAATAAAGCCAATTTTTGCAAAGTTAATTGTGTATATGTATTTTTACCCCGTCTGCTCAGATCAACAGACAGTTTATTGAACTAAATACTTGTAAGGGCACTTAAGTTGACCCAGTGCTAAAAGAAACAAAAGTGTTACCAAATTGCTTGGCAACTTGAGGTGTGTGTATCTGTGACTCTAATTCAGCTTAATGCAGCACCAAAGTGTTTAATTGGATGTGACAGACTTTCGAGTTGCGGCTGCAGGCATTAAATCAGTCTAATGGTCGAATAATGCTTGGCCATGTGGCGAGCCATTATGTTAATGAACTTGTAGCAGCCGCACAGTGGAAAAAATGTTTTTTAATTTGAAAGTAGATTGACCAAAAACAAAAAAAAATTATCGCAAAAAGTCTCGAAAATCTAAATATTATATATTTAAATATTTGACATAAGAAATTTATTTAATTGAATTATGTGAAATAATAGAAAATAAATGTAGTTTTGCTCTTATTGTAAATGGGTTTTTAAAGCTATACAGAACAGGAGGCCAAGAGTCAAATAATGTCGGAAATATAGCCTAATTCGCGAATCAAAAAGTTTAATGAATATAAGCCAATCTGGGCGTATACATACGTGAACCACTGTGAGCCGCGGAACCATTATAATTATGAGAACGCGGCAAGAGCACTTTAAGCAATATGCAGAAACGCTTTTAGAGCTCTGCAATTTATTAACGGAGTAAAAACTTTTGAATGTGAAGGTGGTTTCATAATGCAGTGCGACAATGTCTACTAATTGAGCACTTTTTAGAGCGTGGGAGATGCTACCTGCTGTTTGTGCACCTGTCACTGACGCACATGGCGCATGCGATACATTTGCTAGAGTTGTTCTCCTTGGCTTCTGCATTCACTCTTTCAACAGAGATGTCTTTTGTTACTTATTAAAGTCTTTATCGCATGGCCGCATAAATTAAATGAGCTTCTTTTTCAGATTTTTGGTGATTGTTATTGTTGTTTTTTTCGTTGCTGTTGCTTTAGAAGATTGTTGAGAGTGTCCGTGTACGGTGTACTCGTTTTTATACAGCAACTCTTGTGCACTGAGAGCAAATGTCGATTCAGATAAAATTACGTATACGTATTCGTTTAAGTTCTCACAGCAGGATAACTGCGTGGGCAAGCGCATGTGTGTGTGTGTGTGAGTGTGTGCATGTGTATGTACCCAGACAAACATGTGTGTATAGAAGCTAAACAGCTTCCGCTGTGGGACTGGAGAAGCATTTGTCAAGCATTAGACGCTACGGCTTCAATTTGTCGTCGTCTATTTTGTGATGTATAAAAATTTCTTTTCTTTTTCTTCTTTTTTTTTGAAGAATTAATTTTTCAGTCAGTTTTGTCTCACTTCGTGTGCGTAGGATTAGAAATAAAATAATGATTGCTTAAACGAGAACTACACAGAAGGAAATTAAAATTGAGTTATTGGAAATGCAAAGTACTCATAAGATGTTGTTTTGATTTTTTTATCAAGATATATTTGAATATTGTTTAGTTTACTAATTGTAGTCGGTAGAACAGAAACGTATTTAATTTATATATACAAAAACAATGTTTACACAAATGTTAACCCTAAGAATTGCATTTACTAGACGTTTGCAATGGGACAAAAAATCTTCGTTGTTGGCGGGAAATTTGGAGAACAGAGTGAGGGAAATGAGCAAGGATGCAGCCAAGGATAAAGGCTGCAAAGCAGATAAGACAAAGACAGGAACAAGTGCTGAAAAGTCTGATGCTAAACCTGCTGACGAAAAGAAAAGGAATGAGCCACCAAAGGGCATGTTAACTAATACAAAAACAGATTTTGGGGCCCTGAAGGATTGCGATCGCATCTTTCAGAATCTATATGGTCGCCACGAGTGGCGCTTGAAGGGTTCCTGCAAACGTGGAGATTGGTATCGCACTGCGGATTTGCTGGAAATGGGTCCCAACTGGATTATTGATGAGATCAAGAAGAGTGGATTGCGTGGACGTGGCGGCAGTGGCTTCTATTCCGCCAACAAATGGGAGTTTTTAAAAGAAGTCAAGTCCAAAAAGAAAATAATGATACTTAATTGTGCCGAGGGTGAACCAGGTACCTGCAAGGATCGCGAAATTCTGCGCCACGAGCCGCATAAATTGATCGAGGGTTGTCTGCTCGCTGGCTTCTGCATGGGCTGTGAAAAGTGCATCGTCTATGTGAGGAATCGATTCTACAACGAGGCATGCAACTTGCAGTTTGCCATGGCTGAGGCATATCGCTATGGTCTGCTCGGTTGCAATGCCTGCGATACGGGCATTAAGTTTGATATGCATATACAGCGGGGAGATCGTTATCTGACGGGCGAGGAGACGGCACTGGTGAACTGCCTGATGGGTAAACTAGGCAGACCACGCAAACGTCCGCCATATCTGCATGAGAAGGGCTATTTTGATCACCCCACTGTCGTGCTGAACGCCGAGTCCATTGCCGTGGTGCCCTCGATCTTGCGCCGTGGTGCCAAATGGTGGTCTGGCCTGGGGCGCACTAAAAATTCGGGCACCAAGATATTCAACATCAGTGGTCACGTAAATAATCCCTGCACCGTTGAGGAGGAAATGTCGATGCCATTGAGGGATTTGATTGAGATGCATGCGGGCGGCGTTTGTGGCGGCTGGAAGAATCTACTGGCCGTCTTTCCGGGCGGTCTATCCACGCCTCTAATATCTAAAATTGCCGCTGAGGAAGCGCTAATGGATTTTGATTGTATGCATTCGATGGGCAGTGAATTGGGAACTGGTGGCATCATTGTCATGTGCAAGGACTCCGATCCGCTGCTCATCATGCAGCGCACCATAGAATTCTACATGAAACAGACGTGTAAACAGTGCACACCGTGTCGGGATGGCGCCATTTGGTTGCCAGAGATCTCCAAGAACTTCACCAAAGGCGAATCGCATCCACATATGATAGACTTTGTGGATACCATACAAAAGCGAATGCGGGGTACTTGTATTTGTGGTCTGGCCGAAGGTCACGCTAATGTGGTACTTGCTCTTGCTCAGCAGTTTGGTCCACTTATTGAGAAACGAATTCTGGAGTACGCAAGGGATTGCTAAGTTGACTCTGAGTGTTACACTGTGTTTGTTCAATAAATTGCATTAAAAATCATTTCATATTTTTATTTATTTTTTTTTACTTTTGTTAATTCTGTACTTGGAATATATATAGTATAATAAAAAATATCTTTTGGTAAACAAAAATTAAAAATTATGTTGCTATTTGCAACATAACTCTAAAAATGTAAATGTAAGAGTTATTTAACGATTTTTAAATAAATATTGGTATTTATTTGTTTGTCTTATAAATTGAATTTGAATTGCATATTGATTGGATACACTGGACACCTGTTCACCTACAGCGATGTCATCATCATCATCATCATCATCCTTGGCCGCATTTTATTAGTCTTCCTGGCATTTGAATGCCACACGTGGTCCGTTCTGTTCCTCATGACCGGATGCCATTCATTGGCAGAATGGCAAACAAACAGAATCAACGTCGCACACAGCCAGAGGCAAAGATGTCTGAATTGTAAATGGCTACTCGAAGAGCAAATTGTGTCCTTGTCCGGTTGATGCTGACGCGCCTGTTGCTTTTTCTCGTTAGTTGCAACAGATTCCCAGCGTATGAAAGAAGAACAGTGAGCGAAAAAGCATAAAAGTGATGAAATAAAATAGAATAAGACTTAAATATTTCCTCCATTCATATATTTAATTATTATATTGATAGCTTACAAATGTTCATTAGCTAATTATTATTGATAATTATTATTTTTTTAATGAAAACTATTTTATAAATTACTCCAAAACTGTGAGCAATAAATAAAAAAGTCGCCGTCAGCGCGAGTTGCAGTTGCGTGTATTTTGCAATTGCTCTCGAGTGCTTGTGCGTCTCTCTGGCGGTACTTATCAAGCCGTAGAGAATAGCGCACTTAAAGCAGCAGGTGCCATGGCGTGATTTATGGTATAATTAGTGTAGCGACAGTTCACTAGCTCGAATTTATTTCTGGCGTAACTTTTAAAAAGCAATAAAAAAGAAGCGCAAATGTGAAATTTAGGTGATATCATGAGAATGGAAAGTAAAGGATACTTTGTTAGCAGAAGCAAAAAGTAAAGCATTTGTCTGTTCTTAAACGATAGCAGCAGTACATTCAGAGTGAGAGTGTGTGCTACTTTCTACTTATGTCTCTGGGTCACTAGAATCCTTTATTCTTTGGGTTGCCTATTTTGCCAATGTGTAATCAAAATTCGGCAGTATCCATTACGATTGACCTTTGTTTGCCTCACTAATTTGCTGTTAAGCGCTTTTCACAAACCAGCTATAAAAACTGCACAGCGCTAAGTGAGTGTTGAGTGTATGTGAATATGCGGTATTGTAGTTGACAATTGAGCCGGCTCATTTTTCATCTGAGCCACGCTGCTGTAGTCTTATCTCAATTAGGAAATCATTCATACTGACAGCTGAGCACACTTGACAGTTGATGACGTTTGGTTTGAAATCGTCGTTGTGGCTGTTATGCCTTGACACTCGTACTCCACAGATGCCACAGGCTGTTGGTCTCTCCTGTCCAGTGTTGACAGCTTTTTACACTATAATAAAGCTGAAGGTCGAAAAAAAGCTAACTTTTGCGACTAAGTATTTATAAGAATGCAAATATATTACTTTTGAAAACTGATGTCCTTCCTTAGGGTTTAAAAGCGAAAGTAAAGCACACTTTAAAAAATTCACAATTAACGTTTTGGATTTTTTCCCGCATAAAAGCCAAATTTGAGGGTGAAAAAGGTGTTCTGGCAACACTGATCCAGTATGATTGATTGTCAGTTTGCCCCACCGGTTAGTTGCTGAACTAAGTGAGAAATCTGTTGGAAATAAAAAGCAAAATACGTGACGTAAATGCGGGCTTTTCAGTCATACACTTAAGGGGTGGACTCGTATATAAATTTCACACTCGGCTACTGCGCCTTTCATGTCCTGCTCTGCGTTATTGTTGGTTGACTGATTGTGCTAACTACTCACCCACAGGCATCTAAGGAACTGCGGTTGCGACATTGCATTGCAAATTGCCGATGAAAGCCACTGAAAGTTGAGAAACTTTCAAAGTTGCCTTTAAGTTGAGAGTTGAGGTTGTTCATGGTACGCCAGAGGCACTTTTGTTGCTTTCTTTGATGCGGTATTTGAGCAACATTGAATGATGTACTATATAGTAGTACTCGTATCAAGTTGTAGAAAAGCGAATTTGAATAATGGCATTGCCACATAATGGCTTTTACATTTCAATTTATATGTGAAACACTCACGTGTTTTGTTTCTTGTTTATGGATTCTATTCATTTTGGTTTCGGTCACATAACCTTAACGAGAAACCAGGGATAGCACATAAAAGTTATGAGCTTGAATAAATCAAATCATTTTTGGAACTCTTAGCATTTTTTTGTGTTTTTGGTCTTCCGGGTATATAGTTATTTAATATTTTTTGGATAAGATCGAGAAATAAGAGTAATTTTTAAAGTCATTAATACAAATTACCAAATTATTTAATTTTTGTTTTTGTCAATTTTGTTTTCGGATCCTGCGAGAAACTGATTGAAGTAAAAGTAGAATCCACCTGATAAAACCGTAGTATATTTAATGCACAGCCCAAGAGCTCTTCTATTCGTCAAACCTCTCTATCCGGTGACTGCTTATTTTATCTCAGCGTGAGATTCAGTTTTGTGCCCAGGCTCACACATCGACGAGTACGCAATTGCTTATTAAAGTCAAATTAGAACTTTGAGCAATCATTAGAGTAGAGGAAAAAAAAGTAAAAAGGAACAAACTTAGTTATCCAAATAACGTTGCGTATGTAACGTGTCTGCTCAATATTAAAATGTCTTTTGTTCATGCATAAATTTAATGGCCTGTTATCTTAATTTTGTGCCTAACTGACTGCACAAAAGTTAATCACATACGTTGGATGCTCCAGAGGCGTATTTAAGTATTGATTTTGGCTTGATACGTACGTACGACTTTTATTCAGCAGCATACTCTTATTTATACTGTATATATACATATATATCCATGGCCAGTGGATTATAATACGCACATAATCTTAAATGAAAGCGAATTTCTTGAATTCCGCAAATTAAGGCAGCTCAGTAGGAGCTACAACAAACATAACATGAAAATACTTGGCACTTTCTTTCTTTTACTTTTTCGTTCTTTTTATTATATCCTGCATCCATTGAAAGTGGGTACACCCGATTTTTTATATCTCAACATAAAATTGTAGAAAGTTGTATAATTCAAGCTTAGCTAGATTTGAAGAAAATTAAAATGTTTAAATAGAAAATAGTTAAGCTAAAAAGCTAAGTGCTGGAAAAAGATTAATCTTACGTGCATCTAAAACTCAAAGAATGTAACTAGTTAATAGTTTTATTGTTTTTCATTTATTTATAAAAAAAATATAATAAATTTGGACCATAATAAGCATAAATTGGCAAGACTGTGTGTCTCACAAGTCTCAGGAAATTTAGATGACACTTTAAAAAGCGACTTAATTATTTGGACATATTTTTGACCGCTTAAAATATTTATATAATAAATACTTTCGCGTAAATTGTATTTTGTTTTTTTATTTGATTAAAAATAGAATTTTATCTAATTTATATTATTTTATAGAGTTGTAAAATATGACTTATTTACTCCGTACATGTGAATCCCTATATATGAAGGGTATCCTGTAGTCTATCATGCAATGCTCCTGATGCTGTACTTGTTTCTTTCTGTTCTTATTGTGGCGCTTGATTCAAGCTAAGCTGTTGAAATGCTTGGCATAACTTTTCTTGTTTGCTTCTTCCACGGCTGTCATGGCAAACATTTCTTTTATTTCAAATTTTCGAGGCGGGCGGACAACATTTGTCGCCTGTTCTTGCACTTGGCCTTGCTCTTTATCTCTCACGCTGTCTCTTTCTTTTTTCTCTCTCTGTCTGCGTAATCGTCTTACTGTAAATGAAGCTGTGAGTGGGCAACTTGAGCTAGCGACTAGCCATGTGTCAGTCTAGCACATTTGCTGTCGTCACCGTCTTTGAATGCGGGCAACAACATTTTATGATCAACAAGGGTTCAGCTGGTAGAAGACGATAGACGATAGACACACATATACAAAGCAGCGGGCTCAATTTGCATAGCAAATGTTTTATTTTACACTATGCAACATACAAATATCGACACGAAACGTGAGATGTTAATAGACATATAACAAAGTCATAAGCATTTTAATGGCAATAATTCTGTTGCCTTTATTTTATATATTTTTTGTGTTAAGGTAAATTTCCAGTGCTTAAAGTATATCTAAAATGTTCCCATCCATGTAGATAATTTTATTTATGTTAAGTATTTTAAGCTCTGCACCTAGATTTATTTTAACCATTAAATTGTGACTCATTTAAAGCTATATTTGTAATTTAATCGCTTTTATTTATATTCCTTTTCTCTACAGATTAGTAAGCTGAAGCTTTGGAACTTGCAACGTTAGCCAGCAAAATTGCACCACATGTTGGGGAAATTTACATCGAACCATGTCCAGGTTTATCATCAGTATTCCCGCCCGGTTCCCGTAAAGAAACCTGTCAAGGTATGTCAACGATGTCTTCAATATTTATAATTATATTCTTGTTTCTTTGCCTGCATATTAAATTTCCAGATTTATTTATGTTGTTGCCTAAATAAACACAATTAGCATAACGTGCATTAGATAATGCCTTCCAGGGTTAAAATCCTATGAAGCAATCACTCTTCATTTACATCGCTTTCGCTTTCTCTTATTTTTATGTTGTTTTGTCATTCATAATTGGGTGCTGGATTTACAGGGGTTTTTATTTGTTCTTTTTTTGTTTGTTTGTTTTGTTCATTAATTATTTATATGCCCACGCGTAGCGCTTTAAACAATATTTTCACTTACTTTTGTAATTATTTTTCTTTAAGCTTAGCATGCCAATTACAATTACACAAGCTGAAAGGACTTTAAAATTTGTATTTCACTTGCTTTGAAAAAAGGAAAAAGAATTTAATTGATAATTAAATTCCAAATTATTAAATATTTTAGACTAGCCCTATATTTTTCAAAGACTATGTATGGTAATCTATTAATATTTTTAGTAGTGTCACTGCGTCCTTGGTATTCAATTAAAGCACTTATCCTGCTTATCACAAATGGTTTCCAGAGCACGTTTGCACGCTTGCATGCTTAAAAAAAAAAAAAATAAAACAAACTTTGATAAAACATAATTATTATTTTCTTTTTTGCTCCCAACGTTGCGACTACTCGTGCAGGTTAAGCAACCTGCAAATTGTGCTCATTAAATAAAAATAGAATTGCAAGGATTACTCGAAACTAGCAGCGTCGTCATCATTATCAACGTGACTCGGAGTGTGTCTTCTTCATCGGTTTCGTTCGTTTTTGACTCAATATCTCTATATACATATCTCTCTCTGTGTATGTGTGCGTCCCTGTGCGTCCATAGCGGACTATGTTGAAACCGAAACGATTGGCCAAACAGAAGCCCAAAGCAAAACCGGTAAGCTAAACTAACACCTATCACACCCGTCAATCAATACACATTAAAAAAACGAATAACTTCACCATATATAAACAGAAGAAAAATTAAAAAAAATAACTTCCTTACTTTTTGCTATTTTACTGAATCTGTATTACTCCCTCAATTTACCGAACTATCTAGTAGCTTTCTATCTCTTTCTCTCCAATTATATGACGCATACTCGTACATTTATATTTTTTTCGCTTAATTATCTTAAAACTTTCTCTGCTAATTGCCACTTTGACTGACTGCCAAACTGCTTTGTTGTGAAAGCAAAAAAGAAACGAAAGCATAAATAAATCACATTAAAAATGATGAAAAAGCAAAGGCTTTAATTATAAAAGCATTTCCTTTTTCCATTGCGATGTCTTCTTTACGTTAAACAATTTGCTAATTATCTATTTTTTTTTCAATCTACAGTTGCCCAACTTTTTGGCAATGGCCTTGACTTGAAAACTTTATAATGAAACAGCTTCAAGTGTTTTTAGTAGATAACTATTTGCGAATTGTAGTTTAGTTCTTTTTGTAGTTGGCTGCCTGCCTTGCATATGTGAAAAAATTAAAGTAGATTACTTTTATAATAGTTTTAGTAATTAAGTGTGATTCTGTTGATCTTTATTGAGTTTTAAAAATGTACCAAGTGGTAAGCCTAGAAGTATGCACTACATTTGTTGAACGTGTGATTTTTTATATTTCTCTTTTAGCTTTTCTACTATGTTATCAGTGACTGTTGCTTATCTGTAACGTTACTGAGATATTTAAGTAATTGCAAGACGAACTTTAAATTACTTAAACTTGTGGGTCATGATATAAATTAAAACATTATTATTACAGTTGCCCGCTTTTATAATGTACATTAAAAGTTTTGTGAGCGCCCACAAGTCTAAAGTTTTTAATAAAGTTTTTTCCCAACGATCGCAAAGAAAACTGATGAGCACCAGACTGATTTCTTTGGAAAACCGACTATTTAATACTCTTAGTCAAGTCCAAATAACTTTAAGTGACATACATTCTTTAATTTTTTAATTTTATAATTAACTTTTTTGAACAGTTAAAAAATCTCTAAAAAAATTATAAAATAATAATCATTTATGTAAATTTACAAAATGTTTTCGGATTTCGAGTTGGAAGTATAGTATGTTTACTTTAACATATTTATTTTTTTTTATTACAAATTTTTTTGAGCTTCCATTTTTGATCTGAAAAATTATATAATAATAGTAATAAAAGTATTGAGATTCAGTTAAAAAAAAGAGGTTTTGATCCGAAATAAACTACGTCTGTAAGTGTATGAGTAGAGCGTTTAAATTGAGCGCAATATTCCCATTCGCTCTCTGGTGATATTACGCTCAGTTCTCTATCTGCTCTCGAGTGAGTTTTTATCAGCGTTGTTGCTTCTTGTCATTCGGTTGATTGCTTGACATTCGATTATATATTTACAGTGGCTCTCAGCTCATTTAACCCACTACTCTGACATTTTAAAAATTTTAAATTAATTTTTATTTTAATGGAAGGAGACATAAGCTAAATTTAAGCTCCGACTTTTTGATTAGTTATTAAACTTAAGCTAAATATTTTACTGTATTTTTTATATATATTTTACAACAATTGCAAAACATATTTAACAAAATTTTAGTAAGTCGAATAGGCTTGTGAGCCACTGTATAAATGTGTGGATGTGTGCACTTGTGCGATTATTTGCGCTTTTAATTGACACAGTGTGAGCGCGTTCGAAAAATACTTTACTCAGTGTACAACGCGACTTTGACGCCGGCATGTGAGTTGTGTTTTTTTTTTGTGTTTTGTGGAGCGCGTCATCAATTTTTTATTTTTTTGCTGTGTTCGACAGAAATTGTTGTATTATTATTTGATTCAATTATTTGGTGTTTACGTTAAGAGTACAACGCAATACAAATAAAAACAATATTATTCGCAGCTAAACAAAAATACGGCTTGGCCATGTTCTATGAGACCAATTGGGTGTTTGTAAGTAAACCCGTTAAAAGCCCTCTTAATTGCCAATTAATGTTTTGTCGGATTGCATTTAATTGGATTGTTTTATTAAGTTAAAGTCACTTAATTGGAGTTGAATTGAAGTGCATTCGTCTGGTTGGTTTTGTTGTTTGCTATTGTTATTAATCAGCAGCTATTTATTGCCATTCCCTCTTTCTCTCTGACTCTCACTCTCATTCCTACTCTCTGTTCCATTGAGAATATATCAATTGTCTAGTTCTCTCGCGCTCTTTTTCGTTTGTTATCAATATCTTCTTACTTGTGCTTCAAGTTTTTAAAAGAAAAATATTGCTTTAAAGCTGTTTGAAATCAAAGCAATCAGTCCTTCTGTAAAATGGATGCTGCACTTTATCAGGCACGTCAGCTTCTGTTTCAATTTTCCACTTTAACGACGTTATAGACATGCAGACAACAGGTAACAGTTAACAGGTAACAAGAAACAGATACCAGGTAACAACAGCAACAGTTTATTGTTTTTATTCCTGCTGTTTCGGTGGCTGTGAAAAGTCGTGTTGGCATTGGCCTGTGGCAAAAGTTGGTATACATTTTTTACAAACTGAGAAGTCAAACAAGACTGACAAACTAAAGCTGCATTTACATTTTTTGGATTTCTTTTTCTTCTCTCTCTAGCCCAATTAGAGAGTTTTCCAGCAAAATATTTTCAGCACTATTTGTCCGTAAAATTTAGAAATTACTTAATTCAATTGGACTAAAAAAAACTCGTGTTCTGATTTAATATACTAAAATTCTGATGTATCCGTACGTATTAATATTCATTGTGGGACGCACAGGATTTTCAAACTAATTGGCGGCAAATACGTAGATGAGCTTCTGCACTCATTTGCACATTCAAATCCAGCCACATACTCGTATTCACACTCATACATACAATCGTATGAACATGCGTGAGTATAATTATATTTCACAGGTCCCAAATTGCATTGTGCAATTTCAGTTATTGTTTGTGTTTTCTATGCGGATGCATTGTGCACAGTGGCATAAAATTGTTAATTGCCTTGGCAATTTCCGTTAACGGGTCACGCACTAAATTGGTAATTTGCACATTTCCAGTGATGCTATCAAAGTGGGTTCCGTAATTTAGCAAGTAATATAGTTAATCAACTGTCAGTATGACATTTTTAATAACATTTGCATGAGTCATAAGCAAATTTCATTGATTATCATTCAATTAATTTCAGATGTGAATTTTTTCCACCTGAAATGTTTCTAGTTAATGTCCAGTTGGATATTTTGCTCCTGAATAGTCTCTTTGACTTTATACGAGTATGTATTTCCAACGAGCATATAAAGTGGCAATGCTTTTAGCTTAATAGCCACGTCTTCAAGAATGTTTATCTTACTATACTTCATTTTTAATTGACCTAAAGTGAACACATTGTCTGACAAATATTTTGCTAGCCGACATCTCACAAAATAGGGTATATTAGTTTAGTTTAGTGTTGCCGTCAGCATCAGTAAAATTCTGCAATAACAAAATACACGCATTTGCAGCTCGCACATTAGTTGGCAATTTCGTATCCATCTTTAAGTTAGCTTAGTTTTTAATAATTTCCGTTAAATTACAAAGATGTGGTCACAATAGAATGTTTAGCACATAAACTTGTTGAGATTAAATCAAATTCATAATATTGAGTTACGGACAAGCCATGCAGTGTCTGCGGTTAGTTGGTTTTGTGGTGAATGTGATTTGACCAGTGATTGGTGTGCTAACTTGCGGTTTCCTAAATGTGTGACTGAGTGTGAGTTTATGTGTCGTCGCCAATGGGGAGCGGAGGCAACTGAAAGTCAGTCTCTAGAAGAGCACTCACCTGAGCATAAAATCTGGATGGTGCAACAGTTTGTGCTACATGCAACTGCACTCAGCACAGAAACCACTGTGGCAATGAAATGTGAGCTTGTTGACAGTGGGTGGGGGTGGGCTCACTTCTACTCAATTCTGTGATTTGATCAACAAATGCACCACAAGCCACATGGCAAATATTTTTGTGAGCGTGAGTGTCGTTCTGTGTGTGTGTGCATGTGCGAAAGAGGTACGTTTGTTTTTTACAGTCCAAACACACACTCTCAAACATTGTTATTGAGTGCAAAGCAGCCAAACACGAAGTCAACGTAAGGATTTTCTGCTTTACCCTGAAAAAATTAAATGAGAGCATATCTAAAGTGTCGCATAAAGCAAGCTGCCCAAGAAGAGCGATAATTGTGCATGTTTTGTTATGATTTACACTGAGCAAATCCTAGAAAGCCAATTATGTGTTTTCTTATTAACAATGTGAACTATTTCATATATTTAAATTTAAATAGAACAAAACACAAGTGACAGAGTGTGAATAAGATCATGCGTTGTAAGTTTTTGTAGTGCATACTTTCAGGCGGACCATTTTAAAATTTATTATTTTACTCTTTTAAATTATAGGGCTTGTTAATCATTGTTTATTGCCGCAACTTAGAGAAAAGTCATAAATACAGCTTCTGCAAAGTGGTCTGGTAGTAAGTCCATAAACGAAATGCGTCAGTTAAATGCTCTTGATAATAATAGAGGGTTTAATAATTCATTAAAAACGATAAATGAAACGTTATCAACTAATTTTACAACGATAATATTTTTCTTCTATTTACAAATTTACTTTGCACAACACAAACAAACACCAAACTCTCCTACACAACACAACACAACAAAAAACTATTGCCTTTTTTTATATACCTATATGCTTTACATACGAAACACACTTCTTTATTTTAATCTTTCCATTTGTTTCACTTACTATATACGAAAAACGATTGCAAATTTTTTATGACATAATAACACACTTTAACTTTGTGATACATTAATTTCTTATTATATTATTTTTTTTTCTCCACATTTACACTTCATGTCACAAACACATAAACAAATATATGAAAACTAAAAATGTGGTGTGCTTAAAAAAACGAATGCACCTCTTTGTGTGTTTGTTCACATCAATTGAAATTGTTCGACGTTAATGCACAAAAATGATTTTGAAATACACGCGATTTCACAATATGATAAATATGCGTGTCATGTGCTCATTTATTTATATACATTCACGAAACATTTTTGTATGAAACAAATCGCAAAACCTGTCAAATATACAAATTTCATATAATGTAAAACACACGTTAAACCGTTAAAAAAAACATTAAAGATACCATGGGGACTGAAAAAAATCTGTTGGGGTCTGATAAATATAACTGTACCCAGGGTAAGCTATCAATGTCCAACTTCAACTTTTTTGCCAATGTGTGCAATAATTTAATTGTTTTTATGTTGTTCGTTACACTTGTTGTTTTATATTATTTAGACTTTAACACATTTGTTTGTTCGTACCCCAAAATCCATCAGAATTATATTCCATTTCATTTTCAAATTATAATACTAGCCAATTTTGTAATTTAATATTTTTCAGCATGTTAATGACATTTTTGCCCTGTAAATATTTAATTAAGACCAAGATACACATGTTAATACATACTTGTATAGGCACATAAATATGATTTTATTTTTTTTAGTAGTTCAGTAATGTAAATGTAATTGAATTACAAATATTTTCTTGCAATGTGTAAGGCCTAGTATTTGATTAGAAGGAACTTAATACTCAAGAAGCACTAGTAATTAAACTAATTTAACGCTGAGCACTGATTCAAACAAATTGTTTTCAAAATGTCCTTTAGAAGACTCACATTGCCTTAGCAATTACAGTGCATGTTTAACAATACAAGTGCTCATATGACATAACTAGAAAATGCATGTTATTAAATGCCACTGTGCATTAATTAAATGCATTTATAAATGGTTGTCTGAGTAGCTGAGTTGCTGTTGCTTTTGCTGTTAGTTGACTTGAATGAAATTTAAGTTTGAAACTGCTCTCATAATGGCATTAAGTGGGACCCTGAGGACTTGGAGAACACGACACAAGCCAAATTGATTTGTTGCACTCGAATGCACCGCAGCTACACAGCTCAAAATGTCAGGGTGAAAGGAAGAAAGAATTGATGGAAGCAGACCTTCAGCTTGTCAGTTAGCTCTTGTCTGTCAACTATTTTTATTACCTTGTAGAGGGTAAAATAATTATAACATGTCAAGAAAGAAAAAAAAACATTGTTTGAAAATCAACCTATATAGTAGTATGAACAACTTTATTTCTACTTAAAGATGCATATTTAAATTAAACTCGCAGTTTATTTATTTAATCATTTAGCTGCCATAAGAACGATAAGCCTCAAATTGAATACAGTGTATCAAAACTTCGGCTTACCAAAGTTTATCTTTCTTTCTTGTCAACTATGTAACGAGCATAGCGTATCTAATCTTGTCGCACTTGGGCTGTTGCTGTGCACTCTCTCTGTCTGTCTGTCCGTCTGACTCTCTCGTAAATACTTTGTTAATAACACGGGATCTAAAGAGAGGCAAATCTGCCGGTTAACCGCATCTAAACAGCATCAGATGCGTCTCAGTTGAAATTCGGCTGCCGTGGTGTCTGTACTCAGGGGAACTAAAACAAAAATACTTGGAAATGTTTTGGATTGTCTAATTAATTAGCCGGCATTAGTGAAAAGAACGAGAGCATTAAGATAAACAGACATTATTAACTAATTAATATGGTTATCGATTCTCCACTAACGGCACAAAAATATTTACGCCGCGTCTCGAAAGATTTCTCAACAGTGCGTCGCTATAGTAACACACCGGCATCAGTAGTATCTCAGTCTTTACCCACATCGGGTACATCTGCCAACGATGGAGCTGAAGATTTGCCCAGTACACCGCGCGGTATTCGCAAACGCCAACGGATGCGTAAACGCTCCTCGGTATCATCGACTTTGTCGAAAGTTTTAATACTCAATGTGCGTGATTTGTTGAAGGTGCATGCTAACTGCGAACCGGCAAGAGAGGTACTCGAAACTACTTAAGGCCAGGCAACGGGCTTACGCACTAACCACTGGGAGGGGGTTATACACTGGAAAAATTAAATCATTCTAAAGCTTAAGTTCAAAATTGTTGATTTTAGCATGTGTTTATTAAATGTTTAAAATTAACAATATTAACCTGAATACATATCTTTACTTCATTTATTTGATAATAATAAAATAAAAGAACATTTAAAACAAATGTGTTTTCAGGTAATTATTGTTAAATTAATACAATATGCGGATCAAATGACAATTTAAAAGAATTCTTATAGATTCAAGTGTTTCGAACTCGATTTAAAAAGTTCCGAGATTGATTTTTCATCGAAATACGAGATTATTTTCTGTGTAATTGCCTCTTAGCCGCGTTTGTTTCCGCTATAACAAACTGTTGCACTTGTTACAACTTTGAGAGTCCTCAAATCGGATATCGATTGAGCTTAAGAGTGAGAATAGTTTGCAGTTTGCACAAGTTTAATTTGTTTCCCCCTTTTTCTTGGTTTGTTGTTCTTTGAAAGTAATTTGCATGGCTTTGCTTTGTGTTTCAAACTGCGATTTTAGTTAGTAAAAGTTGAGTATACGTAAAGTTTCGATTTGAGTTTACTGAGGCATTAGCATGTCTTTATGTTGATAAATTCAGTTGGTTAGAAGGCTTTATAAAAATTCTAGGTTAACAGTTAACAGTACAAATATGCTTTAGACAATTAATGTTTCTTGGAATATTGAAATTTTTATTGAATTTTTAACTAAGCTTTCATTGTTATATGTTAAATGTCTATATTGATTAAAAAAATTTTAAGTTTTAAGAGCATTTTTGCAGTTGCTCAATATAATTTAATATATTTAACTATCAATATATGTATGTATAGTGCTTCCATGTTATGTTGACTATAGGTTCACCTAACTTCTATTTATAATTATATTCTTATGCACTCCTTAAACTTAAATTGCCAACAATAGCCACAACAGTGCAGTGTTACAAATGAATTTACTCGTGATTTTCTAAGTATTTTAATTTAATAATGATTCTATATAGATTTTATTATTTCGGTTCCTTCGATATTCTAGTGTACTTACTTTCAACTCTAGCTGTACAATAAGTGCATACAAAAGATGAAGATCGTAAAAAACCATAGAAAATGAAAATATATAACATTTGATATGTTCAATGTAAAAATAATGTAATTAGCTTTTGATGCGTTGTCGCCAATAGTGAACTAATTCAATTTGTAAATTTCTTAATTTCTTCTTTGTGTTGTCCAAATTGTAGCATCAGCCCCGCAGTTGGATCGAAACAAATTTTCAGAAACGCGAGTGCATCAAATTCATCCCATGCCCAAAGGACGATACAAAGTGAGTGTCATTCAATTGCATTAATCTACCAATTAAGCCAGTGAAGCGCATCCCGCGTGGCAACCCTACAGAGTTGCCCTATGCCGGAATGAAACTTTTGACCCAGTTTTGCGTATTAAAGCATGTTTAAACGGTACAGTCGAGTTGCCCGACTGTTAGCTACCCAGGACCCGGATCTTTGCAGACCTTCAATTTAATCACCATAAATGATATAAAAAAATCTAATCAAGGAAATGAGATAGAAAAAGAAATAAAGAGAACTCCGTTGTCACAAACCCAATAGTCTACATACCCTACAGGTACTGGGCTAAAAAAAAATAAAAGAAAAACTCTTGTTGCAGTGAGGCGCATCTATTTGCCCTAGTTTTAGAACGATGTTGTTTATTTAGCTTCATTTTTGGCGTTGGCATTTTATTGTTTATTATTATGGCAGGCAGCATCACCCCGTTGTGTTGGCGTTGTCAAGATGCTCCCTAACCAAACCAATTGAGATAAATGCGTTATAAACTTGGCTATCTGTCTTGCCATAACTTGGCTTGACTTGCTTTACTAAGTATATTTGGGTGAAAGTTTTTAGTTACGTACACTGCCGTACACAACGGTTTTGTGATGGCTTTATGGCTTTGACTCTACATTGCTGACGTTCTTATCAGCCTTTTTGCTACTCAAATATTTGATTTCGGTTAGCAGTTGTTTCAGTTTAACCCGCAATCACCAACTTTTGGGGGCTATTGTCAGCCAGCTGTTGGCCAAGTTGCATTCAACAATAAACTGTACCCCATTTTTGATACTGTGCTTACAGAATCGTTGTTGTTATTGACAATTGTTAGCTTGTCAAATCCATTAGCGCTGAAATGTCAACTCAGTCTGTTGCCAGCCATCTCCCTCTTCCCATATCAATATAAATTGCTCTATTTGCACATACTTGCATGAAGGTCCAGCAATATTCATGGCTTAGTGTGTTGGTAAAACGTGTTGCATGTGTCACAAAAAAATATATAAATAAATAAAAGTAGGGCTGTTTTTAATTGATATTCAACAATGGGCTAAACATTTTCACAAACCTATTTTTTCTTTATATTATATCACAAAAAAAATATATAAAAGCATTTTTTTTTTATTCTTATATGTAAATATAAATAATTTTTTATTTTGATTAAACGTCAATTAAATGCAGTTGACCAAGCTTAATTAAATACCTGATATTCAACTAGGAAATTCCATTTAAATTCACAGTTGAAATAAATTATGCATAAACATTAATTTATTTGCTTTTATTAAGCAAATAAGTTAGTTTTACAAAATACTTATTTAATTTAGATGGTTTGGTGCTTGAAGTTGAGTTCTCATTCAAAACTTAGGGCTGTATAACATGACAGTTCTTGAAATGTATTATTATAAGTAGAGGCAGGAAAATCTGTCAGGGAAAGACAGATAAACTCGTGATACACAGAAAGAATTGTGACAGGTTTAAGTAAGCACAATGAATAACGTGATACGCGTGATATGTGCCTGAATATTACAATCCACACATTTTAGCTGATTCGTCCTGATACGGCAACAGGTCAGCTGTATTCGCAAATATGTAAGAGTTATTTATTTTTAAAAATCAAACCTGAAGAAAAATTATCTGAAATATTGCGAAAAACTTGGATATACATACTTTTTTCGGATGTGGTATTCTGAAAATTAAAGAAACTCTTATTTTTAATTTTTATCACATGTGTATAAAATAATGTTAGCCTTCAGTTTTAATTTATATTTAAAAAATGTGTAAAAGTAAAAGTTAAAACAAGGGAAACCCTTTAAAGATGTATTTAAAAATGCAGCGATTTATTATATAAATTAATTTAATTATATTAATTAAATATTAACTAAATTAACTATATTAACTATATTAATTAGATGAACTATATTTTTAATACCAATTCTACATACGTGTTTGTTGTCAGATGCTGCTGCGGTCAGGCCCAGATCACACACCAGACGATAGCCGGTATCGAGAGCGGGTCGCCGGGTGATTTGTGGCTGCCAACGAAGCACACGCGGCCACAGCCAACAGATGCTTATGGCACCATTGAGTTCCAAGGCGGCGCACATCCTACAAAGGCGCAGGTGAGTTCATTAGTTCTCTTACTGAATGTTAAATAAATGTATTGCCTGCCACGTGCCACGTGCCATGACCACGTGCCGCGTTTAAAGTAAATTTGTTTTAGTGCTCGTATCTATTGAGCCGCCCCGGCTGACTATTGCCAATAACTTTGACTA
The DNA here is from genome assembly GCA_963924055.1 of Drosophila limbata. NCBI lineage: Eukaryota > Metazoa > Arthropoda > Insecta > Diptera > Drosophilidae > Drosophila > Drosophila limbata. Next base: position 24,938,696 of record OZ001355.1, read on the forward strand.
ACTTGAACCAAAAATACACACACACACACTTACTTTGTGCATGTTGTTTATGTATAGTATGTGCGTTTGTCATTCGACACAAGGCCGGAGCTGCTGGTGCAGCTATTCACCAAGGAATGGAATCTGGAATTGCCAAAACTTTTGATCACCGTGCAGGGCGGCAAAGCCAACTTTGATTTGCAGGCAAAGCTAAAAAAGGTAAGCGAAAGTGCAAGTTGTGAAATGAGCGTATAGCACAGTGGGGTAAAACCGCTAAAGGAGTACTTAATAATTCCATTTGTCGAATCTTGAGTAAAATAAAACTACGTTGTCAAAAATTCTGTGACTCAAATTAATTAAAATGAAAAACAAAAACAGCCACATAATACTTTGCTACTTTCGAAGTTATTATTTTATATAACTGAATCCAGCAGTTTTAACCCACTGTGTGCCAAGAAAGTTTTGGACATTTCACCCAGAGCAAGTGTCGTATTTCACACACTAATTGAATGGCTTTGGCTTTCGGATCTGAAAATGATTTCTCCACTCGCAGGAGATACGCAAAGGACTTTTGAAAGCAGCCAAGACGACAGGCGCCTGGATATTCACCGGCGGCACCAATACCGGTGAGTTTCATTCAACTTTTATGGCTGACACTACAATTTTTATGGCTGAGCATCAACGAAGAGCAAAACAAATAAAAAGAACAGCAACTGCCCAAGTTAAATAAGTTTAACAAAAGCTAGCAAATTTAATGAAAGCCGCAGTGAGTTGAAAATTAAATAAATAAAAATTCCAGGCGGAAATCGCGCAGTCAAGTGACTGCACAGTTTTTTTCTTATGCATCATATTTAAATACCCTCACAAGGATAATCACTTAGAATAATATATTTTTTTTAAGCAATGCAATCATTACACGATTTGGACATTTCGTATCGAAGGTTACTTACATTTAATAAAATAAGAGATGAAATGCTAACAAGTATTTTAGCTTTTCTTTAAAACTACTTTGTTAGGGTAGACAAATACAGCCGTGCCAAGAATTCATTTCCTTTATGAGTGTTGTCCTTTTGTCGTCCTTCTTTTGTGCTGGTTTGTTATTACATTTTAGACACGCTGCTTTGGTCCTTTTAATATAGAAAGAATCAAATAGAAATCTTATAGGCGAGGTGCTCGACTGTTAGATACTCAGCACCCGTCTCTTTGCAGACGTTGTATTCGCCACAAAGTAAAAATTTTAAAATAAATATTTAATTAGAGATAGTCAACTCTTTCTGGATTCAAACTGTATTCAATTAGGAGTTTCTGCTATCAAACCCAATAGCCTGTGTGTCCTTTTGGCTATTGGGCTAACAACCAAAATTAAAGCGAATATCGAGGTACTTGGGTAAAAAAAAAAGTTATTTATTTTGGCTATTGCTATTGTCCTGTTGTCCCTGAACTTAGTTGTTGTTGTTGTCAACTTTCAGGCGTCACTAAACAGGTGGGCGATGCTCTGCTCCTGGAGGGACAACAACGCACCGGACGTGTGGTCAGCATCGGAATTGCGCCCTGGGGCATCGTGGAACGCAATCATGAGCTTTTGGGTCACAACAGGGAAGTGCCCTGCCACAGCATTAGCTCGCCCAGGTGAGTGCCAACTGCTAGTCAACAGTTTTTAATACATATTTGATAAGGATTCGTGGAAACATTGAAATCGACCTGTTGCACCTGTTGCAGTTTATATTTAGAATGCAACGTTAACTGACTTGTGGTTCAAGTATTCAAGTATTCATGGAAGGCACTTGTTGTCATTCCCGTACTCATTGACAGGCCTTGAAATTTAAAGTTTAAACCCAATTGAGTTGAACTTTCAGTATTTGATTTATTGCTTTTTCTTGTTTTGTTTCAGATCGAAATTGGCTGTGCTCAACAATCGGCATGCGTATTTCCTGCTGGTCGACAATGGCACACAGGCCAAATATGGCGCTGAATTGATTTTGCGACGGAAACTGGAGAAATTCATATCCAATTTAAAGCTGCATCCATGTAAGTTCAAGTTAAATAAACAACCAGCAACTTTCAAATGGCAATCAGAATTCGCAATCAACTTTAAAGAAGATGAAAGAGTTTACTTTCTATCTGAGATCGCAAATAATAGTTCTGAGTTTAAATGAAATTAAACATGTTTGGAAAATTCTTAGATATAATTATTGCAATTATTATTCTTTAAATAAAAGTGACTAGACAGACAAGTGTATTAATTGACTTTCACTTTTATTACACGTTTAATATAATTAATCTATTCCTAAGTATTTATTGCCATTCTTAAACATTCCTCTTTGCATGCTTCTCCTCCTCATCCTCCTCCTTCATCTCTCTGCAGTCACACATTCCAGTACTCCGGTCGTCTGCCTGGTGATTGAGGGCGGCACAAACACGATACGTGCTGTCCTGGAATACGTCACGGACTCCCCGCCAGTTCCAGTTGTTGTATGCGATGGTTCCGGCCGTGCAGCCGACCTCCTGGCCTTTGTACACAAGTAAGTGGAAACGGACGATTGTTTGGCATGAGATTTGAGATTCGGGCAGTTTGTCAGACGAATGCATTGAAGGGAAAACCAATTGCCACAACTAGACAATTTGCTTGACTTATTCACTTTAATTAATGAGCAACCGCAGTTTGTACAAATTTAATTAGGAACGTGTTCTCATGAAAGTCGCAACGCACAGTGGGAAAAAGCGCTAGATTAGCTGATAAAAATGAATATTCTTCAAATTAACAAAAATATTGACAGTCTGATTTTTCTGTAAATCATAGAATATTTATGAGAATGTATTTTAATTATTTTTGGCTATAATTTTTGTTTGTTAAATATGTTCTATTGCTTTAGTTTAAGAAAACACATAAAATAAACATACTAAAAACTATGTATATATTTTTAATTTTTATTTCTTTATTATAAAAAAAAAATTTTTGGGATTCGAATATTTTAATTAATAGAAGCTAATCAATCGGGTTTTCTCACTGTGCAACGGTTGCGTCGTTCTCATGCTTCTTCTTCTGCTTGACGTGTCCTCCCTATTTAATTTGCGGTGCTGTTGTTGTTCGTTGATATTGTTATTAGTGGTGCGGCTTCTGCTGAGGCTGTTGCTCCAGGCAAGCAGTCAAATAAATGAGCAGACTTTTAGCTTCAAGTTCATTAAGAACCCGACATTTGGCAAATTATTTAAATTCAGTCAAAAAACGACCAACATCAGAAAGTGTTCTCAAAAATTACGCATACGCAGTGTAACCCATTGACGCTGAGCTTGCTTGTTTTTGACAAAACTTTTTGTGTTTGCCTTTTGTTCTTGTTGTTTTTGTTTACCTTAAAATGTGGTACCCCTTTCGAACAGCTCTATTTAACTTAATGTGTTTAATTAGACATCGTAATTGAGGCAACATCTGTAGTCGCTTGACTTTTCACTTTAACTGCACAACTGATGTGCGCTTTAAACAACACATATATATGTATGTAGATATGCATCCGATGGCGAGGAACAACCCGTGCTGGAGTCCATGCGAGACTATCTCATTGGCACAATACAAAAGACCTTTGAAGTGGGGTTTGACCAGGCCGAGAAACTTTATCAGGAGCTGTTGCAGTGCACCCGCAACAAGAATTTGGTAAGTATTCTTATGTTAACTAATTAATTATTATTTATTAAATTTTAAATAATACCAGTTTACATTACTTAGATGACATTTGCATTTCGTATACATTTAATATAATTCTAAAACTTTTGATTTATTCCCTTTGTTTATCTCAGCAATTTTACTAAGTTTTCGAATTCACTTGGTTGAATTTAAAAAGTTGATGACTCAGCAGCGAAGTGCTGTGAAAAGACTCAAGTTTACACATAAAATCATTAATTGCAAACAGAGTACACAAAGAGAACCCTTTGACAGTCGCACCTCGGGAAATTCACTTACTCTTAAATATCGGGCACACATAGCTCTGCTTAAGTTCGCTGTAAGACTCCAATTGAAATTATAGGTAAACTTTTCAATCGCTTAAGACTTTCACGGGCACAGATTTAAATATTTAATTAGTACTCGTAGCCAGTCTGAGTTAACAGGGTGCCAAATATAATAGGTCTACAGAATTAAATTGAACGTGTAATGAATTTTAAATCATCTTTTGCTATTTGTAGACCAGAATTTTGATGAATTTTCGTTCTGAGATGGCAAAACCAAAAACGCGTTTTGCCGTTATTAAGATTTTAATTGGTTTTCGAATAAGGCAGCTCCTTATTTCCTATTCCTTTAGGACTTGGCAAACAATATTTACGTAAAGCGGAGCTATATTAAGCGATACTTAAGGTTTCTTATTATTATTATTATTATTTTCCTAACTTGCAGATTACTGTTTTTCGCATACAAGAAAAGCCCGAAGGCGAGGCTCAAGAGCTAGATCAGACCATTTTAACGGCGCTCTTCAAGTCCCAGCATCTCAGTCCGCCGGAGCAATTGAGCTTGGCATTGACATGGAATCGTGTGGACATTGCGCGCAGTGAGATATTTGTCTATGGACAGGAATGGCCAAATGGTAAGAAAATTCCAAAAAAAAAAAAAAATTAAAAAATCGCCTCTGTTGCGTTACACATTTCATACGAAAAACATAATACCCTCTACAACTGCGAGAATATACAAACATCCATCTCAGAAAAATTTCAATTCTAAATTATTTTTAAATTATTTTTTATCTTTTTTTCCTTCAGGCGCTCTAGATGAAGCCATGATGCAGGCACTCGAACATGACAGAATCGATTTTGTCAAATTGCTTTTGGAAAATGGTGTCTCAATGAAAAAATTCCTAACAATACCGCGCCTTGAGGAACTCTACAATACAAAACACGGTCCAGCCAATACTTTGGGGTGAGTAAGCGGTATTTAAGGCGGCATCTCTTTGGCCAGTCCTCAGTCCTCGGAAATGTTTGCCTATGGAAATTCCAGCTTATAAAAGCTTGTATATAAGTATTTCTTATTTGTACGTGTGTGTTGGTGTTTCTATTTCCTTTTGGCAACCTTTATTCGCTCAATTGCAGTTACATATTGCGCGATGTGCGTCCCCACATACCCAAGGGCTACATTTACACCCTGCACGACATCGGCCTTGTCATCAATAAACTAATGGGAGGCGCCTATCGGTGAGTACACATCAGTGTTATCAACTTTTGAGGGGCAAAAAAGGGCACTTTTTGGTGGGTTGAGTTGGAAAAAAAAGGCTAAATTTTTGAACAAAAAAGAAATAAAACACAGTTCATGCTTCCTTCATGTTTATTAAAAATAATTATTTAATTAATTTTTAAATTATCCAATATCCTTTTAAAGTTCATCACGATCGAGTGGATATAACGCTAAATTGTGGTGTTTAGACATTTCATTTAAATTGAAAAAATTACAAATGTAAAGGGTAGATTGTCTTAATTTACCTGTAAGTTTTAGCTATATTTTTATTAGAGTAAAAAGAGCTGGGGAAAAACAATGCACTAGGATTTCTGGTAGCAGCTGTTTTAAAAATAAAGTCCGATTTGAGGGGAAAAAGTTGTTTTGCCAACACTGGTACACATACATCCACGTGCTGCGCTCAAAAGTAAGCTATGTCAATTGCAGCAAATTTACGGACTATCTGTTAATACCCTGCATTTATTGTGAAAGTGGGCTATGTCGACTAGCAGAAATTTAGTTAAAGTTGTACATTTAGAATATGTTAGGTAGTATTCAAAGGTAATTGTAACGTAAGATACTAAATTGTTTTATAAGATGGTGTAAAAACTATAGCCCTATAGCCGATCTCTTGGCTTGTACTATTCTTAATGCTTTTAAGTTAGCCGATAAATTGTCTGAACAACTCTCTTACCAGGAATATTCAAGTTGGGTCTTACCTCGTGTTAGCGGCAATGAAACTTGGCCCCTATGAAACTGAAGGTGAAACATTCACATGGAAGAGTTTTGCCTTAAATGGCAGGAAAATATTCAAAGGTTGGCAAAATAAACTGTTTTGCTCGCTCGTAAATTCCAAGAAGCAGTCAGAAACAGAGTGTCAAACTCTTCATCAAAGTTGAAGTGACCATTTTTTGGGTAAAGTACAATATAAAAACGTTTGGCAATTAAAAGTACGATAACAGAATTACCCAAATGGTAAGCGGAGTCCAGTAAAGAACGTAGACGGCTATCCTTGACGAATTCTGAACGGGGACTGTGCAAATTAGTTTATCACTGCAATGCTTTGAGTTTATGCCTGTGTTTTTTAAACTTTTACCCAAGCCATAAACATTTTTGGCAAAACTCTGAGTGGGCGTTGGGCGTTGGGCCTGGTTGTGTCATGGGCTGGCGCCTTTAACTTATTGCCGGCTTAAATTTGATGCGCTCGACACGACGCGACGGCGAAAATTTGTTTATGAAAATGTAATCAGTTTGCACAAGTACGAGCCGAAAAGTTAAAAAAAAATGAGCAGAGTCAAAGACTCAAAAAGGACCCTTGCCAGCAAAAGGCGCCTCTGTACTCGTAATTATGCCACATTAATATTTTGGCCAGCGAAGCGAATAATGCTGCGGCTTAAATTTAGTTACCGCGGCTTTGGCGGCCGCATTGTGCCAACTTAAACATCTTTTATGTTTACCTTTTTAGACCCCGTACTTGGAAAAAAATACAGACGTCTATTAAGTTTGTCAAGAAAAAAAATTTATGAAAGCGATCTGAGCAAGCTTTCAACTAATTTATATTGACACGTTATATTAACATTCAATGTTAATTTAATTTAATTTTTTTTTTATTTAATTATTTTATTCTAAGAATGCATTTGCTCGGGCTTAAAACCCAATATGGGTAGAACCAAAGATTTTCTTATATAATATGTATACTCATATATGAGTATCTAAAATTGTAAGCAATTTTCTCAGTATTTGTTTTTTCCATAGTAAGTACTGGGTCTCTCACAGCCGAGCATGCTCGACTGGTACAGTTTCCCACAATTTTTTAAACAATATTTTAGTAGCTGCTGAAATTGTTTAAGATTTTAATAAAAAGCAGAAACAGGCAAATATTTCAATTGACCAATTTAATTAAAATGCAAAAGCCTTTTTTATTTTTTTTTAGTAAAATACAAACAAATTTGCAAACAAGCAACGTAAATTCATTTGGAAGTAAATAAGTAAATGGCCTGCTGTTTTGGCACTTTTAAAACTGTTTGCCTCTTTTTTTTAGCCTCTGGTTGTTGCTGTTTTCATTGATGTTGTTCAGCTAGACAAACTAGTTAATTTAATATTCACTACTCTGATGCTCTTTGTCCTTTCATCAAAGGTAGCAAGTTATCTCTCTGTCAAATGGTCATCTAAATGTTGTTCAGTCTGAAAATCGGTATCGAAACTGTTGTTTAGATTAAATTACGGTTCTTGTTTGGTCCCTTCTCGGTTGAATGCCTTACTGGCTGACTACCTTTGAGGGTCTATATTTTAGGGGCTGTGTATTTGTTTGTCATTCAGTGCAGCCTCAAAGCAATAAGTGTTGTTGGTTGTTGTTGTTGCTGCTGTTGTTGCTGCTGCTGCTGCTGGATGCCATTGTCTAGACATATGAATGTCGTCAGGTCGTCAGCAACAGGCAGTCAACACAGGCTGAAATCCTGGTCCTAAAGAGCTGCCGATTTGTGCTTAATTAAAAGCGTTCAAGTTTTTGATTTGTTTTGCCATTAAATTTGAATTGTTGTGCAGTCAATTGTTGCACGCTTATGTGTCATAAATTTTATACGGCTATTGTTGTTTTTCTTTAGTACTCTTTCAAAACAACAACAGCTGCTTAGCGTGCTAAACAAAAAGAAAAAAGAGATTTATTTATTATTATTGAGAGTACATATTCAAGCAGCCGTAGCAAATAAATTTCTGATCATAAAAATCATGAATTCATTTAAGTAATGTTATTTTAATACTTTGTGTTTAATTCTGCAAATAATGTCAATTCCTTGACCACTTGCGTTTGTAAACAAAAAATAAAAAATACTAAAATACATTTTGTTTAACTTTTGGTATATGTTGTATGTGCATTTAATTTTTATTTAAAAATTTTGTACAAAAAGACCGAACTTAAAATTACTTATAGCAAAAACTCGCACATTTGTATTGAAAACAAAAGCGATTGTTTACGAGTTTTAGTCAGGGCGGATATTACTTAAGCCGCTTCGGTCTGACAGAGAGCACAACAAACAGAAAAAATGATAAGGAACCAAATCGCTTTTGGTGGCAAAGCGCACAAAAATAGCTCGGCAAAAGCTTAGCAAATAAAAACACCGAAAAGGAAACGTAGACCACCATTTCAACGAGTATTATTTCATTGGTGGTTTGTAAACAAATTTTGCTTAAATGCAAATTTTTTGTGGGGAAATATCTTTACTTTTGCTGGATAGGAATTCATTGTCACGTTACAAAACATATTGCAGATCCTATTACACGCGCCGCAAGTTTCGTCCCATCTATGCAAAGGTGATGAACAGCTATGCAAATGCTTGCCGCAAGTCCTCGTCATATCAATATCAACGCTACGCGGGCGCCAATTCACTTAGCCTTGTTACAGGACTTTTGCCGTTCACCACCGAAATGGCCTTATTCGAGTTTCCCTTCAATGAGCTGCTGGTGAGTAATATACAAGGTTAGCAAATAAGGGTAATGATTTAAAAAAAATGAATGAAACATTTTTAGATAAACTATTTTTAGATGGAGTATTTTGTAAACAGGATTAAAATTATACTTTTCAGTTTGATCATCAAAAATACAAAATACATTTTTATTTTACAATTACAGAATAACTTTTGTAAGCCATTTTTATAATACAAAAGTAGATCAGAAAATTATTCACAAAACACACAAAGAATAACCAACAGATACTAAAATAAATATATTGCATTTGTAGTCATTTTTGGTATTTTGTTGAATAGGCATTTAATTCATATTTTTAATTTGTATTAATTTGAGCCGCTTTTGCAGATTTGGGCTGTGCTCACGAAGCGACAACAGATGGCGCTACTCATGTGGACACATGGCGAGGAGGCGTTGGCCAAGTCGCTGGTGGCCTGTAAGCTATACAAGGCAATGGCCCATGAGGCGGCCGAGGATGATTTGGATACTGAGATCTATGAAGAATTGCGCTCGTATGCCAAAGAGTTTGAGAGTAAAGGTGAGTGCCGTGGTTGCATGAAAATAATTAATAATAATTATTCAATTGAGTTGATAATATTCTCACTTGGTGACCAATTTGCCAATCACGTCTAATAAACAAGCGTCTGACCGTTGTGCCTAACTAATTGTGTTTGTGGTTGTTTCTATTGTGGTTTGTGACAGGCAACAAACTGTTGGACTTCAGCTATCGTCAGGATGCGGAAAAGGCGCAACGTTTACTCACCTGTGAGCTGCACTCGTGGTCCAATCAAAGCTGTCTGTCCCTGGCTGTGGCAGCCAACCATCGTGCCCTGCTGGCCCATCCCTGTAGCCAGGTCATTCTGGCTGATCTCTGGATGGGTGGTCTGCGAACTCGCAAGAATACTAATTTCAAAGTGAGTCTAAATCTATGTTTATTGATTAAATAATGAATTTTTTAATTTGACTTATAATGAGTATGGTCCCTATTTTAAACTACTTCACCACTCGATTTTCAGGTAATTTTGGGCTTAATAATGCCACTGTACATCAGGCAATTGGATTTTAAATCAAAAGAGGAGCTTCAACAAATGCCGCAGACAGAGGAGGAACATTTGGAAAATCAAAATTTAGATAACGATGATTCAGATCGTTCACAGCCCGATGCAGAGGTAAGTTCCACATTTTTGGCCAATTGATTAATATGCTGCTGATAATTATTATTAATAATAATGATGTCCTTTCGTATTTCTTAAAATTTGCTCATTTTTAACCAGTGTTTTGTTTATAAATTGAATTTGTTAATTTTTTTATATTCATTTTTATATCTTTGTTTGTACGTTGTTATTGTAATTCTTACATATTTAAGCTAACCTAATACTTATCATATTTGCTATCATACCTAACAAATGCCCTACCGCAAACCATCTACCCACTCTGTTTGTTTTAGAATGCCCTTTTAAAAGCCAAAAGATCCATTTCCTTGAGATATAGGATGGGCGCAGGCAGTAATAATCGGGACAAGGTAGTAACAAATTTACAGATACCAACAAAAACAATCAAAAACAAAACAAAACAAAATAAATCAACATTACTTGAAACGTTTCTGTTAAGACTCGTACTCGTTTGTGTATCAATATCTATATTTAAATCTATGTATATGTTTATATATTCGCATATGTTACTTAATGTGCTTCCAATCTACTGTCTGTCTGTTCCATTTCTGTTTTCTTCCCTTATATACGTAAATACTTTTTATTATAGCTCCCTTTATGTATATGTACTTTGTATTCTACTTGACTGAATCAGTAAATCTAATTATGTACCTTCATTACTATAATTTATGGCATTCAATTTCTCAGGTATTCTGTATTTAGTTGATTCTTATTGATTTCTCGGCATTCTGCTAATTGCTTTGTTATTTTTAGCCAGTCCAAGAAAATCCTACACAGATTCTCAGAACATCGTTAGAGTGACTTTATGTTTAATTAATTAAATATATATCTGTATTTAGTTATAGTTATTCTTTTATCTAACATACACAGTCTTCTATCTTTTCTGTCTCTCTACTTTGTCTTTCTTTTTTTTTTGTGAAACTTTCTATTATTCTCCAATGAATCGCGTCAAAGAGCAAATTAATACAAGTTGAAAAAAGCTCACCATCGTTTCACAGTGTTAGAAACTCAACAGATGTAAGTCATCAATAGAGCCACGCCCACCCACGCTACTTGGCCATATGAAATAGCCATTAACTGCTTTCAATGCACACATTTCTGTGTTTTTCTTCTTTTTAAGTTTAAGAGTTAAGTTCATATTAAGTGCGAATGACCATTAGGTATTTAATAAGCCCCAGTGGACCATGGCTTAAGGCATATTTTTAAGTTCAATTAAGTAATTACCGTCATGAGCACACAGACACACACACACACAGACATCCACTCACCGTCACAGCCATTTGCAATGTGTGTATAAGTACACGCAGAGCAAAAAGGCATAGCCAAAATAATAACAAATATATTTATGGTATGATAATAATTATAAATAGAAGCTCTATATTAATTATTCATTGAAAATCCATATTTTTTTAAACATTACATTTTGTTTATTTCACATATTCACAGCAATTGATTAAATAAAATTAAAATTAATAAAGTTTAATACATTTTTTTAAACCTTTATTGAACTTATAAAAATATATTTAATACAAAATCTATTTAAATTAACCATATTTTTATTTATTTTGTTATTGTTAAATCAATGTGTAAATATTAAAAATTCTGAGAATTTTTCTCTGGGTGTAGAAAGTGTCGTCTTACTTATGGATATGACAAACTCTTTGCTTGTGGATATTGTGCTCATAGGGGAGAGGATTGCTGCAGTTGTGCAAATATTGTTTTTCACTTACAGAAGAGGCCATAAACACAAACACAAACACATACGAATATGCTACGAGTTTACTTAATTGAATTCTACGACAGCAGTTGAAATCCTTTAATCAGAAAATCAAATTAAAATCCATAGAACTTGTGTTGGCTATAAATCTGTTGAAAATTGACTTTAAGTGGCTTCAATTCATTAACGTTTCTGTTTTTGTTGTAGTTAGGGAAGCACTTTTCTGTCTACGCATAATGCACATATATACGATTGTTAAATGCATGTGTAAAGCATTAATTGATACTATTCAGTTTATTATTTCAGTAATGTGAATTTCACAGAATAGTTTTGCGCACATAAAGAGAATCTTCCGATCATTTTCACAGTCTCTTCCGTTCATTCACTTTTTATACACTCCATTTAGACAATGTTACATTTATAAAAAACAAAGTAAATTGTTATCTTTTAAAATGCGATACGTGTGCCCACAAACCGTTGCAGGCTCTATTGGCGGATACTTATTCAGTGCGCGATACAAAAGTACACGAAAATGGAAAAGTGAGTAAATTCACAACTATCCACGAATACACATATATCGCCACACCCACATACAACAGATACACAGATACACATTAATTTCATTGAGAACTTTGATTGAATGCGCTCCAAATTATCTTTCAACATATTTGTACAACATTTTGTAATAATTTTAATTGGTTTGTCCCGCACAAATACAAGTTTTTAATTTAATAATGAAAAGACAAACAATTTTGGCCGTTTTAATCAGTTTTACAAGAAAAACAAAATTGTTTCATATGCGCCGTTACGCATACGTCCTGTAGTCCATGAATTCCTTAGCTGAGAAAGTGCTGCTGAAAACATATGACAACACATAATTTGACAATCAGCGGTTTTTGACATATTTCCCTTACTCCAATCACATTTTAAATTATTGTTAAATCACCTTTGAACACAAACTCTCAATTAACTTTTTTTTACATGTGGGAAATCAGAAACAATTTCAAAGTGTTTTTGTGACGTCTGGAACCCAATATGTATTAAAAAGATGGATTTAAATGTTAAAATGTAGCTGTTACCTGGTGTTCTTACTCATAATTACTCATTCACATAGCGTTAATTTGAAAACAAAATGTATTCGTACTCGTATCGTGTCCATTTTGCAGGTGAATCTCACTGCTGGAGCGGAAGAACCACCCTCCAAAGTTAGTTGATCCCAGTTATAGTTTATTCAATAGAGATTTTAGTTTCATCAACTTTGCTTCTTTATTTCAATTGATATGTAAATACATACATAGAAATTTAATAATATCTGAATGAAATCAACAGTTGGGTTAAATTTGCCTAAATGCTTTTCATAAAAGTTTTACCAAGCCATCTAAAAATGCATTTAAATTTTACTGTACAGTTATTTCAGTATGTAGTTCATTAATTGGAGAGGTGTTTTTGCAATGCCACCAACTAAAATTGATTGCTACGTTTTTCTGCATGTTTTACTCGCTTATTGAGAGGCTTAAACCTAATTGGCAGTAAATTAATTTGAATTCAAACCACATTCCGACGCATTGCACACTCTATTTAAATAAGCGTACTTACATACATACGAGTATTTTCTTATTGTGTTTAAGTAGGTTGATATACCTCGCCAATTTGGCGTATACGTAATTTTGCAAAATGCACAATTTCGCACATTTATCACGCACTTTGAATGTTTCTCCATTCGGCTAATGATAATTGAGTTTACCTCAATTTTCATTCTAAATCACATGCATTTCACTGCTTTCACTGAACGCTTTAACTAAAAAGATGTTTAATTGTTTTTAAATGCAATATTTGCATACAGGTTTCGCTGACAGACTCGGATCCGTCCCAATTCCGAGAATTCTTTCATCTGTCGGAATTTACGAACGAGATAAAACAGCATCAGCCGCTGCGTTTAAAGAAGAAGTTTTATGAGTTTTACACGGCGCCCATTACTAAATTTTGGGCTGATTCGGTAAGTACTTGTACTTGTAGTTACTCATTAGCTAGCCGGAAATTAGCAGCCAGTGCTTAATTTCCGCTGTCGCATATTGACAGTCTATGGCGCTGACACTGTGTGGCTAAGCGTTGATGTTGTGTTTTGTTTTTGCTTTCGCCCGCTGTTGCTATACTTGGGTATTTAATTATTTTTCTTGTCGCTTTACTTTCAGATTGCGTACATGTTCTTTCTGATAATGTTCTCGTTCACGGTGCTCGTTAAAATGGGTCCGATGCCTCGCTGGCAAGAATGGTATTCGATAGCATATATTACCACGCTCGGGTTTGAAAAGGTCCGTGAAATTGTATCCTCCGAACCGGTGGCGATTACGTAAGTAACTTACCTTTTCAATTTAACTTTCACTTGTCGCTACTTCATACACCCAAAGAAAAACGCACAGTTTAAATAAATACTAGCTTATTTGATTTAAAATTTTAGTGAAGAAGGATCTTTAGTTCTTATTTTTTTTTTCATTTGTAAAGTTTATTTAAATATTGGACAAAAAAAATTAAAAATCTATTTAAGTTAACAATTATTATAAAAAATTTTTAATTAAATTACACAAAGTTTAGATTAACTATTTAAATTTTTCTCTGAGTGTATGCTCGTGTGTTTAATTGCATTCAATTTAATGATTATAAATGAGCCAACGCACCCAAGATCTGGACTACTTGGCTTCAATTTAAATGCGCCTTGCATCTTTAACTGTATCTGTATTTGGTGTATGCGTGTGTGTGTGTGTATGTGTGCGTGTGTATGGCTAACTACTGAGTTTGTTCACACTTGATTTACGGCTTTCGAATTCTACTATACTTCGAAGCCTTCATCAATGCGGTTGCTTCTGCTCTGCTTCTTTTTATACCCTGGTTATCGTTGTTGTTGTTGTTGCAGGCATAAATTCTCTGTGTGGGCATGGAACATGTGGAATCCCTGCGATGGAGCTGCCATAATACTCTTTCTCATCGGTCTGGCATTTCGCTTCCGCCCCGCAACAATGGATATTGGGCGCGTTATTTACTGCGTGGACAGCATCTACTGGTATCTGCGCATATTGAACATTCTGGGCGTCAACAAGTATTTGGGTAAGTAGTTATCCAGAAATATATTGACCGCATCGTAAAAGAAAATTATAAGTCAAGGAATATCATACCAAAATACAAATTATTCAGATTTGAAAATTATTTTATATCTTATTTTAGGTAAAAATTAAAATCAATTATAAAATATGTATAAAATTTTAATTTTTATGAAAAATTATAGTTTAACACTAATTTATTTTGTTTTAATTTGTTGTAAAGATTAAATAGTGTTTATTATTTCATGGATTTTTATAAAAGGAGCTTTAATTTCTTTTTTTTTAATGTAACCTCAACAAAGACTGCACATAACACGCACTTCAATTTCCACAGGTCCACTGGTCACCATGATGGGCAAAATGGTTAAGAACATGATATATTTTGTGGTGCTATTGGCTGTGGTCCTCATGAGTTTTGGAGTCAGTCGTCAAGCCATTCTCTATCCGAACAATGAGCCCACCTGGCGGCTAATCAGAGAGGTAAGTCAATTAACTAGACATCATAGAGAAATAGTTATGTATAAGAATATATATTTTGTGTGTGTGTATATATTTCTGTGAATGTGTGTGCAAGCGGGTGTATAAGTAAACATTTGTAATGAGTAATAAAAAGCATATCGTGTAAATAATAATGCTCCAGGTAATAAGCTGCTCACTTTATGTGGATATGTATGTGTGTGTGCATTACTGAGGTCGTGTGTGCTTGTCAAATATTTGAATATATAATACTATATAATCGAAAGTATATAATTGATGCAATAACACTGACAATTTCCATTGCAGCCTGATTTGTGTATTTTTGAAGAAACAGAAACGGAGTACATACATTTACTTAAATAGCAAGAAAATGTTTTTTTTTAACTCAATTTCTAGTAGCATTAACTCGTAACTAAGTAGTACTCGAATTTTTAATATTTTCAGTTTTTTCAGTTTGATAAGTAGTATTGATGCTCAAAAGTTAATTTATCGAAATTCGATTGACTAACGACTACATATATTTCCCATTTTATCTTGTACTGTATTCTTCTTTCTTTCTATTGTTCTTGAACTCAACTGAATACGAACTAAAATGCCTTTTCGATCGATTCATAAAATAACAATAAAAATAATCGCACTATTCACAATCGCCAATTCACGATTCACGATTCACTGTTCACATTTTACAATCCATGCAATCACATTTTTTGCATTTGCAATCCCTTGAATGAACACCCTCCAAATGACAGGTGATTGCTGGCTCAATTGTAGCGCCCGGATTTCAAGGGGCTCTTGGCCATGGCCATAATAGTCGTTCACACAATTCACGTCTCGCTGGTTTTGGATCCAGCGCTTTTGCTGGTTTTCATCGAAGTCATTCACCGTCGGCAGCATCAGCAGCGGGGACAACAACCACAACCACAACGACGATGTCACCGCCAACCAACATTGATCCACCAACAATGATGCCAACAGCAACAACAACAACATCCACATCTACCACAACAACAGAACATAGAACTGATAGTCCAGAAATGCCCAATTTCTTAACCGGAAATCTGACAAATGTATAACAAAATTGGTTTGCTATTTAGAGAGAAATTACAAATGTGTAGCATTGAGCCCGCTGTCCAAATATATAGATACTAAATATAAAAAAATTATTCAAAATACTCGTCTAATATATCTTTAAATATATATATGGCTAAAGTTGTCTATAGTTATTGTTGTGCCTACATTTTTTTATTGTGCCACGAATTCTTTTGCCTTAAAAGCCCCTTCAGACGAGCACTTTTTTACCGACACTTTTTGTCAAAAAGCTGTCCGTTTCGATCACCATCGCTCACCGATGAAATAGAACGTGTTCCATTTCCATCGGTGAGCTTCGGTTTTTCACCGGCGCTTTGAAATTTTGTGTGGTTACGCGACACGGACAGCTTTTTGACAAAAAATGACAAAAAGTGTCGGTGAAAAAGCGCTCGTCTGAAGGGGCTCTAATTGATTTCATATCAATTTCTTTGTTATTTTTATAAAGTACATCAATGTTGACCCAAAACCCCTTTTCAGATTGCCCGATCTCTTTGCTGTCTATTCCCTCTCTCTTTCAATCTCTTTCCGGCTTTCTCTCTCTCTCTCTCTCTCCTGTTTCTCTGATATTTCTTCCGTTTTCACACTTTTTCAATACTTTCAACAGCTGCGATGGCCCTTTAATCCAATCCAAAGACGATATTGTACTTTTGTATCCTGCTCGAAAAATAAATAATAATCTTTTTTGTTTAAATATTTATTTATTAATTGTATATTTATTATGGACATGCATGTTTTAAATTTCTTCAGAAAATTATAGAACTTGCATCTGCGAAGTAAATGTGTGTACTCAGTTTCCAATATTTTCAAATACATCTGTAAACATTTCTCGTCTGTTTCATCTTATGTTAATTTTTTTTAACTGTTTTTTTTTACCTATTCTACCTTCGAATTTGAGGCCTTTCTGAATAATGCAGTATTTTTTTGTTGTTATTTAATGCATGCGAAATGCTTTCGCTGTTTTACACAATGCTCTTGATGGAAACAAGGTCCCGTATCCCATGCGCATGTCCTTGAGACAGTAGGTCTGGTCTAGATCTCATCACCCACAACACTCGGCCAGGCAGAATTGTTCATATAGTTTACGATGTTTTTGAGACACTGACAAGCGTATTTCACAGTATGTTGCATATAATTTGGATAACTTAATTGCATTTCATATAAATAATGGCCCGACACATTTTAGACAAAGTAAGTTTAACAGTCGTTTACTAAGAAGAATATGACTGGAAATTAATATCAATATGTTTAAATGGCGCCAGAGAAACGCACAAGCAAAATTCAGCAATTAATACACAATTTTCCGGTCATGCTGACGGCGACTTTTTTATATATTCGTCGCAAGTTTAAATTATAAACCCCTGACCGTCTATATGGATAAAGTTAAGTTAACTACTTCCTGTTTGTATTTAAAATACTCTCATTAACTTTGGAACGTTTAAAATTTTACATAAAATCAAATATCTGTCTTGATGGTATTTAAAAACTTTAAAACAAAATTTCAATTAGGTAACTACAAACTGTTTTTGTTTCTTGTTTTGCTATCAATTGAAACTGTTAAAGCTTAATTAATTAATTCTATCAGAACACCCTGCAGTTTAGCCTGGCCAACTTTACGAATGCAAATGAAGAAGTATTAAAAAAAACACACAGTTTAATGTGAGCCACCCTTACCAACACACACTCATATACACTCTCACACAGACATACACACAGATACACGCTTGACAGAATCCCCAGCAATTCTCTGTGTTGATGTGTAAAACTTGCATAAATGTTGACCCAGTCGGTCGGTTGGCCGGTAAAGGCCCAAATTGAATTACACTTGTCCATTTTTTTGCACAGCAGCTGCCATTTAATGATGCCTGTTTTTAATTTATCGTCTCGCAGGTGACCTATCAACCCTACTTTATGTTGTACGGCGAGGTGTTTGCCGACGATATCGATCCACCCTGTGGCGAGGATCCACGTCAGCCGGCGTGTGTGACGGGTGGGTTGCGGGTTAATCACTCCCATATAGCACCATACGACTACTCCCATTGCATACTATATACATTTTTAATAAAATTTCAGGCCATTGGGTAACGCCGATAACGATGTCCATGTACCTTTTAATTGCCAATATTCTACTAATTAACCTGCTCATCGCTGTTTTCAACAACATTTTCAATGAAGTAAATTCGGTCTCACACCAGGTAAGAAAAAAGACAACGCTACATATTTAAGTTTTGAATAATGATGCCCTATGCGAATTTCGACAAATAATAGTAACAAAAGAATATAAAAATTGGAAAAATAAAATTAGGCAGCATATATTAAATTTGGAAATAAGTTTTGGAAACCAAAAATTAAGAATTATAAAAATTATGCGACTTTTAAAAAAATATTTTAGATTTGAGCTTTTTAAAAATTCTTTAAAACCTTAAAATTCCAATTTATTTATAGATAAGTATCCTCATTTATGCTTCTATTTAATAATTTTTTTTTTATCAATATTACGTTTTTCTTAAATCTTATTTTCAGTTTTCTTCTTTAAATGAAAATTTTGGTTTTTAAAATTCGTACAAAAATTCGTATAAGGTACCATTTTCATAGAAAAAAAGAGTTTTCTAAGTGTTTTCATTTGCTTGCAGGTGTGGATGTTTCAGCGGTTCACGGTGGTGATGGAATACCAACAGAAACCAGTGCTGCCGCCGCCCTTCATTGCTTTTTGCCACTTCTATTCACTGCTCAAGTATTGCGTACGCAAAGCGAAAGGTGAGCCCGGCATGAGCAAGTTTAGCTTTGTTCCCTGTGAGTGAATCATCATCCGAGCAACGCTCTCCCCTCCCAATCGAACAGCAATAATGTACAAGTTTTTTGTATTCTATTTCCTGCTGCAATGCCGTCGTCGTCTCTGATAACAACTTGCACTGATAACAACACACAAAATCGAAATCCAAATTGAAAATTGAATTTTCAACTAATATCTTATTGTATTGTTATTATAATTTGATTATTTTTAACCATTGTTATATGATTTTTGTCATAAATAGGATTGGAGGTGCAGCGGGACAATGGTCTCAAGCTATTTCTCGAAAAGGACGATCTGGAGCGACTCTATGACTTTGAGGAGGAGTGCGTCGAGGGATTTTTCCATGAGCAGGAAATCATTTTAAATCAGTCAACCGATGAGCGTGTCAAGAACACAACGGAGCGTGTCGAGACCATGTCACAGAAAATCGAGGACATCAATCAAAAGGAGAATATACAAACAGCCACTGTGCAGGTGCGTAACACTTTCCTCTTTAGCTCTTGTGTTTGCGAATTTGCATTTTTTATTTCAATCTGAATTCTTCGCAACATTAATTTGGACTTTAGTCGAATTGACAGCAGCAGCAGTTAAATTGAAAATGTCCACAAAATGTCGAGCATGTTGACCAAGGCTTATCAGTGTTGCTATTTTAGCTTTTTAACAGCCATTCTGTATCTGAATTTTTTAGTAGATTTAACTACTTTTTCTTAAAGAATTTGAGGTATTTGAATATTTAATGCTGGATGTAGATTTATATTACATTTTATCTGACATATAAGGATTCTGTCGACTAAGTCGTTGATAACAATATAAAATTGAAAAAAATATATTTTTGATAATTTTTTCGCTCTTTTTTGCTATTTCTTATTGGATCAAATTAGCTATTTTAGAACTTGAAATTGTGGAAACAATGTGGCTCATTTGTATGCTGCTGCATTATTGCAATGTTGAGGAGACATGATTTCAGATTTTATTGCGCATTTCACTCACATCATATACTGTAACTATATTTGCAGAACATTGAATTCCGTTTGCGCAAAATGGAGGAGTCCGCTGAGCAGATACTGTCGCATCTGGGCGTCATACATCGCTTCATGTCCACACACACTGCAGGCGGTGGCACTGACGATTTGCGTGGCTCCGCAATGAACATTCCAGGGGAAATGCACCGCGTGCGCACCATTTCAATGTCCGACAATGAGGGTGGCCCTGGTGGTGGTGGCAGTGGCAGTGCGGGGGGCGGGATTGGAGGTGTTGTAGGAGGTGGAAGCAGTGTCATTGCTGCGGGACTGGGACTGAATGCTGCACTAACTTTAAATTCGCTGCAGGTGAGTTGCCAATTCAGTTATCACCGTGTCACAGCGGAAAAACCCGCTAAATTTGATTACGTTCATTAATATCCTCGAAAGTAGCAAGCTTTAACAAAACCAATTTATTTGAATTTATTTCGTGAAATCATAAAAACGATAATTTGTAATTCGTGCATTTTGCATTGGATTTCAAAGCTAACAGCTGATTGAATAAGATTAAATAAAGTTGATAAGATTAATGTATTGGTGATAAAAATAAAAAAAACCTTAATATTCTAGTTTCAAAAATTTAAATAATTGGAAGCAAATCTAGCGGTTTTTCCCACTGTGCAAGTTGCTGGTGGCCCAAATTGTTTATTCATTTCACCTGGCAGGTTAACAATCGACGGCGCTTCAATCGCTCGCTGACCGAGGTGCGTCCGGATGCCTACATCTTGGACGAGGGCACACACTTTGAGGTGGTGCCGCTGCCCGAGGAGCCCGACGAAGTGGTCAAGTCCCGCGAGGCGCTCCACGAGCAGGTGGTGCGCAAGGCGTCCATGCAATCCGAACCAGACTCGGACATGTATTTGCCCCTGTCGCAGCGTCCGTCTACCTGTGAGACGGTGAAACGTACGCCATATGTGACTGTCCGCCAGGACACAGGCGCCAGCACCGAGAGCAAGGACACGCTCACACCCATGGGCACCAACGACGACGATCAGACGCTGGTCGGCGGTGAGAATTCCGACGATGCGGCCCCCGATATGCATTTTGAGGGTAATTTGCTTGTCTTGTCCTAAGCATTGCGGCATCCACGTATCGTTTCGTTTTATTTCATTTCCTTACCTTTCGTTTCGTTTTGATTAACTTCTGCTCAGAGCTAGGAATCGTGATTAAGCACTAAGAGCGATGAGTATCGATATTATTTTCTTTTCGCTTTAGCTCTGACTATAACAGTCGACAGAGAATCACTCAAACTAAGTAAAAAATTAAAAATTGTAAGTTTTCTTTTTCAAATTAAAAAAATAATTATCGATACCCATCCTTAGTCGGTTTAGTCGATTTTTTTTCTGTTACGTTTCTGTTAAGTACGTTGCGTTATTGTGTTCTGTTCTCGCTTCTCATTCTTCGCATTTCTTCGCTCTCACACAGCTGCCAGGCATCGGGCGCTGCGTCAGCGCACTGTCTCGCTCTGCCGCCGCAACTCGGAGACGTACTCGCTGACCGCAGCGGACATAAATCGCTCCCACATTAGCCTCAACCAGTTGGCGACGCTGTCGCGCCGTCAGTTGAGTCTGACACAGTCCGAGCCGGACAGTGATAAGGACACTCCGGTGGCCAGCGGCGGACCATATACAGGTACATACAAGACTTATATCGAAAAAAGAAAAAGAATCGGAGAGAAATATAGACAGATGAAAGATGATTAAAGAATGCTGTAGCTGAAAGCAAGAAATGCGCTCAAAATTATGGTTACTAACCCTTTCATGCCACCCCTCTAACTAACTCCATAATCCAACCGACCAATCCAAGCAACCAAATTGGCCTTACAACAACTTGCATTAACCAGCTCATAATATATTGTTGTACTATAAATATGTTTTTATCAGAGGTCGCAAATAAGAGTAAAAACAGCAGTGACTGAGCTATAACAATGCAAAATAACTCTTTTTTTTGAAGCTAAGTTTTTAATATTATTTTTTAAACAGCAGATCGAATTCAGTAAAAAGCGTAAATGGTCAGTGGTCTTTTGAATATGGCAAATTAATAGATAAATAATTATTTATTTTATTTGTCAATTACTATTTTATAACTTGTATTATTTTTTAATAAGTGCTGAGCTAAGCAACTATTAGAGCAAAGCCTCATTAAGTCCAAAAAATATTTGTGTCTGGGAAAAACATGTGGGGAAATAAGTGTCTTGCTTGAGCAATGACAGCAGAAAACAGAATACGGAATTCATAGACAGTTTACTTCGTCC
Organism: Drosophila limbata; assembly: GCA_963924055.1. NCBI lineage: Eukaryota > Metazoa > Arthropoda > Insecta > Diptera > Drosophilidae > Drosophila > Drosophila limbata. The sequence goes on from OZ001355.1 coordinate 24,960,942, forward strand.
GAAGCTAACGGTTAAAATGTTGATCAAAATTTGCGACCTCTTGTTTTAATATATCCAAGTACTGCATACATATGACACGTATTTCTTCTCTCGCTGCACACTATTTTGATCTTTGACGCATTTACATAACGAAACATAACCAAACCTCGAACTTTAGGTAAATCAGTATTGCATGCGAAACCCTCGAGAAATATATTGCTGAAACTGCACAGCGAGTACACATCGATAACGGACGAACTGGAGAGCGTCTGCCATTTGATTGCCTCGCCCACCGTCTCGCTGCAGAGCAACAAAGGTAAGTTGGTAAGGCGTTGCATCAAACTTTGGGGTCTCAACTCAACTCAACAGCCAACTGACATACGACACACGTCACACGACACTCAACACTCACTATCCAAAGTTGATAAGCGTTCTCATTGAACCACCGTCTAAAACATATTCAATCCCGAAACTGTAATTTGTATATAGCTAACCAGGCATAAAACTCACTGCCTTCTTCTGCTTGTGCCAAAAATACCAATAAAACCCTAAATATTTCGCCTGCCTCATCCGTCAGCTCTAAATCCCGCATCTAACTCGCTTCCATTTTTGCGCTTTTCACAGCCTCCTTGGATCGTCCCAAGACAGAAATGTCACGTGCCGAGGCCGCTGCTCTGCAGGAAAAGATGCATTTAAAAGAATGTGAGGAGAATGACTACAGAATACTTGAGGGTCTCTTCGAGGCACGCGGCTCCATCGATGCCAGCGTGCAGCCCTATGAGGTAACTAAATAATTAACATTACTAACCCTCATTACGGATAGTCAACGAATAGCTTTCGTATTTCTAAAATATTATTTAATGATTTTTATACAATAAAAAATTTAAAATATTTAAAATCATTATGTAATCATTCTAATTTTTGTTTCTAATTTCCATCGAGCTAATTTTTTAAATTTGTCCACATCTGTAGATCGGTGTCTCCGTGGATTACAGCCATCGATATCCGCTGCGAAGGGAAACGGCCATTGAACTGTCGCCTTCAAAGCCCTCTGCGGATAGCGCACTGCTTGGAGGTAGTGCTGGAGGTGGTGGCGGAGGTGGTGATAGCAGTGACACCAGCGGCGCAGGCAGCAGCCATCATGCGGGAGCTGGCTTTCAACTGAAGAACGAACGACCATGGCAGCGCAACTCATCGATGGAACAGCAGGCGGCATTTCAATCCCCGTTGGTGCCAACACGCGCGACAAGCGACTTTTTGAATCCGCCCTATGACAGCACCGGTCGCTTGTTCAAGAAATCCAGCGAGAGTCTGCAAAAGAACTCGAGCACGGACACGGACTACTCGGCGCATCCATATCGATTCATCAAGCAGAGCTCGAACGAGACAAATACCTCGCTGACTGGCTCCTACAACATTGATACGCCGTCGTTAACGGCTGAGCCATCGCTGGATGCCGGCGATTCGCATTCTGCGACTGGAATTAGTCTGGGAGTGAGTGCTGGTGTTGGTCCTGGTATTGGTGCTGGTGTTGGTGTTGGTGTTACGCGTTACCAGCCCAAACGCACAGCGTCCGTTGGTGCTGCCGATGGCAGACGATTGCGAGACGACAGCTCCAGTTCGCTGGATCTGAGCGCGGGGACAGGGCCAGTAATGACGCAGGCACCGCCAGCACTGCCATCGCGACCAATGCAACTGAAGAAACAGTTTAGCATGGACCAAGGCAAGCCGCTGGCCTCGGAAACTTCTGCAACTGTATCTACATCTGCAACGGAGGCAGCTGCTGCTACTGTTGCTTTGCCTACACAGGTTGGCGCCAAACTGATTTCCTCGACTCTCAAGCCGCCCTACACTAGCACTAGCACCAGCAAGCTGGGCATGAATGTGCTCAAGGAAAGCAGCTCCAGCACTGAGGAATCCCGAGACTACGAAGCCTTATCCACCACATCGTCCTCTGTGAAAAGCCAGCCACTAGCCATACCACAAATCAGTACACATTTGGTTCAGGACGAGATCGCCAAATTGTCGTCCAACATTAAGAGCAGCACGGACTCCGAAAAGGATCCGCCATTTAACGAGACAATGTGTTAAATACTTTATATCATTAGCTATTTATATATGTATGTGTCAGTTAGTGTTGATGTTGCATTCAGAGCAGGGAATTTTGTAGTTAAAATTTGATTTGATTTGCCAGCACTACACCATTTTTTTAATATAGTTTGTCAGGCATTTGTTCAAATCAATTGAAATGCAGTTGATTTTTTACACTAGCTTTCACTTAATTGTTATTCATATTTCACTAATGCCATCCACAAATCGTGTAGTGCTGGAAAAATCTCCAGTAAATTATCTCTTTTTTAAGAGTTTTAATTATTACTCCCAGCTCTGATGTTACAGTTAAAGTTAGTTGTTAAGTGTTTTACCCGCCCATAAGAATATATATAAGTTAATTGTACAAGTAAGTGAATCCATCTTGTGCTCAATATCGTTACTAGTCAACGATTTCGTGTTACTATAAAGGCATAAATGTATGAATTCCACTTTCGAATCAATTTCAATAACACAACGTTATGAATTTAATTTTGAATAAATTTCAAATGTATGCTATGCATATTTTAGTGAAATTGCTTTGAAAGTGGAATGTAATACTAGAACAGGATTTGCAAGTTATAAATACTGAATATTATCAGATGTATAAATATGTAATTCATGTTGGATGGTTATGCATATTCGCACTTGACAAGTAGTCATCATTCAGCGCATATCAGAGATACATACATACAAAAAAGATCGCAATTTACGTATGTGTTAATGATTTTTGACAATACACAGTACACAGATTGTCTGTATTTTTGTAAGATGTATTTATTTACAAGTCTTTTATTATATAATTATACAGCAAGAAAGTTACAAATTTAGAATGGTAAATGCATGCATTTCTCTTTAACACAGACACAAATATATCTTTTAAATATCACTTCTTAAGAAAAACACCTTTTAAGCGATCCTTACTATCCTTACATATGTATGAATATTCTTATCCAGAAATGTCTACAAAGTCTAGAATTAGTCAGCCATACATATGATATACATGTAATTTCACATATCTTTACTCAACCTATTAACTTATCTAAGAAACTACAAAAAAATACTGATTACACCTCGATACTTAGCTCAATGCAACATGTTGTATTTACCTATGCGTCCCTGTTATACATATATACATATATATATATTTATATAGTATGTAAAAGGTGTTGCACCTTCTCGATATCAACTAACTGTGTAAATGTGTGTGAGCGTATTTACGTTAAATCTTTGTCAGTGCAATTAGTTAGTCCCGTCTATGTACTATGTCTATGTCTATGTACTATATGTGTGTAGGTAAGCAAGTGTAAGTAGCGGCCCATTATTAGGGTGCTATATAAATATAAAATTGTGTATATAAATAAACAGAAATATATTTTTCATAAAGATATAAAATAAGATCGGTTTATATTGTTAACGGTTTGCTTCTTGTTACATGCCGCATTGCGCTATTTTCATGACTAGTTATAACAAATGTTTGAAACTTTATGAAATTTGTGCATTTTATTAGACATAGAATATGAACTTATTGAATTTAAGAAATAAGAAATAAATTTTATTATATTAATGGCATTTGCATTCAAATTTTATAATATTCTTTCAAATAATTTTCTTCCCTAAATTAGATTTTGATGTTCTGATGGTGAGACGACATTTATGCCCAACTAAGCAAGCTCTTATCACCATTATCCAAAAAAAAGTTATCGTGTTCGAGTTATGGAGATATTCGACTTAAAGAGTTATTTTTCTTAAGTTTATTAATTTTACTGCCACTCATAGCTCGAGTTAGAGAGAAATTCGAGTTAAGGAAGTTCAACTGTATATTTATAAGCGCAGTGAAGTGCAGTGCAAATGGTTGTTGTTGCGGCAAAAGTGACAGTGGTAAAAAATAAATTTCGAAATCTGGAAAAACGACTCGAATGTCCTTTGGCCAGTCGGTATCCCCGCTTCAAAGGAGTTGTTTAAGCCTACTTTCAAAAATACTATGCGAACCGAATCCGTAGAAAGTAAACAATTTAAATCTTTAGAATATCATAATGCAGTTAGTCAATTGAAAAATCATTTATTTAATACTTTCTCATATACTATACTAGGATGAATATTTGTGTACAATATATGCAATCGGATGTATTTAGTTTTCATTTTCTTTTCACATTGTAAACAAATTTCAAGTCTTTTTCGTTGCCATTTCTGCTTAGAACTAATAAAAAGCTATTTAAACAATTATTCTTATTAGAAATGTTTATAAATAATTATACATAATGGCAATATGGCTTGAGTTGAATACAAATACAAGCTCAGGTGTACATAAATTAGTTGCAATAAAATAACAAATTACAAGGCACTAGCTCCCATCTTTTTTAATCAAATCCACAAGAGCATTCAATGCTATGCGGCACTAGATTATCATTTACTCCTATACTATTTTTCATTTATTGACATCAATCTAATGATGACGATATATTGTTATTATTGTATATACTATGTCGTATAGTATATCATTTTCGTATTTGGTATTGGCCAACTGAGCGTTCAGTTGGCATCGATGCTCTCCCAACCTCCATTTAAAATGTGATGTCGTATGTAGCTTAAAAACATTTTTATCACAATGTTGAGCTTAGTTATTGTCACTGTTAAGGTTCTCAGCCTCGGGCTCGACAGGACTCTGTTGCACCAGCTTGTCCAGCTCATCCTTCTTTTTTCTCTCAAAGAAGCCCAGCTAGAAATTATTGGAATATTTAATATTAATGATGTTTTATATTATATTTAATCACAAAATACTGACCTTATACATTCCGTAAGTCATGGCTGCCAATAGTATTAGACCACCCAGCACGGACACAATATAAATCCAGATTGGCAAACTCTTCACCAGATGCTTGGATATAACATTCGGATCAATTTTGGTCTTAATGGATAACGAGCTGCCCAGAGGATCGCCCTCCTTGCGCACGTTAAGATCAATGAGAATGGCAAAGAACTCCCAAGGATCAATAAGGATGGCATTGATCTCATTCAGATCGACGCTATAGCGCATATTCAGATTGACTGGCTTCTCCGGCTTGAAGTTGTAGATGCGCATCACGGCACGTAGGCATATGGTCATCTCGGGATCTCTGCAGTTGAAAACAATGGTGCGATTCACGGGCAACTTGCCCTTAAAGTCCTCGCTGAGCAAATCGTGAGCCTTGATATTCGTAATGCGAGCATATTGCTCTCGATTAGCGGTCAACGCTTTAAGATCACGACGCTTGCGGGTCATGGATGCAGTGGCTACGGAATCCGAGTCCAAGTCCTGCCAACTGCCACTGGTGCTGACATCATAGTGAGCTCCATTCTGGCTAATCACAACACCCTCTGTTCTGGTGTGAGTGCGAGTGGACGAGACTTCAGTGGGATTCATGATGATTTGAGTGTTGTTCTGGTCCAGCAACTCAATGGCCACCAGCTGTGAATCATAAGTCGCCTGCATGGTCAGATTGCCTACATTGATGATCGGAATTATAGCTGTAGAACCGGAAATCTTGTAGGCCACGGGAATGTGGAAGACTATCTCGAGAGCATCAACAGTGCTGGGACCGTTGCTCTTAATCTCATAGTTGTTGGTTATGTCTGCCGAGTTCTTGTAATGCTCCAGGTCGATCTGTGCACTTGTCTGCCCACTAAAAAAGTTTACAACGTTCAGTTAACAATGTTATCAATTAGACAATTCCACTTGGATGTTGATTCTTACCCAGAAGCGTCGATTTCAGTGAACTCCCTCAGAGCAATCATGCTCTGCAGCTTGTTATCACTGGGATTTTTCTCAGATCCAGTACTAAACACCTCAGCACTGATGGTCAGAGCATTGCCCGTGAGACTGCTCACATCAAAGCTTATCGTAATGCCATCCCTGTCCCCTCTACCCAGTGGTCGTCCATTATTCAGATCACAGATCATGACTGCTTCACTGACTTTGCAATTGCCAGGGATTTGGGCAAAGTTCAGGCGACCGGAGCTGGTTACGTTCAGTTGAGGTAGATAAGCAGATTCTCCTTGGTTGGTTACTTCATACGCTATTCGCAGGACCTTGGCACTTCCCAGCACAAAGCTCGAGCTGTTGATGTGGAAACAATAAAATACTATAAGTTCGCCATATAACGCAATCAAAATATATCTTGACTAGCCTTAGATCCTTTGCCGTCAGCTGCAGATCGGCAATACAAATTTCAGTTGCACAGCCAGTGCTGAATATGATTTTCTCGGTGTACACTTTGTCATCCTCTGGATCCACTGCTACACACGTCTCACAGAATTCTAAAGTGTGAGATGAGTATTTAAGCAAAACGTTATAAATATTTATGCACGGCAGATTCTCTTACTTACCTTCGGAGTCGGGCACCTTTTTAGTGAGCTCGTAGTGCATCTCCAGTTCGATGGGCTGGAATATGTCCTTCTCGCTGTACCGCACCTCACAGTCAAAGACGCGACATTGCTGGGTTGTGCCCGCCGTGGCATTGAAGCTCAGCTCATTGGACTGCGACTGTGTGAACTTGGCCCGTTTCAGCTGACCGTCGATGACAATCCTCATGGCCATCTCCTGTTGCCTTGCCGAGGCCGCTGTCGATGTGGTTGTCAGTCCATAGCAGGCGGTGATTTGTACCCGATTCTGCTCTGGTTTTATCTCGCGATTCTGTGATCTAACGCTGGCCTGAAGCTTGACAACGGGATAGGCGCGATACAAGAACAATGCCTCTGCATTGGGCGCCCCCACCGCAAAGTCATTGAATCCATTCGCATCGATGTCGGAGCCACGCGACAAACCATGTCCGAACATGTGACTGCCATACTTGGAGGCCTGCGTCTGTGGCGAATCCAGGCGCTGACTGTGCCGATCCCGCAGTCCCTGCTGCCCGCCCAGGTAAACAAAGACCGAGCCATTTCCCGCAAACGGAGCACCCACAGCGATATCTGTAAGAGCAACAAAGTTGGTAAATATAGAAATCAAAGTTGATCGAATATAATACAACGTGAATGTATATATTTTAGAGGAAATAGCTTTCAGTCGATTGATTTTAGTCGACGCTAAATAAATAAATGTATCATCTTCAAGAATAAATGAAAAGTGCAAGTAGTCACACCCGACAGGGGAGTTGTTTGTAAACATTCCTTATAATGTGAATGAGATCTTGACTCCCAATAGCGGAACAAGGAACAGAAAGGGGGTCAGATTCCAGGCACTTACCGTTGTAGCCGTCGTGATTAATGTCGCCCAGTCTGGTGAGCGTGGTGCCGAAACGTGCCTTAGCGGTAACCGGCAATGGACAGCGGATCACCTTGGAGTCGAAGTTGAACTGCAGTTGGATGATACCAGATTATTAGTCACCAGCCAAAACAATGACTGTGTTGTTGTTGTTGCTGTTGTTGTTACTCACCCGTCCCTTGTTGAGGAACACATAAATTGCGCCATTATCGTGCGATTCTTCGAAGGCATGTTGAGGTGCGGATATTATGACATCGGTGAGTCCATCACCATTGAGATCCTCGGCCAGAACCGCATAGCCAAAGTATTCACCAAACTGCTCGCCACGGAACACATGTAATTTATCAATGGAATCGCCGCGATAATTATAGATATATGCTTCTCCCGATTGCTCGTTAGCCTGTGGTGCAGTGGCCACATACAAAAGACGCTTCAGATCCGTGCTATCAAAGTGACCCGAGCTGACGGAATAGCCAAAGTATGAGTCGTCTGGCTGGTCGAACAGTGCTGGATTCGGAATGTCCGTCTGGTATGTAACTTCCGGTGCGTAATCAATGTAATCACCGCCCGCTCTTGTTTTCCGCTTCCGAAGTTGACTGCTTGTGTCCCGACGACTCGCCGATGGATCATCCACCAGAGAGACTTTGCGATAGCGTATGACGGATCCACGCCAGGTGTGAATGCCAGGTGCGCCAATCAGAAACTGCTCGTTGTCATCCGAAATGTGAGCGCTGAGTCCCTGCTCAGCCAATATATAGTAATAGTATCTGTGATCGTTGTCCTCCTTCACTTGCTGCGACTTGAGACGCAGCGGCGATATTTTCGTGATATTCTGCGGCTGATCGGCGAGTGTATTCTCCACCCAGTAACATATGCCGTGCATATGGTAATCTTTCGACGAGGGCGCTATAAACCTGGGCGCACAGACGAGCAGCTTGTCCGTGTCCTTGGTGCCGCCATCCATCGATCCGCCCAGCCACTGATAGTCCCTCCGCTCCGAGTCCCATGTATACTCGCTATTCGCAACGTTACGGTTGCCGTCCGAGTCAAAGACATATGGGCTGCAGGTGCCATTTAAAAGTGAACACTTGTAGATCGCTCCCGTCTCATTCACGTTGCTCTGAGCTGCCAATGTGGATTGGGCCTGTGGTGCACCCACAATAACACTATAAAAACAATATTAAAAGACAGAGAAATGTCTGTAGTACCAAGAAACCAACTAAAAAACTTAGGTTTAATTAACAACAAAATATAATTTTATCTAAAAGGTAGACTTCATAGGTCTATGGAATAATAATATCTAAAAATAATAAAATAAATATATATTTAAGAAAAAGAAATCTTTAATTTAACTGAGTGGAGTAGACAATCTGACACTGAACCACAACCCAATTAACAATTGACATGCATTAGTCAGACAATAAATGGCAATTGTGTATGCATCATCAAACGATCGATTCAGTTACAAAAATTAGTCGACTTTTCCTAATAAATACACAGCTCAGTCCTCAATTTTCAGTTTGCGAGGTTCTCATAACTCAGTTTGTTTGTCGAGTGTTTTTAGATCGGTGACCAACCAGATAAAGACATTATCTTCAAGCATACCTGGCGAATACTTGATAAACAACATAGTCGCAGCAACCGTTGAATTATCGCTGCTTCACGTACAATTTCAAAATGGGAGCGAAAAAAAACAATTTATTATAATTTAACAAAGTATACCAAATGTATTCTAGTTTACTACCAAACAAATCAAAAACGGCTTTTAAAGATATACATATAATATTAAGATGAACAATTCGATAAATAAATATACCATTGTTTAATATAACTATTGATAAATTATTTCCGTTTGTATTGCAAAAATCTAAAGAAATAAATATAATAAAGTTTAGTTTAGTTTATTATTGTTATGCGACAAGAAGTACATTAAATATAATTTAATTATTTTTTTTGTTAAATAAATGTTTTATTTTGTTCCAGTTGGCTTCCATCTCTACTTTTTGCCATTTTGCAATAACGATAGACCGCTTTACACACACACACACACATACACAATGACACATTACGGTAATCTTATCACAGAAAATCGACTAAAAACGAAGCTGATAACAAATTGGCATTGACTAACTTTTAACTAGAAATACGGCTGCAGAAGTCGGATATGTCTCTCAAGATATACCTAAATATATATTTATGTACGTATATGTTAATTTTATACATACATAACCATATTCAAATACATTGATGCAAGGGAACGAACGTGCAATAATAAAGATATTCAAATATTTGCATAACTTCGAATTTACACGAATGCGTGTGTATGTACATACAGTTAGTTAAGTAATTGCTTGGACACATACAAAAAATGTTATTATTTTCTTATTTTTAAATAGTTAAACTCAATGGACTTAGCAAATATCTTATTTATCTTTTAGTTTTAATTTATTTAATCATTTGTTTTTATTAAAACTTCATCAAATTAGTATAAATATTAAAATAAATGAAAATATTTAAATGTTAACTTTTTATTTTGTCAAACAAATTACCTAACTGTATATAAATTCATATTTTATTATAATATTTATAATATAATAATATATGCATATCTCGCCTTTCAACTGTTTCAGCGTCATGCCTTGAAAATAATTGTTCATCTGTTAAACCTATTAAAAGTATTTTATTTTCATTCACATTTTATTGCGCTTGTGTCGAATGAACAAAAAGTGGGGGTCGATCTTCACTTCGATTTGGATGAATCATCACAGAGCTTACAACTCCACACAAACCCACACACTCACACTCTCACATACAACCTGTTTGCTCTAACGCAGAGGGAGAGGGGGAGAATACTCGCCTGAAGCTTTGAAAGTCAAAGTCTGATCTTGGAAAACGGCACTTACCCGTGCGGTCTCAAGCTGATGCTATAACCGAAATATGACGCACGCACTTTCGGCATCACGGTGGCGAATTGTGGATCTTTGATCTCCCTATTTGGGCGGGGTGACAAATTGTAAGCACACACAGTGCCTGCCAGACATAAGACCAGCAGGATGAATGGGTTCAGAGACCAGCGACCTTGCCGCTTCGCCATGTTCATGATTGTAAATGTCAAATATCCCATTATTACTAAAATAAACGGGTTTATGTTATAGCGGCAGCTATGCTTCGATTATATTTATTATTATCACAACTGCCACACAGCACACATATATACGCAAACACCCGCACACGCACAAAATGTCCGAACCACAACCGTCTCAAACAAATGCTTAACCGCGACTAAAATCTGACAGTGTGTAGCGGCCTCCCACAACTCACAGGTAACTTTCTTACTCTCTTATGCTCTCTCTCTCTCGGTTAACTCAGAGCGTAAGCACTCTCACACTACTAAAATCGAACTGAGTTACGCGGCCTGCCGCAACTTTCTGGTAGCTTTTGCGCATGAGCTTACTCTCTCTCTCTGGCTTTACTCAGAGCGCATTAAGAGCGTGAGCGGCTTACTCATTTTACCGTTGCCAATCGCATTGGATAGTGATATGAAAAGCTCTGATTATGATTATTTTCTTTTATGTTGGTTAAAAAGTTAACTTTGTCAGCTTCTGAGTACAAACTTTTATTTGTATTAAATCGCAACTGCATTGACTTTAACAACAACAAGGAAATATAAGTAAACTGCTTGTTCATATGCAACAGCAACTAGCCGAGTGTTACTGATAAGAAATTAATGAAAACAAAAACAAGCACATAATAAAAAATAATAAAACCGGTTAATCAGCTTTATTGCAAGTTTTGTGTATTGTTTGATGATCGTGGTTTCTCCTAATCTGTAGAAGTAATTTAATTTCAAACTATAAACTAAGCTTCTGATAAGCTGATTGTTGGCTTAGCTGAGTCAACAGCGGGATGAATCATGTTTAGCATCAGTGTTATGCCGATTTTATACCTTGCAATAACCGCTACCAATTTACAGTGATATTTACGCTATGTAAATAAGCAAACGTAATAAAATTGTCAGCAGTCAGCATTTTGGCCATATTACAAGCACATGTCAGTCAGCTACCAACTTTAAGACACATTAATGCAAAACAAAACAATCAACAAATATACTCGTATTTGTAGTTACTTAAAAATGAGACAAATACATACAAGTGTAAACAAATACGTATTCACACCAAGTCCAACTTTGAGTATTTCCCAAAAAATAAAAGCAGCTCATACTCGTACTCATAAGAGTGACTCACTCACGGACCATGTAATGTGTCACCCAGATACAGATACACGATACAAGCTGCTGACTGAAGGGAATCCGTGTTTTTTTTTTTAAATTTTCAAGACAACGCCACAAGAATAAGTAAGCATTTATTGCAATCGTTTGATTTCATAGAAAATTAATTAGTTTTCACTGTCTGTAGAAATGCTTATTAAAGCTGAGGAGTGGGAGGAAGGTGGGGTAGTGAGGTGAGTAGTAATAGTATTTGTGTGGATTTGGAGAGTGCAGTTAAGGAGCTTGACATTGGCAGGCAGGGTAGTGGGTATATATATACATATGTATGTGTGTATATATACACATACATTATATGTCTGGGTCCATGACTATCGCATTGTTTGAATTTGTGTGTTCGATGCAGGGGATGGGAAATGTAAACGGTTTATGTGGACATGTAAGAACGGATAATAAGAAAAAGCAAGCGTCGAAGTCCACACAAAGTTTCTTTCTTTCGCGCTGTGATTGCTGCCATATCCATCATCAACAACAGCAACAACAACAATAACACCAACAATAACAGAAGCTACTTGCGGTCAACAGACGCTTAAGAACAAAGCAGCCGCTGCATTTTTGGTGCTCTCGTTGTTGCTTTTTTCTTTTCATTTTGGCTTTGAGTTTAATGACCAAGAATCCAGTCGTCTAAATATATTTTTGTGGTGTAAACTCATCCGTCGAGTTGTTGTTGGTGGCGTGTCGTTGGGGGCGCTTGCAGTAAAGTGTACTTATGCATAATAATATGCAGCTGTTGCTGTTGCATGAGGACGACACCAACAATCGTCGTCATCAGTTGAAAGCTCCAAGTCAACAAATTGCGCAAAGCTTTTTCTGATCATTTTACAATTTGATATTTGTGCAACTGAAATTAAAAAAAATTATTTACAGCCCTCGAAAGGAATACAAATTTGAATTTGGAACTGAGGTAATTTTCGCAGAAGAATGGTTGATAGGAAAAAGATTATTAAAAGTGTTTCGAAATCATGTCTGACAGTGAAATTGTTGTTACGTTTTCAACACTTTTCGTAAAAAAAACCGAAATGGTAAATAGGATGCCTAATCACGATTTAATTTAATAATTTTGAAGAAAAATTAGTTTTTATAACGTAATAATAATTATTTTAGTGCATAAGTATAATTAGAATAAGGAAACTACTATTACTCTTTGTTTGTTTGTATTTTTAGTTTACTTAATTTTTTTGTACTAACTTCAATTGATGTGAAATAAATTACAGGTTGTCGTGTTTTTACGCGTAATTTCCGTAAATAATTAGGCGTACTCGAACTTAATTTCTGGGAGCAGTGAAACGAGGCTAATAACAATAAAAAAAGCAATAATGAATAGCTATCCACCGACGATGAAATACTCTTTTAAATTGTTGTGTAGAAAGGTATAAAGTCAACAACATTAAACGGTGAAAAACAATTTAAGTAATAAACTGGCTTAGTTTAAAATTTCAGAGGTCAATTTCCTTAGACAAAATATATATATTAAAGGTACAATTTTTATCGGAAGAAGTACAAACTATTCTAAAAATATAACAAAAAGAGTGTACCATGGTTGGCGAAATGTGAGAAAGTGTGAATTTCTTATTCTTGCCCAAGCTTACTTTCTATATGGTATATTTTTCTCCATTTTAAAACTTGATTTTATTTGATTTGCAACTTTAGTTTGGTGTGATGTCATTGTTGGACCCGAATTCTAAACCAATGTGGATGCTAGGTTTACGTACCAGTATGTGTATAGTATATACATACATATATCCATATCAAATGTGGGTCAGAGAGAGAGGGAGAGTTTCAGTTTGACAATTGTCCGTAGTACGAGTTAAGATCTGAGATCTCTTGCAATTGAAATTGATGGCAATTGTAGTTGAAGTTTGTTATTTTTAGATATTTGTTGTTTTTCTTTTCAAGTGGTTAAAAAATGTTTAACTTTTTGGGATATTTTTCTTTCTATTTTGTTTTTAGAGTTGTTTTATTTGTGCAGCTGCCAAGTTGAAATTGTTGACTGGGAAACGAGTTTTGCTGGCGCAAATAAGTAGTGAACCCATTTGCGCTTGCTGACAAACTATCATATTATTTGGCAACACATAATGGTGAAATCAAAAAAAAAAATAGGTAGTCAATGTGCTAAGTGCCGAAAGACTCAGCCAAGCACATGCTAATTGACTCAAATCAACTTATGCGTTTTATGTGAGCTGAAGAAACTTCTTTGATTGCTCAATTTAAGGGGGCAAATAAAGCAATAAAACACAGCTGGCAAAAATGGAGCTCATAATACAGCTACTCAATTGTAGCGCCTGGAAAACTGAATGGGGTTGCTTGTCTTTCAATATGTGCAAGCAAATTTGATAAAAATATGTGAAATACAAATATTTGCATAGCCACATAACATTATTTTTCCAGCTTTCATAAAACGTCATTAAGAAGAAGTATTTCTGAGATATGCCCATTCGTCCAATAATTATTTTCAGCTTTTTTTTTTACACTCCTAACTCTATCATATTTGCGATAACTGGTGTAAAAACTCACCTAGTTTGACGCATTACCATCGTGTATCCGAAGTAGGAACTGCGCAGTTGAGGCAAATTAACTTTGAGATCTTGCGGTGAGCGTATCACAAAATTCGCCCGTGGCGAGTAATTGAAGGCGTTCACCATACTGTGAGGACACTGTAGCAACAACAGCGCCAGCAGAAACGGATTGAACAGGCGGCACATTTTTATTATTTGTTGTTGTTTTTCTTTTGTGGTTGGGGTTGTGTTTGCCGGTTAAAATTCAATTTGAATTAAAAGACATCGAATTGAATTTGCGCATGCGTAATTTCACTTGAAATAAATTCAATTTGTTTATTGTGTGCACTCAAAAGTATATGTGAATAAGACTTTATTAAGCTAATAAATCACAATTTAAACGAGCACAGAATTATTTATGATAAATTGAAAATAATTGATGGTTTAACACGCATTTTTGCAGTTGCCTTGTTTTCATTCGTAATTTATAATTTTTATGACCACGATTCTCACGTTATAAAATAACCGAAACTTGTCCGGCTTTGTTTTAATTTGTTGTTACTGCTCGTCGTCAAGCTGAGTTCGCGACACGTTTTAACTGCTTCGAAGTAATTGCACTTATATAAAATGAATTCGTAAATATTCCGTATGTTGTAACCGACGTTGCCGCAGCCTCAACTTTTGCTGCCTTAAAGAGATCATGCGTGCTTTACGAGTGAGAGTACGAGTACGAATTCGATTTCGACTACGTCTTTTGGTCTTTGTCTCTGCTCTCACGTCTTCACTCGACGACCGGTCACTGTGAAATGCAAGCGAGTCGACGGCAGCTCTGCTCTCTGGGCTGTGCTTTAGTTTGTTGCTGCTTGCGTGTATGTGTGCGTATGAGTCTGCCTGTATGAGTTTATAAATTGTGTGGTGCACCCGACAAGTTTGCCACTAGTAATCTTTCTACAAGTAAGAACACTGTTAAATACCCGCTCAATTCAACCACCATAAATGAAAAAATATGAGTTTTAAAGAAAAAGAGAATAAATAAAATACATTTTAATTATATTTTGAAAATATTGTCTTATTTTATTAATTGCAAAAAAATAATTTATAAACAATTACATTATATTATTATTGCTCTGTAATCTAATGAATTACAAAAGAAACGTACAGGGTTTCTTAAGAAGGCAACTTGTCAAATAAACTTTGTCGGTTGAATGCAACAGATTATTCTCTCATTTGTGCTCTCCACCCTCACTTAAATACACTCACATACTATTGCATGTTCTCTTACCATCGCACAAAGCCAGAGACACAGACAAATGCATAATTACAGAGTGTTGAGTTCCTGATTGTCACCATGTTGCGAATTCACATCATGCAGCGCTCTTTGGAGCAATTCCTTTTACTCATTTCGCTATAAAGAAATTACTCCCGCTTGCCGGATGATTTGTCAGCTTTTATTTCGAAATTCGCATAAATACATATTTGCGTATAATTAAAAGTAATATTAAGCATTCAAACTGATAAATCAATGGACATGCAAATGCAGAGCATATGTCGTCCATAATGATGCACAAAGATGACGATTCTCATCATGCATATAAGAGAAGCTCGTAAACAGTATTAAGTGCTTTGGATTGAGTTTGCCGAAATGTTCAGCTTTTTGTTCTGTTGTTGTTGCAGTCATTGACCTTTACTAAATAATTACAAAACGAATATTACAGGCTATTGTTATTATATAAACATTCTTATGTGTATGCATGGTTCGTGTATACTTCTATCTATAATAAAAATGCTTATCAACTGGGGCGATATATAGCAGGCAGCCAAGAAATCATTGGGGTAGGTTGTGGTGCTGACCGCAGTTAATGGTGCCGTAACATGAAATTGAACCGAATTACGAGTATGCCTCCAGACATGTGGAGGGTCTCGGGCTCAATTAGAAAGTGCACATGCCCCAGGGATTGACTACAAATAGTTGATAACAAGCCGCATTGCTTGATTGTCCCGGGTAGACGCATGATTTGTGTGTGTGTGTGCGTTACGGAATTAGTTTACAGTTTATCAATTTCAATTATAAAACAATAAAAACTAAGAAAATTCAGCCATTCCGTACAACTGATAAGCCAATGCAATCGCCTTACATTTGTACTTACAAATGTATTCATGGCATGGAAAATGTGAAAATAAATTCCCTAAAGAAATTCTGTTAAATGCCATAAATACATAATAGTTGAAAGCTATAAACATCTGTGTTTATTTTTCCTGGGGTGGCCCACCAAATCTTTAACACGTATTTAAATTGGAGCTTACTAAAACAATTTAAAAGTTCTAAAGTAAACATTTTGATGGCTGTAAATGCAACTTGTGATTGAGATACATATTTATGAGATACATTGTATGGCCACGCCCATAAAGGCCCAAATCATAATGAAATGCATAATTATGCACCCGCTAGCTGATTTGATGGCAATTACACGCTTGGCAATGGCACTGAACAAGCCAAGTAGCACGAATTGCAGTTGTTATAGCCAAACAACAACAACGGCAACAACAACAACAACGTCAAGAACAACAACTGCACCTGCGAGGCGGGCGCATAATTGAAGTTCATGACCCGACAGTCACCCTCGCACGCGTCTCTTCTCATACACATATGTATGTATATCTTGCGCTTTCCTTGATGTGGCTGCTGCTGATGCATTGAGAAAAAAATCTTACTATTTACACTTAGATCAAACTAATTGCACAAAGAAAATTTACTGAGCTTACTTAACATACATACATGAAATTAATAGTTTTGATTAAATAGAAAAATGTATCGCAGACAATTTTTGTAAAGCTTTGAAAATATGTTCGAAAAAATTTAATTTCTGACATTAAGAGAAAACTCACATTTCGAACAGTGGTTTTGAAATGCAATTTTCTTAAAAATCTCTGGAATTCTGAAATAAATTAAATTTTCAACTCATTTCTTTCAGTGTGCTGCTGCTACAATTGAAACGACTGCAACATGTGGAAGAATACAAGAAAACAGGCGCAAATTGAACTGTTGAAAATAAGTTCGCTTTTATATGGGGGAGCATTGGATCAACATCGTTTCATTTCTAGCTGCCCTTGAGATGATCTTCACTCCAATTCACTTCAGCGTTGTTGTTGCTTTTCCGATTGCTGTCGTTGTTGTTGTTGCTGTTGCCTGGCGTCGATTTTATCGGGCCCACAATGGGTCTCACTCTTTCTCATAATTATCTGTCGCCATACGCCAGCCAGACGGAAGTTTCAGGCGCATTTTCATATTCACAACTCCGCTTCGCATTTACTACTCATATATAAATGTTATCAATTTATCAACATTATCAAGTAAATAAGTAAAATACATACGTGCTTGGAGCTAAATCAACAACAACAAACTTACTGAAAGATGACTACTAAATCGACCCCTCCTTATGTGCGTTTGTTATTATTTCTGTTGTTCAAATGCAAAAGTCGCCTTTCAATGCAGCTGCAACAATATTGTGAGGCCAATACCATATTTGGTAATCGAGTTGTTGACAGAACTGACAAACTGGCAAAAGGAAGTGTTGTCTACTTTTTAAAGTGAAATCAATGCAGGTGTACTTCCCTCTGACGTCAGCAACATTAATACATTAATACAATACGGTAATTTCAGTACATTTTTTTATTTATTTATATATGGTTTCATTCACACTGTAAAGCGGTGAACAAACTGAATAAATGATTACATATAAATATTTTACTTTTTAGATACACTCACAACATTTACAATTAAATATAAATTAAACTTTTAATTTTTATTTAATAATTTGTATTTCATTTTTTATTTAAATTTAACAAAATTAAAAATATAAATTAAATAAATATTCCTTCGATTTCAATTAAATTTTTAAACTCTACTTTTTACTCACATATGATACAAATTTGAGTCACCAGTTTTGGTTGGTTTATATGTCCAAATATTTTGTTTGCAGCTCATAAATAAAGCACTGCAGTTTTGACAAACTGAAAGGCATACCAATCAATGTCAGGCCGAGACAGTGTAACCCTTGCCATAAAACCAAATGAGCAACCAACCCTTTAAATAATTTGTACAGGCGCCGTTGCCAGGTTCATAAACATAAAATTGAAAAAAATGAGAACAGGAAAATAATTGAAACTGAAAGTGTAAAATGCGCAGGTGCGTGGTTGTTGATCTGTTAATGTTCATGTTCATGTTAACGTTGGCCAAATGAATTGAACTCAAGGCAAGCAAAACAGAAGACGCCTACTTAATGTCACATTTCAAGCGAAATATCACACAAATCATTGAAGTACTTTCGCTGTCTGCCAGTAATAAAAAATAGTGAATTGAAACCAAAACCCATTTAATTGTCTTACGAAAAAAAAAGAAAAAGTTGTCCATTTTGAATGGACTTAGAGTATAAAAATTCGATATTCCGCGAGTCAATTCTAATGGTGTCAAAAGTTTGGTAATCTCCGAATTTCTTAAATCGAACACAAAATACTTGATTCATGTACGGCTTTTTCATTTCCATAATGGATGTCAAAAACATAATCAAGTCTGGTTTTTTTTTATGAGACTGCCATTCAATTATGCAGAATTGTCGATATAATTGAAGATATGTAAGACAACTTACGAGTACTTAGGCAAAAAATACGAAGACTATATAATACAATATTTAACTCATGGTCATGTTCATATCGAGTAACAAACAGAGCTTTGTATTTCTATGAAACCAATTGTATAATGTATCTTTAATGACTCATTGGATTTATGTAGTATCATGTAAATTTAGAATTTTATTGTCTCTTGGGTGCATTGGCACTCATCCATTTAGTTTGGCACGTTATCATCATAAAATAATCAATCTTGTCTGTTAAATGCTCTTTACACGTCACTCGCATATACAGTTAGTCAAGTAATTGTATTGACAAAATAACAAATTCTCTTATTTTATTTTAAAAAGAAAGAACATCTTATATATTTCAATATTTCTATTATTTCATAATGACTTATGGTTCATCGAATTGATTAAAAACAGAAATAATAGAATCCATTATACTTAATAATTAGAGAATATTAAGGAAACATCGGTGTAACAGATTTTCTTTGTCGAAACAATCTTGACATACTGTAGATGTAAGTTCTGCCCCTTTTACAATTAAAATTCATATCAGGCGAATGATACGACAAACGCGTGAGTGTAAGAAGGGAAAGGATGGCAATGGGGAAAGGGGAAAGAACAACAAAGCGTAAATCGCCTTTGTTGCACTCGTTGGGTATTTAGAAAAAAACATATAAACGATCTGAATAATTATCAGTTTAATGTAAAGAATACACTTTTATTGTAATAGTCATGAAGCCTTATAAATTAATTATATATATGTTAAAAATAGCAAGCATATTAATAAGATTATTTTATTTAAAGAAATGTATTCTTTCTATCGAATATCAGACCTTTAATTGTATTGATAAATGAATGAAAGTAGGGTGTACCACAGTTGTTTTTTTTTCAAATTGTTTCTCAATTTTTTGTATGGATTTTTGAAAATTTCAAAAATTTCATTTCAAATTTCGCTCACAAAATGCATCAGCTGTTACATATATTTGCAATTTGCAAATCAGGAAAAAATACTTTGCTTGATTTTTCTGACGCCACTTTTTTTCTGTTTTGTAAAACATAAACGCGCCACCTATGGCTTTGCTTTAACAGTAGGTTGGGATGACTTTTTTGTGGCGCTAGCTTTGTCTGTTTTGTAAAACGTAAATACGCCACCTATGATTTTGTTTTACTATTATGCTGGAAATTCTGGTTTTGTGCGGCGCCAGCTTTTGTCTGTTTTGTAAAACACAAAGCCGACACCTATGGAAGAAGATTGAGACTTCAACCGAACGAATGAAACGGGGACGTAGCTCGTTCAATAAGTTGAATCGAACATTTTCTGAATGATTCGAAAAAATAATCGTTATCGGATCTTATAAAGGCCGGCGCGCATTTAAATAACTATGCATAAAATAATAATTTAATGAAACCACAAACCGTTTGGTTCACTTTGGTTATGAGTGCCTCACTCAACCTTGCCGTTGAATTTGAATTTAAAATAAATTATAACACTACTAAGCTAAAATTATCTTTCTTGGGTAAATACCTTAAAGGTCGAAATTAGTCAGTTGTAGAATTGATGTAATTTCCCATAAATATTAGACTATAGTAAATTTATGTACCTACCGAATTTCCTAATCACATATAGGTATTTTTTACAAATCTTAAGGAATTTTGAACGCAACTGTTTAAAATGACAGACATTTGATTTATTGTGGTAACATAATTTAATTTAATAAATTTTACATTTTGTTAGAGATTTGTAGCACACACCTGATTATTTAACTAATACGCATGCATGCAAAATTACCTGCAGGATGGCAGAATAGAATCTATTAATTTATGCATATGTGAACTAAATGTTGCACATAAGCTGTCCGCTCTCTCACACAGACATTGGTGGTCCAACTTCAAATTGACTAACAAGGATTATAATGACGCTGTCTAGCCAATTGCAATGGCTTTTGCAATGCTTTGATGTAAATTGCCGACAGCAGAACAAGCCTAAGCGGACTAAGACGCACACACATACACACCAACATACATACACACATGCACATACGTGCATACGTACATACAGTGTTCATAGAAATCAGTCTAGACGAGAGACAACAGCAGACAGACAGCTTAACGCAAAACAATTTCTTTTTGTCATCGAATATCCTTGAGGCACCGCAAACTGCCGCCACTTAAGCTGCCCGCCCCCGCCACTGCCACTCCCCTTCCCTCGACCCTGTTGCACCATTGCAAGTGCAGTGCACTAATTAGCGTGAGAAACGTGTGCTCAAATTGATAAATGCTACACTTAAACAAAACTTTCCCAAAACTATTGGAAAGTTACTTGTTTTTTTAAACTTAAATTTTACTTACAAAATCCTTAGGTAAACTTATAATTAACTAACTATTTTATCAGTTTTTAAACTTTTGAAACATACATTTATTTCCTGGCTAGGTTATATGGGTTCTAGGTTATATATTTATCAGGGTGTAAAACTTTCTGGTTAGACTTTAAACTGTCAAGGGAGTGAGAGAGAGAGGGGGAAGTGCAGGTCCTTTAAATGTCAACAACATGTGATCCACGGCACTTTGATGTTTACCAATAAGCGGTTTTGTTTGGCCATCTATTTCATTTGTTCGGCGCTAGACACACGTGAGTCATTCAATCACTTAGAAGTTGTCGCTTGTATTGCATTATCGATTCTTATATCACGTATACGCCCCACATGACCTAAAGAGTATGAAATGACGAGTAGTTTAATTTCTCTCGATCTTTACAAGAAACTTAACAAAATCATTACTCATTGATTCATTTCCTGTTTAAGTAAATGTCTAAAGAATAAAACATATATTTCACTTTGATGTTCAATGCGCACGATGCATTTTGATTTATTTCGACTGCCGGAAATCAAAACAAACAGAAGAAGAAGCATATTTCAATAATGTGATGCATGGGAAATTCACTAATAAATTAGAAATTGGCATGGTATAAATAAAAATATAGGCGGCAATGAAAAAAACAATTTTTCAATTTAACGACATACTATTTATGAGAATGAAAAAATTAAAACACGAGCAATTTTTATCTTTTAGCTTAAAAATTTGGAATTTTATGTATATCGTTAAATTTATTCGGTGATTTAACTTTTGTTTTCTAACTTGAAATAAAATTTTAAATCATTTCTTTTTGTCGAATGATTGTAGTCGACGTTTAACTAATAATTTATATAAAAATAAAATTGTAAATATAGCAGCCCTAGCCTTAGCAATCATATCTAAATAAATAAATAAAAAAGTTAATACAAATAGTTGTATTTCGTTTTGTCCCAATACTTATTTTGCTAATTATGGTATGATCTCCTATCTGATTTTGAAATCCCTTGAGACTTCACTGTACAAGAAACATACACTCTTGCATTGTTGATGTCCATATCATTAATGAATGGGAAAGGGAAGGGAAGGTAAAGCGCGAGAGCATTGCAACTTGGCCTTAATGCAAACCCGGCACGCCATTGCCCAATAAAACGCTTAACGACGTACCAGACAAAGCACAGTGGGAAACGCCGCTAGAATACATACTTTTAATGAAAATGAATCTGTCACAAAAATTTGTCATCAAATTAAATGTTAATATAAAAAATTTAACACAAGTGATCGATAGATGCTTGAAGTATTGGTTATTGAATAGATTAGAAAATAAAACCATATTCGATATTTGGAAATGGAATTAATTGCAGCTAATCTGGCGAATTTTCCCACTGTGCAGAGGGCCGAGATCGTGTTGCTCAATTTCAATTTCTCTGTATGACTCTCATCAAAATTTCTTAATTTTTGCCACGGAAGCCAGCACAAGTTACAGTGCACGATGTGCAGTTTGTTTTTTTTTTTGTAGATATCTGACAATTAGATCAAAATTATGACGCTGTTTGTGCCATAAAGAAATTGCTTTTCTTGCCTAACAGATGCCAGTTGGCTGCTGGCAGTTAACAGTTGGCAGTTGCCAGTAGCTTGTTGCTTGAAAACAATAGATAGTTAAGGCCAGAGCTATTTTTATATTTATGTTTATGTTTATGGTTGGTATATGGCCACAGCATGGCACTTGCAGCATTTAATGAGGCCCGCTGCTTGGCAACAGGCAACTGGCAACATACCGCATGCAGTTAGCAAATGAAAATGTTGCTCGCAACATAGCCGGAAATGCACACAAACAAACACAAAGACACGCATACATACACAAACGAATGCAAAAGCAAAAAGTAAAATATAAGAATTTAAAGTCATGGGGAACATCAGCTGTTCCTCGGCAATCGCAAACAACAACACCAATTGCAATTGCAACTGCACCAGTGGCAACAAAAAACAGAGGCAGGTTTAATCAAATTGCTCTCTCACTCTCACTCTCTCTCTTTCGCTTAATCTCTTGCCTACCTACCTATAAAGTACTACAATTTCAGTGTCTTAAATATATTTAAAATTTGTTTGCTTATATATTTATTTATTGTTATAACTAAATTAAAAATTTAAAAATTTGAAATTTACAGTTTGAAAAATTAATTTTTGTTTAGTATTTTGAAAATTTAAAATAAACTTTCCCGACGACTGATTTCAATCGAATTTTAATAAATAAATAAAATATCAAGAATGTCCTTATAAACGAAGCAACAAGTAAATATCTTGAGAGTGGCCAAAACATTAACAGCAAACGTTCTCTCTCTCCCTATCTCTCTCCCGCTATCTCTCTCTTTTCTCTCTCTCTCTCCGACCCTCATGCTGGCTCTTTTCCTACCTAAACGAGAACTTTGGTTTTCAAATTTCAGTCGGCTTTCGACCATCAGTTGGCGCGCATGTTTCTCACTTGCCCAAGGCGGACAAATTTTAAAGTTTTCAGTGTTTGTGTCGCGAACAGCTAAAGTGTAAATATCAATACATCAATCAATACATATCAATCTCTTAATTATTTGTGTGCACATTTATTACGTTAATTTTTAAATAAATACTTTTGCTATAATTTAAAAAATCAACTTTTTTGTTGTTTGTGTGAAATTACTGCTGACCAAAAATTGTCATTAAAAATAAATAAAAAACAACAAATCCACTTAAAAGGCAATTTATTGCCTAGCTGTGCAGTTTCTTAAACTTGTGTTTAATAAAGTTCATACTTTAAATTTTTATTTATTTGCAACTTAATTCAATCGGTTGAAATAAATTAAAAATTGAATTGATTAATTGATAGTCAACTAATTTAAATATAAACTAATAAAAAAAATTTAGCATTCCAATTTCTAAAATTACCTTACAACAATTACAGCAAAAGAAGGTAAGACAAATTGAATATTATGTTATTTTGTATTAGAGGCAGTTTAATTTTTTACTTGCAGTCATGTACTACTACAAAATAAAAATGGTGTGTATAAACGAAGTTGGCTTTAAAAAAACATTATCGTATTCCCAATAACGCTTGGAAATTTTTGTAGAAAACTGTCTGGCAGATTTTATTTGTTTTGACTGCAGCTGAAACATCCGTTCAGATTTTCTGTAAAGAGACACAATTATCGTAATGCAATAAAAAAAATAACATATTTCCACGTATGATTGAAAGTGTCAGACAATAACAAAATTCTTGCATAGCTGTCAACAAAATTATCGGAAGACTCAATAACAGATCCAATTTCATGTGAAACGATATTTATTTTCATTTGCTGCGTCGACGAGATGGTTTATTTCTTCAATCAGACAATCAGTCAAAACCTAATACAAGTCAATAACAACAACAACAGCAATTGGAAAAGCTAAAAGGATGACGAAGAGCCAACACTATAAAATAAACAACAATTTCACGCAAGAAAGCGAACAAATAACAACATAAACAAAGCTAAAGAAAAAAAAATAAGCTCATGAAAAAAAAAAACAAAATCTGAGTAGAAAAAAAGCGCGCGCTTTTCTTAACTTTGAGGCAGCAATTGCAATCCTGCAGATTTCCTGTTTACTTAGGTTGAGATTGTTGTTGTTGCTGTTGTAGTTGTTGTTGGCGTTAATGAGGCGTTGTTGTCGTTGTCGTCTATGTGCATTAGATCACAGCGTTCTAGCAGCAGCAGCAGCAGCAACAACAACACAAACAACAAATGTGTGCCCTGCACTTTGGAGTGTCGGTTTTCGGGACAACATTGCGTATGTGCAATGTGCAAACGAACGCGTGACGTTCGAGCGCAAAGAAAACAAACAGCCGCCCAATGGATCACAGAGTTTCAGACTCTCACATGATACAGCTACAACTGTACGAGAATTCATGTACAGTGACTCCCAGAAAATTTGACCCACTAGATTTTAAATTAATGTACGAAAAAGTTTAGAGAGATTTTTATTCAAACATATTTTTAAATTTAAAAAAATGTACTGCCATTAATTTATTTACAAATTTAACAAAACTATTAAATTTAGGTACGTTATATAAAGTAAATAATAATCGTTTAAAATTTATATCATTGATTTTTATGCAATTCAAAAAATAAAAGAATTTAATTGAATACATTAGCTCAAACATTAAGAAAAAACGCAATTTTTAAAAGGTAATAATTTTACCTTAAGAGAAGTGTTTTAAATAAGCTGGGAGCCACTTTACGTATACATATTACGTAGTTGGCTGCTGTGGGAGGCTCGCCTGACTCTGATACACACACAAACATACACACCCATACAAAATATGAACCGGCATTGGCCATCGGCGGCAACGTCAGCGTCAACGTCAACGTCAGCTTCAACGTCAGCGTCAGTTTGGCCTAGTCGCCCGTTCAGCTCAGTTCACTTCAGTTCAGTTGACCGTCGTCGTCTGTCTCTGCGGTCGTAGATTTGATTTGTTTTGTTTCGTTTTGTTTGTTGCTTTATGTATATTTATTGAAAATTTACTGCTTGCGTAACAAACGACGACGCTGACGCTGTTGTTGTTGTTGTTAGCCCAGTACCCAAAGCGTACAGAATCAGATATATGATATAGTGGACTAAATTAAGTCAGGATATATAGGACAAAAGACAATTTACAATCTGCAATAAGTTAAAAAGAAATACAGACCTTTATACAAGCTAGGGGATTTTGTATTCATAATCTTTGCGCATTTGCGGGTGCTTGCTGAAAATTTTGTATCGATCGGTTAAAATTTAATAAATATACCTATAGATATTGATAAATTAATTCAGGTCCAACGGCTGTTAAATTTTAAAATTTAAATCCCTTTTCTTAACAATTCTTTAATTATTTTTGTTCAAATTAAATTTTAAAATTTAAATCCCTTTTCTTAACAATTCTTTAATTATTTATGTTCACTTATTTTACTACTTTTTATTATATGTATGGCGATTAAATTCAGCATACTGGGCACCTAACAGTCGATCATTTCGACTGTAGCGTTCTTATTTGTTGTTGCTGCTGCTGCTGCTGGAATATGCAAATGTGTATGCGTAAGTGGGTGGAATTGGTTGACAGAAAGGAGGCGGAGGAGACTTGCTTTGTGGTTGGGGTGGGGCATTATCCAAATGTCATTAATCTCGCACCAAAACTGAGAGACTTTGCATTTGACATGTCGTTTACTTTAGCTTGATGAGTTTGCTGAAAGGAATTTCCTGTTGTTCCTTCACACAACCAAAACAAAAAAATTAAGAAATAAAAAACAACCGCCGCCAATGACAAAAATATTTCCTAAGAAGACTGACACGATTTAGTTTGTTATTTATGAAACCAAATTACGGTTGACCCTTTTTTCGAATTAAAACCTAGTAAAAAGTGGCCTGATCCAGCACTCATACAAACATAAGCACGGGGATGGATACAAATATGCGTATGTGAGAGGAACAGGCCCAGACCGAGACCCAGACCGAGACCCAGACCGAGACCGAGACGCAGACTCAGACTCAAACCCGCAAAAGCTGCGAAGTGCGCTAAAAATAACTCAGGTCGACATTCGGAGACGATGTTGGCGATGTCTGACAGACGACAGACACTTATTGCGCAATCGCGGCAACTTTGTTACCGCACACCAGAAGCAGGAAGCACAGCAAATGGTCACAGAAAGAGCAGGAGAAATGACCAAAAAAAAAAAAATTGGGATTGGGATTGAAATTGGGTGCGTAGATAAATGAATTACGTGACGATAAGTTATCCAAAATGTGGGAATGAGAAATGGAAGAAAATAAAGTATATTTGTTTACTTTAAGTCGAATAAAACAAATCGTCAGAAAGAAATTATTTAGAAGTTAAGTTAGGTTATAAGTTTTAACTGTAACCGTACATTTGTACATACATATTGTATATCAACTGAAAGGTATTAATGCGTAGATCATATATTCAGATTTATATATGATGTGGCTTCTTTGGTTCAAAAGATATTTTAATTCAATTTTTATTTCCAAATTTTATAGTAAAAATTGACAAATAAGAGTTATGTGTTAATTTTTAAATTAAAAATTGAAAATTAAAGTATGGATTAAATTTTTATATAAAAATTTAAAAATAATAATTGTTTTTAATTTTTATCACTTAAA
This sequence comes from Drosophila limbata, assembly GCA_963924055.1. NCBI lineage: Eukaryota > Metazoa > Arthropoda > Insecta > Diptera > Drosophilidae > Drosophila > Drosophila limbata. Next base: position 24,988,173 of record OZ001355.1, read on the forward strand.
TTAATTTTAATAATACAAAATATTAACTATTATACTATATAACTATATGTGTATAAGCAATAATAACAATAATCGTTATGGTCCCTGCTATACATATATAGTAATAATAATAATAAAAATTGTAAATAAATGCACAATGCATACGTAAAAAATAAAGCAAACAATCGAAATATTTTAGTATAAGAAAGACCCAAAAACACATTTATCTGACACATTTATCCTGTCTTTCATAGTACATGACTCTATTCATTTGGCCTGTCCCGCTAATCGTGATTATGACGCTGGATACGCCTTTTTTAACAGAATGTGATACTTACTGAAATTTAGCACCATATTCGAAGGTCGATTTTGTTCGAAACTGGCTGTTTTTTTGGCACATCGCATTGTAAATTTTTGGTATTTTGAGTGCTGCTTCTTAGTTTTGGTACAGGATATAATGCACTTGTTGCTGAAGTGCAGCAACGAACAGCAGATACAACAACAACAGACACCGGAGGATGCAATTCAATACAAACAACAAAGTAGAAAAAAGTATTTTGCGAAAATCCAGAATAAGTGCCCAAAAAACATGAAAACAGGTCTTTAAAGCGACGCGATGTCGACCAACGGTCGGTCAAACTACATGAAGAAAATGACTGGCTATATAAGAATATACTATATATACATGCATAGTGTGTGTGTGTATGTGTAAATGTATGAATATTTGTATATACATACACACGAGTGCAAAATATCAAGAACAACATAAAATGTATAATTTCATATTTCAAAATACTGATAGCTTTGTTAGGTTAAACAAAAAAAAATGAGAACAAAGAGAGATATCGATCAGAGTAAACTTTTAGATTATTATATTTAAATTGAAGAATCTCGCTTTAAATCGGAAAGTGGCTCATAAAAGTGGAACTGTTATTTCTCTAAGGTTTCTATTTCGTTGTCATAATTCTTAAGCAATTTCTGGTCCTTGCATCTTTTACTTCTTGTTTAACATCCCTCTAATGATGCTCCATTAGATTAACATTTGGCGATTGAGCCATTTACTCAACCACATCAATATTATGGCAAGGTGTTCATATTGTTTTGCACTCGTCTGTACATTAAGCTGTGTGCGAGTGTGAGTGTTGTTATTGGGGCTTGGCAATGCAGTTGCTAAGCTTTGCTTGCTGAGGTGAATGCATTTTATGCCGTTCCTGTTCTTGTTGTTGTTGTTGCTGTTGTTGTGACTGCTGTTGTTCCTTGCAGTTTTGTTGCTGCTGCTGCTGCCGTTGTCGTTGCTCTTGCCGTTTGCTGTGCTCCTTCAAACCTAATTTTTGCTGCACTTTGTTGTTGTTGTTTTTTGGTGCTTGGTAAACTCAGAGGAATTTCAAGCATCTAAGCACAAAAAAATTTCGAGTACAGTAAACACTCGAAATTTATGCGCCATGTGCAAGCGAGAGCCTTCAGCTCCAGACGGCACCATATGACATGGAAAAACTAAATCAATAATAACAGACAAGGCGGGACGAAACCAAAAAATAAATACAAATAAAATCGTGGAAGAAAACTACTAATGCTACTACTACTTATACTACTACTAATACTACTAACAAAAACAAAAAGAGTTATAAAACCCACTGACTGCGTCGGGTCTAAAAATAGCCACAAGGCACGACAGGAATGCAGCTCCAATGCAAGTGCATGTGCTGCTCTTGGCCAAAGTGTGTGTGTGTGTCTTGTGTATGTGTGTGTGTATGCGTATGTGTTAGTGCAGACAGCGTCTGGCATGTTGTCGGGTTAACCTGGAAACAACGACTGGCCAAGCGACCGACCAACCGACGGATCGACCATCATATAAAATGTCGCAACGCGTGTTAACGCAATAATTTTTGGAACCTCTTTGCACGCTGTCCATTTTATGCTCGGGAAAAAATATATTTGTTTATTAACTTTTAAAAATTAGCAAATGGGAATTAAATTGCGCTGGTAAATTATGTGATTTATCTTTCATTTCAATTTTTAAGCATATTTAACTTACAATCAACAATTGTTTTTATAGGAAGATCAAAGTTTCTAATTTGAAAATAATATGAATTGCATCTATAACTAGTTTATAGTTAAAAGTTTGAAATTCAGTTAAGTTTTTAATGATTTTTAAAAGTCCATATTTAAAAACTGAATGTGAAAATACGTTTACATTTTAAGATAAACTTGTTTTTCTCTCAGTGTACAGCCGCTGTTCATGAACGTGAACCATGACGCAGTAGGTCATTAATTGCTTACAAGGAAATGTGCAATGTCTGACGATGTACAGGTACTAAAGGCACTAAACGCAGTGCAATGGGCAAAAAAGCATTTCTCGAGTTGCTTTCTCGACTTGATAGGGCTAATTTTGATAGGTTGCCTGGAGGCAGCTGCTCTTACCTTCGAGCTCTCTTAGGTGGATGAAAAGACATTGACAATTGCTGTGGTTTTGTTGGGCTCAAGGACGTTACCAAGTTGGCCAAATTAGGATCCTTTGGTTAACTAACAGCCGCTTGTATAAGTCACTCTCCAGTCACGTTTCAATGCAATTGTTGCATGTGTTCTTGTCCGTCTGTTTGTCTTTTAGTCTGTCTGTCTATCGCTCTGTTCAGGGGCTGTCTGCATATGTTGGCTTGAGCACGTCCTTAATGTCGTGACAATGACGGGAGCAGCCAAAATAAAACAAATGCCAAACTAGCGCGAAAAACAAAACGCAAGTCACAATCACACACAAGCACACGCGCAGTCAAATAGCTTGAGAGACAGAGGCAGAGTCAGAGCACTATGGAAAGATCTGACGATTTCTTGTCATAAACTCATAATATTTATAAAACGTCAGTTTAAGAAAGTTTTCTTGATTTTGACAGTTATGTATGTATAAACTTAAAATTATTACTTTAATAACACGAACAGAAATTAAAAGTGTAAAAATCCAAGGTCAATAAATTAAGAAAGGAAAAAAAAAATAAGTTTATTTAATATTTAGTTTCTGTTTTTATTCTTTAAGTTTTCAATTAAATCATTATCAGATTTGATAAACTTCTTGTTAGTCTCCTTTTGTAGAAAAAGCAGTAAATAAGGCATCGTATCAAAACAAAGCTTTAAAATTTAAATCTTTATTATTTTTTAATCTTTTTGAATAATTTTTTAAATTGCTGAATCCAAAATAAGTTTCTAAATTTTATTTAAAATTTTTGCACGGTTTTGCACTTTTGTGACATAGTGCCGAGAAGCAAACGCAGATGGAGATGGAGATGGAGACGAAGACAAACGCGATTGCATTATGCGCCAAACCTACCAAAGCTCGCGAACCTGCCTCTGCCTCTGAATCGGCCTCGGCCTCTGTCTGTTGTTGTTGTTGGGGCACATTGCAGACAGCAACGATGACAGCGGAGACGACGTCGACAGCAACAGGTTCTTTATTTTTAGTAGTCGCATTTTGAAAACCGCCTGCTCAATGTCAACTCAACGTTTCAGACTTAATTGTTGCTTCTTTGCTGCATTTTTTGTACAACAAATTCTTTGTGCTTGACTGTCGGCTGTTGATGTTGTTGTTGTGGTTGCATCATGTTGCTTGAAGCATGTGCTTCATTCAAGTGCCTGCAGTTTTTTTTTGCTCCTCGATCTATAGTCTACGTTATGTAAGGTATAGCCTCTGCCTCTTAGCATTTGCCTTTACAATACTTACATGCTTGTGCATTAAGGGTATTCCCGAAAATGATTTAGATTATAAGTCTAATTCGTTTGAACAAATCTAAGTCAGTTGACGGAGCGACACTTTTTGCACATATATACGTATAATAAAATTCTATTAATATTTTGAAAACAAATTTTTAAAATTGATTAGAATTCTTTAATTCTGAAATCAAAACCTTAGTTCGATTCTTAATTTGTTTCCGGAATACCACTATTATATTTTTAAAGAAATTTCTCATGTGCGTTTTTTTGTTTGTATTACTCTTGCAGCACTCGTCAATCGCCGTTTGCCTTGTCATGCTGCATCAAACAAACAGTCAGAACAATTTGACATTTCTAAAATCAAATTACAAGTATAAGCGCAGAAACATTCAGACAATGCGCGCACTTCCTGCCGGCTGCGAAGAGGCGCGACTACCAAACCAATTAGCGGCAACATTGTCAAAGACGTCAGCAACACCAACAGAAGATACAGCAGCAACAGCAAAAGCGGCAACAACAACGGCCCGCAAATGTAGCACAATTCAAAGTTTATTTATAGTAATCATATGGAAGAAGGTTTTGCAGGCAGTAGCCAATTGCTTGCGTTATGCTGGCCGCATTATTGCCAATGCCAATAATTATGGGAATGCGTATGTGAGCAACGACAACGTTGTTGTTGGCCATGACAGTGACGTCAATGCGATCGCAATGAGACATCAGCAGCCGCGTATACATCCATATCCCCATCCACATTCACATTCACATTCGTATCCACGCACTACGCATGCTGAGGATGACGCTAATGACGAGGTGTCAATGGCACGTGAACAACAACAGCAGCAGCAACAGCAGCAGCAACGAGAGCATCAGCAGCAACATTTATCTAGTTCTAGTCTACAAAAGAGCAGACACTGCAAGACAACAGTTTCTACAAAAACAACTAAAGTCATGATGTTGCCGGCGGACAAGTCTAGACTTCCGTTGATGACTTTATTAATTGCATTGCTGCTAAGCTTGCGTCTGACTTCGGGTAAGTAACTGGCAATGAGTTCTCGTATCTGTGCCTGTGACTCAAAATTAAAATAATGATCACCCTAGTGGGTCAAGAGAAAAACTGCGAGCCACTGTCCATCATCAACCTACTCAAAAATGATTTAAGTGGCGCCAGTTTGCAAATCTAAATATCTTTTCGACAAGCATTCCGGGATGAATGTGACACATTATTTTAATTCTGACGCAATTTTCACAACACATCTATTTATTTATCCCATGTGCAAAATCAATTCAACAACAATGCTGAAGGCGTGTTAAGTGAAAAGAATTTCGCATATCATTTATTGGCATCTGGCATTTCTATACCCTGTATAAACACACAATTTTCAAAAACGGTAACATTTAAAAATTTTAATTTCAAAGTACGGACTGACCTTTGTTAGACTTTATCAGTGTGAAGTACAGGGTATTTCATAGTGGAGGCTGCTTAAAAATATTTCCGTTTCAATCTATATGGTTGGGTCGATTTCAATCGGAGAGAAAAAATGATAGCATCAATGAATAAACCACAGATGTTTTAATCAATTGACAAGAACACATTTTATAAAAATTTTACCGAGCACCGTAAAAATTAATTTTATTATTTTGACTTACAGCTGGCACTTGTTGGCAGACGCATCTCGGCAGTGGCAAATGCAATCAAATCTTTTCTACAAACATCACAAAATCTGATTGCTGTGGTGTCAGCCAGACCTTCTCCTACACGGATCGCGAGCTGAGCAGTGTCGAGTATTTTTTTGCGACTGCCATCGGAGGAGGCGTTGAGTGTGTGCCATGCATGGGTGAGTTAAATGGGTATACTAATAGTATATACTAACCAGGGATAATAATAATTTTATAATTTAATTAAGTAAATAAACGTTAGGTAATAATTTATATTTAAAATAATTGAATTGTTATGGTGCCAAACTTAAGTATCATTTCTATTTTTGAATTTGTAGAGAGTTGCAAGGGTTTTAAATGTGGGCCAAACAAGAAGTGTGTTAAACGTAAAGGACGACCCAAATGTGTGTGTGCGCCCGAGTGTGGAGCAACTTTACGTCGGAGGCTGCAGCAGCAGCAACATCACAACGCTCCAGAGCAACAGTTGTCGCTGTCGTCGATGTTGTTGTCTTCAGTGCCGCCGCGCGGCTTACGTAGTCTAAGTAGCGGAATTACAAATATCAATTTAGATTTAGATGGCGCAAGACGCCAGCAGAAACAAAGCGAAAGCAACAGCGGCAACAGCAACAGCAGCAACAACAACAACTGTACTGATAACCAAAGAAATCAACAGCACGGAGAGAAGCCAATGCCAAAGCGAGCCAGTCATAGAAGGGGGGAAATGTTGGGCGAAACAAAACACAGACGACTTTTGATTATAGACAGCAGCAATTTGCAAGAGCAGCCGACAACCAGACGGTTGCAAATGGAGGGCAACGGCAACAGCGGCAAAGTGCAGATGAAGGTTGAGATGGAAGTGGAGGATATGGAGAGATCGGCGCAGTTAGGGGGTTACGATCGTCGCAGACATAGAAAAAATAACAACAGCAACAATGGCGTTGGCAAACACTTAACAAGATCAATGACGACAGCAACGGCAACAACAACAACAACAGCAAAGGTGACGGCGACAGGAGGAGCCAATGACTCGTCCACGACGCCTGCGCAGACAGCTCAGTCTAGACAGAAGTTGGCAAATGCTAATGAACCCGCCAACAACATTAACAGACAGTCGGAACAGCAGCAGCAGCAGAAAGACAATGCTCCAACTCGAGTCAGACACCAACATCGGCAGCAGCAGCATGCTCCAAATCATGAACAACAATACGACAATGGAACGCAACAGCAACAGCCACGCAGGCATAAGCATAAGCACAACAACTACAAGGATAAGCTGCACACAGCAGCAGCAGCAACAGGCATATTGCTGACAGCGAATACCACAATGTCTGGCTTTGGGTCTGAGGCACGTCGTCTGTATCTCGCTGAACACGGAAGTGAAACGGCTGCGTCATCGGTTACCAGCAGCAGCAGCAGCAACATCGGCAGCATCAACAGCAACAGCCACCGCCACTTGGCTCATACCGATGATTTAACATTTCTGGCTGGAATTTATGAGACAGCGCCTGCGGTAAGTTGGCATATTTCTATTGCATACTCTTTGGGGCATCCTACTTTGCAAATATTTGTATTCTGCTGTTCATTCTCAGCAGCAGCAGCAACAACAACATACAAATCCGGTTTGTGGCAATGACGGTCGCACCTACAACACCGAATGCCAGCTGCGAAAACGTGCCTGCCGCACCAACAACGCCCAACTGGAGGTCGCCTATCGCGGCCACTGCAAGAGTGAGTATCGGTATCGGTTTGGTATCGGTATCAAATCGAGAATCACGCTGAATACTCGTATAAGCTAAATTATTCAGTATTGATGTAGATTCAAATTCAAAAATATCAAATTGAATTTTATACATTTCCACCATTATTATTTAAATACAATTTTGGGACTTATTCATGTTATTGCACCTGTCTCTCTGGCGCCACTTTCGAATACGAGTGTACTCACTTATATTCCATGTGATTGCGTGCCAAAACGCAGCAGCGTCACAATTAGATTAGATGACAAATTATTGCACATTTCAATTACGGCCAACAACTTGTCGCCAGCGGTGAAGTCAACTGAACTGGACACTGCACTTGAGCAACACTGAGTGCCAACCATTATGCCTATCGATCGAGTGGCCGTTCCACAGCCACAGCTTCAGTTGCCCCCTTGTGAATGTTGTGTAATAATTTAATGATACAGGAAGCACTCGCAAACATGCTCAAATGATCAATAAAAATGTACAAGAACGATGAGGAGCCAACTGCAATGCTTGCAATATCCAAAAGAACTTGTTGGATTAGCCGCAAGCAGCGGCCCGTCGCTTGTTGTTGTTGCTGTTCCAAGACATAAAACGGCAGTGGCAGCAGCAACAGCCAGAGCAACAGCTACAGCAACAACAACAATGCTGGCGCGTGCCAATGACGACAAGCTCCAGCTGCAGCAGCTTCAGCTTCGACTCTGTGGAATGTGCAATCGACAATCGGCAATCTTGGCTATTGCCAATGCAATGTAGATCTCTTGCATCTCAAGTCCGTCCGTCCAACAGTGGGAAAAACAGCGAGAACTTTTTTAAAATTATTTTACAAACTGAACACAAGACACACTAAATGTTTCGTTCTACAGCGATATTTAGGGGAAAACACCAAATATACTTGCAAAAAACTATTATTATTTTGGCTTTAACATTTGTTTTATTTGAATTAAACGCAGCTATTCTAGCGATTATTCCCACGGTGCGTCCGCTTCTCCCCTACCAACAAACGCCTTCAACGAGGCAAACAGACTTCTTACTCGTAATTTTGAGAGGAAAATGAATGCAATTCTTTGCGAGTGTCACAGTTGGCGCCAAGGCGTTCCAACGGACCATGTGCACTGATAAATTTGACTGTTTATAGTTTCAGCTGTATGTGTGTGTCTTTATGTGTGTAAGTGTCTTTAGGTTTTTATCTCGAATGTCCAAGTGTGCGTACGCAGTTGATTATGAGGATAATTAGAAAAATTTAAATCGTTTATAGGAACATATGATGTTATCACAGGCATTTTTATTTATCCTATAGAGCCGTAAACTTTGTTTTAATATATATTTTTGTTAAGAAACCGAGATGAGATTTTTACAAACTCACTAATATATAATTACCTTTAATTTAAAATCGAAATGATTTAGCCAGCTGCAATGGAGTCCAATGTCTGAATGGCTTAACTTGTGTTGAGGATCAGTATATGATGCCGCATTGTATAACATGCAAAATCGATTGCCCATGGGATGATGATGTGAGTGGATCGTACGATCTGGATAGTGATGAGGAGGCATCAATTCATAAGGAGAGTGCGGTGTGCGGTGTCGATGGCAAGACTTACAGGAGCACTTGTGATATAAATCGTATGATTTGCCAAATTGGACGATCCATTGCTGTCGCATACCCGGGACCGTGTCGAGGTATGTAACTTGTAATTTGTAATTCGTATTTTGATGATTGATAAGCTTCTAAACTCAATCAAATTAATTGAAAGTCTGGTGCCGTTTTACTGGTGGCTTGGCAAATTATTGCCAGCAGTTGCAGTAGTTGTTGTTATTGGTCTGAAATGCTGCTTGTTGCTGTTCCTATTGCTGTTGTTGTTGTTGGTAACGTTAGCGGCTGCGCAAATTTAACAACAATCAACGCAAAACCGCAATTTTGCATTTGATTGACTTGACTTGCCTGAAGTTTCAAGTCAACTACCAACCACAAGTTGTTGTCATAGCTGTTGCTGTTGTTGTCGCACTGTCGTCTGCAACAACTGTCGAGCCATATTAAGTTGCTCTCGGTGTTTGTTGACTGAAATTGCTACATTTGCTTATACGGCTCCATGATTGCCAGCTATTTGATTAGCCAGTTGCTGTCGTTGTTGCTCATTCAGCTGCAGCTGCAGCTGATGTTGCTGTCGCTGTCAGTATTGCTCTACATTGACAACAACGGCGATGCGTCTCTCGGCATAATGCATGCTTATTAATTTTGTGGTTACAATGCGATTGATCAACTTCGATTTCCAATTAATTACATGCAAACAGACGCTGCCGCTGACCGCCTACAATCTGATGTTACTGCTGCTGCGGTTGCTGTTTCGATTGTTGTTGCTGCCGCCTTGGTGTCAGTCTCCGACACCAATTAAAGGCATGGCGGGTGTTGCATTCTCGCGCGCTATATTCACACATATAGTACATATCTGGCCAAAATGACAGACGACTGACTGAATGACTGACCAAACTGGTTTAGTGTGTCAGAGGCGGCTGCCGGCTGCAATTGCGAGCTAATTGCAGTGTTTTGTTGCAAATTACAGCCTGTAATTAATGTAAGAAAATATAACAGCAACCAAAACTACCTAAGCCAAGCAGCTGCTCACTAAAATTTTCCCCTTACAAACGCTGTTCTCAATAGTAGCTTTGTGCATTGCCTATCTGTTAATTCTCTTTAATTAGCATAAGACAAAATTACTGACTCTTATAAGGAATTATGAGGTGTAGTTAATATAGTTGGATAGGGCTCGAACTTCTAATGGGATTACTTTAGTATTATTACCACGGAACAAGTATGTTTATATAACTCTTTGCTTTGACTGGCCCATTGTTTGGGCTGTTTTGGCTTTTTAAATTGTGTGTATCCCTTGTTGTCGCTCCTCGGCCTGTAAGTCAACGCCGCCACATTATTCACACCACACGCAATGTCAATATGTACACCTCAGTATAATGTATGAGCAAAACCCGCCCCATTCTTGACATGCGCAAGGCGGTAGCCAGGTTGAAAAGGCAGCCAAGCGGCGCAGCCGCAAACGCCATGCAGACACACACATACACACACACATCCATATGAAAATCGACTGGAGACTTGGCAACAATGTTGCAGAATGCCTTGAGGGCATTGTTGCGCACAATTGCTTACAGCAGACAACTGGATGCGGTGGCAGATGCAAATACATACAGTGACTCCCAGCTTATTTGACCCACCACTCTTACATATCACTAATTTTAAATGAATTTATCTTTGGCTTATGCAAATTATTAGCATTTTATTTTTTACATATTATTTATCTTATTAAGCAATAATTCAATTTAATAAAAATGTAGTAGATCAAATAAGCTGTGAGCCAATGTTTGTAGATATCCGACAAAGAAAAAGATGACGGTGTGTGAAAGGTTTACCGACAATGGCAATGATTCTCATTGTTATTGTTCTGCACTAAACGAACGCTTAACTCGAATGGTCCCATATGCATACAGGCCCACATGCAAAGGATGCTATGACATGAGAGAAAAGAAGCATTTACACTTTTTCCTTGTTTTCACTGGAAGGGGTGAACTATTCGCAATGATCCTTTAGATCATTCTTCAGATAAATCTGTAAAGATATTCATCTCAATATTAATTATTTTTTACAAATATCAACACTTTTACTGCTCCCATTTACAAGGCGACGCACCCCGATGCACTTGTTGATTGTGATGGATAAGTGAGGCTTGGCAGCATGACTGCGCCAGCTGATAATGCCGTCACAATGCAAGCCAACTGTAATTTGTTATGTCGACGTGGTTTAATCAACTCCAGCGGCTGCCAACGCCCGTCCATCCGGTTTTTACAGCCAGCAGCGGCGGCAGCAGACGCGTCTGATACGCTGCTGTTGCTGTTGGCGGGCGGAACTTATTGCAACATTGTGTGGCATGGCAAAAGATTCGTCGTGGTCGTGGGTCATATATGCGTTGCCGTCGCAGTTGCTAGTTTTCAATGTCTGGCCATTTTGGTATTGCGTGTTGTTTAAGGTGATTTTAATACGATCGTAAACTTCAGCCGGCCCAGACGCAACAGGCGCTGAGCCAGACAAAAGTGACGTCGTCGTTGGACGGAGTACATGGAGTACATGAGTAAGGGGCAAGGGAGGGGCCTGAGGGTACAGAGGCGGCCAAGGAGACTGAACCGCACCGGGACTGGACAAGCAGTTGCAATCACAGAACCTGCGTCGCCTTCTTCATCTTCATCGTCGTCGCGAAAATCGCGTTTTTAATGGCTTGAACGTGTAGTCATATTTCTTAGGGAAACACTCCAAGGCGTTGGATGTGTGTGCGTGTGTGCATGTCAATGTTGCCAACTTTTGACAAGTAAAAAAAGTGTTCTTAGCAAGAAGAAGCTAAAAAAAAAACGAAATTTTCAAACAAGAAATCAGAAAAGACTTTTGTTCTTAAAATATTTTTAAAATGTTGTGAAATAAAGATGCTTTCTCGCATTTCAATTTATAATAAAGTCAGATTTGACGGGAAAAACACTGTTTTGGCAACACTGCTGCAAGCGGTTGTTCTTGTGGCCGGTTCTTTTTGGGGTCTTATAGGCTCGATCGCGACGCAGCAAATATTTATGTGAAAGCACACAGACACACGAAAACCACAAACTTACTAACCATAAAGATAAAATGCTCAATAACACACGCACATGGACATATACGTATGTACAGCGAGAGTTATGCACGTTTATGCACACATACATATATTTATGCATTATTTAATCAGATGAGGACACAGACAAAAATTAAGTGGCAGAGCAGACAGAAACAGTAACAGAATAGCAGACAGAGCAGCAGGCGCAGGAACAGAAGTTGGCTTATTAAAAAAGCAAGAGCTTCATGCCAAGATCATCAGGCAATTTGGCTACCAAACACGTCGAACATACACATGCACTCATTTGGGCTAAAAGCAAAAGTGAATAATTGTTAATGATCTTAATTTATTTAATATCCGGCTACCGTGCAACATCTTGCGCTGAATGTTCTTCAGAATTTAACGCCCAACTATCCGGGGTCATCGCATAAAGTACAATATAATAAATGAAACGAATACAAATATTCAATCTGTGAATTTAGATAAGATATCTAAGAAAACAAAAAAGTTGTTCATACTAAAGGATAATTTCCATGATGAATTTGTCTCAGCTATGTTGTATAAGAATTTCAGTCTCCTTGCTTTTACCGTTTGGACTCTATAATTCACACGTATGAGGTATCAACCTGCTTGTTCCATTTAAGAAATCTCAGTCAGCCAGCTTAATAGCCACAGCAACAGCTGCCAAAGCTCGCATGCTTTTCCGCCAGGACATTAAACCTGCAAACCTGAAATGGCCAGACATAAAATACAAAAAATCAGTAAAGAAACTTAAACTTAAGTCAAGGAGAGCTGCTTTCAATGCTCGTAAAACGTTTTTGTATTTTTCAGCGGACCACGTCACCTGTACAGACATCAAGTGTGGACCGAAGGATACTTGCCTGGTCGACCTGCAGACGCACCTGCCGCGCTGCGTCTCCTGCCGATACAAATGCTCCCGCAAGCAACAGCGACCGGTGAGTAACAAGCCGTGTTGGCAATAAACTAAAGAAAGCATTATTTTAATATTCGCAATTTGCGATTTTATAGCAATTCCGGGTGGATAAAATCTGTGGCCACAATAATCACACGTATAACTCGTGGTGCGAGATGCGCAAGGATTCCTGCGCCACAGGATACTTCATTGGCGTTCGGGCAACGGGCGTCTGTTAGATCAAATTAGCGAAATACATATACTTATTATAAATCACACTAGCATATATAGCGCATTTCTCCATGTAGTTCCAGCATCCAAAGATTCTCGTTGTGCGTAATAAGCATATATACATATACATACATATACATACACATACCTATATACATACATACATACATCGCAAAGTATTAGCGCATTTCCGTTATTAACACCATCAACATTAGTAGCAATAATAACAAAACAACGACATCAACAACTTTAACATACTTATTACAACCAGGGACCGTAAACATTGATCATTTAGAAAAATATATTGACTTAGAATAGAATGACATCATAATAATGATAATTAAAACAATTTTTGCCGTCATTTTTAAATTTATAAAAATCGGACCATAACCATTTCATTTGGGGTGAAAAATTAAAATTTGCAAATCATTATCATAATCATTATAATCACTATTCCTGACTTTTATTTTTTTTTCTCAAAATTAAACTCACTGGTTTTGTTCAGAATATATCTCTAGTTTATTATTTTGCTTTTCGTGGTTCCTTATATAAGGGAATGCAACAATTTTGAAAAAAAAAAAGGCAAAAATTAAAATTGAGTTCTGTTTTGAGCATAAAATATAATTATATAATTTATAGAATATAACTTATAATGCTTTCGGTCCCTGATTTCAACAATTCTTATGTAAATCGCCACACATTTATTGTGGCAAAAGAAAACCACATATCTTAAGAGGCTTTTGTATTAAATATTAAACTTATTCTTAATTAATTTATACAAGTTGGTTGGCACGCTCATCTTGTTCACGATTTGCTTAGATATTAGAGCTAAGCGAATGTATTTTAATTATTTATTACTCGAAATATACATGTAAATGTAATTTTAAAAATATATTTTTCTTTTAAAATTTTGTATTTTGTTTATGAGTGAAGCTACATTAATTAATTGACTGATAGCTTAAACTTATAAAGCAAGATCTTCTAATTACACAGTAGGTATACGATTGTATACCATTATCTTTATATATACAAGACATATATGTATATGATCATAAAATGTATGAGTAATTGTTTATTAAATGTGTTTCAAACTAATCGCTTATCAATCGCTTTCATCGGATAATACGAAAATATCATTGGCCCTATGATATCGTGCTTGTGTAATCTTTAGATTGGCTAATTTGCGCTTGTCCACGGATTGAGAGGCACTGGCCACCAGTGGCTCATTGCTTCCCAGTCCGCTGGTGCCTTCATTGGCCACCACATTGATCTAGTGACAAGAAAATTACAAGTTGAGATTAAAATTAAAATTATATTACTGGAATTACTCACAGGTGTAAGCAGACCCTGATTGCTTTTGCCTAAAGTGTCGCCCTTTTGCCAGCCCAATTTACTTAGCATTTTGAACCCCTTGTTTGAGCTGGCAATCTCGCTAGAATTCAAAGTCAAATTAAAGTCAATCATAGTCGGATGTGATAGAGCTGCAATCGTTTTAAAACTTACGTGTGCACACAGGCGACTTCGGTTTTTTCCTTATCCGTGCTGCTGCCCACCTTTATTCGTCTTTGGGCACTGCGATCATTATAATTCGGATTCGAATTAGCTTTCGTTTCCAAGAATTCTGCGGGAACAATGAAGCATTTAGTAGACGTAATTTATATAATTTTTATCATACGAATTGCGAATATTTATATTCAATACGAATGGTTTGCATATTACTTACTCTCATTCTCCAGGCCGTACTTCTTTTGAAGTTTCTTTAGCTGCTCCTTGTGGGACAGTACATTAGATGTGGATGCTATTGCTGTGGATGCCGGCACTGTCGTCTCAATCAGTAAGCCCGGCTCACACAGTCCGCAGGTGCTGTTGCCTTCGTGTATGTGACAAAGTAACTTGGTCTGACCAATGCCAATAACACTGCCGTGCACCAGATCCTGGCCTGTCTCGCTCGTCATTCGTGCGCCATTTAAAACGGAGCCATTGCGGGAGCCCAAATCGCGACATTTGTAAACCCCTTGCTTGGTGTCATAGTGGAAATTCAAATGACACTTGCTAACATTCACATCCGGTATGATAACGTCGTGTGCTCCTTCACGTCCCAGAGATCCGCCCTTGTAGGTTATTAGATGCAGGCTGCCAACTGTCAGTTCTTGGACGTTCGTCTCCTGAACTATGATGCGAAGCGAGGGTGGATACTTCTTAGCAATATCTGCAGTTATGAATAAAGCAGACGGTTCACAAAAATTATCAAGTTAAGAGACAATGTGCGTGCGACAGACAAAAACGCGAATTTCTTAAACACCTTGAAAGCGGCCGGAGGCCTTAAAGATAGGGACACCATTGTTGTTGTCACTGTTGTTGCTGCTATCGTTATCGCTAGAATCGGAGCTGGAGCTGCTCGATGATTGCGACAGCTCGCCGTCTTCCACATCGTTAGCTTTGCGAGACCTCTTTCGGGTGTCCTCTTTAATTTTATCATCATACTTATCCTCATCGTCGCTGTCCCGATGCTTGTGTCGTTTCTTCGACTTGTGACGATGTTCCTTCTTGTGCTTCTTCTTGTGCTTTTTCTTGGCCTTGCGTTTGCTTTTCTCCGCACGTTCCTTGACCTTTTGCTTTTCAGCCTTCATCTGCTGCAATTTCTTGATGTCTGTTATCACTCCGCCCAGCTCATCGAAAGCAACATCAATGTCCTGGACATCAACATCATCACCATCAGGCATCGATTCGGTTTTGCCGGCCGCAGCAGCATTTGCCTGAAACCAGCGAGAAGAAAAGAAATCCGCGTTTTTATCACACATTCTGGGTCTCAACTCTTACCTAATGCATTGCTACGCATTTGGTCTATGCTTAGTTTGCGAAAATCTGCTAATAGTCTACTACAACGCTGCGCACACTTGTAATTACAAGGAAGGAGGAGGAAAAGAATCATGGTTAATCATGTGGTATCGTAGAAGCGTCCACCCTTTTCCCCTCCACTCACCTGCACCTGTGCCTGCGAGTGAAACTCGTACGAGTCCTTAGCCTGATCGTAGCTATAGTAGCAGCCCGTGTTTCCGTCGTAGTAAAGCCCATATTCCTAGTGAAACCGATGGATAAATGTATAACCAGGGATTAAAACCGTAACAACATTGTAAACAGAGATTAAAACTTTATGCCGTAATCGAAACCAAGCTTGTTTACTATACCGAAATCGAAAAACAGCAAGAACAATATTCGGTTTGATCAATTGTTAAATTCAATTAGGTTTTTAAGTGTAATAACTAAATATTAATTTGAATATTGATCTCATTAAATAAATTGTTTTTTATTTTTAATAAAAAATTTATGCTTAAATGTTAATATATTTAATTATTTTTTTATAATCTCTAAAAGTACAACTAAATTCAATATTTGTATCGGCTTGATACCTTGAATATAAATATTCTGAATTTTGAAACTAGCAATATATTTGTGTGCATTGATGTTACTGATAACCTACAAAAGTCTCAAAACTGCACACTGCACGGCACGCCATAAAGATTACGTTGTTGTAAATCATATTTACCGCATTATAGTAGTAACCCGTCTTGGGATCATAGTACATGCCCGACGTAGGCTCATAGACGAAATTATTTAGGTTCTCGGCGTGCTTGGCTGCCTGACGCATTTCATCCACAAAGCTGAATGCATCAGTGGCCGAAACTGAAATGAAAAGGAAAACATTGAATTACATATTGTCAAACTATAAATTTAAATTACAATAAAAAATAAACACGAATGTAAAAGTTCAATATAAAATATAAGTTACAAATTTATAATATGTAAAATGTTCTGTAAATCGTCATTAAGTTATTGTTTTTAATATAGGTGCAAGTAAACATAACGCTATCAGCAACTAAATCATTATCATGGTCAATCGTCTTACATCATGATCATGCCCCTTCAACCTTAAACCTTTAACGGAATGCGGCGCCAATCTATCGCATTAGCAGAAGGCACGTTGACGCACACACTGAGCGTTTTATGATTCTGTTATAATAAAAAGTACAATAAAATGCATACGAATGCTAAGAACACTGAGCGGATGTACTTCTTAACTCTAGGTTGATATTTTGATAACAAGATGTTGTACTTTCGCGCAGACTTAGAGTTTTTGGATTGTTGTGGATGTTGTTGAAATGCTTCCCATTTATCAATAGTATAATTTTGTTTTTAGATAAATTG
Organism: Drosophila limbata; assembly: GCA_963924055.1. Classification (NCBI taxonomy): domain Eukaryota; kingdom Metazoa; phylum Arthropoda; class Insecta; order Diptera; family Drosophilidae; genus Drosophila; species Drosophila limbata. Next base: position 25,005,242 of record OZ001355.1, read on the forward strand.
CTGATTTTTTTAAGAAACAAAGTTTATAGCCTTAAGGTACAGTTAATATTATTTCCATACGTTGGTGTTTAGCATACACAGCGAATTCTTACATAGTTTTAACACATGTAGACTAAACGAAGGTGAATTTTGTTGTTATTTTATAATTGATGCCCAGATTGCACAGTTGCTACTGCGTCTGGGAAATGGCAATAGAAATGAATAGGAATTTTGAGCTTATTCTTATCAAGTGCAGCACAAGCCACTGACGACGACGACAACGTCAGTGATAGAAGCGGACGCATTTGGCAGGTGCCTGGTTAGTCGTTACTCATTGTTCGAAGCAGTCGGTTAGCAAGAGTTTTTTTCAATTACAATTAGGGCAAAATGATGGACGTGGAGGTGCGAGAACTTATGCAACCCTTTCTGTTGAGCGATTATCAGGTACAAGAGGTGTACAGTCGCTTTTGCAATGAGATCAGCAAGGGTCTAAAGCGTTCCACACACGCGCAGGCAAACACAAAATGCTTTCCCACCTATGTCCATGAGTTGCCCACTGGCAATGAGATGGGCAAGTATCTGGCTCTAGATTTGGGCGGTACAAATTTCCGAGTACTACTCGTCACACTCAAAGGTCATCACGATGATACGGTGGAGTCACAGATTTACGCAGTGCCCAAAGATCTGATGGTTGGACCTGGCGTGGAGCTATTCGATCACATTGCCGAGTGTCTGGCCAAGTTTGTGGAAAAGCACGAGATGCGCAATGTCCAACTACCGCTGGGATTCACATTTTCCTTTCCTTGTGTGCAGTTGGGCCTCAAGGAAGCGATGCTGACGCGCTGGACCAAAGGATTCGATTGTCCCGGTGTCGAGGGGGAGGATGTGGGCCGCATGCTGCACGAAGCTATTCAACGTCGTGGCGATGCGGATATAGCGGTTGTGGCCATACTTAATGACACCACGGGCACGCTCATGTCCTGCGCCCATCGTAATCCTGAATGCCGTGTGGGCGTCATTGTGGGCACCGGGTGCAATGCCTGCTATCTGGAACATGTGGAGAACGTGGAATTGTTGGAGCACCAGTTTAGGCGAGGCCATCAACGGGTCATTGTTAACATTGAGTGGGGCGCTTTTGGAGAGAGTGGACAACTGGACTTTGTTCGTACCGAATTCGATCACGAGGTTGATCGCAAATCAATCAATCGCTCCGAACAGCTTTTTGAGAAGATGACCTCGGGCATGTATCTGGGAGAGCTTGTGCGTCTTGTGTTATTGCGCGCCATCGAGCGGAATATCATATTCAAACTTAGCCCGAAACGCAAAGAATATGTTGCCACTTTGCAGCATAAAGTCCACATATATGAGACGAAGCATATTTCTGAGGTCGAGAGCGATTCATTTCCTGAATTTCTAAACACACGTCGCATTATCAAGCAGCTTTTTGGACTGGAGAAAGCTTCCGTGGAGGACTGCCAGAAGTTTAAATACATCTGCGAGTGTGTCTCTCGTCGTGCTGGGACTTTGGTGGCCATTGGCATCAGTGGTTTAATCAATCGCATCAATGATCGCAAAGTTGTGGTCGGTATCGATGGCTCCGTGTATCGGTATCATCCAAAATTCGACGCTTACATACGCGAAACGATGCACAAGTTGGTCAAATCTGATAAGCAGTTTGACATCATGTTATCTGAGGACGGTTCCGGGCGTGGAGCAGCACTTGTCGCCGCCGTAGCCAGCAAAGCTAAATGAAACTTCATCAACTATACATTTACTTTTTCATACATATATCAGAAACGTTGTTCTCATACCATTTGATATCCATAATTAAAATGATTTTGTTGTGTACTCACGTTCCTTATTGACCGACTCCTCTTCTTCTTCATTATTCTGCTCATTTCCTTCGCTCTTAAGTGCTTCACTTTCCTTCTCTTTGACTCTCTTTGATTCCTGTTTTAGCTGCAATGGAAAAAGTAGAGCACATTAGTTGTGCGTTCGGCAAAGAAGTACTCACATATGTATGTATATATGAAAACATTCATTCTCCTCACAAAGTGTCTCAGTTTCTTCTTATATATTGCTATTTTGTTGTCGTATTTCCTTATAATTCCATGCAATTTCTCAATGTAGGAGTAAAGCTGCTTTTGCTCGAGAGCCTCCACGTCTTGCATAGTTTTCAACTCTATATAATCGTGTGTCGAAGCTTCCTCGGCTGCATAGGATGCCTGAGCGGCACTAGCCTCCAACGCCGACATCTTAGCAAGTAATTTGCGGTTTCCAAGAGCGCAACTGTTTTAATTATTCGAATTTGTGTGCTTAGCTGAATATTAACAATGCCTTGTTTTCGCTGAATTAATTTTTTTAATGTACGATATGTACACACTGAGTTCAGTTAAATTTTGCGTTTGCAGCCAACTTCACGCCATTGTAGGATTTGCGCACAGCTGACTTCACTCAAATGTGAAGAATTTAAATACTTGAAAATAATCAAACCACCAATTCTAACATATTTTGTTATACTATAAGAATTTTGATGCAGTCTTATTTGAAACAAGTATCTTTATTGCGCTTATATTGTAAATAATGTACTTAGGCTATGAGCTGGTATTTTTCCTGGTCACTCAGCATACCAAACGGTATGAGATATATCTGCCAGCTGTCTCTGAGGAGCGAATAATCTTGACAACCTGACCACGTTTGAGGCCGAAATAGCGCGCCACGGGATCACCCGCTTGGATGCGCATCAACATGTTCTCCTTTAGCTTGTAGCGACTAAGTAGTTCCTGTTTCTCCTCCGCAGTCATTACAACATGTTCTGGCACCAGCTCATGCTCCGTAATATTGATCAGTAGCTCCGATTCCAAAAACTGCTCGAGAATGTACTTGGGTGCCATGTCAACCAGAGATTGCTTGGCCGAAGGCGTCATACCGCCTTGCACTACGACGATGGCGCGGTGAATATTCTCCTCCTGCATACGTGTGCAGTACGTTTTGATGGTTTTGATACCAATTTTCGGTTCCTCTGGGAAGAAGACAAACATCTGATCGGTGGGATCATCGTTGTGGGCCACCAACACAATCAAGTCCGAGCGTGAGGGACGCTTGTCACTCGGTTTGTCGCCGAACATCTCTTTGAACTGTTCCAATGTCTGGTCCAATTCATCCTGCGTTACGAGGTAACCACGATCATGACTCAGTTGCATGATGGTCTTGCGTATTCGCCACAGTTTGTACGTTTCCGCTTCGTCATCCATTATTTATAATTGAGTTTTAATAATTTTTACCTTAGCACGCGGAGTTCTTATTTTGGGAATAGTAAAAAAGTGTGACCAGCACTTGTTTGGGATAAAATTACCGCTTCTGCAAAATACCGATAGCACACAAGTTCAGTGTTGCCATCTAAATTTTTAGCATTAGCAGTGATGTCAAACATTTTCTGGGAAAAAAAGACAAAACGGCAAAAGAAAAAAGGGGAAAAAAGGGAAAACTAAAAACAAGTCAAAAAAACAGGCTAAATTATTTTCCTATTTTCTTTTTTTAATTTAAAAGTTTTAAACCATCTTGATTAATTTTTCCTCGGCATTTTCTTTGTCATTGAAAATTTTTTAATATGTACATTTATCTAAGTTTCAAAATAGCATTTAACGCTTCTATTTCAACAAACTAACTTGGCTTAAAACCATCTCTGCTTCTGCCTGCATTCGACCATGGCAACGATAGAAGAGTAAGAGCGACAGTGGCCACTTCTGAAATAGGGCCTGCAGAGTCTCGATATTTGTTTGCTTCGGAAAGAGTGTCTCGCACTCTCTCGGCGGACCTGCACTCAGGGTCTTTAAATCAAATTGAGTAGGCATCAGAAATGATGACCGACCACCCTTATTAAATAGATATTAACAAGCGCCTGCTCCCCTGTGAGCTGTGTAAGTTTTGCCTTATGAAAAATGTTGCACAACTTCTTTGCCCATTTCGAGTTTATGGATGCTGAAGCTCTCAGAAGCTGAACAAGAACAAGAAGCTGGTCAAGAAACTGGCTAAGTCTTATGACACCTTCTTGGTCTCCGAGTCTTTGATCAAGCAGATCCCACGTCTCTTGGGCCCCGGTCTGAACAAGGCTGTCAAGTTCCCTGGTCTTCTGTCCCACCAGGAGTCGATGCTGGGCAAAATCGAAGAGGTCAAGTCCACCATCAAGTTCCAGATGAAGAAGGTTCTGTGTCTGTCCGTTACCGTTGGACACGTTGGCATGAAACAGGATGAGCTCTCCCAGAACGTCAGCTTGTCGATCAATTTCTTGGTCTCCCTGCTGAAGAAGAACTGGTAGAACGTACGCTCCCTGCACATCAAGTCATCGATGGGCCCAACACAGCGTCTGTACTAAATTCTGTACCATGTTGGACTTAACAATTTTAGAAACAAATAAAATTACATTGTAATGTATGTGAATCGCTTGTATGTATTTTGTGGTAGAATGTCTATTGGAATCAAATACTTCGTAGATTTCATAGTTGTCTAGTTATTACAAAGATTTTTCTATAGTTGCGAGCTATATTTCAGTAGAGCTAATGGTGCGGGCCAGGAAGTCGCGTACTTCCAAGGCTCGATCTACATCCTCGCTGGTGTCTTGTTGAGGGACGATTGGTGGAGACCTGAACCTTGATACGTCCACGGTGTTGCCCCACTCGAGCATATGGGGCTCGCTCAGCTCTTCCAGAAGACAGGATCGGAGAATTGCTGCAGCAGCCACGGACGTAGGGGATAGTTCTGATTAACGGGCGCCAGCGGGCTGGCAGCTGTGACAGTGGATTTGGTGGCTCTGCAAACATGGGCTCCATTCGCAGAGTTGGCAGGAAATCAGAATCACTTTTGCCCTTCCCCCGCAGCGGAATGCAGCACACGCCAAGGACACCAACGAGCGCTGCGGGCATGTTGCATTCCCTTTGGAGTCCTGCCACCACATTCACGCAGTCCGCATCGCTCTGTGGCAGCAGACGGAGAGCTTTGCCCAAGTTGGTCATTACTGCATTGCAAAACACCTTTAGGCATTTGATAGTACGGGCTCGCGGCAGTGCAAACTGCTCCGATATGATTGAGATGCGTTCTCCACTGGCCAGAAAGTACAGCGCCAATCCCACGCATTTCTCGGCAGATATTCTATCCAAATGGACAGACGTTAGCTCTGCAGATATTTGATCCAAATGGGCAGACGTTAGCTCTGGAACGGTGCGTAGGGTGGGCGCCAAATGGCTGCAGAGCGACTTGAAAGTGCTGCGAGTCACATGTAGACTGCTAAGGAACTCCTCATCGCTGTATTGTGTCCTCTCAGAACTGCGTTTGGTTAACGGTCACAAATTGCGACTCGGCTTGGTCCCGATGGGGATCATCATGGACATGGATGTCCGGGTACGGCTGGGTATCTTCCGCGCTGTCCAACTGGGCGTGCTTCATGCGTAGCATGGCAAACATGTGCAGGTATCTGAACTGCAGCTCAATCATCTGCTGCATAAAAAACGAACGCAATTGTTTAAAGCGTCGTCGTGAACGCCGCTGACGACGCCTTCTGTTGGTTATCACCGTCTGTTGCACGTGCCGCACATGCAGCTTTATAAGCATGGCGATTTTCTGCTTGCGCTGCTGCAAAGCTGTGTCTGCGCCTGTCGAATCGTCATTAAGCAGTTTGTACATTGCATCATTTAAATCGTTGTTTATTAATTTTAGTCCTGCATCCACGGTTGCCACAATTGGCGTTTTTGCGCCAAAACAGGCTCTATTTTGTCCTGTTGGCGCAATGGCACTTATTTTTTCGAATTGGCTGATTTTTTCATCAGTTCAGAATTACGAATTTATATGTTTATTCAGAAATCAACAACTTTGTTGACCGAGGTTGGCTTGGGTTTAATACACGAGTATGTTGTATGTTGCATTGTTTACACATGACGTGCGCTCATGAGCAGCGCCGCTATCACTTTCTCTCTCTCTCTCTCTCATTGTCACAAAACAAACGCACGCACTCACGCCATTAAACACCAAAAGCTAGCCGCACCAGTCACTCCAGTGTGCTGCAAAGCGTCCTCTCTCGCTCTCGCTAAACGCAAAACGTTTTCTGCGTCCATCTACTTGCTATGTTAGCGTTTTTTAATACTGAAATGTTAAATGATAAGTTCGCTGCAGCTCCGCTGTTAAGCAACAGAGTTCTGTTAAGCATATTAACAGAGAAGAGTGCCACTGTTAAGTTAACAGTGTTGCAATGTTAATTAACCTGCATCCATATTTTGACGTTACAGTGTGACCGTATCCGGCCCACACGAAAATACTTGGACGCGCCGGAGAAAAAATACCAAAAGCAAAGCACTATCGATAAATTAAAATCAAATTTCTCGAAGAACAGAGTCTTGTTATCGAATTGTCTAGGCTCGCTCGGCGCTTTTATTAAAATATTAAGCATTTATTTTAACGTTTCTAAAGCAAAGTGCCTTATAGAACACATTTAACTTTAACAGCTAGTATCTATTATTTCGCAGAAATGGCAATGCATTTTATTTAAGAGCTGCGAACTTGTTTTTTTTTTAGCTGCGTCGCTGTTGCTGTTGCTTAACATCGCAGCAAGCGGTGAAATTTGTTGTTTTGTTGCCACAAAAGAACGCGAATGCTTTAATTTTTGTCAACAAAGTAATTTAAGAAGAAGAAAAAATGTACGCGGGGGTTGTTAATGAGAATGAGGATTCGGCTTTGCACAAGGAACTTATTGAATACGCGACAGCTTCATTCAGATTGCTGTTCATTCAGGATGTTTCCGTCTTTGCGGATTTCCAGTCAACTACCAGCGAATTCGAAGATCTGTCGACAATGGAGCTGAGTGCAATTGTTTTAAACGACATTTTGCCAAGGATACATTTGTACCAGTTGACGGAAACAATAAAAAGGCGATTGAAATTCTTGGATCTAAATCCAGGCTTTCGAAGAACTCCCCAAGGATATCAATATGCCCCAGAACACATGGGAGCATCATTTGCTTTGACGCCAACATGCGATTTCAATTTCGCTGAGCGACTGCCTCAACTGCTGGTGAGTTCAAGTTCGAATCCACATCCAATTGTTCATAATACCCTTGCTGAAGATATTATTATTTTGTCACAAAATATGTTGCTCTTTGAATTTTGTTGTTATGGTGTATGACTAAATTTGGTTAAGAGCTGTGTAATATATCAGAACGATCTTTCGAAATTGAATGCTTTGAAAGGGTATCAAATCTTCGGCTTGACGAAGTTAAAACTTCTATCTTGTCATTCGAATAATGGTGATAATTTGTTGTCTCAACAGTCGACGCAAGGAAATCGACGAGTAGAGAAGAATTTCAGGTTAAATGCACCGACTCGAGACAAAGGCAAAGGCGAATCGCACACAATGCTCGTCGATCCCGATGCAGTGCCGCACACTTCCAAGTTTCAACTCAGCTTAGACATTGCCACACTGCTCTCGGCCATGGTATCTACCGATCTGGAGCTGTCTTCGACCCAGCTGCACGATCTACATGAAATCCGAAGACGATTGCGACGCGCCAAGCAATCCTTCGAGGACAATGGCAGGATGCTGCCCTACCGAAATAATCTTGAGCTTCTAACTAATCACATCTCAACGTTCGAAAAACTAAAAACGAAATTGTGCAGGGCATTAGCTAATTTTTAGATTGCAAAATTATTAAGAAGGTAATTTTTAAGAAAATACTTACTACTTAATTAATTACTTAATAATTACTACTTCTTTACTAAATCCTTTTTTAGGTTCATAAAACAGTTAAAAAAATGAAATAACAAGATTATTTGAGTTGAAATATTTAAAAAAAAAATTTAAGTTATTTTATGCCACTTTTTGTCGAAATAATTACGTGTGTTGTTATAAAAACCAAATTTAAAAATGGCCCTTTTATTGTAAATTAAATATTAACTCAACGCAACAGGTAGACAGGTAGGTAGCAGTGAGGTCAAACATTTTCTGAAAAAAAAGACAAAACGGCAAAAGAAAAAAGGGAAGAAAAGCTGAAAAACTAAAAAACAAGACAGAAAAACAGGCAAAAATTATTTTCCTATTTTCTTTTTTTAATTTAAAAGTTTTAAACCATCTTCAATAATTTTTTCCTCGGCATTTTCTTTGTCATTGAAAATTTTCTAATATGTACATTTATCTAAGTTTCAAAATAGCATTTAACGCTTCTATTTCAACAAACTAACTTGGCTTAAAACCGTCTCTGCTTCTGCCTGCATTCGACCATGGCAACGATAGAAGAGTAAGAGCGAAAGTGGCCACTTCTGAAATAGGGCCTGCAGAGTCTCGATATTTGTTTGCTTCGGACCAAAATTTTGACGTATTTTGAACACTCTCCCATTTTATGACGTGAATTTTGGCGTACTGGGTAACTGTTTTCGTCTTTATATCGATTCCAATTTCAAAAAGTTCCAAAATTGGCAGTATAGTATCCTTTTCGGATTCAATTTATTTAAATCTAAAAAAGGCCAGATTTTCGTATAGATGATGTTTGACATTTTTACCGACCAGACAAATCTATCCGAAAAAAGGCAAATTTGGCATCACTGATTATCAGGGCTGCCAGCTGTCTTGGGCTGCCAGCTGTCTTGGGCTGCCATCGTTGACAAGGTCATAGAGGTGGAGGGAGAACCATCGATGTTTTCGATGTTTAAAAATTAATGTTGGGCCAAGGCTGTCACACAGTTGCAACTTTTTGTGTGTTGCTTTTGTAATTTTTTTTTTTTGAAAATTTGTAAATATTGAAGTAACTCAATAATAATATTTAAAGCGCAATTCAAAAAATCAAAAATATTATTAATTTTCTAAAATAATAAATTTAATTTTAAAATTAGTTGTGGTCACGTAACCCTTCGAGTGGGGAAGATATTAAAAAATTAGTAAAAAAATTCTAAAAAAAAAATTTAGAAAATTTAAAAAGTTATAACAAAACTCCTGTGAAAGTTTCAAAGTTCTAGCTTCAATATTTATTAAAAAAAAGAAATGTTTAAATTTAACTCTTTTTTGCCAATGCAGTCAGCTGATTTATTAGAGGTGTGTCCCGATGCTTCGATGTTTGCAGAACACAAAATTTTTTGAGCACATCTTATTTGTATTAAACATATTTCTCATAATATTTTGAAAGTCTCTCCTTCCAGTGTTTTAGAGGGCCTAATGATCAGTATTGCTTGCTTTTGTTGTATATAAAAATATTCGATAGTGGCCTACCAAACACCGATGGTTCCGATGTATTGCAAGCATCGACGACATGGATGTTTCACTCGATGTTTCTCCACCTCTAGGTCGCCACCTTGTTTTCTTAAAGTTAAATTTAAATTTAAATACTTTTTACGGCGCAGCTTTTGTGAATATCAACTGTATCTCTCTCATCAACAACACAAACAAAGCTGTCACAGATACTACCGTAAATGTTTGTCGAGTCCCGGATTTTCCAAATTTTATTTCAGGGTGATGAGATAGTCACTGTGATTGGCATATGGGCCCGGAAAGCGTTTGCTCAACGGAACTTGAGTTCCTTCTTAAATGTCGGGAACCGTTTGCATCGTAGTTGGAGACTGAAGATGTATTTTTAGCTCACGTTTCGCAACAACATAATGAAAACACTGAGTTTTTCAATATTTTACGTGTAACATTCAATTATGGCCCAGACGACAGCTCATATGTCCAAGTACGACAGACAATGTAGCGATAGATGTTGTTGCTAAGTTGCCCAAGCTTGTAATACCTATACCCTACACACAAATTATTCCAAGCGGTTATTTTTATTATTAATCTTTATTTATTTATTGTAAGAGTGTTAACAGTTCAAACAACTATATAAATTTTAAATAAAATTATTAAATGACAATTAATATTTAAAGGTGCAAAAAAATATGAAAAAGGTATTTAAAAAGCTAAACAATTTACAAGGTATGTTTCAGTCAGAGCTATTCAAGATATTTTTCCGGTAAGGGTGTCCTATTTTATTTGAATTATCATCGGATGACTTTCGTATTAAGGGTACTGGTCTCACGTCCACGGGAACTACCTCAAATGCCACCGCAAATGATTGACAGTTTCTCTAATAGAATATTTGCTGCGCGATGCGTTTTGCAAACTTGTCATAGTTTCCCCAATAACAAATCACGTGGAAAATACGCACAAATATTGCATTTAGTCGTAATGGGAATATTAATGGTTATTCTATTTATTTAGCGCTGACAGAAAATTAAAATAATAATAATGGTAACTCAATTTATAACTTAAAAAAAAATATATAAAAATTATTATTGTAATAAAATTATTAAATAAGTAGTGTAAATTATATATTGAGGCAGCTTATTGTTTTATTTAAATACAAGTTTATTTCCTATTTTCCAGTGCGTTGCTTCTTAGATCAAAATACAATATTATAAATATACCAAACAAATAAAATAAAAAACAAACAATTTATTTTGCATTAGCAATCAGCTGATTTATTAATAAATTTTTCCAATATTTTAGAGGGCCGTATTATCAGGATTGTTGATTTTTTCGGTTGTAGTGACGCTTGAAAATATATTATTATTCTAACCGGCTAAAAGTATGCAATAGAATTTGGTACTGCGAATATCGTAACTTTTGCTAACGCCCCTATTGGCCATAATCGGTAGTTTAAGTTGTTAACAAGTGGAAATTAAGTGGGAAAATTTCTACTATGTTAATTATTTGGAAATGGCGTATGCGAATCCATCTACTGTCAGCCTGTTTCTATATAAAATGTACTAAATGAAGGTAAAGAGAGAAAATAAATCATTCATTAGATGGAATTTAAGTTACTAGCCGCTTTACCATATATATATATATATATATATATATATATATATCCGCACAAACATATTAACTTATAAAAGGTTTGTAAGAAATGCAAATCTAATAAAAATCCACTTTGTGTAAGTATGAAAAATGAATTTCATTCAATATGCAAAAATATTGTGGGCAGTGAGAGAGATAAAAGATATGGTTAAACGCAGTCTGTGGCCGCGTCGTCATCATTATCATCATCATCATTATCAGCGTCATCATCATCATCATTATTAGCATCGACGCTGGACAGCGTCAAGTAAATCTGATCAAAATCATTGATGCAAGAAGCATGAGGAAGTAGCTAAAGCTTCAGCGAAACGTGGTGCATCTTTTAGTGGCGCAAAGTTTTAGCTAAGCTGTTGATAACATTGATGATGATAGCGAATAAAAGGAGGAGGAACAAAGAGAGCAGATGGATAGATAACCGCAGTGATAATGCTTGAAGCCACCGTCTCAGGTGCACCAGCCAATTGCCAAGGACAGACGGAAGGTAGTTCAGTTGCGTGCTCTGCATAGACAATATTTGACTGAATTGCAATTTAATTTTATACCCTCTATTCAAACATGTTAAAGCGAACTTTCGATATGTTTACAGTCTTAATTTTATTTTTTTTTTAGCGGTGTAATAATTTAAATTGCCAACACTATTATACAAAATTAGAGTCTAAGAGTTTATTCAATAGTATACTCTTCAACATTATACAGGGTATTTTTTACTTCAGCACTTTCCAACTGACTGCACACTTGCTCATCGTAGCCCAGTAAGCAAAATGTACCCAGGTTATTGGGTTTGACGAACAAACAAAACTACCTTTGATTATTCTTCTTCTCAAAGCAGAGACTTAGCTGTGCTGTTTCTATAACTGCAAATCTTCAACTTATTATCTTGATTTTTAAGTTTTATTACTATTATGGTGATTGAGTCGCTTGGAATTTGACACTGGGAATTTAGAAGTTGAACCCTTTGACTGCAGCGTTCCAACTTGTTCATAGTTTTTGCTTTAGATTGTGATGAGCACAAAATAATAGCACAGGATGAAATCATTCTACTTCTGCTTCTGCTGTTGTTGTTGGCGTTGCTGGGAAACTGTCAGGGAATGCATAATTATTTGGCATGGCGCCACGCTGCCAGGTAGACAAACATTCGAGCGGGGCAAATTAAGGTAAATGTTGCAGTGTCGCATCGCAGTTTCGAAAATCAACATAATCTAAGCTAACTTCGTTGCAACGCTCAAGATCCAACCCTAATCCGAGTCCAAACCCATCTGCTTAGATTTGGAACTGCCACGCAATTATTTGTATAGGAATTTAAATTGAATGTCAGTTTGTTTGTTTCCATAGAAGAAGAAAAAAAAAAGAAAACAAGGACACTTTCTCACACATTGCTGGCTGTTTAGGCAACAGTTTCCAGGGACTCCTTTATGCAAATATTACTGTATGTATGCACATACTATACATACATGTGCACATACATACATACCATATACATATAAAAGATTCTGCTGTTCGTCTGCTGTGAAATTCCAAATTTGTTTTATTTGATTTCTGTACTGCCTTCGCTCGTTTCGTTTTCTTGCTCTGTTGCTTTCAGCATATTTCTCTCATTTTGTGGAAAATATGTATGTACATACATACATGCTATGAATGCCACGCCTACCTCTCTTCTCACAGGCTGCCTGTGGGCCATCTTTATCTGAATATCGTGTCACATGTCGCACGCAGTTAGCCCACCCCATCCCTCCGCATATCGCCCGACATAGTCTTCGTTGTTATTGTAATTGTTGTAAATGTCGCCAGCGACAATATCACATTTGCATATTTTTGTGCAAGCACACGGCGACCCCGAACCCCCGTCCCCATCGACCCTTGCTCTATCTCCTCCTCTCCGACAATGATGTTAGAGTGTGTGTGTGCATTTTTACTTAATTTTATTTGTATTGGATTTGCGCTCCTCCTTGAAGCTCACTTTTTCTGGCTGCTGCTGCGTTTTGGAATTTTGCAATTTTCACAATAAATTTTAATTCAATTTACTGTTAAGTTCACACAACTAAACGGACGCGGAAGTGCACATTCTGGCGTGACAATCGTCCTCTCTCTCTGCTCTCTCTCACTCTCTGGTAGCATGGACTCGACAGACACGACAGACGCAGCGCAGTCTGCAGCTGGAATTGAAATTTGAGCTAGAGAGCTGCTTATCTAGATGCTCGCACAAGACACAGTGGAAGCTCCTACTGAGGATTCTTGAATTTAGTGACTGCAATATTTTTATTTTATTTTAAGTAATAAAGATAGTGTATTTCATGCAAAGTAGAAACATTTGGGTTTTTTTTGAAAATTAAAATATTTTACTCTCAACTTTATAATTAGTATAAAACAACACTTTACGAGTAAACTGGATTTTTAGATGTTTCATGTGTTTTTGCAAAGTTGCTGGGTAAAAATTCAGACCAAATTCCAGCATTCTGTGTGACTCGATTAGGTTTTGTCGTGGTCAGTGACCACTGTACTGTCGCTTTGTGAATTGTTGTGCGGCTGTTGCTGCTGTAGAACTGTCGCTAGCTTTGTAACTGTCTCTCTGGGTTTAGCTAGTTGATGCAGTTTATTCTCCTCCCAAAGTAGGCAATAACTTTCGTGTATTATGGTAATGGCCGACGCGCATGTGCAGCCATTTTGATTGTGTCTGTCTCTTTGTCTGTCTCCCGCTCGGCGCTAATCTCACTGATTAGTATAAAGTGAATTGAATGTGTGTGCCCAGTTGTAACTACAACGACTAAACTCATTTGAATTTCTTGTCAAAATTGCCAGTCTTTATTGGATCTTATTTCTGATTCGAGATTTTGTAAGAAGAGATATATTGAAAATGGCAGAAGCACCGGCTGATTTACAAAATGCTCAGATGACCTTGGTGTAAGTATGTACCAAAAATATGGATTTAATAATCCCCTAAAATTGTTGTACTCTTGTTTGGCAGGCAATCAAGTTCGTCGTATTATTACTACGACCCCTACGAGAAACGGACAATTGAGGTGCCATTAAAGTAAGCATTGTTTAGCATTTAGGTCTCGCGCACACTATTCCGAATGCGGAGCTGAAAGCATAACTGAATTTTGAGCTCACGCTCAGAGCTATTTTCTGCTAGCATTCGAAAAAAGGTTCTCAGTTGGTCTGAAAGCTTCTTACTCTCTTTTTCTCCTTGGCTACTCTCTCACTGATTCAGTTTTCGCTCTCAGCTGCTTATAAATTGGTCAATCAAGCAGAGCTGAGCTTCGATGAAAAAGCTTCAAGATTGTTATAGTGCAGTGGCTTTTACTTTAATGTTCAGATGATACCTCAGCTTTTAGCTCCGCATACAGCTAATTATCTAACTAACAGCGCTAACTTAATTAACTGGCTTCGTTTTCTTTTCTATGCTCTCTGTTCTCTATTCTTCCCAAATAGCAACATTGATGCCTTTATCTCACTGTTAAAGTGCGTAATGGGTACAGGAATTCTGGCCATGCCGTTGGCAATTCGTTACTCGGGTGTTGTGGTCGGTGTGCTGCTTTCGGTGTTGCTAATGATTTTGCTCACCTACTGCATCCATTTGCTGGTGTGTATTTGCAGCCGCTGCACAGTGGCTCTGCCAATCTGACAGGCAGTAATTAATAACTTTAAATAGGGTGGCATAAGACTTTTGAACTTAATTTTGAAATAAATATGTAAATCCCGAAAATTTGTAATTCAATATTTTTTTGTTAGCCAAGATAAAATAATTATTTTTCATGTTTTTCATTGTTGAAATTTTTTTGTACATATAGTACCCAAAGAAGTTACCAAAAATTAAAACATTTACGTGATTTGCAAATTAATTTTTGCATTTATTGACTGCCAGATTAGCAGAAAACACCACTGTGCGTTGCCTGTGCCACGGTCCAATTGGAATTATTCGCATTTAGCTTTCCTGTACAGATCAATGGCATGACTGAGTGCTGTCGACGTATTCAAGTGCCACAGGTATCAATGCCGGAAGCCGTCCAGATTGCCTATCAATTGGGGCCGGGCTGTGTACATTGCTTTGCCAATGCGGCTGGATTTTTGACCAGCTGTGTGCTGGTTATTGGACAATTTGGCCTATGTTGCGTTTATATTGTTTTTGTAGCTAAGAACTTTAAGGAAATTGGCGACTATTACTGGAAGGACTATAACGAGCGATACTATGTTGTTGGTGTTTGTCTGCTTCAACTGCCATTCTTTATGATACGTAAACTAAAGTATTTGGTACCGCTAAATCTCATCTCAAACTTTATGCTCTATGTGGGCTTCATTTGTATTATGTACTATCTGGTGAGGGGACTGCCGAAACCAGAGGAGCGTGAAATGATGAAGCCACCATCGGATTGGTTGATGTTTTTTGGTATTGCTGCTTTCTCACTTACAGCTGTGGGTTCGGTGCGTAAAATCGTAAAATCTTTAAAGGCATACACTGCTTAAAGTTGGGTCTTTATTAATTATCATTGAATCATAATTTTTCCACTCCTTAGATGCTAGTCGTGGAGGCTAATATGGCACATCCAGAAAACTATCTGGGATTTTGTGGTGTCCTTAATATGGCCGTGTTTTTCATACTCTTCACCAATATATTTTTTGGTATCATGGGCTACTGGCGGTTTGGTGAGCATGTGGAAGCCAGCGTTACGCTAAATATTCCGCAAAATGAGGTGTGAGTAGTGAAAGTATTTTTAACTTGACTTTGGCTTGATTTTTTTTCTGTGTACTCTCCTAAGCCTTTCACAGATTATCAAGACGTCAATTGCTTGTGGTATTTTTCTAAGTTATCCACTAAATGGCTTTGTTGTTATTACTGTTGTCTTCAACGACTATGGTAATGGAACAAGCAATAAACGTCATTATTCGGTGGAATTTGCCGTGCGACTCTGTTTTCTGTTCTTGACCGGTAAGTTGAGGGATGACTTTCTTGGTTTTCAACATCCTTAAAATACTTATGAACATATAGGAGTTGTGGCTGTTGTGGTACCAAATTTGGCCGCTTTAACCGAATTGGAGGGAGCATTTTCTCTATGTAATTTAAATCTCATATGCCCAGCTCTGATTGATATGTTTATCAACTATAACACCGGCTACGGGAGACTGCGCTGGAAGCTAATACGTGACGTTACGCTTATAATAATTGGTATTATCTTTGGCATTGTCGGCTGCACTGTGGCCATACGTCAGCTGGTGGATGATCTACGGGGAACGTTTCAAAGCATCAAATTCTGAAAGCTGCATTTAAATTCAAAATATCTGTTGTTGTTGTCTTTTACTTAACATCTACAGTATCTACAGTATATGTTGTTTGTTGACTGACTACCTGCTTGCCTTGGCTTTATTTCGTTTTAATTAATTTCCAGCAAGTGTTTATTCTAACAAAGTTGGCTCATCTAAGCCACCGTTGCTTACAACTGGCTTATACTTATAAATTTGTAGTCATCCCTGTTGTGTCTTGAATTTTTAGCGGTCGCGTATTCGTTTTAATTATTTTTGTTTATATCTTTTGTAACATTTGCTAAGCGAGCGCATTTTTGGTTATATTGCTAAGCCTCGCTTCAGCATTGCTATGCATTGATCTACGTATATTTGAAAATAAATGTTTTCAAGAACAGAGTGTCTAATAACCTGGCATACTCTATTGGAGCATCTTATGTGGCTGGGATTAATTAGGGCCTTCCTTAGCGCACGTAAACTGATCAACTGCACAAATCATTTAAAACGAAACCAACTATAATCAAATGCAGTCAGACAGTCAGTTAGTCTGTTACGAGCCACAACAATTGCGCTGAGTCCTTTGCGATTCGAAAATTGAATTCCGTGCCTCAACGAAGCCCAAACACAAAACTTGCAGCTAAACTTCGTCGCTGTTTTGTTCTGGCCCCAGTCCTATAAACTAAAAGACAAATACAAACATACAAATACGAATGCACTGAGACGTCTTGCTGTTCTATTCCTGGCAAGTATAGCATGTACATATAGTATATATATGTATATATAAATAGGCACATGAAAAGCAACTGCCGACGCCGACTGTTGACTGTGGCAGTGTAAATAGCAAAAATACAATAAAAAACCTATAATAAAACAAAAAGAAAGCAAGTACGGTAACATGATGCGAAAATAGCAATGCAGCTCTTCAAGGGTGTAGGTGAGGGGGAGGCCAGGTCTGGGTAAATTTTTCATTACGAATTTGATTTCTTAGGTACTGGACTTGACCCCCCTTTACACAATGTTGGCTACGCCCATGGCAGCTCTTCAAGGAAAGCAGCCGCTGCAGCAAACACACAAAACACAATTTCCATTTTTCAAATAGGAATACGAGCACAGCAAAGAAAAGAAATCTTGCAACTGACTGCGACAGCAACCAGGACAGGATGCAGAGAAAGAGAGGAGGCAAAAAGAGGTAGAGGGAAAGGGATAGGGAAGAGAGGAGTACTGAAGCTTTGGCTGTTGTCCTCGGGCATGATTTTTGCAGACATGTTGCTTAAAACTTAATTTACAATCAGTGCAGTGGGCCTCAGTCAGTGGAAATCAGCTAAACAAGCGCCAAAAAAATGAGATCATGTCTAGGACCCCCGAAAAGAATGCAGGAAACCAGACAGGACATTGCCAGGAGCTATGGCAACGTTAGCTGCTGGCCCCTTACAAATAACTCGTATTCGTTTATAATTTTCTGTAAGGCTTTGCCAAAAATAAAGAACTTGTCAGTTCAGCATTGCATCATGTTAGTGCCTTTATCAAAATAATGTGCTCTGCAAAGTCAGCTAAAGAATCCAAGGCATACGACAGCCCGCTTCGACTATGCTTTCGACTTCGTTTTCGTATACTCCCGGATCTTCCATGGGCCTCCGGAAAGTTGTCACTGTCTGCGAACAAAACACGTCTCAACTTCATTCTCTGTATGGAAGCTTCTATTTTTCTGTCTCATGTTCTATGATTGCCTGCCAAAACGTTTGGCAAATTGCAAATTCCAAACTGAAAACAACTATTTAAGAAATTTTTATTAAATATGTATTTAATACAATTATTTGACTTTTCAGTGTGTTGATGATAATCTGCCGTCTAGCTTATTAATATTTTCAACCTGTAGTAAGATATTTTGAGCTTTACGTCTTAAGTTAATCGCCGTTTGCAATAAATGCAAAGACTGACAAACAACTTTGAAATACGACGCACTCTAACAGGTAACACTTTCCTTACCCGCTTCATTATTATTAAATAAGTTAGTATACTAACATCGTATGTGGTTGACTCATTCTTTGTCAACTGACTTTGGCACGTTTCATTTGTGCCTTTTAACATTTATTTACTTGTCGACTTTCGTTGATGCCTGGGTTGTCATACTTGTATTTGTTTTGGACACACATCCTTTTTCTGAGGATTTGGATTTGGATTTGGTTTACTTCATTATTGATTTCAGTCAGTCGCTGGCAAGTGAAAGCGCCTAAATGCTGCTCTGGATGTGTTTTGCATGCTAAAGGGATTTTAAATTTCACATTTTATTCAGATGGTGTAAAGGGAGGTAAAATTAAATTGAAAGCGGTGCACACAAAATTGTCACAGCATAGGAGAACTCTAGAGTTATTTCAAGTATTTACTTATTTATTTCGTTTTGAAATGAAATTTACTTGAGTATTTCCAGGATGCAACCAGAAAACTACAGCCCCAAGTCACATACTCGTTGAGTTTTTTTTTGTTTTTTATTTTGGGCTCTGGACATGTGCAATTTGAAATGTGCAGGCCACTGACGTGAAATAATGCTGGTATGCTTCAGGGCAGGAATCGCTGGATTTGCTTACTGTCATTCATCTTGACGAGCTTGTCTCTCTGGCATTTGCTCTTGATATTGCTTTTGTTTTGCGGCATGCGATTTGTGGGTTTTTCTACTTTTCTACTAAAACGCTTAAGTATTAGACTATCGGCAAATAATATAAATACAAAGGATCAGAGGTTGAGACTTTACTTGGAATGCTGAGCAACTAACTGGTCAACATAAGTTAGCATTCTGCAACAAATATGTATACAATGCAATGCATACAAATCTCGAGTAGTTTGAGCTGTAGAAGGTTGAGGATAAGCTGATGCAAATCGTTTTAGTTAAGTCAGAGACATAAGAGTAGAGACCTCACATTTCTGAGTTGTATTGATTGCCAAGACTCAGCATTGAAGATTGGTAGCATTTACAAAATGATTGCAACACCAAACAACTTGCAAATCAACTTGAAAAAAATAAAAATTATTTCCAAAAATACTAATTCTATTTTTAAAACTCGAATAGTTTAAGTCTCTGCACTCGTCGCCATTTTTTTTGGTTGCTTTCTTGTTAACTTATTTGCATCCCTATCACAATCAGAATGTGCAACTTTAAGATAATATGTTTCAGAAGCTGTGCATAAACAGCAACACTAACAGTAGAAACAAAGAGCAAATTAACTGGGCATGTAACTAATTAAGTGTGTGAATTCCAATCAACTCAAGGCAACATTCAACTCTATCACTCTGTGTATCTCTCTGTCTCTCTCTGCCATGGGCTGCTTATTGCCTCGTCTAATGAACAAACTAATTGCATCGGCAACTGCAAAAGTAATCAAAATGGTAGTCAGCACCCAAACCAAACCAAAACAAGTCTCGGCTCTCGAAGCTCGAATCTCGAGCAAAAAGGCAATAATAACAAAACTTTGTTCAAGAATTTTGAGAATGCTGCACAAATATGCGCAAAATGCAAGAAAATATGCTTGGACGAGGCCCTCTCATATACCCCAAAATACTGAAAAGAGACCGGAGAAAAACTAAGCTCAAGTGTTGTTGCTGCTGGCTTATATCAATAATTGCCAAAAGCAAATTGGAAAAGTTATGCGACTGCAGTTAATGCGAGTAGTGGAAATAGTCGCAGTCCATAACAACAGCAGCGGAAGTTGTTCAAAGAAGCATAAGCATAGTACATATACATATGTATGTATGCAAATTATACTCTCTACGTTGTGCAAAAATTTCAGACTCCTAGCTCTTACCGTTTGGACTCTACAGTGATCAGTCAGGACAAAGAGTTTTATATATGTAAATATATGTCATGCATGCAATATTTTCATACAAATTAAAAATGCTATACGATAGTTTATTGTTTTTTTTTTAAATATTTCTACGCTCTGTTAAGTCACTTATACTACTATGAAAATATGTATGTTTTTTAAAATATTCTAAAAATCAATCGTGCCCTGGAGCATTTAACTATTTATATAT
The DNA here is from genome assembly GCA_963924055.1 of Drosophila limbata. Lineage (NCBI taxonomy): Eukaryota > Metazoa > Arthropoda > Insecta > Diptera > Drosophilidae > Drosophila > Drosophila limbata. Next base: position 25,025,351 of record OZ001355.1, read on the forward strand.
TTATTTTTTTGAATTGTTTCATAATTGTGGTTAGTGTTAGTGTAATTCAGCTTCGTTGTGCATCACAAGCGTTTCCCTTTGCTATTTGTTTTGTTTTAATTTTGTATCAACTTTTTTTGCAGAACTTCCTACGGGCAACATCAGTTTTTGGAGTCGCTCTTCAAGTATCGACATTGGCATCAATTTGATTTTGGTTCGACTTCGACTACTTTGCATTATTAAAACTGCGGTTAAACTTTTCAAGCAGCAAAACTTGGAGTATTTTTGGCAATGGCAATGAAAGCAAATATTTGGCTAAGCGGTTTATGCGGCTCATTGGATTGATATTTTAAGTTAGTACTTGTAATAATAACATGCTAAGACAACTTACTAAATCTGTGCTATAGCAATGCTTACAGTATGGGAAAAATTTAAGATTCACGAACATAGCATAAAGATGGTAAAAGTATAAAGAAACTAAGATCGACTTTGAGTTTAATGGTGATCAGAAATTACATTCACCGTATACCAATTAAAGTCATGAACTTTAAATTCGTACAGTATACACATTACTGCATAATTTTATGCTCTGTATTGATTAAAAACTTAAAAAAGCCATTAAAATAGTTATATTCTTTCGATCTTAATACGATTGATTAGTATATTAGATATTCATAAATGATAACGTTAATCACCATGAATAGGATTCTTCTGTTTGCCTGCTACTTGCATTTCAACGAACACAAAATACGCATATTTTTTTTAAAAAGTAGCGGTTATAACAAGGTTCCTAAAAGTGCGAATTTATCAGATGTGTCTTTGGCTACTTAACGGCAAGCTGCTTACCATTTGTGATGTACGTAGAAGGTGACAGTGTGTTAGTAGCTGGTTGCACTTTGACTTGATCTGAAACCCAAAATGAATTCGGCTGTCTCTGTGTTTGGCATCTATTAGAGGAAGAGGGAGGTCTTTCCATACTTGAAGGCAAAGTTTTAATGCTCTTAACGTCGATGTCTAACCGCCCGCTTACGGATGCGTATATATGTATTTATGTATTCTTAGCTATGTGTGAGTGCAGGAACTTGTCGTTCTTGAATGTGTGCCTTTTATTCGTACTTATTCCACCGCACTGTGGCCCATTTAAGAAAAGTTGGGGGCAAAAGTCTGTACCTTTTGAAATTTAAAACATATATTAAAAACACTTTTTTATTTTTGATTTTGTTTTTAGCAAATTATACATTTTTAAATGAAAATTTTAGTAACAAAATGCACAAGTTTAAGCCTCTACGATGGAAGAAAAACAATTTTTTATATTTTTGTGATGTTAAAACATTTAAAAATTGTTGTCAAACGGAACAGAGTTTATTTTTGCCAGCCACTTTTGCACATTGGGCCATCGTACATTGATGCATTGACAGCCGTTGTGTAAGTTTTTACATGGCTGTCTTGTTGAGCATTGAAAGTAGTTTGATGTCCAAAATTGGTAAAAAGAATGTTCTGTGCCAAATAGTTACTACTCCTCTGTAATAATTGGCTGTCTGGCAAAAATACATATCTCTTATGAAATGCATTTAAAATCAATTCCGCGCTTCCTTTTCCTACGTTTATGTCACTGTAAATCAAATGAATAATATAAGTTATTGGCTGGGCTCATCGATCTGTTGGGCATATCAAATGATGCATTTTTTTTGTTTGATTTATGTATAGTATATCAGCAACAACTCGAAAGCCAACAACAAGTACGAAAATTACGAACAGGGATTTGCGTAATTGCATTAAATGGCATGGAACCGACGAATTCATCACGCAATGGAACCGAAGAAATGGCCGTGAAAAAAGGCCGCTGTGTGTTCAACATCAGCGCACAAAACTCCAATTTATTTTAATTGATTTATTAATGATTGAAATGTTTCATAAATTTATGCCGTTTCTTTTTTCGCTTAATTTATCTCTATCTCTCTCGCCTCTGTACTGCGCCTAAGACTCTTTCATAGCAATTTGCACAGGATTAAAGCATTTAATAGGTATGCATATTTACATATTTTTATTAAGCCCTTAAATTGGAGCTCTTTTGATTGGTCTAATTCCCTCTCCGATTTTGAAGTTGGCTCTTGCTTTTCATTGCACATTTTGTAAGTGTATACAATCGGTCTCAAGATTAGGCATAATTATGCGATTTCCACTTTTTGCCTGGTCACAAATGAGTTAAATTCAATAAAATTTACATTTAACCACAAAAACAACTCAAGTTTCACAGCCGTCGACGACAAAAAAGTGGAAATGAAAGGCGAGGCATAAAGTTAAGATAAAAGTTTTACAAAGGGATGAGACCGAGGATTGTGGAGTCTGGAGTCTGGTACTTGGTGCAGATGCAGAGACTTATGTAAATTGAAATTCAAGCGCACAAACAACAGAGAAAACAGCTGAAAAACTGACGGTAGTTATAAAGAATTTTCATTCATTTCGAATTACGCTGTATGAGTGACAAAATGGCGGCGGCGTTTGGCCTTAAGCCATAATTGAAGGCAAAAGGGTTATGAGGGAGAACGACGGGTTTGGACCAATTGGCTGGCTGGGTTTTGTCGTCAGTCGACTGCTACGGACCAAAATTCAATTTCATGCCGCGTGACACAAAGACAAAGGAGTTGGCAGCAGGAGCAACAGCCATGGCAGACAGTCGACAGTTTTCTCAGTTACCAGTTCGCTGTTCGCAGTTCCCAGTTACTAATTCCCACTCCACAGTGGGGCCAGAGTGACGTCGTCAAGTTGACATTCAAAAATGTGCGCACTTCGCTCAAAAGAATTTCAAATTAGCCACTTTTGCTTAACAATTGGTAAAAGGGCGACAAATTAAAAACGCTGGGGCAACAGCCTTCCTTCCTTGTCTCAATATGGTATGGTGTGGATGAAAGTTTACTCAGGTGGGACTGACACACCCGGCGACAATTTAAAGTCAAGTGCCGAGTCCGAGTGCAAGTCCGAGTATTGAGCAAAATAATTGCCGCGCAAAATCCACTCCAAATACAGATAAGTGGACTGTGGACTGTGGCGCTTTGCGGGCTACCTTCGATTGAAGGCCATTAGCGTCATTTACTCAAATCAACGTAGGATAACTACAGGTGTATGTATGCAGGTGGGTGTCTACATACCATACATACTCAGGTACTCATATACATGTGTATTGCAGTACAGGGAAGTTGAGTTCGAGTTGCAAGTTGTAGCTGAGGCAGCTGCTTAACAACGCACTAAGTGGCACAATTTACATAGAAAAGCGAAAACGCAAAAACCAATTGAGAAGACCAGAAGGTCTAGCCAGCAACAGACCCCAACTACCTCAAAAGCAGCCGCAGTGTTAACCAAGCTAATGGACATTTGTGCGACCGACCAGATAGAGCAGGGACAGCAGATTCTAATCCAAATAGTTTAAAATCTTAAAACTTAAACTCTCTTTGAACATCTTTTAATTATAATTATTATGTTGTAAACGGATGTACCAACAACTGTTTACAAACACATAGTATAATAAAATTATTTGTACTTATGTATCTATTTTTTTGTCTGGTTCTCAGATTTAAATACTGCCAGAAATGCCTAATTGTATCTATTTATTTGTATTTTAAATGTTACCGATTAATTAATTTATTAGATTTTGGTTTTGACTGACGATATTTGATGTTAATAAGTAAATAAATTCAGCCAACAAATACAATATCTTATTTACTTAAACTTTTTTTATTTACTTTCGTTGTTGTCGCCGTCATGTTGTGTTGCCTGCTTTTGGGCGTACAAAATTAAACCACATCGAATGTGTGACAATTGCGCAAAAAGCCAAAGCTGAAGTCAAATCGAAGGATCGATAAGCAAAAGCCGAGAAAGATGTAAATAAAGGGGCCGGATTGTGGATAGGGGATTGGTTAGCAACCGCAAAATCTCATCACGTTGCGCAAATACTGCCGCGTGCTAGGCTGCCGTTCAAGTGTAGATTAAAAAATGGCCACAAATAACTCTAGGCATTCTCGGAAAAAATAAAGTTGAATGTGGATGGAGAGGGACATGGGAAAGAAGGGGAGCCGTGGCAAACGAATTCGCACTTCAAAATCGATTATAATGCCACGCCTACATTGTGCGTGCGAGTCCTGCCAACTCACGTACAGCCAATCGACAATTCCTGATTGCCAATTGTGAATTCGTCGTGTTTAACACGCCTCAAATTGTGCTAGCGAGCGTTAAATTTCGCAGTTTCGGTTAAGAAGTGAATACTCGGCTGTAATTAGCAGTGGTTTCATACACTCAGAAAAACGATATTTCTAAAACTTATTGGCTTTTTTCCACCTGTATATCAATCTCTGTTTCTTGCATTTTTGCAAGTGATTTGACAACTAATCCGGACATCGTTATAAAATGTCCACTTTTTTTTTGGGCAAAATGATAATTTGTAGACTGATAACTTGGAATGCAAATTTCTACAACCTTTTTCACCTTTTAAGGTAATATTTTTTTCTAGGTGTATACCACGTATTTTTGCCATTTCATGGCACCCAATGAACTGGCAACTGGCAAGCTCGCACCCATATGGAGCATGAAATTTCAATCATTAGTCATAAGGCACAACGTGCCGAGGGCGACAGCCCCGAAGACAGACAAAACAGACGACAGCGGAATTTCTTCATTTACAGGAGCATCGCCGTCGACGTTGCTGTCGTTTCGTGTCGTGTCGTGTCGACATTGCTGACAGGACACCAGTAAAAGTCGAGTTGTGGTTGTGGTCGCGCTTCTGCGGATAGATTTGCCACGCTAGCAGAGAGCAGTGAGCAGTGAGCAGTGAGCAGAGAGGCATCATCATCATCCTCATTCTCAAACTGTTGGCAGCTGTTGATGTTGTTGCCCTGTTGTGGTTGCTGCCTCTTCTCAATGTATTCCCCATGCAAATAATTGCAGACATTTGTGGCCTGATCCTCCTCTGCCTGCGCCTGCTTATTGTTTTAATTAAGAAATTTTAGCTTGGGGTCTATTAAAATCAGCTAAAGTTGAAGTTGCAGTCGCTGCTGGCTAGTTGACTATTTAGTTGTATAGTTTCGAGGCATTAATTTTCATACTGTCAGCACGCTTTTTGTACAGCTTTGGAATGCGTTTCTCTCTCTCTCTTCTCTGTCCTCTCCTTATCGTTGTTTTGTTCTTGTCTCTTACCATTTCTCCATTTCTCAATTTGAACCAACTGCAATGCCAGCTTAGGCTTGCTTCAATTCGTCTTGTGGCCTCTACTGCTGGTTAATGAGTTATGTCAAAGGAAAACAATGTTTGTTACTTCATTTATATGCCATTATTATTTTTGTTGTGGTGGTCGTATCCATTCTTCTATCTTTTCTCTTTGTCCCATCTCTTGCATCTGAGTTTTCCTTTCAGTACAAACAACAAGAGCAACTATCTTCCCATTATGTTACTTGTTATTTGCTCTGCTGCTTTTCCTCCTCCCCATTCTGCTTCTGCTTCAATTCAGCTTCCGCTTCTCTTTTTGCTGGTATTGCCTCTGGTACCAGTGCCCAGTGCTGCCAACATTTTTAAAACTACTTAGAATAACCAATTTGATCAGCTAAAAAAAGGGAAATTTTTATACATTTCTTTATTTAAAATTTATTTAACGTCTACTAGAAAGTCGAAAGATACTAATATTATTAAGAATATAAAATGAAATTTTAAAATACTTTTGGACCACTTCAAAAAATAAAAAGAAAATTATATTTATAACTGAAAAGTTAAAAAAAAGTGAAGTATGTGAGACATCCTAAAACTAAGTTATTTTTTTTAAATGCTCTAAATTTTCTTAAATTAAGCTAGCAGCAACAATCTTTCATCCTAATTATAATGAATTTTTTGTAAATTTGTTGACACTTAAATTATTTCTTGGCTGTAAAGTAGCTAAAGTGACAACACTACCTTTACCACTGTCGCTACACTCTTTTGCTCATTCTTGATGGCAAAACTTTTTGTGCGTTGTGGTTGCACTGTACCACGATTATGATTGTATTTCGTCATGTCACTATTATTTGCTATTTCTCGCTTCAACTTTTGCCCCGCAACTTTTCTTGTTTTTTTTCCTGAGTTGTTCAACTTCTTGAGCATTGAATTTAATTTACGCAAAATGCATTTGAACTATAATTTTAGTGTTTTCATTTTTATTACTTCCATTAGTTATATTTCCACCTTACCCTCGAGCAATGTTGCTTATGAATATTACGTATACGCACCACTCGTCAAATTCACGTGAGAAATCTGCTTGCAATTGAAACTAATTAAATACAGTAAAAATATTTACCTTTCTAATGAAATGTTATGCTTTGCTTTAGTTGTTGTATTAGGGATTGCCAGAAGGATTATGACGATATAGGGAAGACTAAATGATATTTACACTGGAAATTGCTTTAGTTTGTTTTGGCATTGCTTAGACAGATTGATAGATACATTTGATTGCTTTTGTAATGGATATTCTAGTTTAAATTCTGATTAAAATTTCGAACGTCTAATTTGAGGAGCACAGTGAAAAGTTGAATCCCTTTTTTTATTACAAAAAGTGTTTGGAAGGGGATGGTGAAGTAGTAGTAGATGTGTGTGTACGAGAGTAGTCGTCTAATGATAAATTGCAATAAAACACTTGTGATCCAGAAAAATACAAATAAAAGGCGAACCAACAAATATGATAAATGACAATATGCGCATTGCTCTCGAGCTTTCATGCTCTGCCTTTTCGGCTCTGGCTTTGGCTCTGGATCTCTCACTTAGCAGTCGCATAACCGCGAGCGTCTTGGTAGCCACGGTTACAGACACAGATACAGACACAGATACAGATACAGATACTCAGTTTCCCGCATGCTTGACTATTTTTTGTAGCCTGACCAGCAGTAGATACTTGCTTTTGTCTGTCATGTATTTGGGTTTGACTTTTCTTACAATGGGAACACGTACATTTCTCAAGCGTACGTGATGTCGAGTATTCATCAAGCGTATTCGTTTGTTTGTCTGATGTTAACACTCACACTCACACTTACACTCACACACACTCACACTGACAGCAGCCGCATAATGAAAACATTGTCGTATCAGTTCACAGACGAAGCAAAAGTCTGTTCCTTTCCTGAGTCTGAGTCTGTGTTAGTATTTGTTGCTGATTATTATTTCCGGTTTGTGCGTTTCTTCTTCCACTTTTTTTTGACAAACTTGAGACTCAGTCTGTGCGTTACTTTACATGCATATTGAAACTCCCCAATTAAAGTTCTGACATACAAAATCGAATTAGCACCAAACAAGAAATACATAAAAAAATACATATAAAATCATAAAATTATAAAACAAATTATTTTAATTTTGAATTCTTACAATATAAGAAAACATATGAATCGAAATATAAAAAGTTTTATTAAAACAAAAAATGCAACAAATACAAAATAATAAAAGCAAAAACAATGTTAACTTGAACTTAAAAGTTAAAAAAAAGATAAATGAATGTATTCAAATTAAGAAATAATTTAAAGGAACCGTGAATCACGGTTGTCACAATTGGCGTTTTTGCGCCAAAACTGGCTCTTTGTCCTGTTGGCGACGCATGGCACTTATTTTTTTCGAATTGGCTAATTTTTTCATCAGTTCAGGATTAGGATTTATGCAGAAATCAACACTTTGTTCCGAGGTTCACGAGTAAGAAGAAGAAACGCCATAGTTTCGGAGGCAAAATCCACACTGAAGAAAAAAGAAGCACTGTTCTTTCTCCCTCTCACTTCAACTCCAATTCACAAAACAAACAGCAAAAACGGCGAGGAATCCGACCCCGTCACACACACAGCGCATTTGTCACTCTCTCTCTGTCTCACCTCAACTCAAAACGCAAAAACGCCAATTGTGGCAACCGTGGTGAATTCATTTTAATCAGTTTAGAGTTAACAGAATGTTTCGAAGTGATGTTAATAGCATGTTTCCTACTGTTACACAAGCAACAGTTTATGGCAACGTGTTACAGAGCGCGCAGGGAGTCTCTCTTATATTTATTTACGTGGCTCTCTTGTTATCCTCTCAATTTCGATGTTAGCAAATACTTGAATTTCGAAAACGTTTCGTAATTCGCTAATTTCTTTGTTCACGGCCACGTCGATGTCCACATGCGGCTTCATTAATCTTGTTGAAATTTACAGGCCATATCGAAAGCAATTGTGCCATTTGGGGAACAATATTCTTTCAATTACAATTGTCAACAAGTAAATAAAATGGTTGCATACTTTTATGTGCTTCGTTTGTTGTTCGCTGCACAAATATAATTTATTATAATTAATTAATATATTGTTTTTTTTTTATATAGTTGCTTTTGGTTTTAGTAACAAATAAATAAGTTAATTAAAATCTGTGAATTGTTTTCTATGTAAATAATATCTTGATATATTGTTATAATGTACACATATATATTTATGTATATCAATGAGTACGTATGTATTGTGCATGTGCAAATATGCAGATTGAATTCTATTGCAAACTAACGAAATTGTGTGTGTCTTTGTCTCTGTTTCTGTCTCTTTCCGTGTCATTAACATGCATGCCTGCATTGTCGCTCTATAATGTATAGTGTATAGCAAAGTATATTATAGTATGGTGGTCATGCACATACATACATAATTCCAGAGTTTTCGTTCTGGCTAATGTGTCCTTAATAGCGACATCATCGTCGCTCGCCATGAGATTTACAAATGGAATTAAGTGTGCTAAAAACGGAAGCCTGTGAAATAAAAAATTAGTGAAGCTCTGTAAAACGTGCAAAGAAATTAACGCTGCCAGTGACGGCTCTTTCACGCTATGTTGATCCCCGGCCATAGTCCACTTCACTCCATTACACTCCTTTTCGTCCTTATTTGCATTGTGCACTGTAGACTGTGCACTGTGTAATATGCAAATTCTGTCTGTTGGTGCAGGGCTATGCCACCATTATCTACTTCTGCAGGGACATTAAAGAATTGATCAAAAAATCGTGTTATTTTAAATTCTTCATGCTATTTGGTATTACGAGTTTATCTCATAGTCGGTCATTACTAGTGATGTAACAAATATCGATGCCTCTGCATTGTGGTTTTGTTTGCTATATTTGTCTGTTGTATAAATTATTAACAATGAGCAACAAAAATAAAGAAAATGATAATGTATTATATTTTTCAACATTCCCCAGAAATAGGAAGCATATTAAACTATGAGTTTGTATGTTAAGTTGATGATTCGTTGTTTTCATTCACAATCTTTTAAATCAATGCTTAGACTTTATGCTCTTGTTAGATTTACATTACTAGTAATTATACAGCAGCACTGTAACTTATTTAGCTCACGCGTGCTCCATATGCATATGTACATTTTCATCTGCCAACTTTTATGGCCTACACACACATACGCACACGCACACATACACACACACACACACACACACACATATATACAGGCACACGCACACAAGCCACAACTGACTTTAGTGAAATTTACAAGCTGTCAATAATTTATTCGCCGTCAAAACTCTAAAGCAAAAGTGCTGTAAATTGGCAGTAGCTGTTTTCTACGTGTTGTTGTTATTTTCATTTTTGTGTGTGTGTGTGTATGTTGTGGTGTGTAGTTAGCGGTAGCGGTAATTGTAGCGGCATCAATTTCATGTACATAAATATTCATATGAGGCGTTTTATCAGTCGCAAACGACAACGGATAAAGTTGGGAGCTAAAGAAGAAGAAGAAACCGTCTAGAAAGTAGGCGTGGTCATGGCTGCGAAAACGGTTTTTCCAGCAAACTCTGTAGAGCCTAGCGTGTGTTAATTTGACGGCACAGGATTTATTTAATTTTCGGTTTAGGCAACAGACAAAAGAAGGCGTCTCTGAAAACATTGAGCCTAGACAACTGTGTCTTTGCTGTGCGTGTGGTTGTGTGTGAGTGTTGAATGTGTGTGTGTGTCTGCGGCCAATTTATTAAAATTAATTAGCTGCCGTTCGTCGCTCTGTTTGCGTGTGGTTGCCAGTAGCAAGTAATATGCAGTTTTTCTTTCCTTTTCTACGGAGAAATTAAATCAAGCTGATTTGGATCAAAAGCAGATGTTCACTTAGTAAAAGATATTCAGGATAAGCTGGAATCTTTACATATTTTTATTGTTATTCAACAATTAAATTATAGTTTAATTTAATTTAATTTCAAATGGCAAGGAGCCAAAATTCGGGATAAAATATAACAATGATGATACGTGTAGCCCAATATAAATTGACTTTGTGGTTTTAAAAAATTTTCAGTTTGAAGACTTAAAATTCCTGTAGATACACATAAGTACCTCACAATGAAAACTATTTGTCACAACAGGATTCTGTTCAACACTCTATGCAGTAGTCAATAGTGAAAGCTAAAATCTGATATACACTGGTCACTGGCCAGTGTCCCCAAAGGTTGCCTCGGCATTTGTTTAAGTAATTTGCCCAAAATTGTGGCACAAAATGTTGTACACCAAAAGGACAAACACAAAGAGTGTCATGTTTGCAGGCAACAACAACAACAACATAAGCAACACGATGTGGCAGAGGGGAGTCTGAGAATCTGGGAGTTTTGAGCACAACTTGGCAGCCATGTTGTGCTTGCAGCATAAAATACTTGAGTACAGTGAGAGGGACAACAACTGGGAGGATGGGGATGAGGACAACACGCAATAGTATCTGTCTCTGAGTTTGTTTCCATGTCCCAAAAGCAGCAAAGGTCATTTGTGCTTGGGCATTAGATGTCGTTGTACAGGCGTGGACAGCAAAATAACACAAAACTATACAGTTTTTGTATTCTTCAATATCACTAGTTTACAGCCATTTCGATTTTCATGTCTTAGTGTACTTTTCTTATGGACTTTGGCCCACTAAACACGAAAATCATACTTAAAATTTTTTTCATGGAAGAGTTTTCGAAAAATTCCATCTTTTTTTCAACTTTTCGAGGTTGCTCCGACATTTTAGAGTAAACCACGAAAAATAATTAAAAATTAAAAAAAAAGCACTCAAATTAAAGGTAAGTAATCCCTCTACAACTATCTTTCATTCAATTTTAAGATCGTTTAGTAGTTTAGAGGCTAGAGACTTTGATAAGTTCCAAAATCCAGTTTTTTTGTGATTTTTTGGGATCGAGAGCTCGCAAATCGCCCCAGAAAAAAAAGATATCGCAAAAGTAAGCACTTTAAGTATTAAGCGTAAAGCTGACACTCTTACGAAGAAAATAAGCCATTGGTTATGAGAATCCATGGATAAATGGTTTAGTAATACGCTTTTCAGTGAAAGAATATAAATCATCTTTTTAACGATTTTCTAGTTTGGTTTGTATGATTTTGATTTTGTAAACTAGTGTATTTAACAAAATATTAAAAAAATTATAATAGCAAACATTTCTAGGTTTAATTTTTGAAGAAAGTAAGCAACTAGTCCTATTTAAATGTCCAAACTGTTAAATTTATACTTGATTTTTTTTGCTATTTTTATTTTTGTTTTGTTAAGAGACAATTTTGAAATTACGTTTGATATTTAGTCAGCTGTTTTGTAAGTGTAAGTGCAAAAAGTTCTTTGAAATTTGAATTCTACTCTATACTTTGAAATTTGATTTCTAATAAATAAGGTCTTTCACATATGTATATGTGCTATTTATCTGTCCATGGCTGTCTGTGTATGTATGTTCTATGTATGTTCTATGTTCATGTCCACAAAAGTTTATTGGCTGTAAAAAATAATTACAATAGTTTACTTCATGCAAAAAAATACAAGGTGCTTTCACACTTGTATAAGCTGTCCGATGGTCCTAATATAATTTCTAAAATACATTAAAAGGTGCCATTTGCCATGTTTGATTTTAATTTGCGTTGATGTGATGACAGAGGCAGACGGGTAAAATAGTGTGAACAGGTGATACTCCTGATACTCCAGACGCATTGCTGTAATTACAAAAGTTTTTTAATAAATAGACAAAAAACGCACAGCAGGAAAAGAAAATCAGCGCAAAAGTTTTGACCAGGCCAACAATGACAAGGAGAAGCTGTTACTGTTCCTCGTTGATGTTGTTGGTTGGGCTGTCAGTTTGATTTGTCAAGTACTTGAAGATGGTTTTGAATCGTTGAATCGACATTTGTCTCAGTCTCGGGCTACGAAACAACTGAGCAACTCATAGAAGGTTATTGTCTATGTAACCAATCAAGTTAAGTCGGCTTGTCCATTTGGTTGATGAATAAAAGTGCTACCAACTCAAACTTCCATGCTTAAACTCTACACTCATAAAATGCATATTCTATATTTGAGAAAATCGAGATAAAATGAGAATTTCCCTAAAATTTAAAACCAATTTCTAAACATTTATTATTTATTATTCTTTAAAACAGGAATTAGGAATCTTTTTTAACATTTTTAGGTCTTAGGTTAATTTTTCTAAAAACTAAAATTTCTGTAATATCTAAAAACGACATAAGATAACATTTATAAATCTTAGTGTGATAATTTTCTATTTTTGGAGTGATATTAGGGTACGATTTTTTTGAGTGTGATCTGTGTTTTGGTATTTAAGTTGTTGTTGTTTTGTCTGCCGTTAATAGAAAACATGCTTTTGGAATATTTTTCGCCCATTGCAGCTGCGTTTACATGTCAACTGATGGGGGGTGGGAGGGAGACGCATAGTCAGTCTGCTTGGGATGTGCTATTTGTCAAGCGTCAGTGCCCAGGCACTGTTATTATTATTATTAGCTGCAATTGCAACGCTGATGATGATGGGAATGCCGTGACGTCAGCTTAAAAGTACAACACACTCCCTGCTGCCTGCCGTTGGCGTCCTCACGGCTACTGTTACTGCTTGCCAGCATAACTGTGTGTGAGTGCGTGTGTTATTTTTTCTGAAAAATTTCGCATCATTTTTTATGCAGCGCTTTGCATTTTCAATTACTTCATTATACGGGGCAAGCTCAAACAAAATGCAACGCCAATGCAGCAGTGATGTACATACATGTGTTTGCATATGTGAGTGTGCGTGAGTGTGTGCGTGGCAATCACTTTTAGGGCCAAAGGGTGTTTTATTGCTACAGTTTAATTTGATCAAAAAGTGCTGGAAAACATTTTCCATTCCAATTCAAATTGGTTTTTATAATCATTCATGTTAAGACCAAATTCGTATATTTACATATTTTTATTACTTTTCATGTTACAATGTCGTATTTCGTATCGTTTGTGGTTGTAAATTAAAGTTACATTTAGAGGTCTCAAAAACAGACACTGATCCGTGTCAAGTAAGTTAACTTCTACATAAAATAAATACATATGCCAGTTCCCATGTGCGAAAGCAAGGAAATAAAAATACGGCGAAAAGTTGAGAAAATTGATGCAGGGGTCGAGTATTTTTTGCAATTGAAACTCGTCATTTACCAGTTAATTTCAAACGTAACACAACAAAAAATTGAGAAGTTTCATTGCGATGAAGTTGAAGCGTTTTAAAATTTCATAATTCATGAGTGCCACGTCTTTTTTCAGATATTTGTACCCTGTAGTATTGTTGATGACGTTTGTTTTTGTTGGTTCACACACCCAAAAACTATGCATAACTTTTTTTTTCACAGTGAGCAAAACATACTTAGTAAAAAATGTTGAATCTCTGTTGTTCTCTGCGTTTTCTAATGCCGCAAAGAGTTTGAGTTTATAGTTTCGAATGGCTTTCGAGCACAGTGATAGTTTATATATATATATATATATATATATACATATGTAAGTGTATGTGATTGTGAGTTGCTTTGTAGGCGTTAAAGTTGCTTCTTCTTCTATGCTGAAAGTTAAAGCAAAAACTTTTGTTTTATGGCCTTTTATATGCGCTGTCAAAACTCTGGCGAAACTCGCCCCCCATTCACTCGTAGAGATAAATAGTCTACATGAGCGTCCAAATAGTCGCCAATGTAAGGCTTATATCCCACTGCCCCCACCCCTTTCCTGACCGATTTAGCCACCCGCCGACATGAGCGAAAGTTTTACCACCAAAGTTATGAGTTATGTGTGAAAGTGCCAACTTTACACGCTGTCACACAATTTGCGCAATTTCTTTTGCAATTTCGCGACGATCCAGCGTACTATGGTAGACAAACAGACAGAAAGGCGGTTAGATAGTCAGTCTCTCACTGACAGATCCCCAGAGCAGTTTTATCTTAAAGTGTGTTTTAAAATTTATTTATTTTTTTCATTTATTTCATTCATTGACTAGTGACAAGTGTTTCATTTAACAAATATTATTAAAAATTCGAAACGGAAAATTATCTTTGCGCCGACGAGTTTGGTTAAGATCTCTCCAGAAAGATATATGCTATTATGTATTATTCTTCTCATTGTAGCAGCGGTTAACCGAAAACTAATTGACAGGAAAAGCGGCCACAGTTTGCTTTCAATATTTAAACCATCGAGACCAAAAAGCAAAATAAAAGAGAAAAGGAAACAAATCAGCCGCTGACCAGCAACGTTGACATGCTGTTAAGTACTTAACTCTGAGAGCAAACAGCAAAAGCAACAACAGCAACAACAGCAATACATTTTACGCTAAAGAAAACAGAAGCAGGAAAATCAAGAGAGACGGTCAGACAGAAACTGCGGCCAGGCTCGATAAAAGACAAAAACGAAAATGGAAACAATTGAAAATTGGACGTGGCTCGATTTCTATGGCTCTGTACTGATATGTAAATTTGTATAAAACAATTAGCATTAAAATTTATTATTTAACTTTAAGGTTTCTATGATTAAACATTTTTTAAAATGGTTAATTAGTTCAAGCGTATCACATTCTTTTTAAATATTAAGTAAATAGTAAGAAAAATCAACATATAATTGTCCAGACTCATATTATATGGATGCTGCATCCCTAAATAAATTCAATGGTCACCAATGGTTGGACTGTATGTGTGTTTGTCTGTGGTTGTTGCCTCGTTGTTGACGTTTTTAATACTGCACGCTTTGTCGTGTTTGACATTATAATCGCCTTAAATTTTGTGTTGAGGTACCCAGATGCCCCGAGAATCGCTTTCCATTCCTATGTACACTCCACCACAGTCCGCTGTCCCCATAAAACAGCTTGGTAACTTTATGCTGTGCAGCGGTCCACAAGTAAAATTTCCGTTTGAATTACTTTCTAATTCTATAATGAATTGCTTTTGTCGGCTAACGGAAGAAATTTACATTGAGGCGGCATCAAAAGTTACGTATACGCCCTGTAGCACGAATCTAGCAGGAGTGAGAATATATTCCGGGCTTGTTTATCTGTGAGATACAACAATATATAAAGTTTCATAATCACACTTTTGGTTATTGTTTTTTTGTTTTCATCTTCTTATTTTTGTAGGTTTTTTTTGTTTACTGTTCCTGTTGAAATAATTGGTCATCTTTCAGCGGTACTTTGCTATTTTTGTGTCACCGTAACTACTCAGACACTTATTTATTATATGTAGTAGCTGGCTCTCCGCATTGTACGAGTATTTGTCGCATTTTGTGTTCTAGTTGGCTGTTGGATGTTGGTTGTTGGTTGTCCTGTCCCGCCACTCGAAGCCACTAAGTTTGTTTAAGCAGCTGTGGTCCAGCTGTCGAAATCCCCTGCATAAATTGCCGGATTAGTATTGTTAACCGAAAGTTTTGTTTTGCATTTTAAAAAGGTGGCCCTTCTCAAAAGGAGCTACGAACACAGCATATGGCAAATAAAGTTGAAAATTTACATAGTTGGATTAAGAGATGATAGAGGGAAGTCATCATGTGTAAATACATATATTGATCATTTATAATGCAGATCACCAATTATATTAAATCTTTTAATGGGCTTTGTAAGTATAATGTTTAACGAAATGAAATAAAAAGAACGCACTTAAACAAAGTAATTCGAAATCGATCTGCGAAATTCCGATATAACCGAACTTTTGACACCGTTTGGGATTGATTTTAACTCGTATTTTTTATTTTCTCTGTACGTGTGCTGAATTCGAGACACTACTGTACGGTGAAACGGAGAGAAACGGATTGGTTGGATGCGCCGCAGGCATCCGATATGGTAAATAATATATGTATCTGTCGTTTGCGCTGTGAGTGTTTTTATAACTTTTTGATTGCTGTTGCCTTTGCTGCTTTGACAGGTAAGAAAGGAAAAGCAGCCTGCAGCAATTATAGGGGAGAATGCGAGAACTATTTGCTGACTGTGCGGAGAGCGCGCTATAGAGCTCCGATAACTTGATAATGGAGCAATGGCGTCGCCCAACAATGAGCACTGAAGCAGCAGGAAGTACTTAAGAGCAACGCAGAGCACTTCCTGTTTTTGTTTTGCCAATACAAGAAGCGGCGTCAACTATGTCGACGTCGTCATCGTCGTCGTGTTGAATTTACAATGCTTCAGTTTCTGGCAGCTTCTCGTTTTAGCTTCAGGTTGTTTTCGAGTTGTTTTTTTGCAGTTTCTGTTTCTGCACTGCTATAAAGTTCTTTATGCAAGCGTCTTATGTTACCTGTTTCGTATTTTGTTTGTATATTGCTATTGTAGCTGCAATGTCGTTCCACTTTCATGTTTCAGCGTTTTTTATACCCCGTACTTGAAAAAAGTACAGGAGTCTGTTGAGTTTGTCACAATAAAAAAGGCAAATTATCGAATTAGAAGAACAATTTATTTATTTTTCGGGGGCCCATAACCCAGTACGGACGTAACAATATTTTTCCCCTCTTCGAAGCTAATTTGAGAGGAGAAAATTTTGTGAAGGTTCATATTAAATATTATTTTATTTCCACCATTGCACTATGGTAAAAAAGTCCGATATTTTGGCATTAATTCAAATTCTTTTTTGTTCAGTATCTTCCAAATTTTTTTATTTCCTAAATCAAAAAACTCCAAAGCAAGCAAAAATTATTTTTTTTAGATTTTTCGGGACTACCCTTAATGTTTTAAGCGCGCTCAAAGTCAGCTGATTGAACGTTCCCATATGAACTGAAAAAGCGCAAGAAAAATAATTTCAACTTTCAGAGCCTATTGTGTTTGTTTAGTAAGCATAATAAAAATTGCTAAATATGGATAAAGTTGATAAAGGTATTTAAAAAACAGTAGTAGAAGAGATTTTTAGTATTTGTGGTTTATTGTGCAACTGTCCAATGTGTTGCCCTTGTGTATTTTTAGCTAAAAACTAAGAAATGTGTTTCTGTTCCGCTAAGCATTACATTAGTACATTACAAAACATTACGAGAGTTTTGCGTAAAGGTTATTAACTAAACCATCTAAAATCAGATGTTAATAATCCCTTTTGTTCGATTTTGTTCCTTTTCGTGAAAAATGACATGTTGTAGGTGTGAATTTTGGCTGAAAAATTTGATTTTTTTCAGATTCAGATGGGGAACAAGGTGAAAACGTGTTCAAATTAAAAAGCAAACTAAATTGTAAATTCTACTTTAGTCTAATTAGCAAACATGCAAAGTTTAAAATAAATTGCTTTGTATTTAGGCTTAGAAAAAAAATTTTACTTTTTTTCTTAGTCGGGGAAGACGAAGGGAAGAAGACAAGGTCCAATTAAAAAACAACAAAAATTATAAATTTTTTAATATTATAACTAAGCTTCGTGTCCAATTTTAAGTCTCTAGCTATTTATTTGGATTTTATATAAATTTATCTTCACTTTTTCGAATAGTCGTATGGGGAGGGGGAGGTGAAGGCGTGGTCAAAATCAAAAAAAAAAAAATTCAAAATTCTTAATCAGTCTAACTAAAGTTCATGCCAAATTTTTAAGTCTCTATCTTTATATTTAGAGTTTATGCCAAAATATCGGGTTTATTTACCATAGTGCATTGTTTGCTTTTCCATAGTAAGTACGGGGTCACACACAGTCGAGTATTCTTAGCTCTAGCCTTTCTCACTAGTTTCACTCAGTATCAATTCGGTGCTTGAGACTTTAATATGCATTGCTTGCGATCTTGGTTTTTGGCGTTGAAAGTGGCACATCATCCGGATACAGAGATTCTGAGAGCTGGCAGCTCCTTGTTGGCGCTGCCAACACACAAAGCATTTTAATTTCTTTTATCCTTCATTACAGCTGCTTCCCTTTGGCTATTTCGCAGTGTTTCGTTGTGTTTCGCGTCCTTCTTCGTCGCCGGCATTCTGCTGTGTCAGATTACATACACTCCATTAACATTTTATGCGCTTGTATTATCGCAATTAAATTTTTAATGTTTTCATTTCAAGCACATTGCATTTTCATGTTGCCCCCAACCCACCGCCTTTGGCATTGGCAGCCAAGCAATCAGCACACGCGGCACCGCAGACAAATACCGGCAATGCCATCGACGTGGTGCTGGTGGTGGCCCTAGTGGTGGCAACCACCTTCAGCACAACCTACAACCACGAACCATCAACAGCCTCAACTGGATTCAGTTTGTTGCCTTTGGCTAGTGGCAAGCAGCAACAACAGCAGCACCAACAACAACAACTCAGTGCATGTAAATTGCAGAGTGAGTTGTGTGTGCAAGTGTGTGTGTGTGAATGTGCGTGCAACTTCAGGTTAAGTACGACAGTAGAAACAATTGCAGCAGCAAAAAGCATTTGCTGCAATAATAATTTTAATGAAAGTGTTTGCTGTAATCACACAGAGTTTTGCAAAAGCTTCTTTGCACGTTACACTCAAAGAAAATAAGGAAACCATTATTAAAGCTGAAAACAAAGTATGCTGATTAGTCCAGCTGTTTATTTCTCTCCTGTTTGAGCTGCTTTTGCTGGCCAGCGGTCTTTCAATTAATTTAAATCGTTCAATTTATGCGAATTAGATATCTTTTTTGAGTCAACTAAGCAAGAGTAAAAAACAATGGACGGTCATCAGCTTTGTTCCCGACCATTAGATGACGAAATGTTTGGCTTGCATTTTTCATCAATTTTTGGTTACATGTGCCGAAAATTATGCTTTCATGACATTGACCAAAGCCCATTAACAGTTCTCAGAATCTGGAAGGAAGCATTAAAACAGGAGCCAATATAATCAACAGCAGTGTTTATAGCAGAGTTCAAAATTATTATAATATATTTTTATTATTATATTATATTTTTTTTTCTTAAATCTAACAAAATCGTTTTTTAATGTGTATTTTCTGAGCTATTACAGTCTTGTAGTAAATAAGTGGTGTATTCTATTACTTTAATCCAAAGCAATGCTTTTGCTTGGATTAATAGAGGATGGCCATGTAATGAATGCATAAATTTATTGTGAAACCATGCTCTAAAGAGTGACCATTCTGTGGTTGTGCATTGAGCTGCTCTCACAATCAATTCCAATAATAATAAATTCAATTTTTGCAATGCAGCAACAGCAACAGTGCTAAATTGAAACGTTCCACACGTACGCCTAAAACTATCACTAGCCGAGTGTGACTATGGCTTCGGCTATGGCCAAGGCAATGACTATGGATTAGCAGTCGGCTAGAAGTGGCAAGTAGCTCTTCTTCTCTCTTTCCAGATAGCTGCAATTTCCTCTCTTTTTTCGTTGTATTCACTTTGTGTGCTGCTAAACACAATTCCCGTTGCGGTGTCGAAGGCAAAACTTTTGCTTTTTCCGTTACAAAAGTTTTTCTTTAGAAAATTGTGCTGCTTTTGTATTGGAAAGCTGGCAATAGCAGCATCAGCACGTGTGGTCGGTCTATAGATTCCCATCCGCCCACTCTTTGACTCTCAGTCGATGGTGCCGTCGACACTTGTTCATGAGCCCTGAGACGTGTTTGACATTTACGAGTAGTTCCTTCTCGCCTTTCTCACAGCTCAATGGCTAAACTAACCACAATTATTTGTCATTCAATACGATTATGGCCGGCTGGCCGACTGGTTACTGGTATTTGACAATTACGTTTGCCCTTATGCACATTGCATATTGAACGTAAATCTCAAGTAGCCGCGAGGCCAAAGACTTTCCTTCACATGCCACACAATACCGTTGAAGACTAAGAAATTCAAAGTGAGGAACTATGCTTTATGCCCGAATTCCCTCGCCACGGCTGCAAACATGCTTAATTATTCCATTAAAGTAATCTACCTGCTAGCTGAGTTACCTGGCCTTCCATTTCCAATTTTTGATACGCCTTTCTTTCTCTCTTTCTCTTGCTCTGTTGACATCTCAGTCTATTTTCAAGAGTAGCTTTTGTGGCGTTTGCAATTGCAGAAGCACTGAGAACTAAATTTCAATTAAAAGTTAGTTAGGTTCATTGTCGTCAGTAGCGAATTAAAAGCAGAATTTTAATCGACATATTAGACGTCTTGGTATCAGAAATGAACAAATAATTTAAGTTCCTTTGGCAAAATCTTACATAAATGTTTTTAAATATCTCAAAGTGTCTTACCTCTTTTTTGATCGTGGTTTGCCCGATTATTTAATTTAGTTTGCATTCAAATTTCCTTTCTCACTCCGAATGTGTTCCCGTAATGGCTTGTTTCCGAGTGCATTGACCATCAAATGAATTTAAATTCCCACTCAAACGAAATTAAATTTTTGGCTATGACTCCAGTATCGCTTAGTTTATTTATTTTTTTTTTTTGGAATTTCACAGTTTCCTCTGCATATGACTCTGAGTTTGACAGCAAAGTTTTTGCCACAAGAACGCGTGAACGTCTTCATTATGCGCTAGTTTCCCGGCTTCTCTGGTAAACTTTAAGCACAACTTAATCAACGTCAAGAGGCGAAAACGCGCGTGATAAAGTTATGATTACTATACGAGTATTTTGCAAATATGTGTGAAATTATCGTTTCCATGTACATCTGCTGAAAGTTCACCTGCAAATCAACATTACTGCGACGAGTTCACAATTTAACTGCAGCCGTCGCTACTACTAATAGGGAAGTTTGCTTTGATACCATGGTTTATAAGCAGCGACAACAGCAACAACAACTCTAGAAAACTTGAGTATAATACACGGAAAGACAAGTCAAAACGTGATGATGTCCCTACCATGGTTGAGTATGCAGCCAAAAATAAATGGTATAAAAAATGCAAGCGCCAGGCAAAAAAGGGCTTGGCTCGAACCACCAGATTGAACTTTACATCTTATGATGTGAGTTGCTACTTCTGCTCTTAGGTGTGCGTATGAGTGGGCGAGAAGAGACTGAAATTGTGTGTCTAAGTGCAGCCAAGGCAACAAATTTGACGGCCCTTAATATAAAACCATCATTAAAACTGCACGAGCGTTGCTCTAAATGCTAAGTTAAAGTCGACGGCAAAGATGCCACCGAATTTGATGGCTTTTGATTCATTAGAAAATCACTTCATGACATTTAATATGCAAATTATAAGCACTAAACTTAGCTTCTCCAGACACATACGAACGAACGAACGAACAGGAAGACGCATCTCTAATACCAAAGTGGCAGCAGCTTTTGAAGTTGCGCGCATAATTTTCTAATTAAGTTTCTTTGGCTCTTCTTCTGCTTCTCGTTGCACTTTGTGCGCTCGTTCTTGTTGTTTTTGTATTGACTTTTAAGTAGCTTTCCAAGATTAACTGACTTGGCTGGCAAATCATGAGCAGCTCCTAGCGAATGTCGTGCGTTCTTCTTGTATTTCTGACTTTCGGCTTTATTTTTATTTTTTAACAAGATTGTAATTTGAGCTCATTATGTTAAGCTGCTCAAAGGCGCAAGTGCATAAAGCCAAATCACAAAGCAATACCCACTAGAGGTGGACAGAATATCCATTTGCTTGCCTTTAAGATTTTTATTAACAAATTCATACTTAATAATTAACAATCAATTTCATTAATTCTTATTTAGAAGCACCAACAATTTCTTTAGTGCTCTTCTAGATTGGTAGAACACACCTGATGGACTTTGTTAAGTGTGTCAGTCCAGAATACCATTACGTAACTTACGCAATAATTTACGTATAATTAAAATTTATAATATTTATTTTATGATGTGACTTAGTCTTTTGAGTTCACATAGTCCAGCAGTCACGCCCAATTGTATTTACATTTAAAACTGCTTTTTTTATTTCCAGAGATTTTACAGCTCCCGGTAGTTTTTTATTGCACAGCGGCAGGCACTCATTAATTGCAAACCGTTTGCAATGTTCGCAGCTCGTTGAACGCTGCTCGCTGCACGCTGCGTTTTTTGCGGCCTCTAACGAATTCATTTCATTTCCGCTGCATTCATTTGCACGTCACCAACACAGTCACAGACTCCGACACAGAGACACACAAAGTCAGATAGAGAGACATTGCGGTCGCAATTTCATTGCACTGCGGCCACAAGACCTGACCATCATTCCAACACTGCTATATCGTGTACACAAACTCAAACTCAAACTTCAACGCGTTGATGATGACATTGCCAAAACGCAAAGTCCACACAGGGAGCGAGAGCGATCGTCCAAGTACGAATGCGAATGCGAATCTGAATCTGTAACGGACCCCGGAGCTTGCACTATGGCAACAATTGTGATTTTTTGGCATAAAATCTCAGATTTGTAAAGAGAGACATTGCTTATCCTCTCTTAACACGTGCGTTTGGCTTTTGCTTGAGAGACTGAGGTGAGCAGGACAATTAAGATCAGTCGCCTCATTTATACACTTCAACTTATGCTTTGCTTCTTTACGTCGCCAACTGTAATCATGCAATACTTTGAATATGCTTTTATATAATTTTTTTAGTGTAAAGCAGTTAAGCTTTTTGTTAACTGTGTTTCGCTGCTTCGTACACAATAACAATGTTTGATAGTGTGAGTTTTCAGTTATTTAGACGAAATTCCGCTCTTATACTTTTGTTTTATTTTATCCTGAGTATTCAGATTTAAAATTTAAAACCGAAATAGAATTTTTGGAAGTTAGAATAGAATTTTGTCCCATAGTTGGTTGGTCCAGTTCAGTCCGGTCCGGTCTGCTCTGGCATTTCCGTATGCCGTTCCGTTTCGTTGCGCGTTGTTAGCAAGCAACTTCCGAGGGTAATTAATTCGAGTACTCACCATCGTCATCGCCATTGCCATCGTCCTCTCGTTGTCTGTTTTAAACGACTTACAACTTGGATTACAATTAGACAAGCTGTTCTGTTCTGTTCGCTTTGCGCTACTGTTTTGCGCAAATAGTTGGCTGCTGCATTTTATGTTTTAGAGTAGCGAAATGAAAATTTGCATGTTGCCGCCTGTAACACTACCACGAACACAAGCACACAGAATGTCGTTGCATCTATTTGCGCTGCGGTTTTATGCTAAAAATTTCAGTCAGCAACCCAATGACACTAGCTGAAAAAGGTAAGAGAATAACGAAAGACGAAGTTACTTTTAATTTTTGTATTGCATGAATATTTGCTTCTTGAGAGCTGTAAGAAATTTTAATTTTCTTAAGACTTTCATTGTTACGAATAGCTAAGAACATTCTAAGGACAATTCACTTTTTAAGTGATAGTTTATTCTGACAATATTTTTTGCTGTGTTCTTTGTTAAATTCTTTGAATGTGATTTCTGTGCTAATTTAGCTAATTGCCGTTGACAATCCGCTTTCACATCGCCTGGTAAAAAATATAATCAAAATAAAATATATGTTGCATCAATCAAAGCAAATCACAGCACATAAAACTTCTCGCATTACCTCAAAATGAGCTCAAATAAAAAGCGACTTACAAAAGTTACGACAAACATTGTGTAGCCAAATCTCATTAAGCGAGGCAGGAAATCATAAAAATATATTGCCCACTTTAAAGCAATGCTGGCACTTCATCAGATTCCCCTTCCCTTGCCGCGTTTCCTTTCTTCCTTTTCCTCCATACAAAGCAAAGACAAAAATGTAACTAAACACCAAAAAACACAGACATTCAGACATGTTCATGAACTGAGCGGCATGGGCGTTCTAACAAAATGGCCAAAACTTTAAATCATTCGTCACAAGAGGGCAGCATAGCTGTGGATGCTCTTGCTGGGTATTGTGGGGGTGTTATGCTGTCATAAAAAATTGTCTTAAGTATTAGTTTTTGTCTGTGACAAGCTGCCAACCGTTGCTGACATTCATTCAGTGTCCACTCGCAACTGCTGCATTTATGTTATGCCGAGGGTTTCTTATCTGTGCGTCCAGGTTTAGGTCCCAGTTCTCAGTTCCGAGGCTTATTCCAGGTCCCACAGCTCGTCTGTCAGCGCACAACAAAATATTATTGTTGCCACTGTTGTTGCTCCTGTTGCTTCCCTCTAATGACAAACAAAAATCAACAACATGTAAATGGTGAATGCTGGGAATCTAAAATGCAAATCCCTTTTTTTATTTCATACAATTACTCTTGTACATTTTGTTTTCTGCCGCGAACAAAAATAGGATATATAAATAAGAAATGAGTATAAAAGATGTGCAAAATTTTAAGAATTCGCCAATAATGTAGCTAAAAAATTGATAATACTTGTCTTTTTTTTTCACAATAATAAAACTATATTAAAGTTTGTCTGCTATAATTATAGCTATAATTTTCTTCGAAATAATGTTTGTGGGAAGTTTGATATTTACAAAGGAGTTGCCTTGTCTCGGACTTGGGTAGGCGATTAGAAAACGACGGAGAAGGCTTCTGTCATTCTACTTACAAAGCTGACATATGCAACTGTCAAATGTTTTGCTGCGAGTCGCCGAAATTTGCACTGATTGACAGATTGAAATGTTGGCGCATATGTTACTCAGTGTGACAGTGCAGATGGGAGCCATAACAAGAATGTTATGCTAATGAGTTAGGGTTCGCGCACACTAAAGCTGAAAGCGCAACTGAAATCTTAGTTTTCGCTAGCATGAGATGAAGAAGGTGCGTACACTATAGCTGAGTTGAAAGATGATCTGAAAACTTGTTACTGTGTGTATGTCCTTTGCTACTCTCTCACTGATTCTCTTTTCGGTCTAAGCTACTGATAAATTCAAACATGCTCCTTTTGTTTTTGAATGTGAAAGCTTTGATAATAATTCAGCTTTCCGTTCCGCCTTCAGCTATGGTGTGCGCGAGCCCTTATAGTTTCGTATCCAATTATACGTACATACAATGAACTGCATTTATCTTTCAAGAGTTCGACTTTAACACTTGTATGCATATTACAAAAAACAATTTGAGAATATACAAAATGCAAACAAAAACGATGTCGACATCACTTGTCATAACAAATGTGACCCGGACACTGACACTGACACCGACACAAGCTCGGACACGGACACGGATACGGACATGACACTTTGTATTTTGTGTAAGAATTTTGTATATTTTTTGTTTGTTTTAGCTGTGGCTGCATTTACAATGTGTCCTTATCAATTAAGGACCAAATACACATGAGAGTATATATATTTATGATTTTATCAAATATGAGAGTTAATTGCTTTTGTGCCCAAACTAAAGGATTTTCAATTATTTCTGAATGCCAAAAATGTTTTATCAGTAAATCTTTAAGATTTTTCCAATTCCAGCAGATTCCCATTATGCACATATTCGTGTAGGTAATTTAGTTGAACATAGCTTGCTGTGCAGAGTCGTTGTTATTAATCAATTGCCATTGGGGTTTGAGTTGATTAAATAGGTGTGTTAAAGCAGATACACACGCATACTAAGAAACACACTCAGTGCTTTGTGGCAGATAATCAATGAATCAAATTGTGTTTGATTTATGATTGCCAGTGATTTGCAACTCACACTCAATAAATTTCTACTGTTTCATGAATTATTTGTTACATTTACAAAAATTATTTTTCTTATTTGAATTCAATATATAATACGATTTTTTGTATTAAATATGTTAAGGTGAGATAATTATCCTTGCCGCTTATTGATTAATTCAAGATGTAAATATTTTTCTTTTTTTATGTTTCTAATATTTAATATTCAGACAACAAGATGCAATTTATTCATTATTAGCACTGAAATTATGTCTGACTCTGGAAAAGAAAAATATTTTCAAACAAGTTCAATTCAGAAATCTAAGACAATGTCATCCAACGGGTTATGATAAGGTTTTTACTTTTATATATTTATTTTATCGGTTTTACTGAAACTGAGCAACTTTTATTGAACTAGATGTAGCCGAAAGCCTCTGCAGCTAGTGCTTTTTATTGTATTTTACCTCTTGTATTTATTGTACCTTTTGTCAGTTTTAGTTTTATAAGCTTAACTATCAATGTTAATAAATAAATAACTATTGAACAAAATATTTTGAAAGACGAAACAAGCTGTTGTGTGCCAAAAAGGGATCAGAGTTATCAACTCAAGTCTCGACAAAATTA
The DNA here is from genome assembly GCA_963924055.1 of Drosophila limbata. Classification (NCBI taxonomy): domain Eukaryota; kingdom Metazoa; phylum Arthropoda; class Insecta; order Diptera; family Drosophilidae; genus Drosophila; species Drosophila limbata. The sequence continues at coordinate 25,051,569 of OZ001355.1, forward strand.
TGTATCACTTGTAAGTTGATGGCCAAAATGTTTGTAAATAAAGTAACAAATGCTACAGGGCAGAGTGTTCCAGCTGAAGATGAAGCTGAGCTGTTCTAACGTCTAATGTCGCTACATCTCGATCTTGGGCTGCTGTCATGGCAGCTTCTTGTTTGTCTGCATTTTGGTGACATTTTTGCCATTAGCCAAATGTCAATGCTCGACGACGAAGTGGTAAGAAGCACTTATAATAGATGGGATTTACAATTGTCGTCAACAACAACAGCAACAGCAACAAAAACAAGAACAAGACCAATAGTGAATGAAGAGATGAGAGGACTAGGACTAGAAACAGGAGCACGAACAGGACACAGCAGCCTGTCGGCTGTCAGCTGCCGGTTGCTGTTTCTTGGGGTGCCACATGGCACATGGCTACTTCAAGTTTGGAGTCAGTACTCGGGATGAGGTTGCGCGATAAAAGAATGCTACTAAACCCGTTTGATTGCTGCTTCGGGGGTTACTTCTGGTCTGTAACCGTCTGGTTTTCGCTCGGTCTTTTTGCCTTTGTTGCTACTGCCTGACGGCACCTGACAGTAAAATTTTACTAAAAGATAATTTGAATAATTTCACTGACCCAAGCCAATCACCCACACTCCCTGGCATTCAAGGCAGCAAAAGTCGTCATCGTTATTTTGGCTGCTGCTGCTGACAAATGGCTTTTAAATCACCTGTCCGACTCGTTGAGTCTTACAGTTTTTTGTTAAAAAATTTCGCAAATGGGATAAGTTGACACGACGCAACTGACTTGCAATTTGCTGCCGTGCATTTGAAATTAAAGGCAAACTTCTGCACGCATATCTGAAACTCCTCCGCGCAACGCTGCGTATACGTAACCAGCTGACGTTGAGGTTGCATGACGGCTTTTTATCAAGCGCCGGCAGCAATTTACACGGTCTGACAAACACTTGTAGGATGAGAATATACGAGTTAGCTAGCTAAAACACCCGTCGTGTGATGAATTAAGTGGTGTCTAAGCTGCACCTGAGCGATAAGCGAGACTCAGGACTGAGCGATAAGCGAGACTCTGGACAGGTCCTTTCATGTTAAATTTAAATTATTTATTTATTTACAATAAAGTAAGTAAATGAACTAAATCTATTTTAAATATTCTTACTATTAATAGACTGTTTGCATACTTGAAATCAGAGCAATTCAGTACAAAGGGTTTAGTGGGGCAACTTAGCTCCTCGATAGGACATGCTATTCGTATGCTAAACCTAAATACAATAACTACACAGAAATAATCAGTAAATCGGATTTGATGGTTGGAGCAAGATGCGTAATGCGTTTTATGGCCGCTGGCATTTGAAGTCTGCTGTTGCACATTGATTGATTTTAAATTAAATTTGTCGGACTTCAGTTATTGATTTATTACAAGGCTTTGCCACAAACCCACTCATTCACAGAATAACATGTTTGTTTTTCTCTAAATCGATTAGGTTTATTAAAAATATGATGTTTATAATACAATAACTTGCTACTCAATTACAGAATAATACGTTTTCTGCATATCTTTTATGTTTATTAAGAACATGATATTTTAAAAATCAAATAATTATCTGTTTTAATATGAGTGTAAGTGAGTGGCATTTGTTCAGCTCAATTTCAACGATCGATTTGTTCATTTGTAATATTTTGTAGCTGCGTTGTCAGTAATTTCATTACTGTGACATTATATTAGCATTTCCAAATTACACAAAGGTTTTGGGGACCGGGCACAATTTCCAGTCCCTTACCAGTCTTTGCCCTTCTGGGACAAAGTTTGTGCAGCTGGACATCCGTTTTGATGACGCTGCCAGTAGCCTAAAGGCATAAGTAAAATCAAGAAAAAGATGCGATACGATGCGATGCGCAGAACCAAACACAAAGCAAACCAAAAGATAAACATTTGCCACAAAACCAGGCAGTGGCCATCAATGGCAGACACTCTGAATGGCGATGGCAATGGCCATGGCAATGTCATAAGGCGGTCTACAAAAATCATCGATGAATTGGACTGCAAAGTTTGCAACCGGACGTGACTCCAACTGGGGATAGGCAAAGGGCAGGGGCAGGGGAAGGAACAGGTCGCGTTTTGTACTTGTCCCAGCTGCTGCTGCTGTTGTTCCTTTTAAACGAGAGAGAGAGAGAGAGTTCACTACAGTTGTGAAATTACTTATTTTTCAATTGTTGGCCCCCGCCGAATGACATTTGGCATTGTTGTATCCACCAGCAGCGCCGTGCAATCTTGATTACTGTCAGTAGCAGCAGCAGTTGTATTTAAAATTGGCTAACAACTTGTATAGCAATTGCCAGAAGAAATGGCAATGGCAATAAGGCAATGCCAATGACGCTCGTTTTGCTGCTTTCAACTTTTCATTTAGTTTCAGGAGGCTTCACGTACCACACTCTCTTCCGTCGCCCGGCTTCCCTCTTCCTTTTTTCCTTTCCCTCTTCCGTCCCTTGTTCACAGACGCAGTCACAACCAATGAAAGTTCGCCTTATTCCATATCTGCGCAATTTTCAATGATCAGTCGAAGCAAAATCTCTCTTACTACCACCAAATGCCTCCACTATTCCCACTTTCTTGAATTTGATTGCTATTCTACTATTCTTCTATTTTTAACATTATTAAGTGTCATGTATGAATATATGATACCGCCGCAGTGCGCCGTTGATTTAGTTGAATTTGTGCTGTCATGTACTAGTTTGTATAGCAACAATTAAATGTTCATGGGATGTTGCCATTTGTTGTTATTACGCAGACTACAAGAGCCCTGATGATGACGGAGCTGCCTGAAAAGCAACACGCAGTTTGTAATAAGAAATTTGCATTTGATTTTATGGGCACTTTATGAATACATTTGTACATTACGTACTTAAAAGCCTGTAGTGATCAGGGCTTGACAAAATGACCCACAAAATATGCGTTTCTATTGTTTCGGATGGCAAATACAAATGGATGATTTGCCTTAAAAATCGTACGCTCCGGGTTTTTACTGGTTTTAGCTGGACGAAAAGCTAAATAAAAGAAACTTGAATATTAAATATCGTCATAAAATAACAAAATTTAAACTTACGTGCACTGGCATCTGATTCACAACCCACCTCGTTGAAATTTAAATAGAGTTTTTGCCTTGCCTGCGTAATCAGCTCAGATGATTTCTTGGCAAACAACCCGCTCAAGTCGGCGCTTCCGGACTTAAAGACTCGGGTAACTCCCAGCTAAAAATATTGTTATAAATATACTTTATGAAAAAAAACCACAAAAGCTTATAGTGAACTCACTTTGTGCAGTGGCATTTTTAGATCTATATCACATTCCATTCGGAATTTAGGAACCATAATATCCACATCATGCATTATCGACTTCATGGCTACTTCGTTCAAATCAAATTCTTGTAGTTTCATTTCTAGCTCTGCTAGTCCATTAATATCGAATGGAACAATAAACAGCATGGTGATGTCCGATTCCTCAAAGGGCAGCTGAAGAATTCTTGATTTCAGTTTACGGGACTCGCCATAGCGAAACTGACCAACCTGAACATTAATAAAAAAGTCTTGAATTTTTGTAAGGCATTGATAGAAAATTGTCTAATGGAAAATACGCACCTGTCGCATCATTAGCACCTGCATTCTCTGTTCATCATTGATCCAGAAATCATCCAACAAAGTGCGCTCTATAGAAAAGCGCTTAGCCCACTTGCCACGAAAGTATAGAGAGTTGACCAAAATGATGCTCGATTCTTGACTGAAAGACGCCGGACTAAAAAGATCACGTATGGTATGAAATGTTTGCCGCCCAATCCAATTGTTGACATGCCGCGAAGCATTCTGGGCATCCGTGAAGTTCAAGGTATCCGCCTGGGTATTGAAGTACTCCATTGTTTGCATATTAAAGTCAGGTACCAACTCCAAATGGTCCTTGACAAAAAGTCCTGTTGCTGGGCGCATTGACACTCCCTTATCACCGCACATACACTCCTTTCTAAGGAATTCAGCATGTTGCTTCGCAATCTCTAGTTTCATATCCGTGCCCAGTAGGAGACCGGTGCGCAACTCGTCCGCCGTCTTACCGCCAGCAGCCATAAACACTAGAGTCATGGCACTGCGGGCTGCCGCTGGTGACACGATTATATTTTTGGCCTTGATCTCTTCCGGCTGGTTGAGGGCTCGAAATAGGTTACGCGCAAATAAAAGTGAGCTCGGAGTTGGCGGTGAAATTATAGCGCCTCCGGAAGCCATTCTGATTTCACTAAAAAAAATACAGACTATGTCTAAAACTAAAAAACAGTGTATTTAAATTTTGTAAAATCTTATCGAGTTAAAGGCATACCCTGTTAACTAGATAGATTTATTCGTGTACAATTATTCGCTGCTCTGCTAAAAACTGCGTTAAGTTGACATTCAATAAGTAAGTATATAAATGATAGTAACATACCATTCAACTAGCAGTGCGAACGATATGACTCTTTCTGCTCCCAGTGCTCTTTCCGTTATTCTGTCGACAAGCACAAGCACTCTAACGCACAGTTGCATATCTCAAGCGATCATACAAAAAGAAAATACATGCAAATTGTAGGAAAAACTTATTTTTAATGCGGAGTCATACTCGAACCTAACCTTTTTCTTTGGGTAGCTGCCCTTTGTTCAAAGCGACTAAATTCAGTTGCCACTCTTCAAAGTTGTCCCCACATTTCAGAGCATTTCAAACACTGGCTCTATCAACTTTTATGGGCTGAGGTAACTCTCTTCGCGTCTCTACGCGCATATTTTGTGCCTGATTGCGTTGTTTATGCGCCCAATGCATTCGTATTTATATTTCAATTTAATTTCAAATACCTTTTAGCGTTCCGACGTCTGTCGTGGTCACACAGACTCACACACATTAATACACTCACACACACTCACAAAGAGACTGACGCACGCAATCATGCATTTGCTTATGCACTCGGATGGCGCAAATGAACGAATTTCACGTTTGATTTAACCGTTTAAGTGTGATTCGTTTATGTTCATGCTTTTATTGATTTAAAGAATAAAAGAACTTCTGTATGATGGAAGTGTTTTAGATTTTGAATGTCTTGAGTTGAATTAGGAGAAAATCTTTCCAAAATAATATTGAGTCCTCAAAATGCCGCTGGCCACGAAAGCTTGAAAACCCCAAGTAGTTGTACATATCTCAATATAAACAGCCGTATTGTGTGCTCGTCATCAATATTTAAATCGGCACTAATTGCATTTTAATGGAGTGCCTCAAGGTATGCTATACGAATTTGCAATAGCGACAAAAGGGGTCCGAATTCGAGTATTCGCTCAAATTGGGTTCAGCTTCGACAATGACAAAAACAAAAACAACAACAACAGCAACTGCCAACAAAATGAAACAATTTCAAATTGACACTATAAGTGGATTGATGCTGGAGCAGCTGCAACTTGCTGGCAAATTTCTTGGGGCCCTAAAGCTATCATTTTCGATTGTGGAACTTTCTGTGTGCTGTGGTTGCCTCGCCTTTCCCAACTCCGAGTCATTCCATACCGAACCGAACCGAACCGAACCGAACCACACATTGAACATTCACGTTCAAGCAGCTGGCACATCCGTCGTCATATTTGTAGCACGTTTAGCAGGTTCGGAGGCAAACTAGCTTGTGGTTGCCTTTACTTTAAAATCCAAAATAGTTTTGTGGCCTCTGAATTCAAGTTTGAGTTGGCGCTGAAGCTCAACCGCAATAAATATGAAATTTTCCAAAAGTGTTACAATGTCTACCAATCGTTTGATTTAAATTACTGCTAATACGATTGAAAAGGGATTCCGGGAAACAGTTTTAGGTTTGGTTTAGATTTCTTCATACAAAATTTTCAGAATGACCACAGCAAATCAGGGAAAAATTAGTGGACACTGAAAATTTTGTATGGAGAAATCTAAACCAAATCGAAAACAGTTTTCCGGAATCCCTTTATTATCTAGCTGTGTCACTTTTGTTTTATATACCTTTCATTTAGCCTTAGATTAACATTGTTAACCAGGCCATAAGTACATCTAAACAAGTTAATTTTATGGACTTAGTAAATGACTTCTAACTCTTCACACAACTACTATTTAACTAAATTATATCTGTATTACACTATTATTACTATATAAATTTGCTGCCTGAATTTCTCCATTAAATTTTGAGTCCGGGCTTGCCCACAATCAATAGTTTAACGTCAGATCGAATGACAAATGGCAAATGTCGAGGCATAATCGTCAGCAAGTGTTGTAAACACTCTGCAACACACAAACTGAAAGCGTAGTTTCTACTGAACACAATCGAGACTCAATAATTAATTGTTTGTCACACGTGTGCAGTGCATGCTGCATCTGCAATTACTAGATTGCTTATACACGCACTCACTTATTTATTTATTAATTAAATCATTTACTGTTCAATCAGACCTTTGGGAGTCGTTGCAGATGCTTAGATATTCTACCAGCCCAGCGCAGGTGTGCATACTATAAGTGCATACAAAGGTAGACAAGCAGTCAACTAATCATCGAACACAACTCTCTGAGCTGCTGTCAAATGCATTCATCATTTAATTAGTTTCCTCTTACATTGCCAGGGAATTGTAAGATTTTCAGTAAATGTCATGCCCGGTAGTTACAGGCAAGCTCAAAATCAATTGATTTTTTTTGCCATTTCTTTCATTTTTATTGTAGTCAAAATGTTTTTATTTGCTTAGGCTTACAGCCAAGACGATAAAGACGTCTCAAGCGCAGACAAAGACCAAAAATAAACCAACATAAAATGGTATTGTAGTACATTACATTTGCTATACTCTTATCTTCTGACATTCATCACAAATATCTCAATGGTTCAGGCTGAATATGACAGATTATTTAAAAGAGCTCAGAACTTTTGAGTCCATAAGATGACTTTTCTTTAAATTTACCATTTTTTGTAAGAACTTGTATTTTAAACTTACTATGGCAAGAAACAATAATATAAAATACAAAACGACTTCATGTTTATGAAAGGGCTGAGTAAGTAAGAAAAGAAATACATAGTCGAATGTGGAGAGCACACTGGCTGAAGCATTGGCAAAATTTAAACAGCGCAGTCACACAGACAAACACACAACACACACATATACACATAGTGAAATACACAAATAAGTCAAGTGACAATTCGAAGAGCTACATTTCCTGTACCTTTCTTCGATTTGATTTTTCATTTCCGCTGCAAGTGGTGACAAAGTTTGGGAAGAAGGATTTGAAATTGTTTGTGTGCTTGACTATGTGTATTTGTATGTAGTGTGTTGATTTCTTGTGAAATATCAATACACCAAGGAATAAGGAAAACACACAAGAACACACGCACACATACACATCCACACACATACAGACACACAAACAAGCATAGAGAAACAGAATTGAAGCGACAATTTACCTCAAAGTCCACTTAAGAGCTCAAGTTGGACTTGTGCTGTTTGTCCTTAGGTCTGCAATCGCTCGTTTGCAGCAAATTTAAACAAAACTGTTAAAACAAATTTGCGAAACTGAGAATAAGACGTCAACAGCTGTGGTTGTTGTTAATAAAATGTGGCAATGTTTGGAAACAAACACGACAGCTCTTAACAACCTGTCCTGCCTGTAACCTTTCCAAAAACGGTTTAGTTAACAGTGTCAATAACAATCATTAACACAAATCAATAGGGTTAGCAATATATTAAGACTCACGTTACACACGTAAAACGCAGTTAATGGTTCATTCAGCTTATGTCCATACCTTAATCGTAGAATGGTGTATAGCTCATGGAGAATGAGTCTCAAAACAACACACAGTGGACAACCACTTATTTTTATAAATAAAAAAATAAAATAAAAAAAATTGGTTTTATTTATCTTGTTTGCATAATAAAATTCTGCTAGTGGCTAGTGATAGTCAAAGAACTTTAATCAACAGTAGTTAATTAATGCTGAATTAATCTATGTCATTTTTTTTTGTAACATTAGAAGCCAAAAGTCTTCTAACCCTTGTCGAGCACGCAATACAGCCTCCAATACATTTTTTTCTACTCTGCTTTAAATTACTGAACGCCATTAACAACCCTATACGCTCAGGTGAGTGCCCGAAGTACCATAATTCTCTGACAATTTTCAAATATGTTTTAAACTTTTGTACCGAAATTCGTTAAATGTCAAAATTGTGTGTCGAGTGTAAAACAAATCAGGTAAAATGCCACAACATTTGCCAAAGTGTTTAGGGAGGAGGAGGGACACTGTACAGGTGTTAGCATGCTTATAACTTTTCAAATGTTTTGATGTAAATTGTTTGTGTTTCATTTTTTTTTTCCGAGAGCAGTTAAAGTTTTGGTATGCATGTGGGATTCGCTCGCTGGGCATTAAATAATTTTTGATTGTCATGGAAACTGCAATGCCAACAACAACATTGGCGCATAATTAAGAGAGCTGAGTTAAGCTTTAAACTGAAGTGGCTGCCTAAATAGCTCGCGCACACTACTGCTGAAATTTAAGTTTACGTTTAGATTTGTATTCGCCAGCCTGTGATAAGGAAGGTGTAGCCGAGTTGAAATTTTATCTAAAAATTGTTACTCTCTGTTTTTCTATGGCTTTTCGCTCTCAGCTACTGATGAATCCAAACATGTTCGGTTGATCAAACAAAGCTGAATTTTGATGAAACTGAAATTGAGCAATAGTGTGCCCGAGCCCTTAGTGAAATAGTGCTGCTCTTGTTGTATGCCACATAATTGATTTGTCGGAGCATTTGTTTTGCTCTGTTTCAAATGGTAATGATGATAATGATGACGCACGTGCGCACAGACTGGGAGACTTCATTAGTACCGCCAGGACGTGGCTGGATTCCACTTCCACTTTTCTCTCGAATTTTTGCTGTATCTGTGCATTGGTAACGATGCTCATGTTGATTTATTCATTAATGTAGCAAGTCGACTAACGTGGACAATGGTCGCATCATGTGACCAACAATTTGATGGTTCCTTCTGCTGACTCGTGTGAGCCAACAAAAACTTATAGCCAGTAATTGGACAAAGACGACGCCACGTCAAATGTTTGAGTTCAACATTTAAAAAGCTCAGGCACCTTGTTTTTTTATTGCCCGACTAAACGAAGTGTAAACACTCAAATGCAAAAATTGTTAGGAACAGAAAAACTTTTGAAAGCTTTGTGGTCGTAGTAGCTGTTTTAGCTGAAGTAGTAGCCATGGGAAGGAAATTATTTTGTTGTATTGTGCTATGTGCAGGCAAAGCAGCGTTGACGGATGTACGAGTCTGTATATCCGGAAATGTGGTTTACTGTATAGGTTGTTGTTGGCGACAAAATCTACACCTTTCATGTTGTTGGCTCAAGCCTCTGTACAGTGTGCTAAACGGAAGTGTCGTTTCACTTGACTTTAGCTAACTTAAAGTTAACGTTATCCATTTACACAGCATGCGATATACCACATCATCACCCGTTGTCAGGTGCAAATCTTGCCCGCAACTTGACAGTCAAATGTTGCTGTTGTCAACCAGATAATGAGCAATTTTCCTACGCTTATGAATTTATTTACAGGATTGGGAATGCTTAACACATTTCGAATCCCCAGGCAATAACAGCCCAAAAGGCAGCCTAGCTGTCTTATTAGAACCCTTTTTAATTGCTGTTGGAAAAGTGGACTTTTCCATTGGAATTAAATGTTTTTTTTCAGGATCTGACTTGACTGAAGTCTGGCCTGGATTAAGATTGTGAAAAGTGTGTTCTTTTTACTTATATTTGCATCCGAATTCCAATGTTCCTTTTAAATTTCTGTTCAGCATCCTTGAACCGAATTGTATATTTAAAGGAAATAGCACATTACCATTGCTAATTAACCATTTAAGAGTAATAGTGAAAAAGTCCTTACTGCAACAGCAAATTTTCTTCTGGAAACTATGGAAAAAATAGCAAAGCTTCTAACAAAAAGAGGTTATGACAAAGTTAAAGTTTGTTGCAACTTGTTAGACTGTTAACTTTTAAGCGGCTTGGCGCGAACTTATTGCTATTTATTTTGCATCATTTTCAGTTTCATGGAGCGCGGCCCAAGCAGCAGGTCAATGTAAAGTGACTTAATAATTAAGCAAGCAATAAAAATGACGATGACAAAGAGCAGTTAAAATGAAAAGCATAAGCAGCGCGAAGATACCGTATAATCGATGTGACGTTTTTTTACCCAATTTGCTAACAAAATATTGAGCTAGTTACACCACTTAATGGTTTTTTGTTTTTTTTTTAAATAAGTAGTAATTACTTATAGGTTATAGTTTTTCTTTCATATTCAGGTGTAAATTACCCTAAAAGGAGAGGATTACATAATTCATACCAATATTAAAATACCCCAGTATAGTATAAGTACAGAAATGCCAAGCAAAGTTTTGAGTCACAAGAAACTTTCGCTATGTCCGGAAATAAACGACATCAGAGTTGAAGTTGGAGACAAAGTTGAATATCTGCCTAGCGTGCAAATTATCGCTGCTAATGACCGACCATCAAGTGAAGCAATTACCTATATATTTTTAAATTAGCAAGTAACCCTTCCATAAACTGCCTAATCAACTTCACATGGCTTACTTCCCATATCTTAGTGATTGGTTAGAATTGGTTAGACATTGATAATAAGTTGAGCAGGTATTTCTTCTAGATATTCTACAAACTTACGAGTATATTTATTTTTTATTTTTTTTTATTTACAAGTAAATGGTTTTTTTATAGTGAACTTTGATTTAAATTTAATTTTTATTATTTGCAATAATTATTATTAATTTTTTTTTGCGCTGATTGGGTAATTTACAATTGGTTTACATTAATTTTGAAATGTATTTTCAACGTAGTAAAAGGTCACCGTAAAGGAGTAAGTAAAGCGAAGTCAGAGTCATCGGGGTAAGCATCTAGAATAGATCCACTTTTTAAAGCCCAACCTAAAGCTGTCATCGACTACTGTCTCCTACTCCTTCGTTGCTATGGCCATTGTGCTTCTTTTGCTGCTGCCGTTTGTAGCTACTGTGTGTGCGTAGCAGCGTTTGAAATTGCACCCAAAAGGACAATTAAGCATGAAGTATTTATGTGCCGACGCGCTTCTTAGCCCGAGCAGCAACAGTGGCAATGACAGTGGCAACAACATAAGCAGAGCAGCAAGCAAAAGTGGCAGCGATGCGTCGCCGAGCCAGAGAAATAATTTCATTATGCTTGCAACTTAATGCCAACTTACAGTTTTACAGCCTGACAGCAGCAGCAGTAGGAAGAGTATTAAAGGATCGTGCACACTATAGCTGAAAGTTGAGTTATCATCTTAACTTAAAAAATAAACACACCTGTGCACATCTTTTTCAACTTATGATGAAAGAAGTAAGGTCAGAGTAAATTCAGAATTCAGTTCCGCTTTCAGCAATAGTGTGCACGAGCCCTAAGAGCTCCTTCTCACTTCTTAGCTCTCGGCACGCTTTTCATTACTGCCGGCCGCATGACTTTGTTTTTAGTTTTTAGCCCTTTGCTTATGGCCAGCTGGCATGGCATCAAATTGAAGACAGAAAGGGGCTGGACGGCTGGAAAGAGGCTGGATCTGCTTTCCGCTTTCAGCAATGGCCGGCTTTATTATGCGCGCTCAGCACTAAATTTTATTGTCAGTTCATGTCGAGCTGAATTATGTAGCGCGGCAACATAAGCAACATAAACAAAAGTAGGGACAACAACAAAGGTAACATCATAATCATTGTAAGTAATGCATTTTGCCTTCTGCCCAGTCTGACTTTGAGCCTTATTAAATGCATCAAAACACAAAACTTAAGAGGGATGAGGGCAATGTCATAATTAACATTTGTCACACTGGCAACAAAGCAGATTTTATGGTGCTGAGACTGCGAAGCAATCGTCTTAAATCGAATTGTGAATTGACCTGATTCAAACTCAAAACCTCTTAAAACTCGAATAATACAATGAGAAACAACTCTGCACCCTTTTGAACCGCACACAAATTCAAGCATATTTAGTAAACAATTTTAATTAAAAGCCAACGCCAACGCCAAGAACAGCTATGCACATTAATTTGCGGCATTTGTTGGACGCGCGCCTGTCAACTTTTTAATTCAATCTGAGGGCTCGCGCACACAAATGCGGAAAGCAGAGCAGATATCCCAACTGAAATTTAGGTTTTTGTTCACAGCAGTGTGTTTCTTTTTATTAGTGGGTATACTCAGATGATAACTTAGCTTTCAGCTATAGTGTGCACGAGGCCTAAAGAAGTTAAGTTGCGGCCTGACATTGTGATGTCTGGTCCTACACAACAGCGTCGCAACATCCTCCGCACCGAACCCTCTGTATGTATATGCAATTTAATTTGACGAATTTTGGTTGAAAATAGTTTTTCGGGGCTCTGAAAAAGTTATCCAAAAAGGACAAAAAGCAACCGAGAACATAGACAAAAAGGCAAAGCATGCATATTCTTGGCTACTAGCTCATTAAATTTTTTTTGTGCTGCTGCAGCAAATAGCAACTGCTTACAATCCTTATTCCCAGTGGAGCCAAAGGCCAGAAGTAATCAAAAGTCAATGGGCAACTCTTAAAATGTCAATGCTGGCGCAACATTTTGCAGCTGATTTATTTATTGAGTGGGAGCAGCAAGTTTTTTATTGCAACAATCTTTAAGAGACTCCTATTTAAAGAATTTTGTAAACTTTCATAGACGATTCAAAGCTTGTTATTAAAAGGTTTGTAAATAAGTTGAGTTTACATTTTATACGCTTTTTGTAATGAACGTTTTTAAAAGTCTTCAGAAGCCGGACGCCTTAAGTTCCTATGTTGTTACATTTTTGATAAACGCCTTGCGCTTGCTGGTCACGATTTGATAGAATTTTTATATTAGGCTTTCGTTTATGTGAAAATTATGTGCAACGTTGTCAGGTTGCCTGGTCTATGTAACATTGGCTCACATATATACATACTTACATACATATACTGAGAAATTGTAGCCAAAAGTGCCAAAATGACAAACCTGGGCGGCTGACTGCAACTCCTTTGGTTGGTCCTTGGTTTTCTTCTAGTTGGCCACGTACGCCAGCGCTCAATAACAGCACCTAGGAAGCGAAACGACCACGGCGGACAGAAATCCAAGCACGTAATTTTAAATGGCTTTTACTGGCAGTCAACTTAAACTTTACGCTAGCACACATTAGCTGTGTCTGACACACGGACAGACAGAAAGACAGACAGGCAGTCTGTAGGAAACATTCGCTGAGTGTTAAATGCAGCTGCCAACGGCCAACGGCCAACGGCCAACTGCCACGCCCCCAAATACCCATGGGCTGTAGGCACTGCGACAACGTGAATGTGAATGTGATAGTGATTGTGAATGAATGACCGCTAACCGCAATGTTAACGGGCGTATTAATTCTACTTTTCCACTCATATCATCTGTGAGTGTGTGTGACTGCTGATACCCGGAGATACTTACAAACATATGTATGTGGGTGTGTGTTGCTGCTGATGTCCTCACAAAATGACTTATTCCGACAGTCGTGCACGCTTGACTTTGATTGCATGCATCAGAGATGGAATAGGTGCCATCCTGGCATCCGGCTGAATGTGTGAGCCGTTATATCGTACTCAATATTATAAATGAACGGTGTTTTTAAATATTTTCAGGTTTCCTATGCTTCTTTCTCGACATTTTGTTAGAAACTTTCAAATCCCATAACTTTGTCAAGACCTGGGGTCAATGTGTTCAGGAACTTTTAGTTCAATGGGATAATAAAATAGGAACTTATTCAAAAAACAACTTCTCTCCACTTTTGACTTAATTTATCCTACATGTTTCAATAAAATTAAATTGGCACACCTACTTCAATAACTGCAATATAAGACCTTTAAAAAGGGTTACAAATTCTTGGGGGAACACGATTAATTTACTCATTCAAACTGACTCATTTACGAAACAAAGCAACTTTAAAGCTCGAACTTACGTCATTCAACGAGTTTATTTTGATCAAATAAAAGTAACTTTTGGCACCCTAAAAGTAACTTTTGGCTGTTCAGGTACTGGTCGCTTAAAATGGTTTCTGGATGTGCATACAAGATCCACGGGATCTGCTGCCTGTCGAGTGCATCATTTGTTATGGGACAAACGTGGCCAGACAAGACAATGCCACAGGGTAAGCGACTGCACTATGGGAAAAAGACCGATATTTGGTATAAATTCTTAAATGTTAGAGACTTAAAAATATTTAAAGAAAAACAAGTGGGAAAGGCTATAGTCGAGCTCCCGACTATAGGATACCCGTTACTTACATAAATAAATTAAAATTGTTTTAATTGCATGCTTTTAGGCACTTTAATTGCTGAAAAGCTTTAATCAGCCAGTACCACCTTTCTATTTGTCCGATCTTGTTGGGGTTTAGTAGGATGACAGGTAATAACAGTAGCTAACGTTCACCGTTTAAAAAAACCTAATATCTTGAAAACAGTGCGTGTGGTGGATTTTCGCGATTTACGGAGGCGGAAAGGGGCGTGACAAAATTTTGAAACAAACTTGATCTGCGTGGGGCTTATAGAAATCTGTGTGTCAAATTTGGTTGCTCTAGCTCTTATAGCCTCTGAGATCTAGGCGCTCACACAGACGGACAGACGGACAGACGGACAGACGGACATGGCTATATCGACTCGGCTGTTGCGATGCTTCCTTCTCCCTGTTACATACATTGCAACGAATACAATATCCCCTTCTACTTATTTTTAATAAGTAACGGGTATAAAAAGAGGAACATATTTTGCTTTGATCTAAAAATACACATGAACAATAAAACAGAAATACTAAAATTCTTGACCAACAACATTTTTTATAGATCTTGATGAACTTTTTCATAATTACACATTTTTAAAATGGTAACAAAACTATCCCTTTCTCAATCTATAGATCAATCAACTGAACTTTATCGAGCCTCAAATAAATTTAAACTCAAATTAAATACAAATTTTTAAAATACTCAACAACAAGAAAATGGCCATAATGCCAAAATATCTGACTTTTTTCCATAGTGACCTGCAGCTGAGCTATGACTACGACTACGTTTTCGGCTACGTGTCGTTGGATATGCAAAGTGGGCATGCCATGAATTATGAAACGCGGGTTAAAAGCGAATGCCAAAAAAATGCCCAGCGAACGGCAGAGATCGAAGGCCACTTGAACATTTGGATTGGATGCACAAGATGTTGCAATGCAATAGAAACGACTATAATTTTAAGGCATTGATATACCGCGTCTGCAGAGTGCGGTTAACTTTAGAGGATTGGAGGGAACGGGAACTTTGGGCAACGTTTTGTTGTCTGCGGAACATATGCTCATCAAAAAGAAGTTAATTTCTGTACTGTATATGTTTGTGTTTGTCTTGAGTCGACTGACATTAAGCTGCTTGTTTGCACAACATCTCAAAGGACAACGACAAGACGGGCCTTACAGCCAGCCAGTCAACTTGTGTCCGTGTCCGACGTCGCACATGTGTGTAATCCCAGTGCAACTTGAAGCCAAAGATGGACGCGACAGCCAGAGACGCGGGATACGGGGAACGGAAAACGGGAAACAGTAGCAGGGACAGTCATCTGAACTTGGTTTCTTTTTTGAGTTATTCTGTGTTGACTGTGCAGTGCCTTTATTATATGTTGCATGTATCCTTAAGGGAAGTTAATTAAATTTACTGACCATGCTATTAAGCAAACAGAGGCTCCTTCTCCCTTCTTCCTTCCTCCCACTCCCATTCCAGCGACTGTTTTCCACCGACTCCTGTGTCGCTGTGCAACAAGGATAATACTCAATTAAGCATAAAGCAGCTCGGGTCACATGTGCTTAAGTGTCACAAGCAAATACGTTCCCCGACCCTTTTAATGTCTAGTGTTCTATAAGCCAAATGCCGTACGTATCCTTAGCCAGTCTAAAGCTAATCTAAAGAGTCAACATTACTACAGATTGACCGATCATTCTACTATCGACATTTAATGCATTATTTTGGATTTTACATAGAAACACAGGCAGCCTAACGACAACAAACACCGAAAAACTTGAGATTAATGTCAATATCTGTTAACGCTACAGGCTTTTTAAAGCTGATATTCAGGTGCAGTCATTTTCGTCGGGATGGTAAGATGCTCTTGTAGTTTAAGTTTGAAAGACAGTTAAACTACAGTTTTAAATACTACAACGTGTGTTAATGTGAGACAATGTACAAGCTTTGAAATTAAGGAGGAAAAGTTACGAACAGATATGCTGTACATGTGAATGTTATACCAATGTTTAGAGACACTTGGAACCATTTATTTTGACAATTGGTGCACAGTTAAATCTAAAATTACTCCTGTATCTTTTTTCAAAATAAATATCTATGATAAATGTATGTCTAACTTTTCAGCTGAAAATTTGATCTGTCGGGTACCAACTTGAATTTTATCAGTTTACATTGCAAAGTAAACTTTTATTTTAAATTTTTCTTAGCACTTTAAACTTTAGCCAGGCAACAACGTATTTATTTGTGTGTTTTGTTTATTTTATCTATGCTTCGTTACACATCAGCACTCACACACGCATAGCCTTACACACTTACATGACTCCCTTAAATTCAGATGTTTGTAGGTACAGAAGTAGCACTGTTTCAGTTAGTTCTCCCCTAGATATCCTTTTGGCAATGGTAACTGCCAAAAACCTAAACCGAAACGCGCTCAAACGAACGAAATTCTACTTACGAGTAGAATTGGCCATTTGTGCAATTGCTTTGCCTGAGTGAACTTGCCTATTTTGGCATGACGATGGCAGCAGGGATACCAGGATCCTGAAAGTCTCCCTGCCAAAAGGGTTCTTGAATGCTGTTATCATATGGCCAGTAGTACCAGCTTTGACTCTTGTTCCTTGTAGCTAGCTAAGGGCCTGCGCACACTATAGTTGCAAGTTAGGTTATTATCTGAGCTTTGACATCCAAAAAAAGAAACACACTGTCGCTTAGTAGAGCTTGCACCACTTTCTTCCACAGTTCATTTTTCTTTGATCAACCAAACATTTTAGACTTTCAGCAGCTGAGAACGACAAGTGAATCAGTGAGAGAGCAGCCATGGACAGAAAAGAGTAGAAAGCATTCAGGTCAATTCAACTCGACTACAGTGTGCGCACTTTATCCGATGCTGACAGAATAAAGATGTGAGCGAGAACTCAGATATTGAAGTTCCGCTTTCAGCTTCGCTTTTAGTTATGGTATGCGCGAGCCCTAAAAGTTAACTGAACGGGTGCAAAAGTGAAATGAGAATGCGAATGCGAACTGACGTTGACTGCTGTTTATTTAAATATGCTTACATACTCATCCGCACACCTGTGCTTCGTGTTCTTGGTGTGTTTGTATTGTATATTTGTGTCTGGCACGCCCACTTGGAAAACTCGCCCTTCTTTACTTTGCTTCCATGAATTATTTAGTTTGCACTGCGCTCCAGTGAAAGTTACTTGAAAATTTAATTTCAAAATTTTTACTTGATTTCGTTTTGTGAGTGTTCCTTTGCTCCGTGAAGCAATAGTAACAAATGGGTGAGTTGTGAAAAAAACTAGCAAAGAAGCGAATGCATTTTTTGTAAATAAATAAAATAGTCCAATGAGATAAAAAGAAAGAAGAACTCAGTTTATGCTCTTGGTGCCGTTACTGAAGTTTAAAAATGTATTTAGGAAACAAGTGCGCGTACTGCAGTCTCTGTAGCTAGTTCGAATATACCCTGTATACATAAGGTATTTGAAATTACTTTTATCTGTGTATGATATACTTACGTTTTTAAAATTTTAGATGCTCATTTAGTGCTTAGTATGAATGCAGGGTATAAAAATCAATAAAAATGGCATAAAGTTGTTGACGTTAAGTGCATAGCCAGGTAAATAGAATTACGTTTATAGATAATTTGGCATGTGTATAAAGAGCTAAAGCCAAATAGATTATAATGCAATTGCCCCGAACTTCCAAATTCTCTGTATCACAATTTGTGATGCCCGCAAGAAATGAGAAACATATCAACTCCGCAACTCAAGAGCCCCATTGTCTAGGCTCGTGTTTCGTTAAGACACAGCCATGACAAACCGAAATTTTCAACCACACACGCTGAAGACGGAAGACGGAAAATGGGAAAACAGAAAGAGACTTCAGGCAACGGTAGCTTTTGTGTTTTAAAATTCAATTTTGAAACGACGCATGATGTAAAAGCGAGTTTGTGTTTGCGCTGGCTAAACACAGAGACAAAGCTCCAAACTAGCAAACACAAGGCAAATGATGTTGGAATGTTACCTTGTAGAATCTGTAATACTCTTTTTAGTACAGTAAATTAAGATGAAATTTCTTAGTTTTGTTTGAAATAAAAAAAATATTTCGCCTTAGTAATGGAATCATTAATTTTTAAAATTAGAGAAAAAGTTGTTGTTTGTAGATTTTTTATTTCCTGGAACTTTCTGCTAAACATCATTTTATTTATTGGTTTTAGAGACCAACATTTTTATCACTCTTTATATATTTTTTTCTGCTTTAAAATTTTCATAATAAATACTATATCCTTTTTAAAAATGTATGCTGGACTAAGCACTACAATCAATACTCGCACCACAAAATATTGGGGAATCCCTATGACAGGATTTTTCTACACCGTTACGTTTATTACACGCAGGCCCGATCCAAATCAAATTTGTAAGGCAAGTTTGGGCTGGTAAACACTCTATTTCCGCATAATAAGTCTGCGTTCTGAATTGAAATTCAATTAAAATGTCGGAGCTGCTGTTGCACTACGCATAATGAGTTGACGTTCAGCTGAAGCTGAAGCTGAAAATGGGATTAGGAGTTGGAGTAGAAGTTGTATGTGTTATGTGTTACATCAAAGGGATAGTTAACAGTTTTTGCTAAGCCGCTAACAGATATTCTAGGGACCGATCCGCTCTGTGGCCGTATGCCACTAATTTGTTTACCTTGTGACTTTGCGTATGACTCAATAATGTGCCCGGAGCATTGAGTGAGCTGCTGCTCATATTTCACAAGGTTTTGCTGCTGCAATGACTCTTCACTTCAAAGGTGTGTCATCCTTTCAAATTTTAAATACTGCTCTTGCTGTTGTGTCGAAAATTGGTTTCGCATTACTCAACACTGCTTAACACTGTCATCGGCACACAAAGAGACTGGCACTGATTCCCAGTTGCCTCGTGTGGCACATCGACAGTTGGCAGACGTCTCCTTCACTTCACTTCGCCTTAACTCATTGCCAACCAAAAAGCTAAAAATACCTGCCTGAAGTCCTAGCCTTGCCTTCAAAGTGAATGTTTTCAAAGATGTGAAAATATGTGTGCTAAATTATTAAAAATGTTTTTGGCAGCACATCCTGTTAGAGAACGCAGACACTTTTCATGTTGTCGGGACATAAGCTGTCGTTGCATCATCGTTGACGGGCACAAATATTTTCAAATAAATTTTTCAAATGCTTTGCACACAGTATACAGCATACAGGATATCAACTTCACATGCAGTCGCCTTTGTCCTCACTCAGGGCAGCCCAAATTTTCTGGCCATTGGTATTCCAGGTGAAGGTCAAACAAGATTCCTCCTGCGACTACAACGGCATCTGCAGTGAAGCAATGTTACAACATTTTTATGTTGCTTAAATACTATGCGAACACTAAGGAGCCATTTGACTAATTTAGCTGCATTCTGTGCAGTGTAACAGCAGCTGCTGGCTCTTAAAATAAAGAAGGGACAGGTCGCTTAAAATGCCATAAGAGTTGGTAGGCATATCCTTGCAACAACACAGTCTATTATGTACGAGTACACTCAGTAAAAAATAAGTTGGTTTTATTTTGTTAAATCGAAATTTAGCTTTAAAATGTAGCTTGTGAACTAAAAGCTTTGTAGTAAAGAGGCATCTAAAATTAAGTGCAATTAACATCGACTGGTATGCCAGAAAAATGTGTTTGTGCTTTAGTATAATTTTCATTTAATTTTTGTGTTCATAAAACAGTTTTTCGTAAAGGCTTAGATTACAGTAGCTAAACATTGTAAATTTAAGTAAAATGTAAACTAAGAAGAATATAAATTAATGAGTTGATTTGGGGAATCTCACGTAACTTGGCATGCTAGTTGGATGTCTCAATAGAAACTTGGCAAAGCATCAAATTGTTAATTGTATACGTAAAAGTTATGAGTTTTCAGTTGTCCAACCTCTTTCTTGCTTCCAAGATTTTTATTTTGAGCTTGCCAGCGACGCGTCTTTTTTGAGCCTAGTCGAGCCTGTGCCAAGAAATGTTAAACCAGTTCAAACAAGGTTCAAAACAAGCAATAAACAAAAAACCAGTGGAAGCAACCAAACACGAAATAAGAGACATAAACAAGCGTAAAGCAGTTTGAGTTAAAAAAGAAAAACAAAAAGAACAAAGGAGCGACATGAAATAGAAGAGAACTAGGTGTGGACTTAAATGGCTAAAGAAATGCGAGCGGAAACACATAAGGCACGAGTAGGAGGAGCAAGAGCAGGACAGTAGCTGGAACTAGCTGGACAGTTATAGAGAAACTTCCGCAGTGGAACTTTATTCCGACTACGGGCAATGGCGATAGACTGACTTAAATAATTCATTTCGAATTTTAAAGAAGATTCTGGTTCACTTTACTCGAATATAAAAAGTGTCTCGGCTTTTAAGCATTTGAGCATAAGACCACGACATACCTTCAATAACATGTTCATATCCTCAACAGACAAATAACCAATACCCCTTTTCCTTAATTTTTCCAACGGCAGGAACCATGTGGCTAACTTCTTTTTTTTTGCCATACTTATAGTAGGTTTATATGTATTTATGCCCCTTTTAGTGTAAATCACTGTGAACCAGATATTTATGTTTGCCATTGTTGCTACTGCCTGTTTGTCGCCTGTTTTTGTTGTCGCTTGTTTTCGATTTGAGCTCTGTACTCTGATAATGGCAATAACATGCCGACCAGGGGAATCGCGTAGAGTGCATTTTTTGGAATCTGTTCAACTGTTGGCACACTGGAAGTTAAAATTCTCAGTATATTTTATTTGTTGTAACACAAAATAAATTAAAACAAAAAAATATTATTAATATCGGATTATAAATTATGATTTTGGCAAAAGTTGTTATTCAATCGCTTTTCCGCTTCATCGATTTCGCTCAAAATATTTTCAGTGTAAGTTCACTTACGCAAATTGTATCGGCCATAGCACTTCATTATCAATTGTGCTTTCCAAAACAGAAACTCTCAGCATATTTATAGCAACAAAATAACATTTTATCTATACTTAAACTGCGTTTTAAAGAATATGAAGAACACTCATACGTAAAGTATGGAAAAGCCTTAAAATAAATAAATCTGCTGTCGAAATTGCTATCATTATTATTTTTAAATAAAGTTAAGTTAGTTAAAAGTAAATAATATTTCTAGGGCTCAAAAAATTTAATTTTAATTTGTTATCATCTCGAGTGATTGTTAGCATCATTTTAAATTTTTGGCTTAGCAAATATTTGAAATAAAGACTTAATAATTTAATGCGACTATGGTAAACTACCTTAACGTTCTCCCTCACACACTAACGCAACCACATAGTCGTAAAAAGAGTTTTATGCTATTT
The DNA here is from genome assembly GCA_963924055.1 of Drosophila limbata. Lineage (NCBI taxonomy): Eukaryota > Metazoa > Arthropoda > Insecta > Diptera > Drosophilidae > Drosophila > Drosophila limbata. The sequence continues at coordinate 25,073,248 of OZ001355.1, forward strand.
TTATGGTGATGACAATTGAGATTACGTTTGTTTGTTCGCCATTCTTGTTATTGTTGTAAGCTCAACATGCATTTATGCAAAAACCACCAAAATTACACCCACACCCTTTTTATGCTCCGTTTATGGCACCCTCTTGCTGTCAATGTTGTTTTTATGGTATTGCAACTCTATTCAAATATTCGTTTCGGCTAAAGTCTCGTAACGCAACCTGCTACTTCATTCAGATCTCAGGTCTCAGTTGTTGTCGCTATTTGGCAATTTAAGTGTCAAATTATTGGCTGCAGTGATATCCACACAAACTCGATACACTTCAACTACACTTGCTGTCAATTTTACTTGAAGAAAACACCTGCGGTCATTGATGCAATTTGTTGACTTATTCAATCTCATCGTTTTGCTGCTCGAACAAAAAATCGGGATGCGATTTAAGTGCAAGGGGTCTCCCCTCGTGTTTTTCGAAAATATAAAATTTAAAAATATGAAGATTCAACATTTAATCAACATCTTGTGACATTGTTAGTGTAAAACAACACTTTTAACTTGATTCTGAGACGCTCATGCCAAAATATACAAAAATTTTGACTTGTAAAGTTGCTAGGTCAAAGGTTCAAACGGAATATCATTTTGATCTTGGGTTGTCGTCTACATTCAAATTTATTTAATTTTGTTGAAATAATTTTTCCTCAAAATATCGAATCTATAGCAAAACCGAACCTTGTCAACGATATTAGCGGCTTCAGCCTTGATTTATACATTCAAGATTAAAGGAATTTTATATATATTTCTGTCTTATGATTTATTGCCTTGCTCGTGTAGTGGTAGTAGCATGTGTTTGTACTCTAACAATGCCCAAGCCGTTTCGTAAGATGTTTGTACAATCAGAGACGAGTTTCTGTAGCCATTTCACTCTGTACCATATTATGTGGGCTTGTCTGCAGTTGATGTCATTGTCATTGACAGAACCAACTGTGTCTTATCTCATGTTTTGTATGGCTCTGAGTGTGTGTCTCCTCTTGCTCTGCCAGTTGCCACAAGCAACATTCCCTTTTACAACACTTTATTACCTATTCAGCTCTGTACATACTTTGAATTTTCCCAAAGCACTTATTGACTTGGGTAAAAACCTTTTTTGTGTTTCAATAATGTTATTAATTTGTATATTTATATTTTAATATTTATTTGTCTTTAACAAATTTATGTAACTAACATTAAAATAAAACGCAATGGTTTCAGTTTATTGAACCCACTTATCTTACAAATTATAAATTTCAAATTAAATTATATTTAAAACTATAATTAATGTTTCATTTTTAGCAAGCTATTTTCATTGGATATGTATTATATGTGAAATATAGCTGTGTGTCAAATAAGCTTTAGTTCACTGTGCAAGTACAACAACAGCCACTTTCTGACGGTTTGCTTCCTTCTGTTTACCTTTGCTCCTTTTAACCAACGTTAACAGATCTGGGAAGGCAGGGAAAAAAAAGTTAACATGTTGGGCGTTGAGCCACTTTGACAACCTACAAATGTGTAGAATAACGGGATACACATCAGCCACAACAACACAACACTACACGTTTGACATGCTCACAAGTGTAAAAGGGCGTATGTTTGAGTGTGTGTGTGTGTGCTTGTGGGTATGTGTGCTGTGAGCGTACAAGTACAGACAAACATATACGCTGAGGAAACTAAAAACTTTTTTAAAGTCATATCCCCGCACATCTCCCACAAAGTGTTTTGAACTTTAGAAACAATTTTGATAAAGATGCAGCGGGAAACTTGAAGATGTTGTCAGTCTGGCTTACACTCAGAGAATTTTTATGTAAAATAGTAGTGCAGTCTTTTTTGCAATCTGAAAGGCATTTAATCGATCCACAATTGTTTTCTTATTAATTATTAGTTTTTAATAGAATCTACCTTTAGAATATGATTTAACTATGTGTTATTATGAAATTTTTTTAAGACAATGACAAAGTGTATATCCATTACCATGAATGTTTTTACAGTGCATTTAACCAGCCACAAACTCATGAGGAGTGATTCAGGGTTTCACAGTGTCTGCTGGTCATGTACGTAATTAGAAGTTTTGCTGCTAGCATAAAGTTAAAATGCAGCAGGCAGCACAACAAATACATGTAAGAATATTAAAAGTTTTCTCGTTCCTTTTGCTTACAAAAAAAAAATCTTTGGAAATGGGAGAAAACTGAGTGAAAATAAAAGACTTACGTGTTTTTTTACTGCAAGGGCAGTCAGGGTTAAGTTAAAAGCAATGGCTTAAAACTTGCCTTCATTTTATTCGGACCAGCATGCCTAAAAGTCTTTTTCAGTCGAGAGTATTCGGAGCTGATATTTGAATACATACTTTTTTGTATACAAAAATATATATGTAATGCATTTCAAAAAATTTCATATTGCATGGAAAATAAAACTGGATAAAGGTAATTGTATTTTACATGGGTGTCATAATTGATAATTAAAAATTAATGGAGTAGCTTGCACTTGACGTCGCAACTTTAAAGTTATTTCGTATGCATGAATTAACGATGGTTCGTTATCGTTCTGATGTTATTATTGGACATTCCTTTGGGGCTAATTATGTGAATTGTTTGTCCAACGTTACCTGAAATCACAAGAGTTAAATATTCACAGTCACCTCCATCTCTATTTCTGATTACCAACCCAATGTCAACATCATTTAAATGACAACATGTTGTTTGTTTGTCTTTCTTTTTGTGCATTTTATAATCACTTGTGCGTATACGTATGCAGAACTCTGTATTTAGTATTTTGTAATCTTCTTGCCCGCCAATTAAAGCTCGATTGAATTTTTTTTTATATTTTCTATATTTTTTTCACAGAAATTCTCATCAAAATATCAAATTACGTACAATAATAGTTTTTATACGTTGAAAATGCCTTCAGTTTATACTTATACAAGATTAAAATAACGTTTTTAATTATGGTGTCGGTTTGCCTATTTTTTTATCTTCTGGTTGTTGCTATTGTTGTATAATAACAAAATAAAGTAATACTAAATATAAAAATCTCATTCTTTTTCTATAGGCATTTTTTCTAATTAATTTGCCATGTTCATGTTTTAATAATTTTTCTTTATTATGCTCGTATTATTTTCTAAATGTTTCTTACACTTTTGCATATAAAAATGTAATATAGAGATTGACAAAAAGCCGCAACAAACAAGCCATAATAATAATCAATAATAAATTGTTATAATTTTCATAGAATATTATAATATAATTAATAATATAATAATATAATATAATTTAATTAAATTTTTCATAAATTGCAGATTATTAACTGATTATTTAAACATTTCATCGCGCACTGCATTGGTAGAAACGAGTTTTAATTTAATATTCAATAAATAATAGCAATCACTCATGTTTCCATTTATTAGCTTTTATTTGCATTTATTTGCAGCGCCACAAAATGAAAACGAGATTTGCTTTAAGAATAAGCGTAAAAATACGCAAACATCAATTATACATCAATAATAATAAACGCTGACAATTAGATTTTTGCTATTAGCTAAGGGTTTATTTTAAGTTAAGGTTTTATTTTTAATATATTATGCACAAGCGATAAAGTAGCCATTGTTTGAATTTGTTATCATTGTTACTGTTGCTTTATTTTTTTATTTATGTTAATTTTTTGATTTACATACGTACTTATTGTAAATGTATTTTTAGTTTACCTGTGTCGAAACTTTTTAATTTTGATATCAATTTCGCGTCTTATGGATACAATTTTATATATTATTATATCAATTCGTTTTATTTAATTTTATATCAATTAGTTAAATTTGTATGTGTATGCATAGGCTTACTTACATTTAAAAAAAAGCTAAATTAAGATCTTTATAAAAATCTGTGTAAATCACCATTTGCTGCTGATCCAAGAAAATCGCTTTGCCGTCCATTCGTTAATCATCACCAACTACTTAACAAGATTTCCTGTTTAGCTCGTTTTATAAATATCCCAAAATAATGTACCAAAGATTTAACGCTAGTTGTGCGTCAACAAGACAAAACTGTCTCGTTCTGATCTTCATTTTTAAAAGAATCAAGCCAGTATCTACAAATTTTAACTTTTTATACAGAATGCTGTGCCTTAATGTAGATGCTTTGCATGCTCCTCTACTCATTATGTTTTTTTCTTTAATTCTTATTGCCTAATACATTCACAACTTTTACATACATAGTTTTCAATAAATTGTTGTTTCACATATATATTTGACATAAATTTATTTAGTTTGTCATAATTGTTTTGTCAATATTTGTTTAACTTTTAATCTTATAAATTTTATGCAATGTAGTTTTTTTTTGCATTCGATTTGATTTAACATTAATCTAGTTCATTTTACTAAACTATACACGAAAACTGTTTATTGCTGCGCTTAATCGCACATCAATTCTTCTCTTGAACAAAATGTTTATCATTGTTCTTCCTAAATCATAGTCCAAAAATTCGCAAAGCATTATGCAAACGAAAACTTAAAGAAAACCAATTTTCCATTACGTTATTATTTCACACAATTTGTTTACCATGTTATTTCTAATCTGTAATTTTATAGATAATGCTCAGAGATTTTGCTCCGATTATTTCTCCTGCCTAGATTTTTATGTATTCGAGAATATTCGAGTTGGTGTCTTATAGCGCATTCGTTAACACTGTTTGTTTTAGACAATAAAATATATTCAGTGTATTTTTCTTTGTTTGGTAGTACTCCCTAGACTCACATTCAGCGTTTCTTAAAATTCGTACTTTATTAACTTTACAGTTTGCTTACGTATGACTTGGAGACATTATAATAAATTTTTTCAAATGAATGACTTTACGGCCAAAAATTAGTTTTACAAGCGCACTGACTCAACCAGAATGACAAATATTAATCCAATCCAACTGACGTTCGGATAATAATATGTCTTTGAGGCTTTTATACAGTTTAGCAATACGCCAAAGAGTATATGAATGAATTTGTAATATATAATAATATATGACATTTGCTTTGTTTGGATTTCGTTCTTTTTACATAATAATTTTTACTTTTGTTGCAATTGTTGCATAAACGCGGAACACCTCGTTGACCAGTCTTTTATTTTGTTTAACTTTTTACACAATTAAATTTAAAAATTTCGTTTTGTTCTGCTTTTAAAATACATAATTTTCGCTTATATTTCGAAATTTTTGGTTGTAAAATACATACATATATATTTCATAGTTAAATCCATGCTTTATTACCTAAATGGGGTTGTTAAATTTATCTTTTCGTTTTAAAGATTTTGAATACAAAATATTCCATTTTAGTTTGGTTTTTCTTATTCTTTTTGAAAAGTTATATTAAACTGATTGAAGCATTTTTGACACATCGTACACATTTTTGTTGTTTTGGGAGTTATTTAGACTTTACAATAGTATAACCATCGTATTCAGTGCATTTGCTTATGCTTGCTCAAATGGAAGCCAAAAAAGATTTTTTAATGGATAATGTGATCGTAAATGGAATATTTTTATTCGTGACTGTGTCCATTATATGAGTAGATACAATAAAATTAAAAACCACAAGCCACATTCATAAACTGCCTAATATCTTTGTAAGTTAATGTGTAAAAAAACGTAAATCCACCCTGAACAGACAAATATATAATCTGTGTCTTTGTATTTGATTGTGTGCCAATATTTCGTCACTGACTTGGACTACCGTCCACAGTAATAATGTTTACTTTCATACTTTCAATAACTGTGCCTATTTGAAGACAGCACATTACCTCTGTAACTTTAGCCATTTTTCTTCACTGGATCACAGAATTTGTCATCACACAAACCACAATGCTCGAATGTAATTATATATATATATATATATCATGTTGTATACTTTGATGTCATGTTCTTTTCTGGCATAAAAGGCAGAAAATTTCTATCTTTTTAAAATAAAAGCTGACAACTTAAAAAACAAATTTGAATCATTTTATACGAGTTTTATTTATTAAAAATAATTAATAATAGTCAATTTGTAAACAAAATGAAATAGTATATTAAACAATAAGAAGCACATTAAAACTAAGAAAAATATCAGCACATCTGATGAAAATTTAAAAAGTATTGGCAAATAATCCAAAAAACACTTTCCTTACAATTTAAGGAGATTTTATGGAACTTTAGTAAATATTTTTTCATGTGGCCTGCTGAAATTGTATGGAATTGCTCTTTGGAATAAATTTATGCTATATATAAAAAACACTCAAATTTTACAATAATTAAATTTAATGAGGCACATAAAGAAGAATTTAGTCGAATTTAGTCTAAAAACAGAAAATTTGTGTATAAATTTGCTCAAATAAAAATGCCCATAATACTTTTCATCACAAAACAATGGTAAGCTTTATAAATACAAATTAAATAGGCATCAAACATGTTTTTAACAGTAATTTGTAGCGCCATAATTTGTATTTATTAAACATTTTCGATTTGCCTTACAATTCACACAATATAATAAACATACACAACGATTAAATTACGAATTTAAAATATATTAATTTAATTAAATAAAGTACGAAAATAAAAGCATTTTATTTATTGTTTAAAACATATTTTGCACTTGTATTTGTTTGTATTTTGTTATTGTTGTACCTAAGCCAGTATGACTCTTTCTATAATCATCTTGAAATCTTGGTATATATATTTAACGTATTATTATTATTTTTTATTTATATTTTTTTTGTTTGTTTTGGCAGTGTTTCAAATATTTGCTGTTCTTACTACAAACAAAACAAAAATATATAAATTTATTTAATGATATATATTTTTTGTGCTTCATAAGTGTTGGATGTCGATTGCCTTCTTTGCTCAGTTATATTTCTTGCTGCTGACCTAAATTAAATTGCTTAGCTTTGGTTAAATTGTACAATATCTGTTGTCAATTGTTTAAATGCATATGGAAATAAAAGTGTGGTTTACTTAATTAATAAACAAAGAGCAAACAATTAAAAATCTTCCAGCAAATCTTTAACAATAAATAAAAAACATATAATTAAGGGCAGCAACAAATATTTCTATCAAAACTTATTTATGTATTTTTATTTGTTTTGCTTGTGCTGTATATGATGTGATGTATGGAATTTCTCGAATAAGAGTTATACCAGTTAATTTGATCGCCCTCTGTTATGTTTCATGTGATGGCACACTGTTGATATTCAGCTCACTACGATCTAGATTTCATCTCACATATGGCGCTTCATGTGCAGGGCCAAATGATCGGAGCGCGAAAAGCAGCGATCGCAATTGCGGCATTTGAATGGCTTGGCTCCGGTGTGTTTTCGATAGTGGCGCGTTAACTCATCGCTTCTGGCGAAACGCCATTCGCAGCCCTCCCAAGAGCACTTGTATGGCTTCTCGCCTGCAATAAGTGATAATAAGAAGAGATTGTCAATAAGAATACGTAAATATTATTTTTAAATATTTTACATAAAATTTGTAAGTCTTAGACTTAAATTTGCTACTATCTGCTAACAATACAATTAAAGTAACTCTTCTACCTTTATGCTTTCCTTACCATTGTTTATTCAACAATATATACATAGAAGAAAAAATTCTCAGAATAAGAATATGCAAACAAACAAATAAAATGGAAAACAATTAAAAATGAATAACTGAGAATGAAACAATTCAAAAATGTCAGACAGCGATGTTGTCTCTAACATCGATCCCAGTGAAACGATGTGCCAAAACGCGTATTTTTTGCCAACATTTTTCATGCGTGCCAAGAGCCTCAAAGGATGTGGCGAAAACCAGAGCAGCAGTTACAGAACAGACCCACTAACATAAGCAGGCAGGCAGGCCGGCATAGGGCAGAGGAGCGAAAAAGGAAAAGGAAATGCAGAAGTTGTAATTTCACACAAAAGTATAAAACCTAAAAGTGCGCAAAAGAGTAGAACTCAGAACAGAACAGCACAGCTGTGCCAGAAAAAAAATGGCAAAATTATTTGAGTTTAAAAGACAAACAGCAGCCCAGTCAGGAAATTGCTGCCGTTGCTGTCGTCGTTGTAACTGTATGGAGAAAAGCACAGGAAAAATGGAGCCAGATAACCGGCAAAGTAGACGACTGCCAAGAAAAATGCATAAAGCTGAGTGGAAAACTTTGTAACACACGCACGCAAACTCACACACGGCTTAAAACTTAATGCATGCGGAAATGTGTGATATTTCCGTACTCAATTTCACATTATGCACTTGCGGCCAACTTGGTGAGACAAACGACCCACCAATGGTCGACCGACCCAACGATCCCAACGAGTGGGGCTCTCTTAATTTCCATTTGTTTAGTCTCGGTCCATTGCTTAAATGAGACGCGTTGTTTAGTGACCGTCGCGACGGTGCAACATGGGAACAATTCAATGTGGGTGAGTGTGTCCTACTACTTGCACTTTGGCATGTTGTCAGAACTGTGAGCGAGAAATCGAAGCAACGGCTATAAATAAAAGGCCTGCCCGGAAAATACCAAAACTCATACGAAACTTCTATGTGTGTGTGTGTGACTGGCTGTTAAAATGCTTTGGCTTTGACTTTTGGCATTTTTTGAACGCCTTTTGGCTCTGGGTTGTGTAAATCAGCGTCAAATGCACACAGTGCAGGTCGCACAGATACAGATACGACCCAGGGGTCTCATATTCAAGTGCTTTTGAACGATAAAATATCCACAGTCACAGAAACCGCTTGGGCTATTTGGCAAGCCAATGGAACTGAATCGAAACCGAATCCTATCGATGATATCGTATTGGATGGTTTCCTGTTGAAATTTAGGGACTCGCGCACCCTATAGCTGAATGCGGAGTGAAAGCGTCAGACCAATTTTTCTCAGCCACACTGTACCAAAGTTGAAAGTTGATTTTATGAACTTAAAAACTCAGATTATAACTTAGCTATCAGTTCCGCATTCAACTATAGTGTGCGCAAGTCTGAACAATTATTAAATTAAATACTTTTAATGATCGCGCCCACTGTAGCTGAATATGTTCGATATGTGCTACAATGTTTTCAAATGTACCGTCAAGATGGATATCTTTAGATAAACCTGCTATTTATTTAAGAAAGCTATTGGGTTTCCAATTTTTATCGATTGTTCTAAATTTAATTTTATTTGAAGGAGTTTAATTGAGATTTGGCTTTGCTTATTTTGTTATTTAATTTCCCACGATGTCTTCGTCTCAGTTGCAACTGAGTTAATTTATTGAAGCGAACGTAGCTAAAATTTAACCCCGGCTATACATTTCTTCACACGAACTCATTTCTCTCCATGTACTTGTATAATGTTGCAGAGGGAGTAAGAATGAAGCCTCTACTTAACAAAGAGCCTGGAGTTAATATTTTATAAATTTTGCTGGCACTGGATTTTAATGTAAGCGGCCAATAGAAAAGAATGCTCCGCCGAGACATGCAACGAATGGGGCAGAATCAGTCCGTGGTGTTCCTTTTCTGTTATTGCACTAACTTTCCATTTAAACTCTATGTGCCTTCTCAGCTTCTGCACTCAACACAATTTTTATGGTCTGTTTGCGTCTTTTCACTTGATTGCACTTGTAATCTTTTCTTGGCTGTAGAAGTTACCTACCTCCCATTAGTTATTTCCAAACCTGTCTCAACTTGCATGTCTATCGTATTTTTAGCTGAAGCGTTTAACTAATTGAAATCTTTGTGTGCACTGGATGCATTTAACGGCAATATTCAAGTACGCTGTAATCGATATTCAATTGTTAAACATTCACACGTTTTTGAGCAAATAAATTCATGCAAATTTTTATCGATTGTTCTACATTTAATTTTATTTGAAGGAGTTTAATTGAGATTGGGCTTTGCTTATTTTGTTATTTAATTTCCCACGATGTCTTCGTCGATGGTCGTTGGTGGCGATAAGGAAAAAGTACTGAGCATTTCGAAACTCCCAAATAAACTTAATGCACATATATACAAACATACAAACATTCTTTCACCTCGCTCTCTCCGCTCTCATAAATAAAACGAAATAATTCAGCACGACTTGCAGCATGAAGACATGTATGTCATTTGAAATGTAAACACTTGCTTTGCTCCTGGCTTCTGGAGTACAACACTTGGCATAAGTCGTCTCCGTTTTGTTGCATACTCGGACACATAGTAGAAGTCAGAGGCATTGAAATGGCTGGCATACATTTTACTTGAACTCGAAAATTGAACACCTGTGCTTCTTGACCAGAGCTTTCTTCTGTTTTCTTGACGGGGCACAAATAATTGCAGGTTTCAATAATTGTTTTCTGTCTACGAGTTTATTTGTAAAGAAGACAAAAAAAAGCACAGCCTACTTCGACAATGTTTGCAGGCATTCTGTCAAATGTTTGTACCCTCGAAAGAGAGCAGCTGTGGTGACAACGTTACCTACATAGTAAATTCACCTTGCACTTGGGCACATAAATAATTAGTGATCATTAATGATTTGCTTGTCCCCAGCTCATCTTACAAATGCGACGAAATTAAAGCGGGGTCTCTAATCAAATTTTTGCTTTTTTTGTAAAATGCAAATAAAATTAACGAAACATTTCTTTAATTTCAACTACCTTTTAGTATCCATGGTGTCATTTAAATAATTACTTTTTTTTTGGGCGCGTTTCGATTTTTGAGATTTGTTTGACAGTCAGAATGCCGAGTTTTACAATCAAACGAATCTTTTAATCTTTTTACCTTGGACTTTTATATATTTGATCTGTTCTCTTTGCGTATCTTGGAGAACGTGTAAATAATTACACCATTTGTATCAAAGTAGTTGTTATAGTTGTTCATAGATTTATTTTGGTGAGAACCTTGTGATTTCATCCACACTAGGAACCTTTCAAAAAAGTTGCGCTCAAAACTTTATCTTAACAAATTAACACTTTACGCCCGAACCCGGATGACTGGGAAGAGAGAAGCGGAACAGGCCAATATGGCAAACACACACAACAGAAATAACAATAACTACAACAACTTGTAAGCAAACAGAACTAACAACAGGGTCGTAGGCCAATCAAGCAAGCCTTTCCTTCTTTTCCTTTTAATGGTCTGTTTGCTTGAAACGATTTTTTCTTTAGAGTATTTAACTATGCCAAAGTTTTTACTCTTAAAGATAAACAGAAAATTATGAATTAAACCCTTACCCAAAGAATTTTGACTATAAAGAGTTGTTATTTGTTGCCATCAGCTTATCAAAGACTACAACAGCGTTGAACTGATTGTTAATTAAAACATTTAACGCAACACTTTTCTATCTATTATACTTATATGTCTAACCTGGAATCTTAGTTAGTACGCACGCATACACGTCGCACATAAACACTCACGCTCACTTAATTGCATTGACATATGTATGTAAAAGGTACTAAAGCACAAATGAATAGGTGAATTCGCCACGTTTCCTCTACTTTGATTCTTAAATCTCTGGCGCTGAACAAGGCAGCAATAAAATTACATTTCATCGTTCGGTTTTATCTACATATGTGGGGGAGTGTGTGCGTTAGGGTGTCCCTTATTTTGGCAAAGTTGTTATTTTTAAAAGCATGCGGGCTAGATCTGTTCATTTGGTCGTAAAGCACTTGGAAAAAAAGTTTTACCTCAATTCAAATATTATTCAAAATTGATTCGAAACGTAAAAGAACAGTGGCCGTGTTCACCAGAACAAATCGACAACAGAAAATCGATGAAATTTGCATGATTATTCTGGTGAAATGCAGTGATTAGCAATCATGATTTCAAATTTTGTGATGTATGATGACTGAAAATTCATCACCAAAATAGTACGCTGAAATTCTGTGATTGTGATGCTTTGTTATCGAACAAACAAAATACATGATTACTGATTGATTAGTTCTGGTGAACGCGGCCAGTGTTTTAACACTGATGATAGATTTTTCGATGTTTTTTCATGTTTCAAAGAAATTTTGAATGTGTTATCGTACTTCGATTTAGGTGATAATTTATTTTCGAGTACTTTAGAACCAAATGAACAAAACAAAAAAATAAAAAATTAAAAAAAAATTAATTAATTTTTTTTTACAACACATAATTTTTAAATTTTCCGATCCAAGTCGGCACGGGTTATCATACTCCGATTGAGGTAAAACTTTTTTTCAAAGTGCTTTAGGACCAAATGAACAGATCTAGCCCGTATGCGTTTAAAAATAATGACTTTGAAAAAATAAGGGACACCCTAGTGTGCGTGTTAGCAATATTTCATTTTTGAATAATGCGATTTTTATTGAAATTTTGGGGCCTCGTCTACTGTCATGTGAGAATGTTTTTGGTGGTTGCCAGCCCGTGGCAGTTGACTTTCCGTGTTTTTTGCTTGGACATCGGTCGATGCTGTAGGGACCTTGTCAACCAACAATACAACATGTCACTTGGGTACTACCCCGTCTCTTTGTGCTCGGATGCTGTTGTCGCAGCAGTCTGATTTATTAAGGGGAACTCGAACCGAAGCCGGTCCTAATAATTTTTCAATTTAACCTTACATAATATACACAGAATATTTTAAATGTGTTTTTTTTTTACTTTAACATCTGTTTTCCGATTTTTAACCATTTTTATAATTGTCGATTATCTTAGATCTTATAAAAACAACCTCTTTACGAGGTAAAAGTCTAGTGACGAAATAATTTTCATGCCTAAAATACATATATTTAAAAAAAAATATTTTGTCACTCGGCGGATTGCGCTAAATTCTTCATACCTAATAAATATTACTTTTTTGCGCAGTGCCCGCTAAACTAGCGATTTTTCGAAAAAGTCGTAGAACAAAAGTTTCTAGATTTTTGATCGGGAACAAGTCCTCATTTAAACTTTAAAGCTATATAAACGATTTGATCCAAACAAACAAACAAACAAACAGACAGACTGACTTTTCATCTCATTTTTGGAAGTCGACTAAAAATTTCATATTTAATTATCTTTTGAACCAGTTTTCAGATTTTGATGATCGAGGGGTCATTCTACGCGTATTTTTGATTTGAATACTCTCCAAAGGCCCCACTTGCTCCAATCGTTTAAATTTTGCCCCCTCCACTTACGACCACGAATCAGGTGAGTTTTCAAAAGTCTTAGTATGCACATTTGTTAGTTAAATTTATACCTTTCGATCGGTATATAACTCGAGCGGATCCATTCTTTCTGTATATATTGCTAGTCAACTTCTGCACCTCTTGTGCTGTTTTCGTCACTAGCGCGAACTGCCGTCCACAGTGATGAATTACAACATTATTCATTAAGCTAATCCATAATATGACATTACGTTAAGTCTACCTTCTGATATATCATATGTTATATACATTAACGTGAACTAATTTACTTTATTTCGGATTAAAATAAGAAAAATAAAATATTTTTGTTTTTTTATTCTTGAAAAGGTTGGCGAGAGCTTAGGAGATTCTCAGCAGCAATTAAATCTAAGAGTCAAATTAAAAATTGTTGCCAACTCTCGCGCGCATATTAAAACTTGTCTGTTTAAGAGTGTTGCCTACTCTTGAGCACTAGGAACTTTCTTAAGGTCCTCAATTACTCGCTTAGATTAACGATTAGAGGTGTATATTTAATAACATACCAGTGTGGGTTCTTTGGTGCGCTTTCAAATGCGAACTCTTCGTATAGACTTTCTTGCAACCCAGAAATTGGCATTTGTGTATCCGACGTTTGGCGTCCGGACTGTGGTCGCTGTGATGTTGGCGCGGGTGATGACTTTTGGAAGAAGCTGTAAGATTAAACCGTTTATATAATAATAAAGATAGTTGAACGTTTCTTAGTACGAACCAGTTGTTGATTTTTCGGCACGTGACGTTACAACAGCAATAATTTGAGGTGTCTGTTGTTGCACTTGAGCTGTCGATTGATGTTGCTGTTGATGTTGTTGCAACTGCGTATTGGAATTGCTGTTGTCTTTGCTGCTGTTTGCTGCAGCACTAAGCACGGCAGCAACATTTGCATTGCCATTGTTTTGCATTTGTATAACACGTGCCAGACTGATGCCAGCAGCTCCAGGTGTTCCATTAGCGGTTGTCAGCCGAACGATTGTGCTGCGCGGAATGTTGCTATGGTTGCTCGGATCAATGTTGCCGCTGTTGTTGCTGTTATTTCTATGGCAGGCAGAAGAGTTACTGTTGTTGTTGTTGTTGCTGCTATTGCCATTGCAATTGCTGTTGTTCTTGTTGGTATTGCTACTAGTGCTGTTGCTGATTTTACTGAGCGCTTGCGGTGATATGCTTAAGTGTTGTACTGCCAACTGTTGCTGCTGCTGTTGCAGCTGCAATGTTGCGGCTTGCGTCAGTGTGGAATTCTTGGCGGTAAAGTGCAGTTGGGCGGGTGTGGCGGATGTAGAGTTTGATGCTGTGGAAGCTGCTGCAGCCTGATGTCGATTCTGTTGTTGATGATGATGTTTAATAAGTGCCACTAACTCGCTTGCATCGCAATGTTGGGGTCTATGCTGCTGCTGTTGCTGAGGGAGTTGTGCATAGTTGTGGCTACGAAGGCTGGACTCGGGTGAGGAGGGAGGCGTCAAGGGAGGCAGCACGAAGTCATGCGAATGACTTTGACCTAAATGATAATGCCGCTGCGTCTTGGCCTGCAACACACGCACTTTTATTGCCGGCGCTGTGCTGCTGCTTGAACTCAAGGTGATAGTATTGCAGCTACTATTGCTACTGATACTGCTACTACTACTGCTACTAATGTTAACACTGCAGTTGGTATTGCTGGTTGGCGTCATATGGCCGGCGCTACTGATACTCGGATTAGGCGATATGGCCGAGGGCGGTGCAGCGAATAGAACCCCCAGCTTCTCATCACTCATCGATAAGCCATTAGCCGCCTCCGCCTCCTCATCGTCTTCGTCGATGCGCTCCTGCTTGACTAACACTGCACAGCTGAGCGCCTGGGAACCGCTACTGTCCCACGATATGCCCGAGCAGTTGGACGACACCGAAGAAGTCGTCGAGATCGTGTCCATACTCTCCTTAATCTTCAGCTCCTCCAACAGGAGAGCAGGCGTTGAGAATATATCCCATGCCGTGTCCAGTTCAGTGTGGATTTTTTTATACCCCTGCAGCTTAGGCTCGTCGCGCAAATAGCGCTCCAGTTCGTAACATGTCTGAAAAAAAATATATAGGCAATTGATCAATAATTGATAAATCATTTTTCCGCAACCGTTTATATAAATAAATTAAAGCGTTTTATAAGTAAATACAGAAAAATAAGAAAGGAAGGCTTCAGTTATTGGCTGTGTAATGGCCTTCAATTCAATTCGCCATTAAATTACAGTGAGTCATTTTCGATGCAGCCCTAGACTTTTTAAACACATTAAGCTAATAATTTAGTGACTTTTGTTGCTGTTACTGTTGCTGCTGCTGTGTTTGTGGGGCGATAGCGCTAATGCAAATAAGAGCATAAGTTGTAAATTATGATTCATGCTCATGCGCAATTAAAGGTAACCATTTTCCTGCTGATTATTGGCAAGGAATACTTTTAGGCCAGTGCTGCTGCGAAAATTAAGTTCACTTAACGTAACGTAAAAGCATTGTGCAAACAAACTTAGTTTAATATTTAAAATAATGCTTTCTTAGAAAACAAAGCGCCGAATATTCTTGTGTTTGCTGTTTATTTCTTAGCCATGAATTAAGACTAACTAAGAAACACTCGACTCTGTTTATCTGCCTAAGAGCCACAGATAATAAAGGCATTTTAAAAAAAGATCTATATCATTTAGACTTTAACAACTTGTTGGTCATTCAAGAATCAATTTGGGGCAACCTCTTAAAGGTACCACAAATATCAGCTATAACCAATATTTAGGTTTTTAATTTGATATTCGTCTGTCAGCCTTTTCTTTTAATAAATCTTATTAAATTCAATGCAAATACGAAAAATCAATGACTTGGAATAAATAACAGAGTCCGCAGCTCAAACACGCTGACACACACACACACACACACACACACAGAAATTCGCATACCACATTGTTAAGGATTTGCTATTTTGCTTCCCCATATTCCCCCGCATTTATACTCAGTAAATCACTTAAAGTGTTATTTCAAGAAAATAATTGCAACACATAAATTTCTTAACCCTTCCAAGTCGCCAAACAAGTTGCGTGTGCGATTTACGAGTAGAGCATCAACAACAACAACAAGAAAACTATAAATGGTTTATGAATCAGTACTACGGCGTTGGCGTAGAAGATTTGGAAGCCTGGTAAGAATAGAAGTAAGACCTTTGATTAATGTGCGGCTGCTGCACTTAGCTTCCATTTCCTGGCTAGCTCGATTTCAGTCAGACAATGCAGCGCAATCTTTTTGTAAGAATCTAAATAAAATGTAAAATGCATGCGCGCCATTCGGAATTTGATATATTGTTCAGACATTCCCTGCAAAACATGCACAAAACACACGATGCCCACTCAAAGCAAACACTCAAAAATAGCATCTAAGCCAACGCGTTGCAACGCTTGGACTGAAGCTGAGTCTGCGCTCCTGCAGGATCAGGATGCTATCAGGCATGCCATTTTGAGTTATGTACCCTGCCGCCAAGGGCACTGCAAACAAATCACGTGGCAAACGAGGAGCAGGTCAAAGATTAGGACGCGACTTTCAAATTGCTCTGGCGGTGAGCCAAAGAGAAATAGAAATGGGCACCGGGCGCTCTTTTTTTTCAGGTGAGCAAAACACATCAGGTCATTGATTGATTGGCGTTTACGTCAGATTACATTATAATGGCAAATGAAACCAGTTTGTGGGTGGGAATAAAAAATTTGAATAATATAAAAATTCTTTTCGTTCCGTTACTCTATTTATATAAAATTATATATAAATTATTTTTTAATTATGATAATATTCATATGTCATAAAGGTAGTAGTTAATAAAATAAATGCATGGAAAATCAAACATTTTCAAAATTGGTTAATTTTTGTCAAATTTATGAAAGTAAGAAGTTTTTTACAATACGTCAATGTAATCTGCAGTTGTAATTAATGCACTAGTCACTTTATATTCATATATTGATGATTATTAACAAATTTGGACGTTCTTAAAGTTGTAACAACAATTTAATTTTTTTGCCAATTCATGGAAAAGTGTACACTGCTGCTTAAAGCTTTGAAGTGACAATTAGGAGAAATGGAAGCTTTCGTTTATCCGTAAACTGTGTGATTATTGTAAATAAAAGCTGTAAGCGCTGTTCAAGGATATAAGAGTGTGTAATATACACATGTTTAGTCTTAAAAGCTGGTGTCAATATAAAAGCTAACTTATGTGTGGCATGAAAAACTTTTTGCCTGAGCATAAACATTTTTCGCAGCTCATTCGTATTTAATAGAAATTTATTTACACCGTTATTGTGCTGTTGCAGTTGCTTTCATCATCGAGTGTGTATGTGAGTCTGAAACACTTTTTGCTCACTTTTTCACAGGAATTTATATGCCAAGAATTCATGGTCTGTGAGAGGGGGAATATCGGGCCAAATGGCAAAATCTATTGCGCAACTTGGCCACATAAAAAAATCTTAATTTCCTTTACGTCTATTTACCTAATGCTTTGCTGTCGTTTTTCGGTCTTAAATTGTGGTTTCCATTTCCGTTCTAACTTTTGTTTTTCGCTTAAGACGATGACAGTTGTGTCGCGACTTTCGCGCTACATTAGGCAGCTTCATTTTGTTTATGCTTTGCCCGGGACTTAGTTTTACTAAGTTAACTGTTGTGGTTAATAAATTTAGACTTGAAAGTTACATTTCTAGCGGCAAGGTATAAGAAAAAGTCGGGCAATACGAATACAAATTATAATATGTCCAACTACTTAGTTAATATAAATGCTCCTTATAAGATGAAAAATGATAAAAACAATGACGAGAAAAGCACTTAAGCAAATAAATTTAATGTAACTAATTCAACAAAAATTTACCCAAATTTGGTGCTCAAATTGCCACTCACAGAAGCTTTTATTTTAGCTTTAAACGCTTAGGATAAATTAAATTTGAAATTGGCCCAGACAAATACCGCTTTGCATTTGCATACATACAAACATAAAGACAGTGTGATAGGGGGTAGAGGGTAGAGAGGAAAGCATAACACATGTGTGCCCAAATGTTTTCTATGCTAATGTTAAATAAAAGCTTGCGATTAAATTTAATTATCAGAATGTTTATGAAAATCTACAAAATGTGATATTGCTGAGTCTATCGCACAATTGGGAGAGATTTTGAGTATTTGCTGGCATCCACACACACTCACGCAGTGGATAATGCTTGTCAAGGTCCCGCGGGATGCCACGCCCACATCGCCCTCTTTGAGTTAGTGATAAAGACAGGCGGAACATATTTAATTATGTATGTAATTGAAAAAGACGCAGCGGCAGTTAAGACACACGTTGAAGACGACAACTACGCCAAAAAATCTTGTTAAGGACATTATGCGGCACATGGTCTGCGCCCCTCTCCGGGATTATGTATATATGTATGTATGTATTCGTATGGGCTTGTATATTAGAAAGATATTAGCCTACATTGCCTGCGGTTTTCATTTGCTACTCCAAAAAGCATCTGCCAACTTGCCGAAAATCATGCGATACACACCCACATTTTCAGCTTGTCTGTGTGGGATTTTTGTTTTTGGTATTATGTCATTTAATGAGCCAAAATTCCAAAGGGCTTCAATTCATAGGCCCCCAGGATGTGTTTGGCATTTCTTTTTTCTTTTGTTTAGTGTCCCTCATAGGGCTGCCATTTTGAATGTTTTAATGCACGAAATGTAATGAAATTATGTTGACAATTAATGTCAGCATTTTGCAGTGACCAGGAGCTCAATACTTAAGCAATTCCGGAGCTTTGAAGTAGAACGACGCAAGACTCAGGGAAATCGTAGGCCGAATCATAAAGGCACATATCGAAAATCGTACTAATAGATAGAGAATGAAAAAGATAACAAGGAAGAAGAGTTATATGATAACGTTGCAAACCATTGTATGTTTATATAAAATCTTAAAAAAAATAAACAAATTGCGAATCTATTACCATTGGTGTCCAAATTCCGGAAGGTTAGACCATGGGAGATGAGCAATCGCAGCCAACACTCGAATAGAGAGGATGAGAAAAAGAGAGACTTCGACTTCTTGTTCTCTCACGCAGCATCTGATCGGCTGATGTCAATAATGTCAGTAATGTACGAGTATTATAAAAAAAACCTCTTTACCAGGTAAAAGTCTAGTGGCGAAAACATTTTCATGCGCCAAAATTTCTGATATCCAATTTTGTGACGAATAATATTAAGTTTAACTTATAAATTACTAAAAAAAATTGTTGTCATTTTATTTTTTGAAAAAGTCGTAGAACAAACGTTCCTAGATTTTTGAGCGGGAACAAGTCCTCATTCAAACATTTAAGCTAAATCAACGCTTTGATACAAACAAACAAACAAACAAACAGACTGATTTTTCATCTCATTTTCGAAAGGCGACTAAAAATTTCAAAATTAATTATTTTTTGAACCAGTAATCGGATTTCGATGATCGAGGTGTCATTCGACGCGTATTTTTGATTAGAACAGTAAAAAAATCAAAAAGGCCCCAACGGCCCCATTTGCTCCAATCATTTAAATTTTTTCCCTCCCACTTACACCTGTTTATCTCACGAACCAGATAAGTTTCCAAAAGTCTTAGTATGCACATTTGTAAGTTAAATTGATACCTTTCGATCGGTATATAACTCGACCCGATCGGACGGTCATAGCAAATTTTCCATTCTTACTGTGTATACATGTCGCTTTCCCACCCTTCGTGCTGCTTTCGTCACTAGCGCGGACTGCCGTCCGCAGTGATATGCACTGGTAGTCGTAAAATACCCTTTTATAGTACCTCATAAATGTGTACAACTCGAAAATTTTTAAATTTCTTATCGCTCTTTCGTAGCATCGAACTATTCTTTGCCCTTAAGCTGTCAATTAAGTGTTGGCTTAATACAATTGCAACAAAAGCAGTAACAGCAACAACATCAGAGCAAGTCAGTTGACTTGGCAATAAAAAAGGCCAGAAATGAACATTAGGCTACTGGCAACTGAAAGAGCAGAGTGCAGTAGTCAATGTTTCAGGATAATTGAATTATTGGCATTATCAGTGCTTCTCACACAATCACGCTCATACATCCTACACATATATATACACATACATATATCCACTTGAAGTCACATTACAATGTGCAATGAGTTGATTTACTTCTCGGCCCTTGTCTTGAGTCAACTGCGTCCATGCTTAAGCCGTTCTTGCTCTTACTTATTGTTTTTGTTCGTGCTGCTGTTGTTGCATTTGTTGTTTGTTTTGGAGGGCGTAAAGTGCACTTAAAGTGCCACAACATCAGCAGCAATAGCAATAGCAACTGGCACCCAGCTCGAGTGTCTGGCACAAAAAGCGTTGCATAATTTCAGGCATTATGCTAATTTAAAAAGTTGCCGACTGCTCAAGCAGTAACAACAACAACGGTAACAACCTTTCTCATAAGTAGTTTGAAACAAGGAAACAGCTGCGAGATGCGACAAAATGGGGACAGAAATGAAGTTGAAGCGACGTTGATCACTTTCGCCTTGGAACGGAATTTGCTTTTAAGCAATCGAGAAGCACTTCAAAGCGAGACGAGTGTCACAGCGACAGTGCCTAAAAGTATGCTACAGAAAAAAATGTGGAGCAGCAACAAGGGTTGCTTGGATGGCTTGGGTGGCTTGGGTGGTTTGCTTGACGCAACTAATGCGTCGTACGCGACGTTGAATTTAAATGTGGAATTAATGCGTACATTATTTCTGGTCGCCTCTCAGCTCACTCGGCAGTAGCAGCCCACGTTATAACAACCCCAAAAACCACCAAGCTCCTTCGTCCTCCTGTGTCTCCTCCTTTCTCCTTGTGCCTTTACATTCATTGACTATACAAACAGTTATTTCAGTTGTTCGTTCGCTTCTGTTCGCTCTTCGATTTCAGGACGCCATCCTGCCTAAGGTCCACAGATACTGGGATCTGTCACACGGCCCTTGTTATTAGCTTTGAACTTAGTTGTCATTTGTGTGCCATACACAAATTGTTGCCTGTCTTTTTACGGTTCACTTTTTCATTTTGTGGTATGTTGCCGCCTTGTTTCTTGTCCTAAAGCTGTTGTTGTTGCTTCTGTACTGACTAAATTACACTTGGCGCAAATTACGACGCTTATAATGATAATAAATAAACTACCTCCTTACCAACACAACAGGCTATAACTTTGTGTGTGAGATGAGAACATTTAAACTTTTAAAGTTTTTACTAGTTTTACAATTGTATGCTCTTCATATTAATTTTTCTTAAAAAAATTTAATTTTAATCTCTGACAATACAGTCGTTACAACTGTTTGAAAAATTGTGGAATTATTCCGATATGTAATCTTTTTTCTGTAATCAACTAGAAAAAACGTTTCTGTGTTACAACAACGAAAATAACATTTTAAAAACTTAGGAATTGGTAGAAATTTCTAACAACTGAACTCTCGCTTTTATTGGGTGAATGTTTACTTTAGATTCGTTGTGTTGCAATAAAAACTAATTTTTGGGTCGCATTAAAAGAGTTTCAATATAAAGGTCAAAATAGGCACGCATACTAATACACACACCGAAACTATTCTACGAGCTTGGAGAAAAACTGTCTACACGAGAAAATGTAAGTGTGTGCCTTTCTCTTTTTATGGTCAACCCCAAAAATCCCGAACAACCCGTACAAGGTAGTGCAATGACAATGTCTATTACCCATACGACCATTAAAAGGCTTTTGTGACCTTTCCCATTCCTTTTTACCTCATCCCCATTAAAGCAAAATTGTTTGTCTAACATTACGTGGCTTACAACTATCATGGCTTATAAAATTTACCCAAAAAATGTTTAACAACGCATTTTATCTGAACACAAATCTTAATCTTAGGTTTTATCTCGTAGCTTTCTGCCGCGTGTGCTTCCCATCTTTTGCCATTAACGATAAATAGCAAATTCTTACACAATAGAAATTTCCTATCATACGTAAACAAAATATTTGGTTGCTCATAATAGTCCGATACATTGATTTTTTGCTTCTGCATAGGGGTGGAGAACTATCGATAGTCGGCGCCATCGATAGCCGACGATAGTAATTTTAAAACCATCGATAGTCGACGATAGTCCAGGACAGAAAAAAACATTCAGTTTGTTAAGAAACACTTTACACTCTGAAAAAAACTTAATTTTTTGACTTTACATAAGAAAATAATAGCTTTTTATATATGTTTGGAAAGGTCATTTAAATTCGGTTTGAATAATGCAAAACTTTCCTTAACCCATTAAGTAACCATTGAAACTTTCGAATTTTTGTAAACTCTACTTTTTCAACTTTTTTCCTCGGTCTCAACAAAAAATGTTTTGATGCAAAAAAATTCTACAAGCAATTTTAAGAGTGACTGTGCTAAGAAATTTACAAAGCTCTCTTCGACAGTATTTTTTATGATTTTGGAAAATTGCTACAAGCTACTTTTTGTGTAAAAATCAGGAAAAAGGGGTTCAAGTAGTAATTTTTAGCCATTTTTAAACTATGGATAGTACTTCGGGAACTATCGAAAGTGGGTGGCTGCTATCGATGGTAGCTCGATAGCGCCCAACCATCGATAGTGTCGATAGTGCTATCAATAGTTCTCCACCTCTACTTCTGCATACTGTGAACCAGTTCGTTTTAATAACTTCGCACAAATAAATTTTTTTTGTCAAAAGTCGATTAGCGTTTTCGAAAATTTAAACCTTTATAGCTTTGCCAAATCTGATCCGATTTGCAAACGGAATGTCAAATTAATTCTGCATTCGAATTTAGTTAATTTCGTTAAAAAAAATTAACACAATATTCCTGCCTCAGTGCAATACAATAGTGCCTCAATTGGCACAATACTCCCGTCTGCGATCTAAAATGTTGTTTACCATTACGAGTATCTGCAGACCATTTTATCAACATTACATGTTGTACCAGTACGACCAATGGCAGCACATTTTTGCTATTTTAATCCATTATTCTGACGACGAGAAGATTTAATGAAACGTAAAGCTGAGTAATTGCTGAAAAGGTGCTGACAGCTTACAATAACAACAGCAGCAACAGATGGTTACTGCCAGACCAATGAATGTTAAGCTACCTGTGGTGCCATAAGCGTGTGCATGAGGTGCAGAAAGAGTGAGATTTACCTGCTTGGCCTGTCCTGGTACGCAGACTGAACAGATGAGTGCTTCAAAAGTATCATCTTGCAGTTTTCCAGATTTATGTGTGGCTCCGGCTAGTTATTTAACCAAAGCTTTAATTCCAAGACTACCAAGACGAAGCCATAGAAAGTTGCGTGAGCGGATTGTCACAATATCAACACTCAGTCGGAAACCGAAACAGAAACAGAAAAGCAAATGCAACTGCTGATATTGAATGGACAAGAGAGATGTGCTAGCGGTCAATGAACTTGAATTTATATTGCTGCGTTCGAACCGTGTGTTCAGTTAAGTTATATGTGAAGCATTTAAAAGCGAATTTGAATAAGCATGGCATAAACTAAAAATGGTTTATATTTGAATTGCAGATACTGATATTTGTGTCAATAAAAGTTGCTTCCTTCAATATAAAACACTGCAGTCCAAGATGCGATTACTTTATCACACGTGTCCAAAACTATAAGATCAGCCGATACACGCATAGAGAGAGACAATACGTGTATTCAACGCATAACGTGCTTGGCTACATCTCCTCTCTCTAAACTTGTGTATTCGACTGCTTCTTAAGAGAGAGTCGAACAGGATAAATAAGATCGGTCGCTTTGATGCGTTTAATTAAGAGAGAGTTTACACCGCATGATTTTATTCGTACACTGCAACTTATGTTTTGCTTTTATTATGTCGCCAAATGTATCGATGCGACACTTTAAGAATTCTTTCATTTCGTTTTCGTGTTTGGCTGCTTCGTACACAAAAACAATATTTGCTAGTGTGTGTTTGGATGGACATCACTAATAAAACATAAAATGTGCATAGCTTAATTAACTGATCTACAATTGCAGCAGAAACCATGCACCTTTAGACACTTAAGCGGCCAACAAGTCACTGCAAATAAAAGCAGTAAAATTTGCAATCCTGGTTGTAGTCAAGTGACTCTGACAGTTAACAACTACTGGTCAAACTTTGCATGCATTTTGCATTCATTGTAGAAGCGGCAACTCTGCAAACTCCAGCAAAAACAATCTGGCTAAGCCGATTAGTAGCAGCAACTGGCAAATGAAGCTGCCCCTTGACCTGCTGGATGTTATGTTTTCTGTTGTCTGCTATCTGTGGCATAGCCATTAAAACGCAATTGCATATACGATATTGAGCCTACTTTCTAGCACTTAAGAGCGATTAATATAGTTTGCATACGACTAAATAACACTAACTTACAAAATTAAATCTTTTTTTTTCAAAGTGAATCATAGTATTTTTTTCTTTTGGAGTTTGGCCCGCTAAACACGAAAATGGCAATTAAAAGTTAAGGCGGCAGCAGTTTTTAAAAGTTCGAAAATTGTCGTTTTTTATGATTTTTTGAGTTTGAAAGCTAAAATATCGCCCTGGAAAAAATAGAAATCACAAAGATAAAATTTTTCTGAAAGATTTAACGTAAAGCTTAACTGTTCCAAAGAAAATAAAGTATTGTTCATTAAAATCCATAGACAGATGGCGAAGTAATTCAAATATGAGTAATCTTATTTTATAGTGCAAACATGCCGTATATTGGACCGTTGTTATGTGTTTTATTTAAACGAATTGGAAATGGATGCCACAAATGTTTCTGCAATACGCCCAGTCATCAAGCAATTTAGTATTTATTTACACTTAAAGCTAAGCGGTTCTCACCGCTATACGCCCCCTTTTAAAAACTTTGCAGAGAAGCAGAAATGCTGAGTTTGGTCTAACCTATACAGGTGTGTTCCACAAATCCTAGAGAAATGTTGGTGTTCTTGCCACCAAAAAAATAGACTGCCATACATTTATATTCAGTTTCTTATAAATAATTAATTTTTTTAATTTAAAAAATATTATAAGTTCTTTCAATACATTTACATTTTAATAAATATTCAGCATTGGTTTCGGGAACACATTTTTGGTGCATCATTTTCAGCCTAAGGTATTTGATATGCAATGTGGGAGTTTGTTTGGATTGGATTTTTTGGTAAAAATGTTTGAAATTTAAAGTTCTGGTTATGTGTATTAAATACTTGAAACTTGGTTATTATTTAAGAGCTCACATAAATGTAAAATATTCTATGTAATTTATTACATATTATTATTTTTTATGTGGAGTCATAGTCTAAAGGCGGTCAAAGCACATAAGACATTTATATATAAACTCATAAAAAAAGTAAAAAACAGTGAAAAAGCAAGGAAAAAAAAGGACGAAAAGACCGGAAGAAATCCCAAAGCCCAAAGCAAAAAGCCAACTGAGGGACCAATCCACTGACCTAACAGTCCACACCACAATGTGAAAAAGGAAGTTGCTTAATTAAAAGCGGATATTAGCAATTACAAGCCGCAGAGCGAGAGAAAATTGTACAGAGTCCCAGTCCGAGTCCAAGTTTCATGCCAATGAAACGGAAGTCAACGAAATGGCATTGAATGGCAGCAGCTCTTTGGCTAAAATTGAAAAGGAAGAAGCGATAAAAAGAAAATTAAAAGCGCGTATGCATTTGACCAGCATTGTTGAGGAATGAGCTCTGGCAGCCACAGCAATTGCTAAACTCTCCGGACAGAGCCAAAGTTAATCTTTAATGTCCATTTTAACCGCAATATTGTAGGGCTACTGATATATATTGCCTGGATTTTTGCATTCTGTTTTCGGGTTTCTCTCTCGTCCGTTTTGTGTAATCACAACGGGGGCATTTACAACAGCGACGACATCATCAAAGTCTCTCAGAAAGTTGGGCGCAATTTTTGACATTCACTTGTTGTAATTCGCTTGTAATGGCAGTTTCAGTATGTTGTTATTTCTGCTTCTTCAATAAGAAAGGTAAGCGACAGAAGTCAGTAAATAGCTGTCCCAAAAAATAAAAGGGAAACATTGTTACCCCAAAGAAAAAAGTTCACTCAAGGTGAGCAGCTTAATTAGGTTATCATTTGGGCTTTCTTTCTGTGCTTTTCCTGTCCCCTACGTGGAATTAACTGCTTGGGAAAAATGGCGGACAGCAAACACCCGTAACATTCAAACCACCTAATTGTTAATGGGGTTTACGATTCTCTCATCTCCCTGCTTCTTAAGTTAAAACTTTGATGAAACCAAAACCAAAGTATTATGAAAAATTTACAGTTATTTGAAGATCGAGTTTTTCTAGAAATGCCGTAATTTGAGTTATGACAGCGTTGCAGCAAATGATTTAGTTGTCAACTCTCAGTAGGTCTCAATTACTTTTTGTGTTCGCTAAGTATTACCAATTCAAATTAATTATTCTCTAACGGAACTAAATGTCATCTGGTCTGGCTTAAGTGTCTTTAAACTTGCCTCCCCCAGTCACACTCTCAGCAATTGTCAAATGTTTGCTGTTGCCACAAAACCGACGCCAGCATTTGTTGTAATTGTTGTTTACCATTTCTGTCGTTGTTATTGTTGTAGTTGTTGGTGCCAAAATTTCCCACTCGCAAAATTACCTTTTTGTGTTGCACCGCTGTCATGCGGTTGTTGTTGTTTCTGTAGTTGTCGCCGCACTTAATTTATATGGCATTCACATCGCTGCACATGGAAAACACTGGGGTCGCATCGGTAGAAAATTGTACAAATTTTTGGCACTCGCCTGCATGTGAAGTCGTCGCAAACCAACAATAACAACAACAATAGTAACAACTTTAGTCACAGTAACAACAACAATGGCAATTCCCGCTGCGGTTTATTTAGCCACAGCAGAAACATAAACAGTAGGTGAGCTTCGTGCTAACAATGAAATTTTCTCCAATGCCAACATCATGGTAAAAAGGTAATTACCATAAAAGTGTCCATCGTACACAGCATATTTGTATGTGTATGTGCTCGTGTTATCATAGAAGTCTCTCAACAACACCTATTCATATTTGACCCAAAATTTAACGCCTTTTTGGGTTGTTCATTGTGATAGAAGTATTTTCAGTGCAAGCAAATGACTTAGAAATAAATTTTCGCTCAATTAGTCTTTTTGACAAATTATATCAAACTCTATGCATCAGGAAACACTCATATGGAGTGTAAATCAGTATTATACCCAGTACTTAAAAACACAATGATGCATTGGCAGAATAATGAAATATGGATAGTATTTTTTTTATTATCAGAGACCAAAGACCAGGACATTCCATAGTTACACACAAAGCCCAACGTTTCCTATATTTTTTGGCATTATGTTGAACAACAACTGAAAGTGCTTTGGAGTAGTTTACAAAACTTTCATTCAGTTTTAAAAATACAGTCAGTAAAATGGCAAATTGCTCACACAATCAAAAAACAATACAAACACGCAAGAAGAATACATATCGTTTTTATAAAATAGCTTCCCTCACTAGCAGATCCTCTTCTCCTACTGCTACTTTTTGTTCATGCCATCTTTCAGTATAGAAACAACCACAAATTGTTGAATTTAATTTTCATTTTGGACGTACTCCAATTTCATCAACTCAAATAAAAGCAGCAGCCTGTCCAAATTGCTTTCGCTTGCCCGCTTGTAAGTGTTACGTATGCGTGATATTTGTTAACTGTAATTATGACTGTGATACTAGAAAAAAACATTTGCTGAACAGTAAGGGATGCGAAAAACGCAATGAGTGGATGCCACATCATTTTCGCTGCCCCATATAAAGCACATGTATGTGGCTCACGTACTTTGAGCTGAGAGTTTTACCAATGTGAATGTAAATTTGTCCCACCATAAGTGTGACACGCTTGAAGTTTATGTGGCAGACGTGCAAGCAAAATTGTATGGACTTCATCTCTTGCTTAGTGGCATATTTTTAATTCTATAGTAAGTTTAGGAAAAGTTACAGACTAAACATAGGTTTAAATATTAAGTGAAAGTAAGAAGATTTTTATTCTGTTAAGAAACCCACTTGAATCATTTAAGATGATGACACTTTCATTTGTATTTGCGACAATTCTATTGGACAAGTAGCTATTTATTATTGTGTTTTAAAGCTCGCACATTATCAATGATCAATAATTTATTTTCCGCAGCGCTCTTATATCCATTAAAGTTTCAGACCAGCTATTAACCCCATACAGGTTCTTTGAATATTAGGGGTCTTTGTAAACGGAAAGTGCGTCAGCTGTGCTGATTGCTTGCCCATTTATTCATTCTTTCAATTATTGACATTGTTTTTCAGCAATATTTTTCTACACATGGCTGCCGTTTGTTGTTGGTTTGTGTGTTGATTCTGTGTGCGCTGTTGGTAACAATATGTGCCTGTAATTTATTCTTGTTGATGTGCCATGTGCAAATTATTGTAAACGATTTGTTGTAAATTTAAGGTATTAAAAGGCTTTGATGTGCAAACACTTGGCCCCGAAAAAAAATATTGCAAATGAAATAAAAGATGACTTTAAATTTCTGATAAAATCATTTATATTTTGTTTATATATAAATGGATTTTTCAAATAGACCTGTAACTTTGAAGTTAAAACAACTTTTAAAAAATCTCTCTCGAATTAATTTAACAATTTACAGTCTGAAACTTTGGCTATTTAATTTTGCATTCCATATTTTATAACTGTTTGTACCAATAGCTAAGTGCATGCCAGACCCCAGATTTTGTGCAAAAGTGCAAGCAATGAAAGAACCTCAATAGAATTTTATCATTTTCGGCTTAAAATTATATTTCACAAACAGCTGCAATTTTTGGGTTTGTTTGTGGCATGCAGGCAATTTGTAGCATCGCATCAAATATGCAATAAATCTAACTGGTAAATCAACAATAAAAATAACTGCAAACCTGTTTCCATATGTAAAACAATCTGCAATTCAAACTGTTTCTGCGCTTTGTCTGGGTAGCCCATATAGAGCAGCTCTAATCTGATTCACCATAAAGTAGAAAATGCACAGTTTGTTTTAAAAGGCCAGGGCGTCACCAACTGACAAGAACAAAAGCGAAACTATTTATGTTGTGTACCGCATTTATTTGTTGATATTTGCATTAATTTCAATGTGTATTCTTATGATATTTTTGAATATGTAAAATTTTGATTTTTATTAATACGAGTATATTTTACGCTATTGCTAGCAAAAAAAATAAACTTCTTTAATATTTTTTTTTGGTACGAGGATATGCATACGTTTTTACTATTTTGCTTACCTTTATGCGTAAGCGTTCATTTACCTCGGATATTGCTTTCTGTTTCTTGTTTTTTTTTACCTTAGGGTAAATTTAAAACCCATTTGTATGTATGTAAGATTTAGAATTGAATATTGAATCTTATTTGGGCAAAGTGCAAAAATAAGTGCATTAAAACAGCATTTATTACCTTGGGTAGACACAGCTCCTGACTGTAATTCAAGACTATGTAATCCTTTAAATATTTTTTAGATAACTCATGAAAATGTAATTGTTGTCAAGTAAAACAAATATTAAGTATTATTAACAGCAGCACTAACAGATTCAACGATGCCGGCATAAACATTTCAGGCTGTAACAAAATTACCACTGAGTCTAATGCTAATTTACTTCGGTTTTTTAGGCTCTAAAGTCCTTTTACTTAATGGCATACCTAGTGCCATCCTGTTGCTTGCGTGCCCAAAATAAATTGGAAAATGTATAAAAGTACACTTAGGGCTCGTGCATACCATTGCTTAAAGCAGAGAAAAAAGCGGAACTGAAATGTGAGTTCTCTCTTAGAGCTTATTGTTGCCAAACATGAGGTGAAGAAGGCCGAGTTGAAAGTTGAATTGAAAGCCTTTTACCCTCTATGTGTCCATAGCTTATTGATAAAAAGCTTTAAGCTCTGCTAAACGACAGTGTTCTTTTAATATGAAAGCATTGATGAGAAGTCAGTTTATTGCACAGCTTTCAGCTATAGTGTGCGCGAGCCCTTAAGGTTTGTCTAGAACATCGCCATAGCAACCCCCGGACACTTAATTTGCGCCCAAAATGAGTTACAAATTTGCAAGGCTCACCTTAATTTTTGGGTGAGTAAAAGTGCGCCAATTTGTTTTATGTTTGCTGTCTTTATTGTTTTGTGTTGTGTTGTGAACGCGTGCGTTGCCTATGAATTGCTTAATGTCTTGTTGTTGTTGATTTTTTTTTGTATTGTTGCTTTGGTTGCGATAATTGCGCGTTAAATGTTGTTGCCGATGGAGGCACACAGCATTGAATTAGCAAGCCAACCGGAAATTAATCAACAAACAGCTTCAACAGCAGCACCGGCTGCCAATCAGCGAAACTTTTTGCCTTTGAAGTTCCAGACTTGTCATTCTAATGCAGTTCACACACACACTCACACACAAATACACCCAACACTAACCAAAATTTATTTTACTCTTACCATTCTCATCTGTTACCCTGACAATGACAATTAATCATGCGATAACAAGATGTAAATGCAATGCATTGAATATTTTTTCAAACCTTAGCCCTGCATATTTTTTCGCAGAGACTCCCTTTGGTAAACGCGAAGGCAAAGGCGGAGGCAGGAAATAGGGAAGGAGGGAAAGCCCTTCTGGCGCATTGCAGTTTATTTGAAAATTAAATTTACGCCAAATTTGCGCAGACAGCTGGCTGCGTTTTCATTCTCAACTCCCCGGGAACTTTTCACTGAAGCAACTTCATGAATTGGATTACAGTGCGGGTTCTTGCTACGTTTACAGACTCTCAAGCCATGTTTTTGGCCCCCTGGCAAACGATGTTCCATAGTTTTTTAAGTAGCAACGTAAATTTTGCCTCGCTCTGATTTGTGGGAGGGCCCGAAAAATTGTAACAAAAATCGCCGCCAGCAGCAGAAGCAGCAAACTCAAATTTAATGCAGCATCGTGCTTTACAGAAAGTAGAGAGGAAGTCCCTTTATGCCTGCTTGCATGTAATGAACAAAACGGTTTAAGGGCTTTCGAAATGTTGACGCTTATGATTAAGATGATGATAACGCAATTGCCATTTTACAGTCTATATGTGTACTTTGTCAATTTGTGTGCTAAGAGGTTTGAGCAAAGCACTTTGATTAGCTTTGATTTTGTACATATTGTGAGGAACATGGAATACTTACAACAAACGCCTATTTTATATCTATTCAAATGCAAATGTAAGCAATTTAATTTACATAAATGCTTGTTTGTGAGATAACATTACGCGCAAATTTCAAATTAATAAATATTTACTAATAACCATTATATAAACTCCTTGACATACATATACTTTAAACGTTTACTTATGTAAAATCCAGCTGAGCAAAAAAGTATGCTACAAAAATGAAACTGAAGTTTTACATTCAGAATTAAGGTAAATATTCAAACTTCAGACACTGGAATTTGATTACGTGCTTGAGAAAAAGTAACAAATTGCTATATTAAATGCTTAAGAAAACGTAACTAATTGCTATAATATGCATAGGTCGCATAAACGCTCTAGACAGTTCTTGACATTAACCTTGGAAGGCAAATAGGAACAACTGCGTTGCGTAGAAGCGCTTATCAAAACGGACTTTTGACAGCTTTTTGCAGACAACATCCAATATCCAACACAGCTGCGACCTATATCACAAGCAATCATTGAGCGTGGATTTATTTATGTCTAAATTTGTCTGATAACAACCGACATTGGCTGAAAGAATCAAATTGTACAAAACCAACTTGGATCGTTTTCATTAAAAACATGATTGTGAGGCCTGTTACTTTTGTTGTTATTGCTGTCTTTTGTTTCACTTGACTTCACAGCTTGATTTTGATTTATTGACCTGACAATCAAGAAGTAGCTAATGTCTGCATTATTAATGTCAATTTTGTGATTACACACAAAGTCGTTTAAATGTCAACTGCCTTGAGGCAGAGTAACTAAACTAATTAAGATACTCAGACACAAACTTTAGAAATACCGGCATTATATCCAACATTTTATCGTATTTTTAATAAGCTGAAAGTCTGATTATGGAAATTCAATAAAATGAATAACTTCTTAATTGACAATAAATTCATGTAGCAACTACAAAATGGCCAACGCCCTAAATGTCCAACAGACAAAGCCGCAAAAGTGCTTTCAGATGAATGCCAGTAGTTCAATTTGAAGTGCTAATTATCCCATTCAAAGTTTAAAATGATACGAGTATGACTAAGATATATGTGTTCACGGATAAATAAATAAAAGCCTCGAATTATACGAGTATAACAGATATATGTGTTCACGGATAAATAAAAAATCCAGCTCCTAAACTTAAAAGAAGGCTAAAAAAAAAGGCGACCGAACAATGTAAAGCTGCAATGAAAATCGATTATAAGGAGCAACAACAACTACAACAAAATCCACAATAATTTATAGACGCCAAAGTTAAAAAGAAAACGGAAAGCTAAAAGAAGAAAAACCTCCCAGAATAGAAAACAAAAAATAGAAAACATCCAATCAACTAGCCAGTCGAATGCTCAAACAAATGGACAAAAGTGTGGAAATATTTTCACAGCTTTTTATAAACACATAAAAAGATGTCGTCGTAGAAAAGTGTCCCTTTTGTAAACAACACACTCATAAACTTTAGTTGAAAACAATATTTTCAAGAGGAATTTATGAGTTGTTCTTGTGTTGCTCAGCAAACTGCTCAGTAAAGAAAATTGTTAGCATTCTCTTAGATATCTGTATACAAATTATTCTTACAATTTAAAACATTTATTTGTATAGAATTTAATTTAACAGAATGAAGTCTGGCCCTAATTTTTAGTTACTTAACAGTGACCTTAACTAGATATTTTATATATTATATATTATATTTGAGTGGCATTAAATATATTCGTTCCAGACTCTGAAATTTTCATAATTGTATGTCTGTTTGATAAGGAAACTCAATTTATAACACCATGGGTTGCATTTAAAATTATTTGTCCTTGTTAAATTTGATAAAGTTCTTTACTATGGTCACATCATAGTTGCAGGAAAGTTTATCCAACTACGAAGGGAGGATGGATTAAAGTTTTTGTGGCATAGCAAGAAGCTCATCGAACTCGACCGAGCTTCGGAATTACAAGGCATTAAAGGAGCCGTCTAATCTGATTAAGGCCACGCTAATAGTTTACTCTGTGACTGACAAATGCACAGGCCTAATACATAAAGATCTCTCTTTACTTCTGTCTGTCTTTATATTACCCTTTCTCTTTCACTCTTTGCCGGAACGGCACACAGGCAGAGTATGATGAATGAGTTTTGGTTGAATGGGCGATGGCGTAGGACTGCAAAAAAGCGCAGCGTAAAAGCTTCAGCACCTCAACCTCCTCCCCTTTCTAAAGGCAAATAAAAGAGCATCCCTTATGAGAGATATGCTTCTCTCTCTCTCTCTATTTGTGTGTGTGAGTATGCCGCCTTTTCTAATGTACATAAATTCCAACATTTGCTCATTTTAATGGGCATATTTTTGTCATTTTACAAAAGTTTTCGCAAATGCAAAGAGGAAACATGCCATGCACGCTCACTGTATGTATGCCCACGTATGCATGTATTTTTGTGTGTTTGTGTGTATGTGCGACGTACTTATAAATTTTTTAGAGCGCAGGGATTTGCCATGGTTACAAACATGCACATGCTGTACAGTATACATGGGGTAAAAGAGTACAATGGGGGCAGGCTGTCTGTGTGTTTGCTTCAGAAAACACTGCAAAACTCTTCAAGGCATACCCTCTGCCATACATACACATGCAGACCCCAGACAAACACACTGAGAGACTGCGAGTCAGATATATAGGAGTGAAACAGAAAGAGGAACAGAAAACAGACTGGGCAGGTAGTTAGTCTATGCAGCTTTCCACGGCTTTGTCTGTTGTACTGTTGTACTACTTTACAGAGTATGTGGCTAAGGTGCGGCTGTGAATGCCTTTATATCAAAATGTGGTTTTTATCTCAGTGCATATTGCATTTAAAGGGAATTTTTAACGGTCTTTAAAAACCCTAATGTCACTAAGCCAGAAGTTGATTCAAAACAAAGTGATTAGCGGTATTTACATTAAGATGTGCTCTACCATACTAATTAGGTGGTCATCGCAATTTTGGTCTAATTCATCATTTTCTCTTAATTCATGTATATATATTTTAGTTCTTAAATATCTCGTCAATTCAGTGGTAAATAATAAATGGCAAATAAACAATGTGCAGATCAGAGCAGTAACTGTTGCAATGCTTTTGGGTGCAATGAACGCACAATCGAGCACAAAATAAGAAACGAAGTGATGAGGAGAGAGGGAGAAGGAGGGGAAGTGGGAAAGGGAGAGAGGAGTCCTGATGTGCGACTGAATAAAACCGACAACTACAGGCCTGCGCGGATCACAGCCGCTTGAAGTTTATTTGAAAAGTTGGAACCGCTGCCAGTTGGCAGCTCGTTGCCTGTTTATTGTTGTTGTTGTTGTTATTGCACTAGTTCCCGCTGTTGTTGTAGTTGCTACTGCTACTGTTGTTGCAACTGTATTTGTTGTGGCTGCTGCAGTTGCTGCTGCAGGCAGCCGTAATCATTGTAAAGGCTTTACTACAACTTTTCATTCAGTTTGCTGGCTCTTTGTACATGACTAAGAGGGAAGGTTTTTGGTGTGTGTTTACGTCTATGTCTGTATGTCTCGCATCGAATTTTATATTAACAGCAATGGGTGCAAACATCGCATACGCTACAAACGAGAGAAGCATACAACACAACTAAAGTTTCATCGCTGTAATGTCACAACTTTCCAACATACATTAGCTGGGTGCTAAGCTAAGAAGAAAAATGTGAAAAAGCTACAGCAAGAATTAAAAAAAAAAATGTAGCTCGGGAAATCCAATACTCACAAACCGTATTTTATATAAGTACGTTGCATGTATACTATTTTAATTGGAAAATGTGAACATTCGGGACTTTTATCTATGTAATGTTATTTGGTTGGGATTTTATATGCATTTCAAAAACACATTTGATCTGTCTATATATCTAAATCAAATATTCAAAAAGCTTATGCATAAATTAATAAATGAAATTTAGTTACTGAAATGATTGAATGCCCTCCTTTATTTTACTTCCAAGTTATTTGGTGTCACATACCTGCAAATAAAAAAAAACAGTAATTATTAGCTGTGCTTCTTAAAAAATATTACAGAAATTTAGTAGAAACGAGAGTGCTTTATTGAACATTTTTTAAAATTTTTAAGGGAAGTTTAATAATAATAGATAGCGAGAAATTTGAAAGACGAATTTAACGCGTGAACACAAAGAATCAAAGTCTTAAAAACGATTTATGTTAGATTCTACTTATTTTCTTTTCTTCTAGAAGTTCTTTTCAAACTCAATTCTAAAATTATTATTTAATTAAAGTTCAATTATTTATATTGCTTACAATCACCGTAGTTGAAGACGACTTTTCTGAGTTTTTACCGAGGTGCAGTATTCTCAATATGCCATCTTTCTCTGCTGCGTCTGTCGTCTGTTCAGTTTGAACAATTAAACAAAGCAAACTCGGCAAACAATTGAAAAATTCCAACATGCAGTTCATGTTGCTGCGGTTGCCATAAAATGCGGTCATAATTGAAAGCCTGTCCATAATTAAAACTTATGTACATAGAAGATAGCAAGCCACCCAATAAATATGCAAATCACAAGTCACACATGATAATCAAATAATTGCTGAAAATAACAAACGTTTGACAATAAAATAAATAATAATTTTCAATTGCTGTATTGATGAATTGAAATTAATAAAAATGGTTGAAGTTCGTTCAACTTTATAGACTGCTGTGGCTACAACTACACGTTAAGAGAACACCTACGCACATAGAAAAATAGAGAAAATAAAAGAAAACTGTCTAATGCTGCCACATACTACGGATACTAAACAGTGTATACACACCATCCACGCAGCACTTGGCTGCCACTTCACGACGCATTTAAGCATTCCAAACATGATTTCTGGCTCGCGGCAAGTTGTTGACTGTCTGTCAGTCTCTTTGTCTCGATGGCAGTCTGACTGTCCCTTCGACTGACTGACTGACAAGTGGCAGCGCCAGTGGCTTTATACATACATATACTTAGGTGTAAGCCTCGGACCAGGCACGTACTTAAGCTGCCATATCGGGTGGCCAACTTCCCTGCTTGTTGCCCACTCTCCCAACGACCTTTAAGCAGAGAACATTTAAATTAAACAGGGGCCAAGTCAGAAAAGCAACCAACACAATGCCTGGGCTCTGTCTGTTCATCAAGATACACATATACACACACATACATTAAAATATACAATGTATAACTACGAGTGCATCTGCCTTTGTTTCGTTTCGTTTTATTTTATTTCTATAGTGTTCTCTCCGTCCTCCGACTCTCTTTGTAGGCTTTTGGAATTTTAAAATGTTTAACCCTCCACTTTGGTATAGGTAAACTTAAGCCCAACTATGGAGGAACGTACCCTTATACAAGCTGATCAAACATTTAACCATAATCAAAATATATTTTCCTACATTCAAAGTATAAACAAGTGGGAAAGGCTATAGTCGAGCTCCCGACTATAGGATACCCGTTACTTACATAAACAAATTAAAATTTTTTTATTGCATGCTTTTAGGCATTTTAATTGCTTAAAAGCTTTAATCAGCCAGTACCACCTTTCTGTTTGTCCGATCTTTTTGGGATTTAATAGGATGATAGGTAATAACAGTAGCTAACGTTCACCGTTTAAAAAAACATAATATCTTGAAAACTGTGCGTGTGGTGGATTTTCGCGATTTACGGAGGCGGAAAAGGGCGTGGCAAAATTTTGAAACAAACTTGACCTGCGTGGGGTTTATAGAAATCTGTGTGCCAAATTTGGTTGCTCTAGCTCTTATAGTCTCTGAGATCTATGAACTCACACAGACGGACAGACGGACGGACGGACAGACGGACATGGCTATATCGACTCGGCTGTTGATGCTGATCATATATATATATATATACTTTATAGGGTCGGAGATGCTTCCTTCTCCCTGTTACATACATTGCAACGAATACAATATCCCCTTTTACTTATTTTTAATAAGTAACGGGTATAAATATATTTACAACAATGTTGACAAATTAAAATTTGAATAAAAAATAAAGATAAATATATATATATTCCGGTTTTCACTTTCGGTAAGATTTTGCGGAAGTGAATTTTTTCAACCTGCTCTAATATCATTTCGGTGAAATTCTGCGGATTGAAATCACTTTGAGTTGATGAGTTTAAGTCATATAAAGTGAAAAACGATCATTCTAAAATTCTTAGTTTAACTGGAAAGTGAATAAATGAATTTCACTAAATGCTATAAAATAAAAAGTGAAAACCGGAACAGGCCTGATAAGTGAGCAATTATAATTGTAATATTATTTATTTATTCACATTTCCGTTCGCTTTGGCAATGTTACCAAATTGCATATACTTTAATAATTAATAGTGCGCTGTGTTTACAAACAGGGTTGCACAACAAGCAATTACTTAAACAATTAATATTGTAAAATTCTAATATTAATTATGCAGTTGGAGCGTCAAATAGTTTAAATTCTTTACATCACCTAAAGTAAAACTGTTAATGTGGAGCAGAGTAATTTTGAAGAGCTGGAGCGCAGAAGACTCAGCGAGTCAGATCGCAAATCGAAAAGCACTTAAGATGCCAAATGAAGCGTGGCCTCAAAGGGCGGAAGGAATCCGCATCAGCCATCAATCAGGCAGGAGTTGCGTCTCTTACCTACATCAGATAGACAGAAGGCAACAGACAACAGATACAGACACAGACAGTTACAGATACAGATAAAATATGAGTCCTAACGCTATAGTACTCAACGATGCTGTGTGTTGATCGATGGCGTCAAAGCGTTTATGGCATGCAAGCAAAATGCATTCAATGCAATACCAAGTTGTGTTTCCATTCAAGTGAACCGACAGTTGCTCAATATAAAAGAAGTGAGAGCTCTGCAGTTGCAAATGCTCAAATATCAGATACCCTATACAAAGCTCTGAGATATTTCTCACATATCTGGGTAAAGTTAAAAGATAGTGCTGGATATACAGAGCAATAAAAAATGTTTAAAACTAGTAAAATGCTATGTCTTTAAAATTGCCTTTATACAGAGTATACATTTTTGACGGCACAGTACAGGGTATGAATACACTTTTTCACTCGCCTTGCTCCTTGACATCCGCCCAACATAACAAATATGTATTTATAAAATGTATTTGCATTGGGAGCCTTTTACTTTGGCACTCAGAGAGTCGAAATATTTGCGGTGCCGCACAAGCAAATGCAAAATATGATGATAAATTGGGTAGACAGGGTGATTGTGGGTACTCGCAAATGAAATTTAATATCAAATATTGTGGTAAATAGTAAAATACGAACTCGCAAAATCCACTTGCAAAAATTATTAAATATCTCAACAATGTGGCTCATGAGAATTCAGAAAACAAATGCACTGCAAACTCTTTATAAAATATATTATCTGGCAAATAAGAATATTTATCTTTATCCTTTTTTATTTTAATTGTTCAATATCATTCATGAAATGGTTTTTGAAATTCACGAAATATGTATATATTTCATCACCCAAGAAAATAATTCCTTCTGCCATTTAGCAGCAGTAGAGCATATAAAAGAGCTACAATGGACACTTGAGACAGTCATAAATGAAATTGAAAACACATACACAGCACAGACACGCAATGAAAATGAAATTTTTCTGCATAATAAAGCGAATCGTAATTATGATGTCCGCATGCCAATGGCAACAGAAAGAGCAGTAGATCGAAATACATTATGAATAAGCTACAGCGAATGGGCGGATATCCTTCTTAACGAGCACCACATCCAAAGATGATGCACTTGAGATGCAATAAGGGCTCGCGCACACTAAAGCTGAATGCGGAGGTGAAAGCTGAGTAATAAGCTTTCACATCAACTCTCATCTCAGCTAAAACTCAATTTTCGGCTTCTGCTCCGCTTTTCGCTGTAGTGTCCGCTAGCCTTAAGTTATTAACAACGCATGATACAAGTAGACAGCTGCTGCTGTTGAGGATGACAAAAGACCAGAACAATGCAATTACCCAGTACAATTTGTACTCTTTGCGTGCAGTCTTGAGACTACCAACGATGCGTCGTTGCAGCACTCCCAGGTTACAGGAACTCATAGGTGGCAAACAGCAGAGACTCAGACACTACAGACAGCCTGCAAATATTTCTATAATTATCTTTTCGATTTCAGTTTCACACGAAG
Source organism: Drosophila limbata (assembly GCA_963924055.1). Taxonomy (NCBI): domain Eukaryota; kingdom Metazoa; phylum Arthropoda; class Insecta; order Diptera; family Drosophilidae; genus Drosophila; species Drosophila limbata. The sequence goes on from OZ001355.1 coordinate 25,112,693, forward strand.
ATACAGAGACGGAAATTTTAATTTCTCTTAGCTCGCGTGCTTCTCTCGGTTCGCATTTTCAAGTGCAGAAAATATTAATAATAACGATCATTATTCTGTATAAATGACGCAGTTTGCAATTATGATGCTGTCGATTGAACTACTGCCGAAACATGCAATCCCACTTGAAATGGGTTTGTGGGACATGAGTATATGAATATGTGGAAATGGAAGTGCAAGTACCTCCAAATGGGCATGTACATAGCACGTTCCACCCACCTCATCTTAATCGAATCAACATACTTGACAATGCGGCGTGAAAAATCTCACGGCTCGCATCAATTTTCATTTTCTGGGTCGCCACTGTCGTCAGGTGAACCAGACAACCACAAAGTGAGCAAATACAGCAACGAGCACCGAGGTGGGGTTTGGTGGGAGTTGAGCAAGATGTGCAGAATGTGCCTCCGTCTCGCATCATTCTGATGCTGCTACAGCATAAAAAATTCACCAACTAATTTGTACAGAGACAACAAGGACAAGGCACCACAAAAAAAAACAACGGTTTCTAATTTTATGACAAACGATATACACAGGCAAAAGACTGCAGACATGGTGATCACCATGGTACCTATCTCATTCAGTCATCTCCGACACCCTCGAACAGGGGCATGGCTCATAATTCTTAACTAGCTGTGGCGATATATAAATAAGATAAACGTATAAATCAGCACAGGAACTCATGCCATCTCTAACCTGTGACATGTGACAAGCCTACCGAAGGCACACAAAAATTTACATTTAAATGAAATATTTTTATATTTATTTAAAATATTTTCTCATGCATAAAATTGGTATTTTTGCACTGCTGCAGACCAACAAAGAACAAAACCTGAACCTGTGTCGTAGCAAATGGCGAAAACCCGACACTCGTATTTTTTACGAAGAGTATAAAAGCTAGTACGAAAACCATAATACACAAAAAATAAAAAACCAAAGAAAGTCAAAAATAAAATGTGGAAAATGTATTTTCAACAAATAACCCACAAGCTTTACAGATGCCTTTTACATGCGGCTTCAATGCCCAAAAATGCCAAAAAATATGCTTTATTATTTGAAAGTTAAATGAAGAATGGCCCTCACAACAAGTCAAGGACGAGGAAACAAAATGAGCTTCAAAAAATTATGACCCTAAGCAGCCACCAACGGCGCTAAGCATTCAGCTAGGAACTGTTTTTATCAAAAGGCGTTTATAGTACACTCGGTTGCTTGAGCCTTGGAAAGGACTGGGTGAATAATGGTGGTGTCACTGTGGCTAACCTAAACTTTAAAAATGGCATTTTTGTAAGGTTGTTGTTATGACTATTATTTTACATCTTTTTGAATAATTAATTAAGTGCAAGACGTACCTCTGACTATCCAGAAAAAAAATTAAGCTTAATTAGAATATTCTTAGGTGTTTGTAAAAATTATTCTCCCAGTCTTGCGTCTAAAATTCACTTTCCGTAATACACATATTTAATAAAATGTAATTTAGAATTAGAAATTCTTAAGCACAATGGACAATCCGTTTGGGTTTGACTCACAGAATTTGTAGAATTTTAAAGTGTTCGGCGCCATGAGCAGGGAAAAAAGGCTTTATAGTGGGAAACCTCAGAACGCCCAGGAAGCATAGCGGAAACTGACGTGAGCTGACATTACATGCATTAGAAGCTATTAGAAAGGTATGAAGGGATGTCGATGCTGCTGCTTCTGCTTCTGGCTGCCTGGCTGCCTTGCTACTCCCCGTAGAGTCCGCTGTGCTCTGCAGCAGCATCAAATGGCACGAACCCAACACTGATGGCTGCTGTAATCATCGGGGCATAGATAGCAAAGCAGTGAGCAGTGAACGGAAGAGCCAGAACCAGAATCAACCCATAACCCCGAGCCAGCCACATGTGGAGACGTTGTCAGACGGCTTGCAAAACGTTTCCACAGCGCGCACTTTACCGTGTCATTGAACGTTGTAATGGCTTTAGCTGGTGCTGTGTGCCGGGTTTTCCAAACATACGTACACATCAAGGATGAGCAAGGATGGGGACACATCTGTATGGGTATCTTTTTAGTGTGGGGGAATTTAAATAAATTAATACGCTATATTAGACACGTATTAGCACTAGGAGAGCAAAAGCGCCCCCTCGTTCAAGATCTATTTTTCTTACTAAAAATAGGACAAATGTTAAAAGTAACAGTTCATGAGTACCTCTATCTCTCTGAAGAGTTAGTTACGGCTGATCGGGCAATAAAGTCTGCTGCACAAATTTTTATCCAACAGAGATGTCAGCTCATCATTGTTGGATATTAGAAATTCTAACTGGGACAAGCAATACAGCTGAACGAATAATTTTAAGCAAGAACTTTTTTAAAATATTAAATAACAAGAAAATTTAAAGAAAAATAAACCAAATTGTCTTGGCAACATGATAGCTCAGAATGATTTGTAGGCTGGCACAGAAGTTATCTTTCGAAAAGTTTACTACGCAATATATTAAGGACTAAATAGGATGTCTCCTTTATTTATATGCAAGAAGCTGCAATTATGAAAGACCCACCCTGTTTATTGCTGAAACATAAACCTGCACTGAGATAAATATGCACGTGGAGCAAACCAATCATCAATAAATTCTCTTTGACAACAAGCTAAAGAGAAGGGCAAGCCATGAAAAAAAGAAAAATCAATTTCCTGTGCCTCCCAACAAAGCGAGCGAAGTTCCAATGGCATTTGTGATTATCCTGATATTTTCTTCTTTCAGAAAGCCTGCTTCAGCCACGTTCTTTTGCCTCGTTTGGCAAATAAACTTGCCGGGCCACTCAAGTCAGTAACAACAAGAATATAGTAAGACTAGAATATGTTCCATACAATATATTCAAATGTGTGCTTTTCACTTCCTATTACCAAGGTAAACAAAAATTTTATTACATTTTTATGAGCTGGCCGGAGTCACAGTGTCGCAGAGTCAGACAGTCAGTCCTGAACCAAATCCGAATGCTCTGGGCCGATACCCATCCTAGACATAACTATGCAAAGACATAAAAAGTTGGGTAGTAAAAACGTAAAGTGCAGAGAGTAGTAAAAACAAATCCCTGGGCAACGAGACACAGTTGAATGAATTCCGTTTAAATCGAGTAAATTCAATTCGATATGACATCATTCGAGAATATATAATGCACACAGTGTAACTATATAAAAGTGGTGTTAAATAATCCCAAAACTATCTCTTTGTATACCGATCCTTGTCCAGATTAATTATCCATATACTAATTACGATACTTCACAATATCACATGTAATACAATTAAACGCCTTCACGATTCCGATCTCAAGAGAGACTTAGTAAGCGAGCACATCTAATAAATGATCATATCCATTAAAAAAATACCTAATTCTAGTATATCTTGGTTAGGTGCTAGTTGATTGAACATAGCATCATCGATTGGAAATGTTAATTACCATTTTGTAGAGAATTTTTGCAAGTTATTTTAAAGCGAATCAAACCCTTAATATCTTGCAAATCGATTTGTATTTTTTCGAACGTATACTGAGCATTTGAAGTGATTATGATGGTGTATAAATATATTTTACCATTATCATATTAAAACTATGGCCCATAAAAGATATACAAGTCAGCGGTCTCCAGTCTTGCGTCAGAAGAGAGTCTTTAATTTTTTATTTTAAATTATCAAGGCTAAATAAATTTGCACATTTTCTGTGCGTATGTGTATCTGTCTGTTTGTCTGTATATTTTGGATCAGCAATGTGCAAATAATTTACTTACTATGCGAATTGTGAGACTATCATCTATCTATCTCCATCTGTTTTAAGAATCAATTATTTGAGCCTAAAAGCCAGTCACCCCAAATCAGCTCTGGGAAATAAGGCAGTGTATAATATAAAGCAGTTATATGAATGTATATGAGTACACACAAGTACATTTATTTGCTTAAATATGTTTAAACATATCAACGATTTTTCAGCAGTTCGCCGTTAGCTAATTTCAAGGTTGAGCAGGAGAATCGTTCCATTTTTGTTTCATTCGCAGCTAAGAAAAGAAAACTACTAACTACTACTATATGTCAAAAATTCGCTTAAATATTTTTCTATGAAATTAAATTATACTTGGACATATTTTACTTTATTTAATCTTCTTATACATTTAAATTTAAACACAATACATTAAGCCTCTAAAATCTTCACAGCGCATTGTGCCTGATTATTTTTAATAACATCAATATATTATTTATCCATATTAAAACCAATTCACGCGCTATTCTTATCTGCAGTTAAGTAAGCAATAGAGACCAAATGTTGTCAGACTACAAAATAGCTAAATCAATAAACTCTTTTCAGCAAATATATATATATATGTAAGTTTTGCAAGTTAGTTGGCGCAACAGATAAAATGCTGCATTGTCGACTACATCAAAATTGCATTGTATAAAAGTTGCACAGGCCTTGGGCCACAAATTCAACGCCATACGTGAACAAAATAGTCTTGAGGCCAAAGATATAAACATAAACAAGTAAAACCACTCTAGCCAAAAGATTCAAGCTGTCGGTATAAGAAGGAACATTGCTACGAGTATAAATTTGTATATATATAAATTCCCAACGGCTTATTCTAAGCAAAAGTAAAACGTTTACTATTTTAAAGAGGCGCATGGAATGCTGAAAATACGATATAAAGGCACAAGTTTATTCTGTTTCATGTGTATATTCCAGATAAAATACTCGGCAGTTAACATATTTAATGTAAATATATTTATGTGCTAAGCATATAAATATTTAAAATGCATTAATACTCATGTTTTATGGTCACACACAAGTAAACATAAATATCTTAAGCAGATGGCCGGCTGAGTCAGTTTTGCAATTTGTTTAAATTTCATTCATAAACTATGTATACTAGTATAGACCGGGACCTGCATGTAACCATTTAAAAAGTTCTCTACAAATTCATGCCTTAGTCACGCCTTACATATGGCGACGTCTCGTCGTGGCGCCCATTGAATCATCAACTTCATTATCATCATCTTTCCCTCAGCTGTTTTGTGGAATGCGTCTGCTTTGGCTTATAATTGCTGTGTGAACTCAGAATACAATTGATGACGGCTATTCAATGAATCAGCCATTTACTGTAGTCACATTCTCACGCAAACGTTGTTTATATAAGTATAAGTATATGTATATGTAACTTAATTTGTATAAGTACATGAATGCCTATTAAAGTGTATGTTCAGTACTCGTATGTAAATTTGATTAGTAAGCTTTATACTCAAATATTTCTTATACTGCGTCTAAAATATACGTTGATTTTGAAGTTTTGACATATTCGTTATCTAAGTATCTGACTGGAAGCATTCAGGAACTGATGGCATGCCAAAAACGATAAGTACGCATATATCTGGGGAATAGATCACTATGTAGAACAACATCGCTTTAATCTGTGGAATGTGTTGGCCATTGAAATATCGCCATGACATCATATCTACAGATAGAAGTATACACACAACAAACAAACAAAAAACACACATAAACACAGCCTCTAACAATTAAAGCCATTGATGCTGATTTAAATTTCAGCTCGAAAAGTTTAACAAAATTATGCATAAGCATTCAAAATTATATAATAAAATAAAAGAAGACGAAGTAGCAAAGAAGACCCCTCCCTTTTTATGATATCAGCATCCAAAAACCTTTCGTAGTTTAGTTTAGTTTAGTATTAAAATTAGCATATTGTTGTGGCAGGGACAACGGCCGACAAGTTAGTCGAATTGTCAGACTGGTAGTCAGTCCGGCGACTGGAGGCTGGTAGTTGAAATTGAAATTCAATTTCGTTTTCTTTAAAAATTAAAATTTGTTTGTCTTGGAATTTGAATATCAAATTATGTCATTTGTTGTGCGACGCGCCTGACGTAGCTTGTTTATAAGTAAAAAGATAACAAAACGGCAAAAACAAAAAAAATAAACAAAAACAAAAATACAACGACATCGACAAACTGTTTATAAACAAAAAACCTGTTCTGTTGGGGAGCGCCAAAAGCCGGCAACTATTGCAACTCGGCTTGGTATACACGTAGTGGATTGAATGAATGGGCCAGATGCTGTAGATACTTCCATGAGTATCTATGTCTGCGTGTACATATGCATGTATGTATAACCCAGTTTGTTTGTGTGTGAAATTAAATTAACTTTGCGAGTGATTTATGCATCACGCTATTTATAACAAATGACAACAGTACAGTCGATAGTGCTTGACTATACGATACCCTATGTCAGCACAAACTTATCCGAAATTTACTTATTTTCATGAAAAACTGATATTTTTTAGATTCAATTATGAATAAATATTATTTTTGTTAATCATTTGGATAAGTTAAAATCTATATATATGTATAAATAAAACTGCTTGTCTTGACTGATTGATAATTGTGGGTAAGAGCTAGAAGACTGAGGTTTTTACACATGAAAGACAAATTTCTCGTTGTCTTGAACCGGAGACCGAAAACTTTTTCAAGTACCCCAACACCAATGGGTAGAGGGTACAAAAATGCGCTTTCAAAAATACTTATACACACATCAGCAAAGCAAATGCGCCGAGTAACCTGAGAAACTGGAACCGAAATTGAAACCGGTTAGCTTCGAACAGCATTGAACAAATTCAGCTCTGTGCAATATGATTTCGTGTTGGCCATATGTGCACTCACAACTAGTAGTAAAATCAAACATTTTAAAGCTTCAATGCAAGCAAAGAGAATACGCTAAATTGAATCTCTTGCGTTCATACCTGCCTGATAACTTAAGGCTAAAGAGCTGGTTAGCATCGATCAAAATAAAACCAAGCACATGGCCGTAACAAATTGTTGTTGATCTGCAGCGCCAATAAAAAATGTTATTCTGTACCTGCAGGTAAATATGTAATAATGCAACAGGCAAAACATACTGAAATCTGATGTCCGGTTTTTAGCATACTTACGTAATCTGAGGTATCAGGTCAACGACAAATGATGTCCAATGGCGAATGGCAGCTGGAAGCACTGCGAAAACTAGTAGAATATTTTTAAAGCATGCCAACGCTGAAACTTATTCGCCATGGACAATGTATAAACACAGATAATTATTATCACAAAATTTTATAATCACTGCGGACGGCAGTCCGCGCTAGTGACGAAAGCAGCACGAAGGGTGCGAAGGCGTCTAGCATATATACACAGGAAGAATGGACAATTTGCTATGACTGTCCGATCAGGTTGAATTATATACCGATCGAAAGGTATCAATTTAGCTTACAAATGTGCATACTAAGACTTTAGAGAACTCACTTGGTTCGTGAGATAAACAGGTGTAAGTGGGAGGGGCAAAAATTAAATGATTGGAGCTAATGGGGCCGCTGGAGCCTTTTGGTCAACATTTTTAATTTTTTAATATTTCTCATAAAAATACGCGTCGAATGACACCTCAATCATCAAAATCCGACTACTGGTTCAAAAGATAAATTATTTTGAAATTTTTGGTGCCCTTCTCAAAACTAGATGAAAAGTCAGTCTGTTTGTTTGTTTGTCTGTTTGTTTGTTTGGATCAAATCGTTGATATAGCTTAAAAGTTTGAATGAGGACTTGTTCCCGCTCAACAATCTAGAAACGTTTGTTCTACGACTTTTTCGAAAAATCGCTAGTTTAGCGGGAAATCGCTAAAAACCGCTAAAACTAAAAACCCCATAGCATCCAAACGATAGAAGCTACAGATGTGATCTATATTTCAATTTAAAGGTATTTCTAAGGGCTATTAGACATACCTTCAAAGTTTCAAAGAAAATAGGTAAACAGCCACAGGTGAAATAAGGTATTTTTTTCCACATTTTGGCGATTTAAGAAAAATCTACACATCAAATCACTTTTAAATATACTACATGTTGTAGAGAATTCAATTACGCGTTTTTTGACACATAACACATATCTGTCAAAATTCGTTTGGGCAAGATATTACCTATTAACTGAATATACCTTTTACCTTTACACTACTGCATGTACATACATATGCAGTATGTACACTGCTTGCAGCGCAATGCGGAATTAAACTGCTTGCAAGTGGTCAATTCTTTTTGCGGCAGATAAATCATTTTATAATCAAAAATATAGAAACGTTTGTTTTACGACTTTTTCGAAAAATAGCTAGTTTAGCCGGAAATCACTAACAACCGCTAAAATTGGAACCCCCATAGCATCCAAACGATAAAAGCTACAGATGTGATATATATATCGTTAAAAAGGTATTTTAAAAGGCTTTAGTGTTTTTTATACCCGTTACTTATTAAAAATAAGTAAAAGGGGATATTGTATTCGTTGCAATGTATGTAACAGGGAGAAGGAAGCATCTCCGACCCTATAAAGCATATATATTCTTGATCAGCATCAACAGCCGAGTCGATATAGCCATGTCCGTCTGTCCGTCCGTCCGTCTGTCCGTCTGTCCGTCTGTCCGTCCGTCCGTCTGTCCGTCTGTGTGAGCGCCTAGATCTCAGACACTATAAGAGCTAGAGCAACCAAATTTTGCACACAGATTTTTATAAACCCCACGCAGGTCAAGTTTGTTTCAAAATTTTGCCACGCCCCTTTCCGCCTCCGTAAATCGCGAAAATCCACCTCACGCACAGTTTTCAAAATATTAGGTTTTTTTAAACGGTGAACGCTAGCTATTGTTATTACCTATCATCCTACTAAATCCCAACAAGGTCGGACAATCAGAAAGGTGGTACTGGCTGATTAAAGCTTTTAAGCAATAAAAGTGCCTAAAAGCATGCAATAAAAAAAGTTTAATTTATTTAGGTAAGTAACGGGTTTCCTATAGTCGGGAGCTCGACTATAGCCTTTCCCACTTGTTTTTTAAGTAAAAAGGTAAACAGCTACAGGTGAAATAAGGTATTTTTTCCCACATTTAGACGATTTTTGTGAAAACGCCAGTAATGATTTTTTCTAATTTTCAATATATTGTAGTTTGTAAAATTTCGATGTGTTTGGAAGATATTACCTGTTTACAGAATATATACGTTTTGCTTAGAATTGGAATAGAACAGCAGCAGCAACGTGTAGTAGCAGCCAGAGCTTGAGAGTTCTGTTAGCTTTTCTCAAAATTGGACCGTCAAAATATATTGCAATTTTCTAAACTTTTGATATCTTACTCCAAAATTTCTGATATCTTATAAAAAAACCTCTTTACGAGGTAAAAGTCTAGTGACGAAAACATTTTAATGCATCAAAATTTCTGATATCCAATTTTGTGACGAATAATATTAAGTTTTACTTAAACATTACTACAAAAAAATTTTTTTGTCACTCGGCACATTGCGCTAATTTCTTCATACCTAATAAACATATATTTTATGCGCAGTGCCGAGTGACAAAAAATTTGTTTGTAGTAATTTTTAAGTAAAACTTAATATTATTCGTCACAAAATTGGATATCAGAAATTTTGATGCATTAAAACATTAAAACTATTTTCAAATTAGTTTTGATTTAAAAAGCTTAAAAAATAAGTTTGTGGCATAGCTAAAAAATTTAATTATTTTAATTGTCACATTTGCGAAGTATTTTTCTTTATTTTATTTATCCTAACTCTAAAGTTACAATCAGCTTTAATGACAACAGCCTCACTTTGGCGAAGTGAAGAAATTAACATACCATATGCATAAACATATACAAAAACGAACTCCATATGGCTACAACAGAAAATGCTGAAGAAAATTGTTTGTGGTGCTTTTCGGACTAATCTTTAAGCTACTGAAAGTTTTCATGCAAAAACACAATTTGCCACAATAACCTTCAGCGATTATTGCTGTTGTTGGAAAAAGTGCCACAGTTGGCAAACTGTCCCCCATACACATACTTATTCACACACAAACCCATAAGAGTCTTTCAGCTGTAAGTTTCGGCTGCATGCAATTTCTCGTGTCAACGAATGTTTTGCGGCCAAAAGAGAGAAACAAAAATATCGCTTTTCTTTTGTTTACACTGGTTGCTGGCGATGGAAAGCCTGCGACAACATGCAACGCCAGCCCCCGTCTGTCGTTCAGTCGTTTTGTCGCTGGCCCCTTTGCGTGTTTTTGCTGATATTCCCACTAAACGCCGAGGCATACTTTTAGGCGTCTGGCTGGCGCGCCTATATGACGACACACGCTTCCTGTGACTGGCCAAGTAATGTCGTAGAGCAGAAAAACGCCGCACAGAATAACAATAGTGGTAGTAATAATAAGAGCCTGCCACCAAAAAGGGCTAACGGCCCTTAAATAAAAATAAAAAACTAATAGAAAATGCTATAGTCAAGATACCGACTAGGATACCCTTTACACAACTTAGATATACATATGTACATTTTTTTATCTATGAATTTTAAGCAGCAACGGTATAAACATGACTGAATGCTATACTTTAAATATATATATTCAATATTAAAAAATTTGAAATATTATAAAGTGAGTTTCATATTTAAAACCGTGGTGCGATGGACTTTGCAATTTAAGGGAGCGTAACTAAAACAAATTCAATCTGCATAGGGTTTATAGAAATCTGTATACAAAATTTGGTCGCTCTAGCTCTTTAAGTCTTGTTGATCAGAGTTGGGCATGCTTTCTTCTCCCTACACACACTTCAACAAACACAATATACCCTTTTACATATTTTTTAAGTTACGGGTATAATAAATTAAGCAAGCGACTGTTCGTGTCAGTATTGGGACTATCAGAGTTAGCTCTTCTGCCAGCTAAGTAGTTTATGGAAAAGCACTAAATTTTCGCGCTAGTTCGCATTTCTGTTGCTCACACTTAGCCAAGCAATTTCGATAGGCAGGTGACGTCTGAGGCGATTGTTTGGATCCGAGTCTGGCTGCCTTATTCATTTGTATTTGTTTGTATGTTGTGCTTGTGCATTCGACCTTAACTCTTCGACTCTTCAAAGCTGGCCACAAAATGCAGCCGCAGAAGTCAGAGTGAGTGAGAAAGCCACTTGCACAGTGCAAGTTCTGTCCAGAAACACAAAACTTGATAATGATCAAAGCGACCACCCGTTAAAGTTGTGCTCATTGTTTTTGTGCCCCGAGTTTTTATTGTTGTTTATGTTGTTGTTGTTATAGCATTTGTTGTAATTGCTATTGAACTGATGGCATAAGGTGAGTGCGGCGCCATTTTTGACTAGCAATTTGCAAATTGTTTTCGTGGCCAGCAGGCAGACAACTGGTTTTATACGATGTTTATAGCTACACACGTGTCCATTGCTTCAAAATCTCTTTATTTTACACTGCGTTGCATGAAATGAATGAACCTTTTTGTGTTGCATAGCCGTAGGCGTTGCGACATCGCTCAAACAAAAACCATTTTAAATGCAACCTGTTTTATTATTGTTACTGTCTGGGGAGTCTACAGTTATACAAATTAAAATTCGATTGTTCGCAAAAGTCTTTTGAAATGCTGCGGTCGCTTTTGATTCAGTGTAAGAAACGAGGTTAGAGCAAAGCTTTTTTAACTATTTTTTTATACCCGTTACTTATTAAAAATAAGTAAAAGGGGATATTGTATTCGTTGCAATGTATGTAACAGGGAGAAGGAAGCCTCTCCGACCCTATAAAGTATATATATATATATGATCAGCATCAACAGCCGAGTCGATATAGCCATGTCCGTCTGTCCGTCTGTGTGAGCGCCTAGATCTCAGAGACTATAAGAGCTGGAGCAACCAAATTTGGCACACAGATTTCTATAAACCCCACGCAGGTCAAGTTTGTTTCAAAATTTTGCCACGCCCCTTTCCGCCTCCGTAAATCGCGAAAGTCCACCACACGCACAGTTTTCAAAACATTAGGTTTTTTTAAACGGTGAACGTTAACTATTGTTATTACCTATCATCCTACTAAATCCCAACAAGATCGGACAAACAGAAAGGTGGTACTGGCTGATTAAAGCTTTTAAGCAATAAAAGTGCCTAAAAGCATGCAATAAAAAAAGTTTTATTTATTTAGGTAAGTAACGGGTATCCTATAGCCGGGAGCTCGACTCCCACTTGTTTTTTATTCAAAAGATTGGATTTCTCTAAACAGTCGCATGTTTCTCCGTTGTCCTGCAAGTCTCTTAGGACTCGCGCACACTATCGCTGAAAACGGAGCTCAAATTTCAGTTCCAATAATGTGTGTGAGCTCTAAGGCTTTTTCGTTGCTGATGCTCAACCGTTGCCGCCTTTTGCTGATGACGTCGATTTTTGACTGTCAACTGGACTGTCAGTCACACCTTCCTGTAGAAGAGGTCAGTATACTCGTATATATATATATTTTTTTGTTGCTTCTGCTCTAGTTGTCCTGTTTGTGCTGTAAATTCTGTCTCTTCTGTCCTGTCCTGCCTAAGTGCCTTGTGGTTCTGTTGCGTTCTGTTTTCGTTGTACTGTTTTTGGCTGTGTGTGGTTCGTTTGACTGCCATGCTTGTTCCCTTTGGATAAAGCCATTTGTAAGCGCTGCATATGCTGATTTCTTCTATCTATTTACATTTGAGTTTTGTCTAGCCTCAGGCGAACTATTTACTTCGGAAGTCAGTTTGAGAATGAGTAAAAAATAATATAACCATCCTGCAGGAAAGAGAAAAATAAAAATCGCCATTGTCAAGCTGATAAAAGTATGAATAGAGCGCAATAAAAGAATGACCTGCGGCTTATTGAATCACAAAATGGACGCTTGTTGTCATTTCATTTGTGAACAAATTACTAAGCGAAAAGAACAATACATAATAGTGGGATTCCGGTAAACGTTTTTGATTTGCTTTTGATTTGATTTTGATTTTTTACTCAGCTGTTCACAGCTGCTCCATACAAAATTTTCAGTGTGACCAGAGCAAATCAGGGAAATGTGGTCTTACTAATTGATTTCGAAAAATCAGCTCTAGGACTGATTATTTTTGCATTTTGATTTGCTTTCAACTCAAAACTGTGTCAGCTGTGTGGCATATGGTGTTTGTTTACATTCTGCTGTCATATCAATATGGAGAACGTAAGTCTAATGCATTTAAAGTATTTGTAAATAAATAAATATAAAATGTTTGTTTAATATTTATTTAATGCTTTTTAGGATGCTTACCAGCCCCTCTTGAAAAAACGCAGAAACAACAGCATAAAGTGGACGGAGTCAAAAGTACTCGAATTATTAGAGATATTCAATAAAAACATAATCGAAAAGCAAACTTTCGTTTAAAACGCGTATAAATTTCCTTTTCTGGCTTTCTTTCGGCATTTTGTATACTTTTTAATTGTCAATCAGCTGTTCGCCCAGGCTGTCAGCTGTTCACGATCAGTGACCTGTTCAGTGTGCAAAAGGGTCGTTCCGTCAAATGATTTTGATTTGGTTAAAAAAAATCAAAAGCAAATCAAAAACGTTTACCGGAATCCCACTAATGATAATAAAAAATGTACTTGTACTTGAGTGTACACAGTTAAATATAATAATTACAAATTTATAGCCTATTTTATATCAGTTTTTTATTAATTCATTTTATCTTGAGTTGTAAACATTTGATTAATACTTTTCAATTAAATTTTAAAATGTTCGACTAGCAGATATCCTGCCTCCATTGCACTATTAAATACTTCTCTTATAAGTACTTGTTTTTCTTTCATATTTTTAATGAACATTACTTGCTATTTTATCGCATTCTTGTGGTAAGATTATATGTTTTCAACATTCCATTATCCCTGTTCTTTACTTAATTTCATCCTTGATCTGCGCCTTAAGGCGACGCTCTCAAGTGTTTAGCAACAAAGCAAAGCACATTTGATGTTGTTAATTGAGTACTTTTGCAACACTTAAGCACACACATACACACACGAGAAACCCCATAGAAAACATCTCCAGGCGATGACGACGTGTTTGACAGCTGCAAGGAGATAAGCACAGACAAACACAATGACACTTTAGAGGGCTGTTGACAATTTTTTTTTTTTTTTCTATTTCCGTTGATGTTTAGGACCGCCATTTACTCATTTCATTGCACTTAATCATGTCTAACGGCTTAGCATCTGGCCCGACTTTTAACTTTAATGAGTTGCACTTTGACGTCACGTCAAGAGTTCCTAAAGTGTTGAAACAACAACAAAAAGTGACACACGCGCATTATGTGCAAAAATTGTGACTGAAAACATACACAAACTAGTAAATACATGTGTGTATATGACAGAGCACATAAAAGAACCGAAAATATGGAAGGTTTCTTTTATCGTTTTCCTCTGAAATTCCTTATAGTCTGGGAACTGATCACTAGAAAATATAGTTACTTGATAAAATCTGATATCAATATCTAATATCAAATTCTTAGTTAAAAAAAGATCGTAACTTAACCTAACTAAAAAAGCCGAATTGCCAAAAAAAACTGTGTATTTTTATATACATACATAATTACATGCACATATCATACATATAAAATACAAAAACTCGAGTCACTAGGGGTGACACTGACTCCCACCCTTCCACAAGTTCCTTTAATTACGTATGTTTTAAACATGCAACGTGCAAAAAAGAAACAAAAACGATTACATGACTCAGTTGCTAGGATCGAACGGTGACTCAGAAGTGAGTTTAGCAGTGCAGGCAAACATATGTACATACATACTGCACTAATCCCAAGTGTCTCGTATAAAAACGTAAGATACATAACATTCAAACATATAATATGTACATTAGGGTGTCCCTTATTTTGGCAATGTCGTTATTTGTTAACGCATTCGGCCTAGATCTGTTCATTTGGTCCTAAAGCACTTGGAAAAAAAGATTTAGCTCAAAAAAAATTAATCGGAGTACGATAACACACTCAAAATTGCTTCGAAACATAAAAAAACATCGAAAATTGCATAATCAATGTTAAAACACTGTTTTTTCATGTTTTGAAGCAATTTTGAGTGTGTTATCGTACTCCGATTAATTTTTTTTGCACCATATAATTTTTAAATTTTCCGATCCAAGTCGGCACGGGTTATCATACTCCGATTGAGCTAAAACTTTTTTTCCAAGTGCTTTAGGACCAAATGAACAGATCTAGCCCGTATGCGTTTAAAAATAACAACTTTGCAAAATAAGGGACACCCTAATGTACATATGTATGCAGGTAAAATTAGTTTACTCGAGAGTGATCAACTTACAGGAACTCTATACTACGCTAAAAGGAATAATATGTAAGATTTATTTATTAAACAGAAAATTATTTAACATTTAAAATAGAGAAATCATGAAGTTTGAAAACTAACACGATTAAAACGTATATATTTCGAAGATCAAAACTAAAGGTGAAATACCAAATAAGCATTCAAAAGCTAAGTATGAACGATTACGATGCGCTTGCACGGCCTTAAATTTTTATTTTATTTGTTGTATAGCGGTAAAAATACAGTACTTTTACTGTGCATTCAACTTGGCAAGAAGTTGTACCACAGCAGCTGCAACAAAGGAAGCATCGCTTTTAATAAATGCTGTTGCCACTTGCATGGGATGGAAGCGTGTGGGGGTGTGTGTGTGTTTTTGTGCGTGCCTGAGACTACCCTTACGTTCTACGGAGTTAACTAAAATTGACGACGACAACGGCGCTAGTGACTGTTGCGAGTTGCCATCGCCAGCCGTGGCAACCCTCGAAACCAAGCGCTGAACCATACCGTTGATATTTCACTAAATGCGACCAAGGTGTGGCACACACACATACTTACCGAAGTTGGTGTCTGTTTGCCTTAGTGTTTTTGTTGGGGGAGAATTGAAAGCCACACCTCCAGGTGAGGCAACTACAGCCTACCGCACACATAGAAATTCAGGTAACGGCGGCGGTCACGATAAATTTTCATTTGCTTACTGTGTATAATTAGAAAATTAAAGCCCAGTTTATATGCCAGTAACAGACACAGCAACAGCAACAAAAGCAAAAGAAAAACATGACCATTAGTAGGGCCAAAACAACAGTGGCCACTGGAAGTTGAACAACCAATTGACCAGCAGCATAGTTCACTTGGGGTTGCTTTGTCTTCAAGAATTTGTAGGCGTGTGGTGACTTTATATATTATATTAAAGTGGCTGTAGCAGATGCAAAAGTCCCATAAAAATGTTTGTGCATATTTTCTAATCTATAAGTTTTGTATCCTTTTCTGTAGGCCATAAAAATTTATAGCTCACTCCTTTTACACCCAAATACAAAATCGCAAAGTGAAAACGGCGTATATGTAAATTTAACAACACAGAACAAGACAGAAAATTAAAAAAGTGGTCGCTGAAATAACGCAACGAATGTGCCAAGAATATGCAATAAGAATTAAGGTGGGTATCAAAATATTGTATAGAAAAAGGTAATTCAATTGTAATTCTTTGCAAATCTGAACTATAGAAACTACAACTTCAGTATGATTCTGATATAGGACTATTTAATTCTCGCGTACAGGGAATATATTAGTCGTGTTCTCTGATTTTAAGAACTTGTACTTTCTTTTCTGTAGACTTTCTGAAAAAAAAAAATTGTGCGTGCATAAATGAGCATGTGTGTCGCAAAAAAAAGCCAATTGCTTGCAAGGCGAATTGAAGCAAACGGGAGAAGAAGCAGAGCAACGAGATTGAAATTGCGGAGCCCGGACAGTGTGTGTCATAAAAGCCCCTGGCTGTAGGCATTTGCGGTATAGCACCTTTTAGTGTGATTGTGTCTGTGTCATACTCATTTTCTTTGCTTTTTGCATGCTTCTTTTTCCCTTTTATTTGGCCCTTTACGCATTAATGCCTAACTTTAGTGTTCCACATACTCTATAGCTTCCTCTAGAGAATGTTCCGCGAGAAGAGAATCGTGTTTCTCACTCACCCCTGCAACACTCATTACACAATGCTCCAATTCAATTTTCAAAATGTTGTGTGGAATGAGTTGGAGCTCATATGTTTGTAAGTTATTTATAAAAATTTCTGTATCTGTAGCTGCAACATGCGTAAGAACAATCATTAAAGTGTCCAACACTGATAAATTTTATATCCCTGCGCCGTTTTATTTGACACTTTAAATGCTCATAAAAGTTGACACGTGACTCGTAAATGGTGCTTCTGACATGAAACTGCAATTTGTCCAACTCTCCATAATGCTTTTTTGTACATTTTTGGCAAAATTCTTATATGGTTGTAAAATGCATTGCTTATTTAATTTGTTTTTTTCCATTTTTTCATCTACATAAATTATAACTGGTAGATGTATCAAACTGATAATTTCTGTATTTTTAGATGATTTCTGCTTTTTCGTTTTTGCATTGCATCCAAAATTAAAAATTAACTAGATTTTTGATATCGTAGATATCCATGTGGGAAATACTATTACAATATTTCGGGACTTTAATACTTTTAACTGCTTGGTCGCATGATACATCAATTAAATCTTAATTAATAATTCTATCTTTAGCTTAAACTCTTTAGTTGACGCCTAAGTCAATCGATTAATTTCGGCAATAAGTTACTTACGGCTTATTATTTATGGTGCAAGGTTCAAGAAAATACGTCACTGCAAAGCATCGTAAATTCCAATGGCTCATATACTATAATAATAAAAATAAAATCCTTTTGTTTTGTTTGGTTTTTTCTTTTTTTAAGTATGCATTGTACAGAAAAGCCGGTTTTCAAGACGGTCTTTTTTTTTCTTGTCTACAACAAAAATGAAAATAAAATCATGTCGAAGGCAAGTTTTAAATTATCATGCTTTGGAGCTGAGTTCACTGGAGCAGAAATATGACTGACAAACCGAGTTACTGTGTGACATAGTGACTATACTTATACAATATATGTATTGCTTATATATATATTGCCAGAAATAGAAACCAAGAAAAACCTATTAAATACTTTGTAAAGTCAAACGCGACTTTCACAAATATTAAAAAGAGCAAAAAAAAAATGGTGCAGTTAAATCTCGACTTAACTAAACAAATTCGAGTAAGCTTGTAAGGGAGTTTCCAGTCGGGGTACAGACTCAGTTTGTCAGGGCCAGAACTTACAAGAAATTTGTTGCTGGCCAGACAAACTACAACGAACGCAATTACGGGTTAGCGGGGATCTTGCCGGAATTGTGCCACGGCCGACGGGAATTATGCCTCGTCCAAACACTACTGGTTAGTTGGGATCTTGCCGGGATTGTGCAACGGCAAATTTGATTTATGCCCGTTCCTTACTAATGTACATTTCAGCATTTTAGAATTTTAGAGCAAATGCTACATTTTTCCTATACATTTTATATGGGATCTAGTGGTGGGAGAATAGTACATTTCTGAGAAATGTAACTACATTTTCAGAAATCAATGCGAATTCAATCGATATTTAGAACTTTTTTTACAATCTCGAAAGTACATCACTAGATTTCTCAACTTCTGGCGACAAATTTCAAATGATAAAACCCTGTACTTTATTTTTAATTTAATGAAGAGATAGTATAAATTTAATTAATAAACTTTTAGTTCTTATTGGTAAATATTAAATATTTATAAGTATCAAATAAATAAATAAGGGCGCTACGAGTTGATTTTACCAACAATCAATTATCAGAAACTAAGAATGCCTGACTCTTGCTCTAGTTGGGCTGACACCATAAGCACGTTGTCTCCAATTTTCGGTATTCCACAGACGATCCCAGCCCATAGGGAGCTACGGCAACCCCTTGTTCAATGAGAGCTCATTGAAATGGTATTTTCACTTTGGGTTTTCTTTGCAATGGTTTATCTGAATGGGTTTCCAATCCGGTAAAGTTGAATGATCTCGGAGCTTTCGCTCTCCCACAACGAGGTGAAGTTGGCGCTCCTTTTGGCAGGGTCGTGTTAACCGATCGCTGACGCATGCAAGCCTGTGATGGCACTTTTTGCATTTAAATTCAAACTTAGCTTAACTTTTAAAGCGCTTCATTGCGTGATCAAAATATAATACTAATTTTAATAATAAGAAATTTTATATAAAAAATGGAATGTAGGACGGTGCGTCCTTAGCACCGCTTCACAAGCTTTAATTACTTTCAATGGCTCTGTACCAGCATTCAGATCAGAATTTGAAGAATTTATAATCACTGCGGACGCCAGTCCGCGCTAGTGACGAAAGCAGCACGAAGGGTGCGAAGGCGACTAGCATATATACACAGGAAGAATGAAAAATTTGCTTTGACTGTCCGATCAGGTCGAATTATATACCGATCGAAAGGTATAATTTTAACTTACAAATGTGCATACTAAGACTTTTGAAAACTCACCTGGTTTGTGAGATAAACAGGTGTAAGTGGGAGGGTCACATTTTAAATGATTGGAGCTAATGGGGCCGCTGGAGCTTTTTGGTCAACATTTTTAATTTTTTAATATTTCTCATAAAAATACGCGTCGAATGACACCTCAATCATCAAAATCCGACTACTGGTTCAAAAGATAATTAATTTTGAAATTTTTAGTCGCTTTCCGAAAATGAGATGAAAAGTCAGTTTGTCTGTTTGTCTGTTTGTCTGTTTGTCTGTTTGTTTGTTTGGATCAAATCGTTAATTTACCTAAAATGTTTGAATGAGGACTTGTTCCTGTTCAAAAATATAGAAACGTTTGTTCTACGACTTTTTCGAAAAACCGCTAGCTTAGCGGGAAATCGCTAAAAACCGCCAAACTTAAAACCCCCATAGCATCCAAACCATAGAAGCTACAGATATGATCTATACGTCGTTGGAAAGGTACTTTGAAGGGCTTTTTAGCATATGTTCAAACTTTTTTTCTAAAGTACACAGGTAAAAAGCTACAGGTGAAAAAAGGTAATTTTTTCCACATTTTGGCGGTTTTCGAGAAAACACCGCTAGCGATTTTTTTTAATTTTGAATATGTTTGAGCTTTTAATATTTCGCGTTTTTTGATACATCATGCATAAATTTTTATTGATTGGTTTGGAAGATATAACCTATTAACTGAATATATACGTTTTACTTTGAATTAAAATAGAACAGCAGCGGCAATTACACTTGACTAACAGTCCAGTAACAATGAAATCTATTATTAGACAGTCGTTCTTAAAGATCGCCAGTGGCGCAAAGTGTAAAGCGCCCGATTTTTGCATGAATTCTCAGCTCGGGTTCCGGGTTCGAATTCAGGCACGGACGAAACTTTTTTATTTTTTTAATTTTAAATGCAATTAATTTGTTAGTAGATGATTATCATGCATAAATTTTTATTGATTGGTTTGGAAGATATAACCTATTAACTGAATATATACGTTTTACTTTGAATTAAAATAGAACAGCAGCGGCAATTACATTTGACTAACAGTCCAGTAACAATGAAATCTATTATTAGACAGTCGTTCTTAAAGATCGCCAGTGGCGCAAAGTGTAGAGCGCCCGATTTTTGCATGAATTCTCAGCTCGGGTTCCGGGTTCGAATTCAGGCACGGACGAAACTTTTTTATGTTTTTATTTTTAAATGCAATTAATTTGTTAGTATATGATCCACTAATGTTTTTTTTTTTGTTTTTCAATTTAAAAAAGGTGTTGGCAGAAATCTTAGCTGCAAAATAAAGAATCGCTGTAGTCGATCTGTCTGTGTGCATATTTAAAATCTTCTAGCAAAGTAACAATGCCAGAAGCGTATGTAAATAAAATATTTATGTGAAGCGATAATAACCAGTGCTGCCAGACAGTTCAGTTTTGTCTTACAACAATGTGGGCTTTAATTTATTCATATGAATTAAACTATGAAGGAAACCAGTGTTGCCAGACAGTTTGCTTTTGCTTGTACAAACAATAAACACCGATTGACAAAGTTACACTGTCAAAAAATATATCAATTGTCAAAATTTCCAATGTCTTATTAAAAAACTTCTGATATCTTATAAAAAAACCTCTTTACGAGGTAAAAGTCTAGTGACGAAAACATTTTCATGCCCCAACATTTCTGATATCCAATTTTGTGACGAAAAATATTAAATTTTACACATGAATTATTAAACAAAAATTTTTGTCACTGGGCACATTGCGCTTAATTTTTCATACCTAATAAATAGTATTTTTTAGCGCAGTGCCAGTGACAAACATTTTTGTTTAATAATTCATGTGTAAAATTTAATATTTTTCGTCACAAAATTGGATATCAGAAATGTTGGGGCATGAAAATGTTTTCGTCACTAGACTTTTACCTCGTAAAGAGGTTTTTTTATAAGATTCTATAATAGGCCAATCACTTCAAGCATGTATTTTGAAACGAAAAGATCAAAAAAATGTTTTTTAAAATACATGAAAGATTCAAGTTCCAACTTTTAATCAAAAAAACGAACAAAAATTTTCACTTGTTATGTTGAAATATACTTTTTATTAAATTTTTAAACTGACTAATATTTTGTTTCTACACAACACAATTCAATACAATACACAGAATGTGAGAATTATGTCAATGAACCTTACAGCCGCATTACGTTTTTCTTATTAGTCGCCAAGGTTTATGAAGTGCACGATTTTTGCTTGCTAGATATCTATGTATTAACACAATGCAACAGCAGCCACCAATACCAATACCAATGACACGCCAATAAGCGGTTATTTGAAAAGGTGAATTAAAAATTTATACATAACAACAACAACAATTTAGTTTTGCATTTCAAAAGTCTAAGTAATGAAAGAAAAGCAGTTTAAAATAAGTTAACTGAAGCTACGTATGTTTTGAAATAAGAAAAATTTTCTACTAGCATTAAGCTGTGCTAGTATTCTAATGGTACCAAAAAGAGAGTTTTCTATTTATTGGTAATTTCATTACCCAAGAAGTGTAAAGAGCAGAGTGAAGCGCTGAGTGGCTACTGCGAAGTTTCGCGAAAATGCTTCAGCAAAACTGTCAGCATACAAATTGAAGTAGGCGGCACGTGTTGCGGCATAAGCATCGCATGCTGCATTATGCCAGTTCACGGTCACCTTAACAAATATTTGTTGTTGCTGCTGTTGCTGAATTGTCACCGGCACAATAACTGTTACGATTGCATAAACAATGCACCCAAAGGCAACTTCTGTGTTGTCGTTGCATCCACATGTTTGGTAATGAGCATAAAACAATTAAGGGCTCGCAGCAGAACACAAACTTTAATTCTCTTTCAAAGCCTTTTTCTGCCAGCATGAGATGAGGTAATCTGTTTGTGAGCTTTAAGATGCAATTTCACAAATCATTGATAACACATATTTTTAATAGATAAAACGACGTGTGCCACGAATATGTAAATTGAATAAACAGTTCTCTCTATTATATTTAACGCATACACTGATTATATAAAATAAATATGAATGGTTTTTGAGTCATGGACTTTCTTGATAGATAGATAAATGTCTATCAATTATTTGTCAACAATTTATGAACCTAGTTAAGTACATGTATACATTTAGATACAGATGAGCGTTGCGCATCCGCAGTTAAAGAAAATATTCATAAACAAGAGTTGATTGACCAATCCGAAAATTGAATATATGCCTTCCGCTGCGCAAAATAGAAACAAACAAGAGAAAAAAAATTTACGATTTAGAACGCTCTAGCATGAGCTAAATTGAAAATAATTCGTGCGTTTAAGCGTCCCACATCCAACGTTCACTCGTATTTATGTTCGAGTACATTTATACATTTGCGTTGCAATGGAAAATTGTTTTTGCACTGTACACATTAAAATTGGTGAAACTGTGTACAACGGGAAAATGATTGCACTTGTACGTTAAATGATTGGGTCGATAGGTGAAAATACATATATTATTTTAATAAATTAGCTTTACTGTATTTGTAACAATTTATATCACAGTTATATCAACTACTGCTCATTCTACTTTTTAAAAGCATGCATTTGCTTTCAAGTATGAGAAATTTTTTTTGCATATAGCCCTAAAAAACATCAACAAACCTACGGAGGTAATAAACATGCTATTATGTTGCTTATTTTTAGCCTAAAGACGGCAATTATTTAGTTAGCATGGAAACGAGTTCACTGCAAAATTGTTTCCCAATTGTAAATGCAACAATTAAACTGAACGCTTAAGAAAACAAGTTATCTAGGCTAAAACCCCAAATACGATACGATGATTGTTAATGTTGATTATAAACCAATAAACATAATTGTCTGGCATTGTCTAAGTGGGTTAGACTATAGAACTCTTATGATTGTCGCAATTTCTAAGTTATATTAAACTGTCTATAGCATTTGATATTCGGCATTTGTAACCAATCAATGAGCCTATATACCAAAACTTGCAATTCTTAATGCTGATGCAGAGCCTCATTCATACAGAGTCCCAGTACACAAACTTCGCACATGCGCGCAACAATTTGTTTTCACAATTTGCCGGCACAGTTCAATGAACGCAGTCAATTGCTGGCGGCTGTTGTCGTTGTTCTTGTTGTTGTCGATGCTATTGCTGCAACTGCTTTTGAGGTCGCCATTGTTGTTCTTCTAATGAAAGTTAGATAAGAAAGAAAGCACAATTTGTTCACTGTGTTCTCGCTCTCTCTCTCTCTCTCTCTCTCTCTCTCTCTGCATTGCAATTTATTAACTTGCACCAGAGAACGCTTAATAATCGGACAGTAACAAATAAAACTAGGGGGCGGTGCTACAGTCAAGAATACTCGACTGTTGTAGACCCCGTTCTTAATATTAAGTTTTACTTATAAATTACTAAAAAAATTTTGTCATTCGGCACATTGCGCTTTTTTTTCATACCTAAAAAATCTTTATTTTTTGCGCAGTGCCGAGTGACAAAAATTTTTTGTAGTAATTTATAAGTAAAACTTAATATTATTCGTCACAAAATTGAATATCAGAAATTTTGGCGCATTAAAATGTTTTCGTCACTAGACTTTTACCTCGTAAAGAGGTTTTTTTTATAAGATACATAGTATTCCAAATTTGATAAGGATGTATGGAAGCATTCCATATGTATTTTCTGTTAGATTAGAGTAAACATGTCAAACAACAAAAAAGTTTTTCATACTAAGACTTGATTTTCGACTGATAGTTCCTATGGCAGCTATATGATTTAGTGGTCCGATCTAAAATATAAAACAAACTTGATCTGCGTGCAATTTAGACGAACCTACATACGAAGTTTGGAATCTCTAGCTCTTCTAGTCTCTGAGATTTAGGCGATGACAAAGGCGGACAGACGGACATGGATACATCGACTCAGCTGTTGATGCTGATTAAGAATGTATATACTTTGTGGGGTCTGCCACGCCTCCTTCTGCATGTTACGCAAATTTTTTTTGTGTCAAAGTTTTTTAAGTATATGACCTAAAAATCAAAGTTATTCATACTAAAGCTTAATGTATATCCGATATTTCCTATAGCAACTATATGATATATTTAGTAATCCGATTTTGACCAAAATTATAGAATCCCAACCATCATGTTCGTTTTACAGGGAGTCAGTTAAAATCGACAGACTAGAAAAGGTCAGCAACTGCCAGTGGCATTTCTAGTTTAAGTGCTTTACTCTTAGAACTCTAAAACTTAGTTAGATTGTCATTCTGGTTGTGTATTCAATTCAATTGGCTTCCTGTTATATTTCTTACTATTATCTTTCATTCGCCAGTGGCTTTGTTTCTAATTTTTTTTGCGATTGTACTATTTGCTAAAGGCTCTTGTTGAACTTACACAGCTTCTCGGTTTGTAGTTGTCAGCTTTCATTTACCGTTTACCTTTCTCTAGCTATTTTCTAATAAAAATAGTCAATTAATTTACTTTGTTCAATAGAGGTATCTTTACTATAGTGTTACACTTGCAACATATTTGTATTTTTTTACGCTCACTGAACTAAGCCATGATTCAATGATTTTAATCCGAAACCGAAGTGCATAACTTGGAGACGCAGCACATAAGAATGCACTTTAGTAAATGCATCTGCAAATGCAAAAGCTGAAAAATATCGCCTTTCAATGCCAAAGGGGATATAAATGCGGCAAAAAAGGCAAAAGTCGATTGACTTAAACATTTTATGTGAACGCCTGTTCTGCATCAAGACACAACGGCAATATTTACGTACACTCTAGTCTACCTACATATATCTAGCTTGAAGTATGGGAATCCATCTTTGAACATTGTGATATTAAATTTCGAGCATATCCACAATTTCACAAGCACTCGACCAAGAATAGGCCAGATTAAAAACTGTTAAGGTAAGTAGAAAAGGTAATGGCGACAATGTGAGTAATGTGGAAGTCAGACCATTGCATCTCCCTGTTTGGCAATAGCTTCTAATAAAATACATTTATATTTACTCATATGATTTTCGTATTTTCAAATTTTTGCAGCATTCAAATAAAGCACTTTTAATAAACTTCTTCCCAGTTTCAGTAAATTCGAGATGGGTCACTGTGATGACATAGTCTTGCTGACTGTTTTAATTACCTGTAAAGACAGCAAAAAAAAAAAATGGATCAGTAAATAATAAAGCTTTTTGATACAAATTTATCAGTGTAAATATGACTTAAAGTAACAGTATATAACATAGCTGAATGAAAAACACCTTCACTTTTCAAACACATCACAGGATTACTTTTATCATCTCATTGATGCTCCTAATTTCTCATTTTCTCATAATCGGTGAAGCAATCAACATGTTCAATCGATTATTTCCATTATGTTGGTAAATTGTAAATTGTAATTAATTTACCCAATTTAATCGTTTCTCTTGCATTTCAAAACTCGCTCTCCGACGGGTCACTCATTTGTTTTGGCCAACCATATAGAAAACCAAGTTGTCCGCGCTTTTCCCTCTTCATACTGGACTTGCATTAATGACGAATATTAATTGCTTGGAATTTCCTTAATTCCTCTGGAGTATAATTATTAAAATGAACTGGACTATAATGAACCATGTACTAACTATGTAAATTGCAATAGCACATTCGTCTTTATTTAAAAATGAAATATTAATATTTGATGTATTTACAATTTAATGGGGATTTTCTTACAGAAATTTTAAAGGTTTTGAAGAAAAGCGTAATTAAGGTAAAGTTTGTTGAATATAATTTATGTTTGGAATATTTTAAGTATATATCTCGAAGCTTAAGAGCTGGATGCAATTATTTACATATATGTACTTATGTATGTATGTATAATAAATGTACTTTTACTTACATGTTTGTTATTCTGTGTACAATGCAAGTTTATTGGTTGGCTGAATGAATACTTGTTGAAATGAATGAATGAACAGCTTACAAATTAAATTAGGCCATGATGCGACAAACACACACACACACACAGAGAATTTTGGTTTCTCTTCCACAGACCCTTAGCAAGTGTTGTCGACAGCTCAAAGCTAATTGAATTTCTCACTGTCGCTAGCAATTTGCATTATTAAATTTTTAGCAGAGGGTATGTGTAATTGAGTGCGTTCATATTTAGTATAAAGTTTTTACTCATTCAAGCGGAAATGAGATAATGAATGGACAACCATGCAACTAGTTAACTTATAAGGTACATAGCTTAGATCAGTGAGAAATATCTATTAAACTAACTGGCATGCGGTTCTGTCCACTTTTAAATCTAAAGAAGTTCAACAGATGAGGATTACTTAAAATGAAACAATTTGGCAATATCTTAATTATTGTTAATTAACAAAGCTGCTCTTGGTAGAGTATAAAAGAGGAAACAAAGGGCAACTCAAGATGGAGCAGGCAGAAAACTTGAAATAATTAAAAACCACAAGAGTTGAAGAAATTTGCGAAACAGCCTCAAGTCAAGCCACATGAAATAACCACACAGCACACTCAAGTGCACAAAAGCTGACAGGAAGCGAGATAAGCACATGTGTGCGTGTGTGTGTCTGTGGTACATGTGGCTACAAAAATAAACCTACACCAGATAGCCAAGAATCCAAGGTAGAGCATACTTGCTAGCAAGTTGGCAACACTCCCTGTCATGGCTTACAAAAGGGGTTAATTAAGGAGCAGGCTGAAAGGAGCAACAGGACAACGCACACAGACACCCACACAATAATACTGTCGTGTTTATTTATGACACAAGATGCTTTATAATAATCAGCGTCACACACTTGTAGAAAAGTTGGAGGCAGTCAGGAGAGCTAATCGTGGGCTGAAATTCTCGCATATCCACATGTGCAGGGCCTTAATTAAAGTAATGCTCAGGCGTCAGGCCATTCAAAAGGTAGCCTGTAAAAGACACACACATGTAACTTAACCAAAGCAGTGCACCCACAGAAAATAGACAACAAATGCAATTTTAGCGCTGTTTGTCTTGCGCTTCCACATCGAATTACATTTCAACATTACAATAAAGCTTTAAAAAAAGCTTTCAAAAAAATTCAATGATTTTTAAATGTCAAAATAAAAATTTATTTAACATTTTTAAATTACAAATAAAACTTAAGCTAAAAATGTAGGTCCTTTTAATGGAAACAGACAATAGAAGATAAAAGCAAAAATACATTTTCTTAAATATTGCCATGAGATTGCCAAAAACTTCACATAGATATAAATTGATCATTCAATCTTGGTACGTACGAGCTCTCGATCTCATTCTTGACCATATCGAATACGTTTTCGTTCTCTACTTTTTGGACAACTATCAGATAGGTAGGTTTAGGCACTTAATACTTGGTACTCGAAATCAATTTTTACGCAGAAAACATAATTTGAATTTTGTGTGCCAAAAGCGTTCTTGAGCTTACAAACAAATAATCAATTCAGATAGGTGCGTGGGCTCTCGAAGGCCTCAGAACTCCAACATAGCGAACACGAATAAATCACTTCGTTGCATGAGTAAGTGTTGTGCGGCACAGCCATAAAGTTAACATACAGAAAACGGAAAAAAAGGGAGGTAGTGGCATCAGAAATCTTTTTGTACCTTGATTTGAAAAGAAAAATGTTCACGCCTTTATGGTTGAATACATTTTTATTCATACTTATATAAAAGCTGGCCGTACTTTGTAAACCTTCAATATATTGAACAGAAAACTTTGTTAACAAATTTATGGAACCGCGACAGCGATCCGAGGCTAACAGCCCAAGTAAAAAAGTCAAAAAAAGAAAATCATCAAAATGAGACAAATTATCAGTAAAATAAGTAAGTATTACCAGTAATAATATAATTATAATCAAAGCAATTTAAGGATTGAGGAGACAAGAAAATTAAATAATATTCCTTAAAAGTTAATGGTTGCACGTCGGAAAAAATATATATGATATAAGGCAGTTAACATTTAACTCATCTACCAGATTCACATTAAGATTTAAGAATATAAGACGAACTGTCAACAGACAATATTTATATTATGACAGACATAGAAGTATTAGATGTTTAACCCCTCAGAACACACATATGCATGTACATATATGTATCTGGATGTCGTTAATCAACTCTCATATTTAGGTTGCCTCTTAGTTCCTCTGTCAACGAATACTTTGTAGTCGGTATGGGATTAAATCAGCAATATGTTGTTGTCCGCAACAGGAATTGAAACTAAAGCCTTAACTTGAGCGAAAGGAATTGAGATTGGGATCATAATAATGAAAATAAAAATCTCCCATAACATGCCTTTTGACAGCTGCCGAAACTTTTGCATGACATTTATCATTGTCGCATAACAAATGAGCGACAGGCAGCAGAGACAACAACAACAGCAGACAAAGGAGTTAAACTACCTACACACACAGACACAAAACAGACACAAAAGGAAAAGACGAACATTTCTTAAAATACTCAGAAAACTTAAATTCGTTGTTGTTCAGTATCTTAACGCTGCGGCTATGAGCTCCAGTCGTGGGCGGTGGACTTTAAATCCTTGCAGACCTAGAAACATTTTTTTATTGACAAGGGAGTACGCTGCAGATAAATAAGTTTCATTAAATAATACCCTGTACCAAACAAAGACATAAATATGTATTTATTAAAATCACTCTCTTCTGTAGATCTTATAAAAAAACCTCTTTACGAGGTAAAAGTCTAGTGACGAAAACATTTTCATGCCCCAAAATTTCTGATATCCAATTTTGTGACGAAAAATATTACATTTTACACATGAATTATTAAAAAAAAAATTTTGTCACTGGACACATTGCGCTAAATTTTTCATAACTAATAAATACCAGTATATACTAGTAGTACTTTTTTGCGCAGAGCCAGTGACAAAATTTTTTTTTTAAGAATTCATGTGTAAAATGTAATATTTTTCGTCACAAAATTGGATATCAGAAATTTTGGGGCATGAAAATGTTTTCGTCACTAGACTTTTACCTCGTAAAGAGGTTTTTTTATAAGATATCAGAAATTTTTTAATAAGACATAGGAAGTTTTGACAATTGAAATATTTTTTTACAGTGTAACTTTGTCAATCGGTGTTTATTGTTTGTACAAGCAAAAAGAAACTGTCTGGCAACACTGTTTCTCTTTACTAACACACATGCCAACATGCCAAGCGCAAAATTTATCAGCACTCTCAAACTCTGGCTGCTATGACACTTTGTTGCTGCTGTCCTTTTCCAATTCAAAGTAAAACGTATATATTCAGTTAATAGGTTATATCTTCCAAACCAATCAACAAAAATTTATGCATGATGTATCAAAAAACGCGAAATATTAAAAGCTCAAACATATTCAAAATTAAAAAAAATCGCTAGCGGCGTTTTCTCGAAAACCGCCAAAATGTGGAAAAAATTACCTTTTTTCACCTGTAGCTTTTTACCTGTGTACTTTAGAAAAAAAGTTTGAACATATGCTTAAGAGCCCTTCAAAGTACCTTTCCAACGACATATAGATCATATCTGTAGCTTTCATAGTTTGGACACTATGGGGGTTTTTAGTTTTAGCGGTTTTTAGCGATTTCCCGCTAAACTAGCGATTTTTCGAAAAAGTCGTAGAACAAACGTTTCTAGATTTTTGAGCGGGAACAAGTCCTCATTCAAACTTTTAAGCTAAATCATCGCTTTGATACAAACAAACAAACATACTGACTTTTCATCTCATTTTCGGAAGGCGACTCAAAATTTCAAAATTAATTATTTTTTGAATCAGTTGTCCGATTTTGATGATCGAGGTGTCATTCGACGCGTATTTTTGATGAGAATTGTAAAAAATTCAACGAAAATTCAAAAAGGCTCCAACGGCCCCATTAGCTCCAATAATGTAAATTTTGCCCCTCCCACTTACACCTGTTTATCTCACGAACCAGGTGAGTTTTCAAAAGTCTTAGTATGCACACTTGTAAGTTTAATTAATACCTTTCGATCAGTATATAACTCGACCTGATCGGACAGTCATAGCAAATCTTCCATTCTTCCTGTGTATATATGCTAGTCGCCTTCGCACCCTTCGTGCTGCTTTCGTCACTAGCGCGGACTGCCGTCCGCAGTGATTTAGATGGTTTGAAGATTTTATATCGACTTTTATCTATTTATTTAATTATATTGCATCCAATTTTAAATTTATAACTGCTCCACAAATTGCTGATTAATAGATGTATTTCAATTAAAAGGAGCACACCACGTCTGTCGAACAGACAAACTTAAAACGAGTGACACGCAAAAGGCATTGAAAGGAATTGGAAATACAACTCATGCAAATATGTAAACAAAACAGGCAATTCATTTAATCTGCAACTCACACGGGCACTAATAACGGCAGAAACTCCATCAACCAAAACTACAATAATAACAACAAAAACTACGACAATGTAATAGGAAAAGTGAGTTGGGAAAGGGAAATGTGGGTTGGTGCGTTTCGGTTGAGTTCTCTTGCTTTTTGTGTGGGAAACGGTCTTGATTTTATGTTTTAAACAAAAATTCATGTATCGCTTAGGTTTGAAAACAAGCTATCGTTACGGCAAAAAAGAATTCTTAAGGTCTCACTAACAATTTAAAATAAAATCATTCCCGGTAGAAAAAATAAGGTTAATTGAAAGAAAAACTGTCAGGAATAAACAAGAAACAACTTACTATATGTATATTAAAAATTGTATAAGTTTTGACTCATAATTTGTTTCTTCTGACGCTTGTTACATATATTCGTGCTATACATATATTAAACACTTGTCATTTTTGAGCCAAAATCATGTCAGCGTGAAGTAATGCAAAGCACACATTCCACTACACAGTAGAATAGAGACTTAGGGCTCGCGCACACTATGGCTGAAAGCGGAGCTGAAAACTGTGATGTAGTGTGCGAGAGCCCTTAGTGATGGACACTTTGACAAGTTGACGTTCACGCTTGCAGCAAATGGATGGCAAAGCCCCTGGGAGAGATGCGTTTCAACAAAACGTAATGCCTAAAATGTCGAGGCAAATTTGGTTAGTCACACCTGACAACATAAATGTTGGGCTTTAAGCTATATGTAACAGCAGAGTCAACTTTGTAAATCACCATTAGCAGCACCAAAAACAAATTAAAGGAAACAAACTTGGTCAAAATTTAACTAGACATTTGCATTTTGAAATTTTCTTTTGTATTTTACTTAATGCCAACCAAAATAGAACCGCCACCTAGCCTGCTTTTTTGTTTGTCATGCGAATATGTGTGTACCTCAATAGAGCACTTTCGATTGCAACGTTCTTACCTGCTCTTGGCTGCGACATTGACCAAGTTAGTCGACCATAATTGAGTGGAGGGCTTATCGCTGCCCAAGTTTTCTTGCATAAAACTCAAATATGTGTATACATATAAAAATATCTTATCAGATGAGTACAAACTTTGTTAAGTCAACGCGCACTTGATTTCACATATTTTGTGTGTGCTTTTTAGTTAGCCTTTCGTTTAGTTTGAATTCATTGTTTATTTTGGGAGTAAAGTTAGTGCGGTATTTATATACTTGGTCAATAAAGCTAACTAACATAAATTAATTAAAACCAAAAGTGCTTCGCCATGACACAACTTGGAACGGGAATGTAGTAAAAGGTTAGAGGTTTTAGAATCCACAGATGATATTAAATATTAAATTCCAATGACTGGGGATGCGTACAGCATTAAATATTTAAGCTTGGCTCAGCTCATTTGAAATGCAACCGAAAATTGATGTCGCAGCGTGTCGCAGCGCATTAGGTAATGGCCAATGTTCCGAGAATTGCTTTCTTCACTTGATGCGAATTGGGATTGGGGATTGGGGGAACATGGCAAGCAATTTTCTCATTCCATACTCTCAACACGCACGCACCCACTCGCAAAATATTCATGTGTTGCAGAGTCACGTCACAGTATCGTTTTATGATGATGTTGCAGCGAAAGATACTGAAGCATCGGAAGACCCGAAGACATCAGCTACTTTTAACATCATGGAAAAAGCGTAAAGGGGGGCTTTTAATAACCCTTCTAAAATCTATATAATAAGCTGAAAGCAGTATCCATCACATTTGGCCAGCAGTGAGCATTGATCGTCAAGGTATTAATAGCTTTTGACTCCTATACACAGATGAAGAATAGCTTGTTGCTATTACATTTCCCTAAGAATATTAATTATATTAAATATGCATTCACTTCACGGCATTGTTAATTCTTCTGGATTGCGCTACCAAATTCCATATACACAATTTCTAATTCCTATCACGGTCTTGAATTATTGCCAAACTTTGTAGCAATAAATATAAATAAATATTTGACACATTGTGTTGCAATTAATATTTATGTTAATAATCTATCTATTTCTGTAACTTTACATTTGTCCTGATTAAATATATAATGAATTAATAGGGTCTGGTACGCCTTCTATAATGCGTTACATATCTTGTGGCAAAATTAAAATACACTCTGCTAGAGTATAATACGTTTGTGGCTTGTTGAACGAGTGAAAATGCAACGCTTTCAAAGTAAATATAAGCTGGCTAACCGTAGTTTATAGGGTCATGTGTTTTCATTAGCCAAACACAAATTGATGCGACACGTTTTCTTCAGTTCGGTCAGTTCGGTATAAGATGAATAAAGCCATGCTATGAGAGACACCCAACCAGAAACACTTAGCATAAACCTGAAAAAGGTTATACAAGCAGACATACTGGTAAGTGAGAAAAACTAACATTAACTACTGTTCATACATAGGTATGTGGCATACTATTCAGACAGTTACTACAAATGTTTCAGAGCGCGGCGGCGTCGAAAATATTTAAAAAATACTCGAATCAACTTATTGCTGCTTTTAAGCTCACAATAAATATAAATAAAAATAAAATTCTGTAAGCTGAAGCCTGATATTCATAATGTGCAAAGAACAAATACAGAAGCCCAACAAATTTCTAATATTAAGCCTATTTGGATTAGCTATTGTCCTGAAACTAACTATCATTATACTGGAGTTCGTATTATGAGCGTACCACAAAAAAAAAGAGTAGATTATCAAATATGCAATTTACCTTATAAGGAAGAAATATTAAATTTTATACCAGCAGGCAGACAGGTGAGTGCGAAAAAACTAAAATTTATAAATCAATAAGGCTATCATACCGATTGACGGTTACTATCGTCCAAGTGTTTCAGAAACCCAGACCAATTTTATCATTCAACTTATACAAAAACATATAATATATATTCCATGATCTTTGTGAGAAAATAAAAAAAATTTACGCTTTTATTGCGCCGACATTTTTCTCTGCTTCACAATTGGCGAATTCTATTACTCCGCTTAAAATGTACGATAAACCCACAGTCAGAGCAAATAATGATTTCCTCTGACCGATTTTTTCTGACTGGTAACTGAAGTCCTAAATAGGTTGTGTAGAATCATTAATTACAAAATCCAATAAACGCAGCAGCCAGCTCTTTAGGTCAAACAGTCAACCAGACCCGAAATAAGCTGTCATCATTAGTTTCAGTTGCAATTAACAAGTTCCGGCTTTAAAACAAAGTAATGACAGCCAGGGAAAGAAAAAGCGTTAGAAATGGAACTGTTATGTGGCAAGCTAGAACTGATAACCAAAATTTTCCCAATTTTTTTTTCTTGATGAATATCTAGTGATGAGTTGGCATCGTATACGAAACAGAAAAGGAATATAAAAATATCAGGCACCAAGGCAGTTGGTTGAACGGAACTTTGTAAGAAAGAAAAGCATTTTAATTACCTTTGTGCTTATACATAGCTTAATTGGCCTTCTACTCACTCACACAGCCAAATCCAAAAACCAATCTATAGCAAAATGGCTTCATTAATCATTATCATATAAACATCTATTGGTGTTTATTGGGTTAAGACTAAAAAGTATGCTCCATCAATGAGTGGCGGCAAAAAGTAGAAAAACCTTGTCCAACGTGTATGAAATGAAATTGACTCTTCATCAGCATATTTCCCCCACATATCGACATACCCAGATGTGTGTTTCAAATCCTATCAGTAATTTAAAAATTACTTAGACACACTGAATAAGAAAAATAAAGATCTAAGCCATGTAATACCGGTTTAAATCATTTTTAATGGGTATTCAGCGTCGACACAACTTTTCTTTCCATGCTGCCATTTACTTCAATTTATAAGGAAACCTATGTAGAATAACTCATTTATCATCCACTCGGGAGTGTGGGTCGCTTATTATTTATTATTATTTCATGCTATCTTTAAAGAAACTTTTCAGTATAGATAAGGCCAACATAATGCAAACTAGTTATCTTGCTCCTTTGCAAAGCCATGTATTATATCTTAAGGCTATTGTATTTTGTTGTGGGCCGTTTGGTTCATATCAACGAATACAATTACAAAGCCTTGCCCCATCGTCTTATTTCTTTAAGGGCAGCCTCATACAATCATCAATCATTATCATTGAAAGTCTTACAGACTCAACCTCTTTGACTCAATGTGTTTTAAAATAGCTATGTGCACTTTTTATTTAATTTAGCTGCAATGTAGTACAAATGCCAGTGGACTGAAGGCACACATTTTTCTGCAAATAGGTTGGGCACCGTCATTTTTAATACAACTTGACGATACATATGCCTAAAATCGAAAGTCAAGGCAATTGGTGCACTTGGGTCTCACACACATAAGAGGTTCAGGGACAGAGAGCACACACAGACACAGGCACAGTAATGTGTGTAAATTGGTTTTAAGGCATGTCTTTTGGGTTAGCTATGTTGACAGTGTGAAAGAACTCAAAGGCATTTCAATAAGTAAGGAGGCGAGCCCAAAATATGTGGAAAACAAAATGAAGGGGTGCCACTGTTTCTGCATTCCAAATGTATTCTCAGGCGATGGAATACACAACAGAGTTTGAATTATGTTATATGAGTTTCAAAATGTTTGAATGGGTGATTAACATATGTCGAGGGCAACAACGCAAACACTTATTTTCAGTAGTCAGTTGTATGTCTTCGAAATGTTTATACTAAATTGAGTGAGAAGCATAGCTGCAAAGCAAAATAAAAAAATTTTAAATTCATATCCAAGCGTGACACATCGGAGAGTGAAACACAGCGTCTCTGATTCAGCATAAGGAGTCATCGCCATTGTTATCAAAGCTTTGTGTCACATATCAGCCAGCACAGGAAGTATGGCTACAATGATCCTGGGCTCAGTCCGGCCATCCTCTGATATCACTTATGGCTCCCGCACACTGTAGCTGAAAACTGAATTATCATCTCAGCTTTCACACTCAAAAATTCAAACGCTCTGCACTCATGCAAGTGCTTACACTCTTGCTAAGCAGAGAGAAACGCTTTTCCAACTTATGCTGACAGAAAAAAGCTCTGACCGAGAACTCAAAATTCAGTTCAGCTACCAAATTTGCTTTTAGGTATAGTGCGCGCGAGCCCTCACTGTGGTTCATATAAATTATGAAGCCGACAACTCACCCAGCTCTCAAGAAATGTATTGAGAAATATTGTAGCTTGTGTTGCAAGTGTCAGAACAGCAGCCACCATATGCATACAACGGGTAGAGTTCACACTTTAATTTGGGTCAATTCTAAAGGCATTTGGATCACAAAATGTTTTTGTAAGAACATGCAAAATGCTCAAAACACACTAGAACTTAAAATTTAAATGTTTTCCTATTATGCTTATGGTCTTCGTTCGGATTTGAATAGTTACTAAATAATAGACAATAGACATTTTATGTGCTTGGATTGTAAGCCAGTCAAGTATTCGCTGGTAGAACAAACATCGGTTTACTATTCTGTCTATTTATTCTGTGGCTGTTAATTAAAGTTCCAGGGCGGAAATATGTACGAATATGTTGCCAACTGTCAACTGCTTTAATATTGAGCTGCTGCCTAGGCCAATTCAATGCGCAGATATAAATTGAGTGCCCACCACCCACTGCACTGCTGACATACATTTAGCGACACAATTTTAGCTTTTCTGTTTTTGTGTCTCGGCACCCTTGCGAATAAGGACATACAGGATAGCGGGTTATTACTCTACCCCGCGACAACTAAACTCGGAAAACAACCCTCAGAATATCCAGGGCCTAGCCACACAAACACAATTCTAGACATCGAGGCTCGATACTCGTTTAGCACTGGGAGCACAAAGAATTTACTTTTTGATAAATAATACAGGAGAGATCTACATATATGTACGTATGTACAAGTATATAAATATCCATGATTGTGCAATTGTGTGCTTCTACATACATGTTCATATGTATGTGTACGTATGGATGAGTGCCATTTCGAAATGTATATTTGAAGCAAATTAAACAAAATAGCAAGTGTGCAGAATATGAAATACGAAATTTAAATTTTCCTTTTATAAAACTGTTGACGGAGAAATATTTAACACACAACGATGTTCAATTTTGTGTATTTTAGCATAAACATTTGCACAAGACGCTTGAAAAAATATTGTTTGCCCATAGATATGGAAAAACGATTTGTATTTATTTACAATTTACATAAAAATAAAACAATAAGTGTGCAATTGGCTGAACGCTAATGAAATTGTCTATATGTATCTTTTCGATACTCGGCCGAGTGTATTATTCGATCAAATGAAGTGCAAAGATATTGCCTGTGAACTTTTGCACGTGGCACTTTAAGCTGAGCTAAATCGCTCAAAAAATACTTTCTCTATTGATTCAATAGTGACTGCGAAAAACAGAAACAGGATTGAACGCTGACCGAATTTTAACAAAGTATCAGGTTGCTATTTATAATTAACAACACTTGCTAAGTTGCTTAATATTTAATAATTGCGACTTTGGAAAAGGTCACTTCAGTGAGTCCAAATCGAAACTATACTAATCAGTAGTTATATAGTAAGCATTAAAAATAAACTCATATTTTAGATTTTCATATTATTGATATAAATTCACAACCTCTCACATTACCAATAACCGCTAGGACAGCCCAGAACAAATATTGAGGGCATGCCACATATCCACATATACTCACACACACACATACTGAGTTTACATGTAGCCCCGCACATTTGATGATTAATTGCATTCAAGATGATAAATGATTGAGTGTAATAGGAGAAGGAAAAGCAAACGGCAGTCAAAGTAGTGCGAAGAAGAAGCTGACGAAGTTTGGGTTTGGTTTGGTCTGGTTTGTTTCCAGAGGGTTGAATGTATCTCGATGGGGTCTCGAACGTTGGGTTCAGCTGCTTTGCAAGTATTTAAGGCACATAGAGGCATGGCCCTCACGTTTTGGGCCATGTCGAGCATATTTTCAGCAATTGCACGTATTTGGGATTGCTTTTTCTTTTCTTATTTTGTTGTTGTTGCTGTTGCTTCTGCTATTTTTCAAAATATTCTGCGTCGTATTCGCTTGGAGCCCAAGGACTGCTTTAACTACCAGCAGTGAGGGAACTCATTGGCGACGTGTTAGTCAATGAAGTGGGTGTTGCAGTTGTTGTTGTTGCTGTTGGCTTATTATCTATATATGCTTATATGCGTGACTGAAGGCATGTATATCTGTCTTCATGAATTTCCCAATTTTTTCTCGTTTTTCCATTTTTTTTTTTTTCGAAAATTTTTTTCTTTGGAGTCGGTACGTGTTTTTTGTTTGTTACGCTGCTGGGGTGTTAAACGTTAACTGCTGATTACGAATTGTGTTTGAGGGTGGTTCGAGGTAGGTCGGTGAATTCTCTTAGGGAACTGATTTCGCCACTTGTCTACATAAAAAAAACTAAATAATCTAAAACATAACTTGAATTTTGTATATAAAAAGCTAAACAAAGTAATATCAGTACATATGTCCAAATTCAAAATAACTTTAACCATTCAAAAATCGAATAGAATATCTATCTCAGATTTTTACTCACGTGAAGTATTTATTAAAAATGTGTACTAAACATACTCTAAGTGCAAGTCATTAAAATGCTTTAATGAAATTTTAATCACGCAAAATTAAATAAGCTAAACAACTAGGAACAACTGCAAGGATAAATAAAAAGAGAAAAAGATAAAAATGACTTAACATGAATAGGTGCACGATTTTTTGTTTGGGGCTGCTACAAGCAGAAGCTAATTATCTTATCGCTTTGCATGGCAGTGAATTACGACTTTGGTTTTGAGATGGCCAAAAGCTGGGCAAACATTCGTTCTATGCGTCACATGATAATAAAGCAGCCGTCTCAGCATTTTTCGTATTCTTATTCTTTTAAATGAAACAAGTAAATGAAAACAAGTAATAAGACAAAAACAAAACGAACTGACAAATCAGCTGGTGTTGCTGATAAGCTAAAGAATCGCTCTTTGGGTTTTATCGTATAAGCGAAGCGTACAAAATAAAACAGTGAAATGAAATTCGTACATAAACAAGATTATATGTACATATGTGTGTATCTTTCTATCTATAAATGTGTACATACACTCGTATGTTATATATGTACATGCCGCTTTATGTTTGCCAAAATGGTATTCGAAAAACTAATATGCACATACATACATATGTATATACGAACATTGTTCGATTAAATACATATACACACATACATACATTGTATTTACTCAGATGATAACCAACAGCGGCGGCAACTGTTAATTTATAGCTACAATTTTTATTTATTTTCTTGCAAATTTTAGATGAATATTTATATTTATAAACAAAATTCTTCTTTTATATATTTATATGTTGTTAGCTATAACATGCGGCTTTAAATACCATACGCGTATTGAAATTTAGTAAAAAGAGTGAAATAAATTTGTGGAAATGTGTGTAAAAGACAGATTCTTCTCTTCTCTCTTGTAAAGATTGTTTAAATTTAATAGTCACCTTGTTTTCTTTTTAATGGGCTGCTTCTAAATTGACTTAAAAGTAGCAACTTTCAGTTATCATAATCATATGGCGTTAAAATATTATTTTTATTTAATATATTTTTTGCCATACAATTGCATAATCGAAATATTGCTTCGGACTTAAGAGTCAAAGGCAAAGATAAAATAGCGACACCTAAAGCTTTTATTGATTTAGGTATACAAATAACTTACTAACCAAAAGAAACACTGACGTCAACTACAGAAATGTATGGGAATTGCAAACACACATATATTTTTGATTTTTTTTTTTCATGGCGAATAATTATTCTTAATCTTTATCATTCCTGAATTAAGTACCGATACAGTTTTGACTGACGAGAGATGCCTGGGACCTGCCCCGGGATTGCTTATTTCTTTCTATTTGATCAGTTTATTATTTAAAAAGCTCTTACTATTGTTATTCGTTTATGAATATATTTAAATTTTCACCCACCTGTTGCCATTGATCCTCAATCGATGGCTGCGATGAAAAATAGCCAGTTGTGCATATGCGCTCCAATTCGTTGAATATATTTCCGCTTGGTAGTATATCCATCTCGAGATCGTGATCCTCAGTAGAAAAAAATTCAAGAGACTCCGTGATGAGGCCGTCCTATATTCCTTTTGTAACGATAATTATAGTTGGGTATATTTCGGTTTTTTTTGAAACAACCGGGAATGTTATGTTTACACCCTCGATATTAGAATATTTAATTTAATTATATTGATTATATACTTTATATATGATTTGATTAGAGATTTTGGGGCATGCCAATTGACTTGGCTTGGACTTGAGCATCTAAATCTTTTTCACTGGACACCATCGTAGCACACGCACTTATACACAGATACAAATATAGATGCAGCTAAAAACATGCTTGCACTTATCATTTATATTATATTTTGGCTTTCTGTATTTTGATATTTTTGAGTTGTTTAATTTATATATTTAATATATTTTATTGTTGGTTTGAGCTGCAAGAAAAAGTGCAATAATAATCATTAATAATAATAATAAGGCAATGAAAATAAGTCCAACCCAATTATTGTTTCCATTTGTTTACATACTTGTAAACTCAATAAAATGTTTTAAAGACTAAAGAAAAAGTTCGTTAAAAACTAGACGAAAATTAAGTAAGTTTAGCATTATTAGCTTGTAATACAATTTTGAGAACTTATTCCTCAATATGCATATTACTATTCCATTCTTTTCAACCATTTTCTATACTTTGCACAATCTAAACAAAGTTTTAGGTCAGTAACCCCAATGACTGACTTAAGCCACATACACAGGCAATAGGTTGGATAGACAGACAGTCAGTTGTTTGGACTTTTTTGTTACGACTCAAAATTTGTAGCGTTGTCGTCAACAGCACGGAACTGACACCGAGCCCTGATAGCTATCTGCTCTTGCATTAGCCTGGATTGAGCCAAGTCGAGTCGAGTCGGGTAGAGTCGAGTCGTTTCGGTTTGGTTTCGGGTTCGAGCTCGAACTCAGCTGTTTCGATGTGTTGTATTTTTCTTTAATTTTCAAGCTCTCTCTTCGTCCCTCTCAGCTAAGCAACAAAATACGACAACACAAGGGGCTCGCCGCGTTGTCGATTTTTACTACCTGTTTTCGTTAGCTCTTTTACAACATATTTCTGTTTTTCTCGTGTTAACTGAAAAAGAACCAGCCCGCAGTTAAAGCGGCCAACGACCGTGCGCTTTAGAATTGAAATCGGTACAGTTTTGTGTTGTTGTTTTCATCTGGTATTTGTTTTAATTTTTTTTCTTTTCAGCTGCATCACATGGCTCACAATTTCGAACAGGTCTAGGCCTTGCCTTTGGCTTTCATTGTGGCCCTTCAAAATGCTTTTGCAATTTGTTTGAAAACAACTTTCCATTAATTGGAATTTTTTGTATCTGAACCAATAAAAAAAGTAGGTGAGAATTTAAACTTACTATCACATTGCTAGATAAAGTTTAGTTTTAAGCAAGGATTAATATTGAAACTTCAAAGCCAATAGCGTACAATTAAAATGTTCTAAGTTCGGGTATTTGGTAATATTGTTAACATTAATAATTTTAATTAACCGGTTAACCAGTTGTGTTTTCGATTAACGTACACATATGTATGGGTGCCCATCCCAGCTGTTCATTAACTTTTCAAATATAAAGCTTCACATAAAACATTTGCAATCACACAAAATACATACATACTTGAAACTTTACAAAACATTAAAATATCAAACACTTCCCACGCATTAGCACTAGCCAAGTGTAGCCTGTAAATCGAAAATTTGGGGAAAGACTTTCTCAGATAGTTTTTAATACGAATGTAGCAGAGAGTTTACATATGTACACACGCACACACCTACACACACAAATACACATACAAATATACATACACATAGACATATGTATGTACGTGCATACAAACACGCACAAGCGCACAGAACTTGAGATCGAGTCTACAATACAATTGAATTTTATCTATTTATAAGTATGTTTTATATTGAATCCAAAAAGATCACACACACACACACTTACGCTCAAATACCCTTCAATTAACAAGTTAAGGCAAAAGAGACAAGCGACGGAGACAGTGAAATACTCACGGCTGCCGCCTACGTGAATTGTAATTTATTTCTCTTTTCTGATGGTTGGGCTGCTCTTTTCCGTTGCCGCTCTTTGAGTCCCGGCATTTAAAGCTTGGCTTGTGCGCTGCTCTTTACTTTTGCTGATGTTTTATGTTTTTTCTATTTAGTAAATATTAATATGCTTGCTGCTATCAATGTGCACACAAATGCATTTTCTCAAGCAATATAGATAGTTTAATGAACTTTAATATAATGCATACATTTTTCCTGTGTTTTAAATTTTTCCAGCAGTAATAAAATACTGTCCAAGAAGAGCTCACGAAAAAATTAAAATATTTTATTTCTAC
This sequence comes from Drosophila limbata, assembly GCA_963924055.1. Classification (NCBI taxonomy): domain Eukaryota; kingdom Metazoa; phylum Arthropoda; class Insecta; order Diptera; family Drosophilidae; genus Drosophila; species Drosophila limbata. Next base: position 25,154,783 of record OZ001355.1, read on the forward strand.
TAGCGTTTGTCTGTGCAAATCTATCTAGGCACTTATGTAAGTATGTGTCTGTCTTCACTTTTATGATTATTAATGTGAATCAAATTTTTCTTTGGCCAGAGTATCTCCTAGTCGACCGCCTTTGTGTCTGTCATGCAACAATAACAACAAACGAATGCACATGGAATTCGTTCCCTGAACTTGATTTGTATGGTATTCCATATCTATTGCATGTTTGCCTTCTCTTCTCATTTTTGTTGTTGTTGCTGCTGATGATCTCTCTCTCCTCTTCCATAAAGTTGCCCCGCTGCGTAATATTTCCTGCTTTGCCCATTTCGACCCTATGGATGCTCAGTTCTCACTCATCCCCTTCCCTCTCCATCTTACATATCAACACTTTGTTATTTCACACGTAAATTGATTAAAATAAAAGCGAATACAAGGAGACTTTCCTTGCTGTCTATTTTTATAGGTCGATTGTATGTTGCTGACTGTTTGTTTGTATTTCATTTCGATTGCTGTTTTACCTTTAAAGAACAAATACATTACTCTACACACATATGAAAAACAACCATTACAATGTTAACCTGCTGTAGTTTTACATAGTTATTATCAATTGTGAAAATTGAAAGTCTCTTACTGATCCGTTTCGAAGTATGGTAATTAAATAAAATTATTTTTTCTTAACATCAACTCATAATTTTAATACAAATATGCTTCAAAAGTATATCAAATTCTGATTAAATATTTATTGTCACAAACTTTTTGTATCACGGTAGTGCTTAGGAGATCAAATGTTATTCTGAAATATTCTTAAAGCTACACAAATGCTCACACTTGCCAAAACAGGGTCCGATTTGGAAATGTTACATTCTCGACATCGTTATTAGAAAGGCATTAACAGAATAGTTTATAATAACACAGAACTGACTCAATCAGTTTGAGTAATTGAATAAGCATATGCGAAGTGCATGGCAGTCCATATTGGTGTCAGTATCCCGTATCATAATATAGTACCAGGAACCTACGATTACATTTATTCGCTATTTACTTTTGCTTGAATGTAAGAGGAACCCGTCTGTAACTAAAGCCCGACACCTGCACCATTCGATTGAACCAAACGCAATACCTTTTTTGTCACATTCTACATAAATACATACAATTAAATATAGCCTACATTGCAATCAGACGTATACTTATTGTATAAAGCTGTGACAACCGCAAAAATATCGAAAAATCTACTGAATTTATGAATCACTCGCATTTTATACTTTGCTACGTGATTCAATACTACAAATTTGAGCAGTGCAAGCAAATTACTAAGTTTTTATTTTTATTGGAAAACAATTAGAGTTTGACAAATTAGTTATGGTTGTGTGGCTGTGATTAAACTCGTGGTGGTCTACATTGTGTTAGTATTTTTAGCGTGAATTTCGCATTCGCGGTTACTGCATTGAGTCACCTTGCGGGCGATTGCAAGAAAGAGTGCAACGAAAAGGAGGTAGGGCACTGAAAAGAGAGATGCAAGCAATAAATGCATGCTTGGCATTTTGACTAGTTTATGAGTGTGCGAGTTGTACTCTCTTTCTCTCCCTCTCTCACACAATTTTTTGTTTGGCTAGCTCTTAAAACTGCTGTCGTAGTTGAAGTTGCTGCTGCCATTGCAACACTTGTTACTTTGACGCACTTTAGTGCAAAACTTGTTTAGTCGATGACTCGTCACAGTGAACGCCGGCAAGCAACAACAACAGTAACAAACAAACCTATTTTACAATATTTATTTATAGCACTTCAAAGCGATCCCGTCAATAAATTTATAGTCACATATTTATAAAGATTTTGATTTTTTTTTGCACTGCAAACGTATTCACCTTTCTTTATTGCATGCTTTTAACAGGTGTTGTGCCTTAAGCTGTTGTATGTCCGTTTGCTGTTTGGCTTGTTGTTGTTTGTTTATAAAACCATTGTCGCCCACTGTTTTCTTATCAGACCATTGTTTACACCAAGCACACACACACACAAGAATCCATATAGAGTTGCACCTTAAATATCGCAAAAAGAATAATGCATACACTGGTAAATTTCCGATCTTTTTGTTAAAGCTTTCAGCTACACGAGTGCATTTCGATTTTTTGTGATGCTGCTGCTGCTAAAGATGGAATAGATGCTACTGCATTGACTGCTATCGTTTGTGATAACTGCGGACGCGAAGCGAATGCGACTGCGACACGACGCACGCTGAACCGTTAACCTAGCCGGTAAAAACAAGACTGTTGCTGCTGTTACTCTCTGAGAGTCACAAATTCAAGTTAAACGACGTTTAACAGCCCCATGTTACGCGCAGAGAGCGAATCTGTCAGTCAGAGAAACTGTCTCTCCGAGAGTAAAAAAGTTCTTCATTTCTCTTTATTGTGGTGTATATAACAGCACCGGAACTCACCACACATATCGGAGAGGTGTAAGCAAAGTGTTGAAAAATATAACAGTAATTTATAGTTAACAGTAAATGCTAATGTTAATTTTGCTATTGTTTGAATTTTTTAAACATTTTGGCTCATTTTTTGTTTGTTTTTAACTCAATCATATTTTTTTAAAAGGCAACCGTGGCTATTGTTTGGACAAACAAACAAAACAATTAGTAGCAAATATTAAAGAATAATTAAACTGTCAATAAATTAGGTTACCTTATAAAAATTTCATTATTAATTATTTTCTTTACAAGCATACAAATTACTTCATTTTTAAATAACATTGATACTTAAAAAAATCACAAAATATTTCAAATAAAGTTTTTATATATTTTTTAAGGGTGCTAAAAGTCTCCCAATTGTAAAAAATGGTTAACCTCTTCCAATAGAAGTTCGGTATAATAATAAAAATAATAATATTAATAGTACAATATATAGCTCTAGAGTCCAAATTCAGCTAATAGACATGTTTAATAATTGAGAAGCATTTATAACATATAATATCACTACGGACGGCAGTCCGCGCTAGTGACGAAAGCAGCACGAAGGGTGCGAAAGGCGACTAGCATATATACACAGGAAGAATGGAAAATTTGCTATGACTGTCCGATCAGGTCGAGTTATATACCGATCGAAAGGTATCAATTTAACTTTCAAATGTGCATACTAAGAGTTTTGAAAACTCACCTGGTTCGTGAGATAAACAGGTGTAAGTGGGAGGTGCAAAATTTAAATGATTGGAGCTAATGGGGCCGTAATTAATTTTTTACTATTCTAATCAAAAATACGCGTCGAATGACACCTCGATTATTAAAATCCGACCACTGGCTCAAAAGATAATTAATTTTGAAATTTTTAGCGGCCTTCCCAAAATGAAATGAAAAGTCAGTTTGTCTGATTGTTTGTTTGGATCAAATCGTTGATTTAGCTTAAAAGTTCCCGCTCAAAAATCTAGAAACGTTTGTTCTACGACTTTTTTGAAAAGTCGCTAGTTTAGCGGGAAATCGCTAAAAACCGCTAAAAAAAAATCCATAGAATCCAAACAATAGAAGCTAAAGATGTGATATATATATATCGTTGAAAAGGTATTTCGAAAGGCTTTTAGGCATACCTTCAATGTTTTTTTAAGTAAAAAGGTAAACAGCTACAGGTGTAATAAGGTATTTTTTCCCACATTTTGCCGATTTTTGAGAAAACGCCAGTAATGATTTTTTCTAATTTTCAATATATTGTAGTTTGTAAAATTTCGATGTGTTTGGAAGATATTACCTGTTAACAGAATATGCTTTCGTCCCTAGCGCGGACTGCCGTCCGCAGTGATATAGGTTTTACTTAGAATTTTAATAGGACAGCAGCAACAAAGTGTCGTAGCAGCCAGAGCTTGAGAGTGCTGTTAGCTTTTGTGCTTTGCATGTATGTTTGTAAAAGGAACTAGTAATGCCAGACAGTTTGTTTTTGCTTCTACATACAATAAACACCTTTTGACAAAGTTGTACCGTGAAAATATATTGCAATTTTCACAATTTCTGATAACTTACTCCAAAATTTCTGATATCCTTTAAAAAAAACCTCTTTACGAGGTAAAAGTCTAGGAACGAAAACATTTTCATGCGCCAAAATTTCTGACATCCAATTTTGTGACGAATAATATTAAGTTTTACTTATAAATTACTAATACAAATTTTTGTCACTCGGCACATTGCGCTTATTTTTTCATACCTAATAAATTTTTATTTTTTGCGCAGTGCCGACTGACAAAAATTTGTATTCGTAATTTATAAGTAAAACTTAGTACATAATTGGATATCAGAAATTTTGGCGCATGAAAATGTTTTCGTCACCAGACTTTTACCTCGTAAAGAGGTTTTTTTATAATATGTACATACATACATACATATGTACGTGTGTACCCCATACTCGATGAACTCTTATGTCAAACTATCGAAGTTATGACAAACATAATGTAGAGACCTTTGGCAGTTGGCATAATTGCACATAAACCAGCAACAACACCTACATATACACAGAGCGAAAAACTCAAGTATCTCGTACTTTTGAACTGATTTCGCACTGAGATTCAAATTACTTGAGTCAAGTATCTCGATCTCGTTTCAAGTCCCAAACTTATTTAAATGTATTTATGAATTGTTGTGCTCATACTAGTAAATATAGTATCGTACTTGATGTTCCTTGCTCGTCTATGAAGAAATTTTATTCTCATTGTCAGTAGTTCTTTCTCATATCATATTTATCTTGATTAAGATTTTACTTAATATTAGTACAGTTTTCTTCTCTCTGTGTAGAGATTAGAGCACGATAAGGTGCGCTGACAACTTGACATCTCGTTTCAGAGCTCCCTTCCAACCTCTTCCCTCTCCGTCCGCTATCATACATCTCAATTACCCGTCTCGTCACGACGGAAGTCGCACAAATCCGTAAATGGCACAAATTATGCCACACCAAAGAGTCACATCCCGAACTCCATTTCCAGCTCCAACCCATGGGCCATGTAGGGAGCGAACATCGGCCCGCGGAGTTACCCATTATCGTAGTCGTGCTGTCAAGTACCTTAAACTAAATATAAGCGTGGGTTTTTTTTATATACATATTTGGTTTAGTTTTTGTGCTCGCATTAATAAGTACAATTAATAGTATAATATTATAATTTATGTTTTTCAAATTATTATTTCTATGAAAGTTGTTATTTGGTAATATTTTTGAAGTATTTATAGGGTTTTTGTGTCTAGTTTTTATGTTATTAAACCGTGGTTTCATAGACGAGAGAAAATATTTGATGTATTCATCGAAACAGTTTATGCATGTTAAGTAACAGTCAAAACGATGGAGCTTCTGCTGCTATCACTGCGGACGGCAGTCCGCGCTACTGACGAAAGCACGAAGGGTGCGAAAGACGACTAGCATATATACACAGGAAAAAATTTTTGTCACTCAGCACATTGCGCTAATTTCTTCATACCTAATAAATATTTATTTTTTGCCCAGTGCCGATTGACAAAATTTTTGTAAAGTAATTTTTATGCAAAACTTAATATTATTCGTCACAAAATTGGATATCAAGAATTTTGGAGCATGAAAATGTTTTCGTCACTAGACTTTTACCTCGTAAAGAAGTTTTCTTTATAAGATATACCTTATAGCCATCTACTATTCTACAGAGGGTTTGGGGCTATGCCATTCAATTTATTAATAGTTTACGTGGCAATATTTGTGGTCGGAAAATAAAGCAAAAGGTACGAAGAAGGTATAAATATGGGAGAGATACAATCGGCAGACGCATATGAATTGGAAACTAATCGTGGAATATGAGACAAGCATGATTACTATGCACATCACACTAATCATTATCTTTATGAGCGAAAAAGTGAGTGCGAGAGAGAGAGAGAGGCAGAGACAGAGAGGCACGTTCGGTGGGCAACTCATGCACACGTATGGATGTAAGCTTCGTGTGTACAGTGGCTCACAGCTTATCTGACCGACTACTCTTACATATTACAAATTTTAAATGAATTTCTCATTTGATAAGTTAAATGATATAAATAAAGTTTAAGATCAGATTTGTTAGTTAATGCTTAAACTTAAGCTAAATATTTGTACTTTACTTGTATGCATATGATTTTTGAATTAAGCAACTAAAACAAAACATAGCTTTAAATATAGTGACTCAAATAAGCTCTGAGTCGCTGTGCTTGACTGTGAAACTGTTAAAATGTGAAATGTTTAACAGTTTAAGATACCCTTACTAAACATTAAATACAAATTTTGGCCTAGATATGATTTATTCTATCTACAAAGTCACATTAAAGAATGTTATTGACTAAATCTAGAAACGTTTACTTTGCAGTCTGATACTATATTATTATACTCTGCTTTCATTTTTTGCATGGAGGGTTTAGAAATCTGTGGTTATTCTTTGTATGTCGCTTGCTGTCTCTCTCGCTTTCCCTTTGGCAATTTTATTCGAATTTATTTGGGTCTTTAAGAATACTTTTATTCTTTAAATAAATGTTATTCGAAATATATTTTGCAAGTCATCGTCATAACAAATACTACAAATTTGCATAATTTATTGCAAATAGAAAATAATAATCAAATAGAAAAACAAAGCTGACGTAAATTATTTTAAGTAAATCTTTTAAAGATGATTAACATCGGCTTTTATTTATTTGATATATTAAAAAAGCCACTGCATACCATATTAAAACACAATATACAGGATAGGAGGGAAACTAGGGCTCTATTGGGTTGACAATATTGTCACAAGCAGAAACTCAAATTAATTTCAACACATTAAAATGTTTTCTGCACATGTTGGTTTTATTCAATTAGCTTTGGCTGTTCCTATACACTCCCAGTTCTCGTGATGGCACATATGTACATACATCACGGCCACACTCTCTCACTACGCATACGAGCATTTACGCACAATTTAAAACCTTTTGCACTTTTGTAAATGGCCATTAATTTATTGCATTTGCAGCTCCCACGTTTAAAGTGCTCGGACAGGATTGCTGATGCTTTTATTGCTTATATAACTATGTAAGATAATGTTCTAATTGGTTATGCTCAACTTATTTTAAATTTAAATTGCAGCTCGATTCGAATAATCGGCCAAAAATGAAGTTGTATTGCAAATGTGTAGCTTTGGTTTTACAAATGCAAACATATGCTATCAGATTTCAGTCAAGGCAAGTCTCTTTTATTCAATTTCACAGTTGTAGTACATTTAATCGGATTCTGCGAACTCCAATTAACTTGCAACCATATTTATTATACATATGTACGTATGCATCACTAAACGATCATAAAGCAAGTGGATTAACTAAACAGCATTTATTTGCACATATGCCTAGATAAAATTTTAATGTTCATATAATGTGTAATAAATAGCATTCAATGGAAATGAAAGTAGTATATGACAACGTATCTGTTATTGAGAAATCCTACAGGAAGTGAAGTAGTACAACCGGCACTTGAGCTCTATTGCTTTCTTCTTACTTTTAGCTCTCTCTTAATATATATTTGACATGCGGCGCAGGCGAAGTATCACAAAGAGAGAAATTCAAAGAAGAGAGTTTCGCAAAAGCCGGCAAAAATAGTAAAAAAAAAAAAAAAAATGAAAAATACTGAAAGCTAAAACCGAAAGCTTGAAAAGTGTAAAACTTCAGAGTCTGTAATATTTAATTGCCTATTTTAAGGCATTATTGTGAATCTTTGGAAACACATTCAGAAAAAGCAACAGCAAATTCACTCACACTAGCACTGCTTTTAATGATTACAGCCGCTTTTATATTTCACTAGCACATAGCGCGTTTGTTGTTATATGTACTAGTTGTTGGTTTTCAAGTACATACATATGTATGTATGTATATTGGTTGGTGGACTCAAAGTGCAACACACAACGCAATGACCCGATCCGACGTATTTGAACGTTGACTCGTTTCTGTTTCTGTTTAGTGCGAACTTTTATCGCAGCCTGATGACGACAAAAAACGCGACGAGCCAATGGACGAAAATCCTTACAGAGTGACTTTTCACCGACTCGCTAATACTTTTGCCTCGTGTGTTGCACATTCGCTCTCTTTCTCTCACACAACACAATTTGCGGAAACTTCAATTCACCGCAAAATGTTCGAAATGAGCAGCCAAATTGCGAGTTCCTTCCTTAATTGCAATCTGGCAGCAACCCTTGCGCCTCTCTCTCTATCACATGCTCTCACTGTTTCAAATAAGGAGCTGTTGTGGTTCAAGTGCTCTTCAAAAACCTACTGTATAACAGTCTAGGTCTATTCAGCAGCAATCTGTCTCCTCTCTTAAATCTTTGCATTTTTTATGGTATACATATTGCGTGAGTATGACGTCACCTGTCTTGTTGACGCGCACGCCGGTAATGTAAACAAAACATAAATACGAGCACATACATGCATTCATGTATGTATGAATGGGTGAGTGAATTGTATGGATAAAACAAAAACTTCGAGAGAATGGCGCTTGATGAATGAAAAGCTTAGCATTTGCACGCCTGCTGCAGGCTTTTGATCTTCAACTGTCAAAATTCGGTTTGCTATTGCACTTCGATGCTGCCGTTTAGTAAAGAAAATACTGATGTCATTCTCTATATAATGTTTTTATAATTTAATTTGTAGCGATTTGCTGATTATGAATACATACATTTCAGCTAAATATTGATTTCAGTGACTAAGTAACATCAGAATAATTTAAATGAATTCAATGCAAAGTTATTGTGCGCGTTTGTGCTAAAATGTTCCAATGATAGAATTAGATTAAAGTTTGCCAACGTCTCTGTATCTTATGACTTTTTGTGCTCACCAGCTAGTGCCATATTATATTTATTTATATAAATTTGTCAAGTCTTCGTCTTACGCGTCAGAGTCTATAAAACATTACAAAAGCAAGGGTGCGCAGATATGCGAAGCCAAACGTCAGGGCGAACCCTTTTTTGGTGGAATGTTTATAACGCTTATCTAAAGTTGCGTTGACAAGCAGCAGTCAGGGCGAAGAAATATAAGAATAAAGAGTAAAGCTCAAGCAGTGGCTGGACAGCCGACAAGCACTAAGGAACCTGGTAAACGTAAAGCAGTTGAAATGACTAGAGAAAAAAAGCTAGGAAAGAAATTTAAGGACATGTTCGACTCTTTCCTTAACACATTGGGTGACAGTGAGTGATTTTAGCAAACCCTCATTTGCGTGCAACCAGCAGAAGGCTACGTACAAAACTGACAGACCGCCACTCATTGGATTAATGTGCAAAGATGCGACTCGACTGGGAGAAAGACATCTGAGAAAATTACGTCAACTACGCACTGGGCAGGCATGAAAATCTGTCTGATGAGAGGTAGCGAAGTGGAGGTGCAAGCGTACCTCATTTACTTGCTGCACTCGAGTTACACACAGCACTCAAAAAACAGAGCAGAGCAGAACTTTTCAGAGCTATTTTCTACGCCCAAATGACAGCGAAATGTAATAATGAAAAACTTTTTCCTTGTCAACTTGATGAGTATAACATTTTTCAACAAAAACGAATAAGAAGACAGAAACGCATCAGACTTGCGTGTATAAGCTAGAAATACGAAACGTCTAAGGGTTGAAGGAGATAAGTTATGTTCGGACATACAAACAGAACTAAGTTTTTCGGCTGTTGGAACTGACCAGGAAAATACACACATTTACACATTGTCGATAAGGCTACGGATTGTAATGCCCCTCTTATGGGTTAGTCGACCTATTCTTTAATACCAACGAGGGGCTCTCTACTGTTGCGACTGCTATCCTTGCGGCTCAAATCGCACCTCGCCACAAGTCACATACTCAACATTTTCACTTTGTGCGTTCGCTGCTTGCTAAATGTGGAATTCATAAGCAATGTGCGTCGCGCCGCCATCGCCGTTAAAGACTCTTTGTGTAAAAAGCATATTTTCTGTGGAATATACGATCTCAAATAGTCCTACAACCTTCCAGCTTCCACTTCGGTACTGCCTGGCATGCCATTAACCCACTCACAAAAAGTGGAAAATTATTGTTACAAGCTGGCAGGCCAACCGTTTGAGCGTTGCCGCGCTTTGCTTTGCTTTGAGTACTAGTTAACATAACTCCACCAGCCGCAAGCGAAAATGTCTGCGAGCTGCTATCCCTTACCATACCCTTTAGTTCAAATTGCTTCCATGCGCGAATTCAGGATTTAAGCGGGGGCAGAAACAGTCAAAGTTAGAAGGAGAAGAAGATGAGCTCTTCCAAGAACAGAAACAAAGAAATGTCACAATAAATTGTGAATGGATTGCAAATAATAAATAAATAAGTAGTTAAATGAAATAAAATAATAAATTACTTTAATAAAACATACGGTAAATGCATTGCAAAGAATAAATAGGTAAATAAAATGATATAACACAATAAATCAGTTTAACACAATAATCAATTTAATTAAATAAATCTGCTGTGGAATCAGTTAACTTATTCGTGAAATAATTTATAAAATAATTTTAGCCCTAGATTTATGTGTAATACAGGTCTAAATGCATAGCATAGAGCTACTCAGAGCTCACCTAAGAGTCAGGCATGAACGAATACCAACGATTGGCTTGCCGCCCTAGGACTTGCGTGTGTTAAATTCATGTGTCATGCGATGAATATGAGGCCTGGTTGTTCCAATTCACTTCTGATTTCACGTCTGCATCAGGCCTAAACGGTGTTGAAGGGTATGTATTTATATATATGACTATATGTGTAAATATTCGTCTGGCATGTTAGTACACAAATGTGTGGGTTGAAAGCATTTAGAAATATTTAAAGCTTTCGTGTGGTATCACTCCCTATGCATACAACAATCAGAGGTCAGTCTCCTTGTCAACGGAAGTACTCATAACGGATTTCTTCAGATTATTATAAAATTCGAATTACTTTAGCATTTTCAGCATTCTTCAAAAATGAGAGTATTTTAAAAGGTCTGAACTGTGTCATATTTAATCCCAGGATTTAAATAAATATAATATATTATAATATAATAAATATAAATAAAGGTTTTAATTTGCTTCCTATGTGCATAATCAGTTAACTCGAGTGTGGCACAAATCCAGTTATACTCAAGTGTCAAGTGTCACCAACGTTGCAACGTTGGGACCAACTGTCGACGATAACAATGCGGTGCTTCAATTACAAGCGAGTCCAGTACTGTTCATATTTATCTGCAGCTGACATAGATGTAACTTTTACTACTTCCAACTCTACCTGTTACAAGCAAGTATAAGGGTTTTCCTCGTGACATAGTTGCTCATTTCTCCTATCTTGTTCTGGCATTTCTCTACAGCGCAGACATACACTATGTGCACGGTATTTGTTTCTGCGAACAAGGTTTTTAAATTTATACTCAAGTATGCTTCAAGTTCCTTTTAGAAAGAGCCACCTGTATTCTTGGGTTTCACCTGTGTGCCGTGTTTTTGCTTCTTAAACCGAAGCTGGGCACATCACGCGACACCATTTCAAGTGTTCGTTTTCCATACCCAAAACACTTCAGCTACAGACATGAAAATGCCAGAACTAAGTAAGCAACACATTTTCCTTGTTTATGGTAATTAATTCACAAATCTTGCAAGTTTTTAATTAACTTTATTTTCTGCAAAATACACCGCCCGCTTGTAGGCAACATTTGTTTCGCAGCCAAAGCTTTATGATTGTATTCCATGAATGGCTTTAAGCTAACCAATTTGTAGTACAATTCTGTGCTGCACAGCTCACATAAATATTTAAATCAGGGACATCATACATATAAACATTATTCAGGAGTGCCACAGAAATCGCTTTCGCTTGAATTTGTCTCAAATTGGCATGAAATTCATGTCAAATTCAAACGAAAGCAATTCCTGTGTCACCCCTGATTATGTTTTTATTAACTAAAAAAATCATTCACTTATATTAACTTTATGATATACTAGGGGGCTCCGCCCCCTGCTCGCTTGAAAGAATGGTCTTTAGTTGTCCGTTTTAACAAATTTATGTAATACTAGGGGGCTCCGCCTAGCAAATTTAGCAAGAAGCATTAATCTGTGAATTGTTTTAGGAAATCTCATACAACAACAGAGTTTTTGATTCTAAAGGTTAATTTGCATCCGATTGTTCCTATGACAGCTATATGATATAGTCATCTGACTTTGACCAAATTTGTTCAGGATGTAAGAGACAGTCCCAGACATACAATCTGTGAGTTTCGTTAAGATATCTTAAGAAACAAAACAAGTTTTTTATACTAAAGGTTATTTTCATCTGTTTGTTTCTATGGCAGCTATATGATATAGTACTCCGATTATGATCAAATTTGGTCAGGAAGACAGTCCAAAATATATAAAAAATTTTCATACTAAGCAATTTCCTGAACTTTGACCCCGAATTTGACCCACTTACATGTCGAATTTCGCAAAACACCATCTATGTTGTATGACAATTTCATCTTTCTACGCTTAGCCGTTTGGCCTACACGTTGATTCTCAGTCAGTCAGTGAGTCAGATTTTTAAATATATAGATTCTAATATTCCTCATTAAGAATTTCACAGTGATTTTGCTATTTTATAATTTATATAAATAAATAATATAAAAATAATTATTAATTTTAAAACATTATTTTTAAATCAACTAATATTAATATAGTATAATAATTATTCTTTGAGTTATATTTGTGTGCTTAAACATTTTACGGCAGCAACTGACTGAGCTGAAAAGTTTAATTGAAGACCATTATACCCTGCTTTGTTCTTTTTCGATGGACATGGTATAATTAATCACATTTTAAGTAAGTCAATAAAAATTAATAATAATCATTATTTTGTAATTTTTATAATTAAAATTACGATTACAGTCCTTGATTTAATTCATAAAAAGCAATTCGACGTCGATTCACTTGTAAGGAATTCAATCATGTAACATTCATACACAGCATTGAAAGGCCGTTAATTGCCGTGAGGACATGTGTGGTGAACGTTTTTTTTCCATGTCATGTTAACTGCCTGACTGCTTGACCAACCAATGGACCACTCGCACTCTCGCCTTGTGCTGCGGTTGCTAGCCGTCAAATGCAAAGCCACAGACTACAACAACACATTGTCAAAATCTGTCACTTCTGCAGTGAAACTCACAAACGTACCTACACACAAGAATATGTTGACTAAGGGCAGAATGACAGAGAGAGTGATAGAGAGAACGAGACAGAGAGTAGTGTAAACAGCGGCCACTTTTACACTTGTGGCCCGAGGCAGGCGTCTCAGCATACAACACCTCGCCCTATTTCCTGTCATCAGCAACTAAACACTGAAAGAAACCGCAACATTATGCAGACATTTTGGACAACTTAACTAGCACGTTGGACTCGCTTTCCGTATATGTGTGTATATGTACATATATTCAACTAATGATATAGGAGCCTTGAAAAAGATATTGAAATTCTACTAATTTTATTGATTTCGGAATTAGAGGCTCATAAGAACTTTCCATGAGGCTGAAATTTTTCAAAATTCACATTTCAATGTATTTGTTTTGCCTTAAAGAAGGCACAAAACATTAGATATATTTGTATTGTAATTCTGCTATTATTTAGATCAAACATAACTGACTCAAAAGCAGCAACACAAACACATATGTACTTGGAAAGAACCCCTTCCACTCATTTTAAGTATTTTTTTGTGTCTACGAAGTATTTAAAATTTATCGCGCATTCAGATATCGACTGAGACCAACCTATCCCACATCTCATCGAATGAGCCCGGAGCCAGAAGGCCTCAAGCGCCGTGCCCAATGCCCGATGGTGGAATAAAACCCACGAAATATGCTACAAACCAGCCTTTCGTAGATTGCACACTATTAAAGAATAAAACAAGCGGATCAGTCGAGTGCACTCGACAGTAATATACCCTGAGCCTAGGCCTCGGAACGCCGAAGATTTGATGCCAATGCAATTCAATATAATATAATAATATAAATGAGTGATTTTTACCAATTTATACATTATCTTTAAATTTTAAAAATGTATTAAAAGTAAAAATATTTATAAGAACGAAAAAAAATTCGTTAACCTATTCAGGAATCGAATCCACGCCCCTCGCGTGTTTCTAGCATTAGACTGACAATTCAAATGAACGAAAAATAATAAATAATTAAAAATCATTTTCATCGATCTTACCGGGATTCGAACCCCGGTCTCCCGTTTCGTGTGCCTAGCACCTATCACTTGGACCACTACGCTGCTTTGACTGACGCTGACAAATTCGATTTACATTCTCGATTACATTCTGGCAGAGTAAATGTTAAATGAATTAATTGAACATTAATTCGATTTATATCACTGCGGATGGCAGTTCGCTCTAGTGACGAAAGCAGCACGAAGGGTGCGAAGGCGACTAGCATATATACACAGGAAGAATGGAAAATTTGCTATGACTGTCCGATCAGGTCGAGTTATATACCGATACATATGAAGTTGCCAATCTTTAAAGCTTAATATCTTCACTATTTATGGCCCAATCGTGTTGAAAGTTGGCGATTAGTCTATGAGCATGATCCTACACCCATTGAAATAAGTTTTAACATAAACTTGTTCTGCCTGACATTATAGCGAGTCTTCATTCCAAATTTGGTGGTCCTAGCTCTTACCATCTCTGAGATCCTTTCGTTTACACGGACCGTCAGACAGACGGACATGGCTATATCGACTCGACTATTGATGCTGATCAAGAATATATATACTTTATGGGGTCGGAGGTGCTTCCTTTTCACTGTTACATACTTTTGAACAAACTTAATATACCCTCAGGGTATAAAAACAACGAAATACCCACATATTTGGCATGTTAGTCAACCATTGTACGCTCGCACTCAGATGTTAATTTAATTTTAATAAATTCTGACGCCCGGCCGCTATTGAAGTCACAGTCCCGTATAAGTCTGCTTACAATTATGCTATGATGACCGTATGACCAGAACTCATTTATTTTTAATTTGTAGTAATTATAATTGCCAAAGACACATCACGATGAGCCCCTCAGTCGAGCATTTAAGCTGACGTCTGACGTCTACCGCCTGTTTTATTTGAAGCATTAACTTTAACACCCCAGAGACATGACTAAGTCCTGACACAACACACAAATTTGACCTCTTCAATTGACCAGGCGATTGTGTAAAATTATGAGTGTGTATGATTGCAGTCGTATAAATTCGGTTGCGGTGACCTTCATGAAGCCAATTGAATAAACAAGAATAATACTGATACGGTTAAAGGGTGGGCTGACTGCGATGACATTAGCCTCACTATGTTTAAGCCCAATTTACATGGTCGGTTTCCGACCGACACTTTTTGACCGATGGAAAATGTTGCCATTCAACAAGCACCAAAAAATGCCATTCTTACGTATTATGTTAATGGCATCGGTTTGCTTCGATGACAAACCGACGCTCTAAAATTTTGCGTGTTCACACGAGACCGACGATTTATTAACGTAAAGTGTCGGTCGGATACCGATCGTGTAAATTGGGCTTTAGCATATAATCTTTCAGTAATATTTAATTAGAGACCGCGAGAACTAAATTCAGCAAAATGTGAATTCTTATTTCAACTTATTATCAGTTGTATCTGGATATACTTAGTTATCTAATTCTAAAGAGGCCTGCTTACAATTCAACATAAGAACATTAAAATGGTATCTGAAATTTTCATTCCAAAATTTAGATTTAAAGTGATTCTGAGACGTTTCATTTTTTTTTTAAATAGTGTCAAAATAAACAACAAACCAACTTCAAACTGTTATCGCTGATCCGATTTCCAAGCGGAATATCACTTTAATCATGGTTCTCAATTCAAATTTTATTAATTTCGTTCCCCCTTTAAGTTTTTCGAAAATTTACAATTTTAAATCTTAAGTTTCAACTTTTAATCAAATTCGTATTTCATATTTAGTGTAAATCGTAATGTTACATTAACAAAAACTTTGACTTGTAAACGTTGTTAGATAGTAAGAGGTGCTTAAGCTGACATAACATTGTGAAAATTCAATTAATTAAGAAATTTAATTAATTAAGAACACAATTTCACTTTTCAACAAAAATAAGGGCTAAGGAGTGTTCCATAAATGCAAACACATGTGACCTTTTGGCCCTTTGCTTATTATTCATTAACAAAAAAGCCACAAACTTCATGAAGCTGATAGCTATGTAGTCTTCAAGTGCTGCTTGATTGATGCTTGGTTTCGTCAATGAAGAGTTCACCCTAACCATTGAACTCCCTTTCAGTTTTACTTAACTTTTTGGTTGCGTTGCCTAATTGCATTATTTCCTTAATAGAAGTCAAATTAATTGGCAGCAATGGTCCGCTCAAGATCTACTTTTCATTCTTCATACTCCTACTTCACAACCAAAATATTTTCTGTTTGAAATGCAAGAAGTGGTAAATGTTTAATGACCGCTTTACTTTGATGTTAGCTGCTCATATTTCCCGTTTAAAGCAATTTACATTTATTTGTAGAACATTTTTGCCAATTGACTATCAAATAGAGTTATTACGAGCTATAACATCAAGTGGTGGCCGTTGTGAAAATAAATTTCTGTGAATGTCAGCAAAAAATTCTATTTCATAAACGTAGCATGCTTCAAATTTTACAGCAAATAAACATTCCGCATGGCCGCATCTTTTTCTCTACATGTGTATCTGAAGAGTTGCTCTTTGTTTTTTGCACAATATTTTCAAAGTTTTTCACAGTTTTTTAGTTTGCTTGACATAAATTACAGCGACTGCCAACAGCAAGTACAAAACTTCAATTCACTCATATTTTGTCACGAGCTTTTTCAGTCATACTAACAGACTTTTGGTAAATTCGCATTCTCGGCATCAGCAAAACAACCAATCCGAGTAATATTTTGTATTTTTATGCTCTGACCGACTCTTGCCAATTTAACACTTACTACACTACACACATATTTTAAGACATTTTGCATACATATTGAGGTGGTCTTGTTAAATTCGTATATTTGGTTTTTAACTTCTTCTTGCCTTTAAAGACACTTAAAACACAGCCCCGCATACTCATAGATTAATTTTTTTAAAACCCTTATATTTTTTTAATAAGTGCTGCCATTGTATTTATATATCGTAAATTGAGTAAGTTCAGTGTTGAAACGTTTGCAGTTTTCAACAATAATTTTGTAACTTATTTCCTGCTCTCTTACGTTCTCTTATTTCCATATTTTTGCTGGCGTGTAAATTACTAGCGCATGTTAGAGCATCTCTTAAGCATACGTGTCGTCTCAGTCGCAGTTGCCAGCTGATCTACCGCTGCTTCTAGTTTACGAGTAAGACGCTTCTTTATGACCTCTAGCCGACCAATGTGCGTATGAATTGTTACCCTCTCATCGTTGCAAACGGCTGAAGAATGTCGTTGAGTGGCGCTGCCGAGTGTAAATCATATTTACAGTGGTACAATAATTGAATTAGGCGGCCCAAGCACCAGCAGCTCTCTCTTCAAGCTCCCAGAGATTATTTTCCATTCGAAGCTGCCCTAGGCTCTGCAAAAACAAATGAAATTTAATTAGATACAAATGGCCCTTTGACCATTTGTGCGCTTCGAAATTTTCGGACTTGAATGGTCTATACACTTTGGCTTTATGCTCTAACTAATTGACTAAAATAAACTAATACACTAATATGAAATGCTGCAAATTAAAAATATTTAATATAGTTAAAAAAATAAACAAATAAATATAATAAGATAAAATATTCTTCTTGTTCCTTTAGTTTACTTTTCTTCTTCAAATTTTTCTTTTAATTTGTATCTGCTGCGCGCTTTCGCTCAACCACTTTGCTAATCTGTGCTAAAAACGTTTTGCAGATGGCCAAATTTTATGTCATTTGAAAACCATGATATTCGCGATCGAAAAGTGAACTTATTCAATTTTTAAGCTAGAATTTTGAAAATTTGTACAGAACTTTTGTTGCATTTTTCTCGAATTTATAATTTTTTTTTTTTTTGGATTTTTTCTCAACTTCCAAAAATGCACCACCAAACACTACGCTACCAAATTTGTATTGCATAATGTTGGGCTGACAAAGAAAACTAAATTTTGTTGCGACGCATGGCGAGCCATTAAATAATTGTACATATCTTGTTTTGGTCTTCTTTTGTGCCAAACTGTGGCGGCATCTTTTGTCTGTTTTGTGAAGCACAAAAACGCCACCTATGCATTGCTTTCACGATAATGCGTTAAGTGCGCAACAGTAACGACAACAGAAACAACCACAGTACAATAGCTTTGGTATCCAATTTTACCACTCGTTTTAAACTGTGGCGGCGTCTTTCGTCTGTTTTGAGAAACACAAATACTCCACCTATGTAATGCTTTTTCAATAATGCGTTTAGTACGCGAAGCAACAGGCAGCAAAAACAACAACAGTACAATAACAACAGAAACAACTTTGCTGCAGTGTACATTGGTCGGAATTGCCCGGCTTTTGGCAAAAACCCTAAATTTTTTTTTTATTCTTATTGTTATAATTTTTTTTTCCAGTAAGTAATTGTCCCTCCTTATAGAAAACATTTAATTTAAATTTTATTATGCAGCCCTCGTTTAACGCCAGCCTTTCAAAGTCAGCTGTTTGTGCCACGCGGTGTCTGCATGTGGTCCGATTTCAAAATTTCTTAAAACGGTTTGACGAATTTAAATAATTTTAAATGGAAAATTAACATCAAGGTATGCATAAAACAGTTATATATGTGTTTAATTATATGTCCTTTTGTTATGTTTTTAATGTTATTAATTAACCAAAATTTTGACCAGTCCACTATGGTAAAAAAGTCCGATATTTTGGCATTAATTCAAATTCTTTTTTGTTCAGAATCTTAAAAATTTGTTTATATTCTAAATCTCAAAACTCCAAAGCAAGCAAAACAAATTTTTTTAGATTTTTCGGGACTACCCTTTATGTTTTAAACGCACTCAAAGTCAGCTGATTGAGCGTTGCAATATGAGCTGAAAAAGCGAAGGGAAATTAATTGCAACTTTCAGAACGAATTGTGTGAGTTATGTAAGCATTATAAATTATTATAAATATGGACAAAGTTGATAAAGGTATTTAAAAAACGCTAGTAGCAAAGATTTTTTGTATTTGTGGTTTATTGTGCAGCTGTCCAATGGGTTGCTCTTGTGTATTTTTAGCTAAAAACTAACAAATGTGTTTTTTTTCCGTTAAGCATTACATTAGTACACTACAAAACATTACAAGACTTTTGCGTAAAGGTTATTAGCTAAACCATATAGAATCAGATGTTAATAATCCTTTTTGTTCGATTTTGTTCCTTTTCGTGAAAAATTACATGTTGAAGGTGTGAATTTTGGCTGAAAATTTGGATTTTTTTCAGATTTAGATGGTGAACAAGGTGAAAACGAGGTCAGATTAAAAAACAAACTAAATTTTAAATTCTACTTTAGTCTAATTAGCAAACATGCAAAGTTTAAAATAAATTGCTTTATATTTAAGCTTAAAAAAATTTTTTTACTTTTTTTCTTAGTCGGGGAGGGAGAAGGGAAGAAGAAAAGGTCCAATTAAAAAACAAACAAAATTATATATTTTTGAATATTATAACTAAACTTCGTGTCAAATTTTAAGTCTGTAGCTATTTATTTAGATTTTATATATTTTTTTTTTGTTTTTTCGAATTGTCGTATAGGGAGGGGGAGGGGAAGGCGAGGTCAAAATCAAAAAAAAAAAATTTAAACTTCTTAATCAGTCTAACTAAAGTTCATGCCAAATTTCAAGTCTCTCAGGGGTGCTACAGAAATCGCTTTCACTTGAATTTCACTTCAATTTAAATTCGCTGTGCCACAGGTCAAATCGCAGAATAATTTTGTACGGAACGAACTAGCGATAAATCCGCTGGCGCTCGATGCTGCCACCTAGTCCGATTAAGATTTTCGAAGTCAGGGTCAGCGATGCCACATTTTTTAGTCAGAATTCGATGTAAGGTATTTAAAAAAAATATATGGAACCACTTTTTTATAAAAAATCGAAATGTAAAGCTAGAGACTTTAAATTTAAAATTTATATGCACTGAGGCGACGATTTATTCTTCAACTTAAAAAAAAGTGTTATGTTTTAAGAAAGTGGGGAATTACTTTTTTACTTATACTTGAAAGTCTAAATAAATCGATAGCCTTTTTTTGTAGATTTATACATACATACATGTACATAACATATGTATATTAAAATGCCCTTATACGAGTATTTGCACTACCTTATTGTAATCTTTTCACCCATTTTATTGGTACAGACTATAAATATGACGATATGACCACGTGCCCTCTCTCGGCAAACATCTCGATAAGAGAAGAGTGCAAACAATTTGACAATATAATGTAGCGGCATCAAAAGACGCAACCACAAGCTGGCCACGAGACTCGCTGACAACATTAGCCAGGACAAGACAGCAAGCGAGGGAGCGAGGTCTATAATTATAATTCCATTACCATTACCGGGCGAAGGAGGCGCGAATGTGCAGCAGGACCAGCACCAGCATCGACGCAGGACTCAGTTTAAAGAGGAAAGGAAAATTAACAAAGTGCGATTTGAAAGGTGCAGCAAGAAGCAACGTTGCAGATCCTTGCAGTCATGTCAAAGACAATTTGAGTGGCGTAATTGCTGAACGAGCGAACAAGCTAATGATGGCCACTTGAGCACTTGTCGGCGCACTAAGCACGAGGATACTGCAGGCTGCAGTTGCAGTTCCGATGCGCTGCTAATGTGCGCGCGTCAAGTGAAACCAAGAGCAGGTGAATCAGTTTCCCCTTAGTCCATTGCGGAAGTAAGCATTATTCGTTTGATTTTTGACGAATTACTCAGTTACAGTTTGAGTGTCTTCTCTCTCGTTCTCGTTCTCTCTCTTTCGCTGTTTATTACGGTTTTCATTTTCCATGTAGTTACTAGAAGAGCGTACAGCAGCTGCAATCAGACTAAAATCCATCAGTTGTGGATAGCCCCCACAAACAAAATAAACGTTTCGTAATTATGCTACACTCATATTGTAGACTTTAGCTTGGAAAGTAGCCAATCTCTCATCGAATGAGTATAAGGTAGCTCGTCATGCATATATTAAAATATATAAATAATTCTATTCATAATGATTAATCCTAGCTACATCTTATATATGATGGCGCTAGTATGCTTATCATTTCTATAAGAATTCTATACAGAACTTGTCAAGGCAATGGGCGTCTGACAAGTATTTTAATCAAAGATGTCTGCACGGCACTATCAATGTCCATGTCCATTTCCATGTCGCTGCCACAACACAGACACAAAAACATGTGCCGTGTAGCGATGACTGTTGTAAAGTTGCTAACTCTTTTTATTACCACACAGCTCATTGAGGTAAAAAGGCTAGGTCATTCACTTAAAGGTTAATGTTGGCAGCAGCATCCATTTTCATTTGAATATTTGGCAGATTTAGTTTCCACATTTAAAAGGAAGCGAACTCATTCACAAATTTATTCAATTTCCGTCTATATTTGTCTTAATTTTGAGTTCATGGGAGCGAATGATCCACAAACAATAAAAGCTAATTATGTAAATGTCACAGCTATTGGCCACAGTTTGATAATATTTCGGGAGCGCTACTGTTTCGATCAATACCTATTCATCGATCCGGCGATTCA
Source organism: Drosophila limbata (assembly GCA_963924055.1). Classification (NCBI taxonomy): domain Eukaryota; kingdom Metazoa; phylum Arthropoda; class Insecta; order Diptera; family Drosophilidae; genus Drosophila; species Drosophila limbata. The sequence goes on from OZ001355.1 coordinate 25,176,443, forward strand.
CAGTTTTAATGTTGATGCCCAACAGAGCTACTAAGAGAGCATGAGGAAAGCAGGAAAACATTTTAATGTTTATTGGTCTTAACCTGTTGTTGAGCGTCTTAAATGAGAACATAACTGCTTCTGTTGCTGGTTTGCCGGTGACTGCTAATTAACCCATTCCCATTGTGACTCTTGCTGACTTTGCCGCTCTTTACGGGTTACTTGTGGACATAACGGCCGGACTTAGCCACAAGAAGAAACAGAGAAATCAATCTCAAAGTGTGTTGACAAGTCAGGCTCATCGCAAAGGTCTCATCTCATGATCACGAGTTCAAGTCAGGTCGGGTGCATTAGGTATACCTTTAAGAAATTGACCATAAAAAATTGCTTTATTTTACAAGGGTAGTGCTGCATTAAAAAAGTAGACGAGCACACAGATTGCCACAGAGACCCGTCAACTATGTTACTTAAAATATGAAGAGAAAATCCAAGAAATGTCATGATGAGAGCAACGAATAACTGATCTTAGAAAGCGGAAGTCGTTGAGTTAATTTATAACAAAATGCAAAAATTACATTAAAGCAAATGTGTGAAAAGTTAATAGAAAATACTCGTACGGGCCTATCTAGACCAAAACAAGTAGGCGCGGCTACAGTCGAGTTTGCTCGACTGGAGGATACCCTGTGCCAGTCTCCATAAAATATTGGTTGGGACCATCTCATATGCATATTCTGTCAGTTTGGTTCAGTCATCTCAAACAACAATTAAGTTGTTCATACTAAGACTTGATTTTCGACTGATCGTTCCTATGGCAGCTATATGATATAGTAATCCGATTTCAATCAATTTTGTTCAGGATATAAGGGACCATCCCATATGCATATTTTGTCAGTTTGGTTGAGATATCTCAAACAACAAAAAAGTTTTTCATACTGAGACTATATTTTCGACTTATCGTTCCTATGGCAGCTAAATGATATAGTGGTCCGATTCAAATTTAAAAACAAACTTGATCTGCGTCCGGTATCTAGCAACCTACATACCAAATTTGAAGTCTCTATCTATTAAAGTTTCTGAGATCGGCTGTCTCAAACAGACGAACAGACAGACGGACATGGCTCAATCGTCTCGGCTGTTGATGCTGATCCAGAATATATATACTTTGTGGGGTCGGAGATGCTTCCTTCTCCCTGTTACATACATCACACAAATCTAATATACTCTTTTTGAATATTTTTAATGGGCACAGGGTATAAATATTCAAAATAAATAGAAAGTAGTACAGAGTAGTATAGGACACTAGACTGTCAGACGGATAGGGCTTAATTGACTCAAATGTTACTTCTGATAATGAATATGTGTATATACATATGGGCATTTCCACAGAAATGTCATCCGAGGCCAAAACCGTTAAATTGATAAAAAAAAATCCGTATCTTGTGAGATTTTCTTTCAGAAATGTATTTTTATTTAAGCAATCTACGCTTGATGCAATTCCCTACGATGTACATTTCGATTCCACATTGAAATAAATTCACTTTTTAAATTAAAACAAGTTTATCAAGCTGTTTTCGATAAAGATTAAAAAAAAAGACAGACGGGAACTAGATAAAAATGTTATGGAACAAAATTTCGCGTGCGCTACTGATTAAAATTAAATAAAAAAATAATCTACTTATTATTTTTAAATCCAACAAAAAACATTATTAAGAATTATCAATACATAACATCTTAAAATAAATTGCTTCAAAATATTCGTTCACGTTTCACCGAAATCAGTTTTTGAACTGGTCCTCGTAAAAGTGACTTCTGTCTGTGTCGCGTTCGAATGTCTTGGATTTTTATATTTATCTTCAATACGAACAATTGCCCGAAATCAACCTTAGCGCCAACTATAGTGCTAATTAAGAGCTATAATTTTCGCCCTTTGTCAAAATAAAATAAAGTCTTAGCACATGTTCTTTCCACTTTGAATGCGTATGAATGTCGCCTTCGACATTAGATAATTGCCCATATACTACAGCTTAACGATACCCCAATAAATATTCACACACAAATTTAAGAAAAAATTAAATCACTTTTACACACAAAAATTAATTATATAGTTATAGGACGAACAAAACAAAAATACAGAATTCTTTATTTGTGTGATTTTTTCTCAAACGATCTACCTTAATATGTTATCCTAATTATATGGATCTGGTCATTAATTGACTTTAATTATTAATCATATAATTAAGTTTTAATTGACTACCTTTCATTATTAAAAATGAATCTGGACATGTGGCCAACTTGATTGAATCTGAGTCTTAACGTGCATTGTCATACCTTTCGATCTGCTAATCGCGTAAAACATAACACCATTACCGCCATAAAATAAATTTTCTGCCATAATATGTGTCGCATCGATTGGTTTCTTGTGCACTGCAAGAAATATTAAGGGGTCTGCGAATCTTGTGCAATGTCCATCAAGATTTTGATTTATGCCAAAAACTCGTAGAAGCCGCAACAACAAAAACACAAATCAAACGCAAACAGCGCGACGGAACATTGCAACAAAGTCCAATCGCTGCTGGTGAGAGCTCCTTGAGCAGATTCACTTATTTTAGCTAAAGTGGCTTTCAGTAGCTACTGTATCTGTATCTGTCGCTGAGCAATACAAAAAACTAAAAACGAGCGCGAAATCCAAATGCTCAGCAACGTGCATGCGTTTTTTTTTGTCGCGAGAAGCTCTCTGAGGCGTTGCAAAAAACGCCTTCGATCGGGAATCGAAAGATCGAATTGGAGATCGGGACGATCCTGTTGTTACTGTTGTGTTGTGTTGTGCTGCCTAACTCATTTATATTTCGAACGCGAGCGTATAAAAATATTCTGTTGTCCCGATGTGGCCTGGCCCAAAAGTGTCGCCCCCAGCTTGTGATCGAGGAGATCGCCGATCGCCGATGGATATGCGCGTTCAACGCAAGCAGTTCAACATTGCAATCAGTATCCGCAACCGCCCTAAGAAGCAACTTTTTGCAAAGCATCCAGCTTGTCAGTCATAGTCATGCCTGGACATTCCGAACTGGCCACGATCCGATCCGTCTCAGAAATGAGGCTTTCTTAAGGGTGCTAGTTGCTGGAAGAAAAGCCTTCACACTGTAGGGCATTCCTGATCACCAGTTTTAGTTTTCTTGCGCGCATCTTCAACGCCTTTTAGCTTTGTTTATGAAGTGCAATGTCCCCCTACATCTGCACCAAACCCCGCTTGTGATACAATTATGGCAGCTTTATTTAATTTTTTTTTTCTGTTTGCTAATTTTCAGCCTCCCATTTCGCCAGTAAACGGCTCTCTTTTTGTTCGGAATCAACTGCGAAATGTACGTTTTTCGCATATATAACGCGATTCTAAGGAAGCTGAGGCATTTGACGATGTGTTAAAATCTTCGCCACTCAGAAAAAAATCTTTATTATATACAGACGGATTTTTTATTGAATCATTCATTATCCATAGTGGTACTAATTATAAACAGAAAATGTTTAAAACAGACAAAATATATAAAGTCAGAAATATATTATCTTTTTCTGTTGCATTCATTTTCCACTTATAACGGGTACATTTATAAGTTTATTATCAGTATAGGTTTATTATCAGTACCAACAGCTGAATTGTTAAAGCCCTTTCAGTTTGTGTGACCAAATAGATCTTTTGTTTCTTATATCAGTGTTTGGCTAAATCAGCTAGAGTTATTTAAGACATTATGATTTACAGTCATCATATTTAGAGTATTAAAGACAGCGTCCATCATGAGAAGGAGAAGAAGAAGAAGTGGAAGCAATTCACAACTCTGGCTGCTGTAGTCTTTTGTCCCAGGCGGCAATTCGTGATCTGTCTTCGCTGCTTATGAATTCTGTTCACATTGCAGCCACACCACATCACACTATACCAAGTCGCGCCAATTCCATTGCCATTGTCGCCTTAACTTGTTCGTAAGCGTCGCAGCATAGTGGGCCAAAACGAAGTTTTCCTTTCTAAAATCGTTTACTTTATTATCTTATGATGTCATTACTTAATCAAATTAAGGGTATTTTTTCCAATATATAGCGATTAATGTCAGAATTTCATCAATATTCACAATAGTTCGGATAGATCTTTCAAGCGAATTATTAAAAATGGTTTGTATATTAATATTTTTGGGTTAACGGTTATGAATATTGTATGTTTTAAAAAGATAATAGTTTGAGAGTACGCAAAATTTTTTCAAAGAGGTAAAACATAATTCATATATTTGTATAACGTATATGTATAATTGTCAGAAAATGTTTAATAATAATTTAAGCGTTCGAAATCCGCAAGAATTGTCTATTTGACCACAGTGTGTCGGCCAACATCGGTTTGAAGAAGAAGCGGGCTCCTGCCACCGCGGGCGATCGATAGTTATGGTCGTGTCAGACATCCTGTAATTTTGCACTTTGTAGCGCATTGTTGTAGCCAATTGGCAATTGCTGTTGCTGGCAACTTGTTGACACTTCATTGGCGTGTAAGTTAATTAAAGAGCGCCTGAAATACATTGCAAGTGGGCATCCCGGGGACCACCAGCTATCTCATTGACATACACAATACATAATTACGCAAAGTTTATTTTAAATACGAAAGAAATATAATAATACATGAGCTCCTGCGTAAAACATAATTTGATTTTATAATGTATTTACAAGTTGGTATATAACTGCGACTATTTTGGTGAACATATAAAAGTAACTTACATACAGTTTTGTTGTTTTTTTATTAAATGAAATAATTTTTATATAAATATGTCATGTAATACACATAAATTTACATTTTAAAATAATAAAATCTCATTCACTGCAAACCTTTTGCCTAGGTAGCTTATTTTATTTGTAATTAATTAGTTATCACGATTAAGGGTTCTTGGGTTTTAAACTCTGACTCTACTCCGACAAGAAGCAAATCTAGAAAAGATTACCTTTCTTGACAAGTTTACTTAGTTGACAACCTCCACACTGCAATCTTCCTCAATATCAACAACTTCCAACGGCTGTTTTGTCAATGCTTTCGTGTCTTCAGAGCTGTCATTACTTGTGCTACTGTTGCTTTCACAAGAGCTAGAACTTGAACTTATACTTTCCAGATTAACACGCTTATCTACACGAGTAGACACTTCCAAACTCGCATGTGGCTCGCTATTAAGGCGCAAACGCTTGTCGGGTTTTTTCAACAGCTCTTCAATAGAGTACGGATTTCTTTTGCGAATGTTGTTACTATTACTCAGTGTGTCCGTTATGCTGACACTAGTTGAAATCAGGGACAATGCTGTCGGTGAAGATTTTCCCGAATCACAATCACTCAGTGGATCGCCCATGGTGCACGGCTTAGTCAAATCAATTGAACTTTCCGATTTTGTGAAACCTCCTCCAGCCGAACAAGTACCGGCAGCAGCAGCAGCAGCAACAGCAGCTATATTGGCTGCCCCATGTGACACCGACAAATAGGTGCCACTATAAGGTAAAAACTGTCCGCCCGTTGCTGCTGCCTGGGCTGCCTGCATATGTGCTTGGGTGTAATAAAGCAGCGAAGGATTCCATAGCCAGTGCTTGTGCAGGGCTGAGTAGCTGAGATCTAATCCGCCCAGCTGACTGGACTGGACAGCGGTGCTGGCTCCATGACTCTGACTATTTCCTTGACTAGGTAAAAGCTTAGATGTAGCTTTGTGGGACAGCCCATCGACCAAAGATAACGATGACGGTGAGGGTGGTTTTGTGTATCGTGAAGACATTCCCGTTATTGTCGACGTGGTCGGCGTACCAGAATTGGGCGTTGCTCGAATAGTACCGGCTACTGCATTACTGCCGCTTGTATACAACTGCGAAGGCGTGGCATAATCACTGGAAGCAACGCTACCAGGCATGTGCTGAGCCGCTGCCGCTGCTGCTGCTGCATTCTGTTGACTGGAGGTCATTTCATCCGTCCAGAGGCCACTATTACGCAATATTCGATTAATGGAGCTAATCGATGGTACTGAGCTAGGATCGCAGACTCGTTGTTGCTGCAGCTGCTCCCGTATTTCCCAGGCAAACATACCGCTGTTCTCCTCCTTTAGGCGAATAATTTTTTTTACCACAGTGGGCGTGGCTACTTGCTGTCCAAGAAGAAGAAAAGATAGAAAAATTTTGGCGGCTTAAAGACTTGCAGTTCTCTTTTTTATTGGTCTTAAGCTAATGGAGAATTTAGTTTGAACTTTTCTGTAACCATATAAGTTAAAACCATTAAATTTATAGCTACATCAAAAAAAAGAATTTATCCTCAGTAGCAGTAATTGCCGTAAAATTCAACTGCGAAACGCATGCACCTGCGAAAAATATTTAAAGAGCTGTGGGGCACATATAAAACTAAAGTGCCAGCTACACCACGCCCATCCTGCCCGTTACTTCACCAGATTTATATCAAGCCGTTTTTGAAGCAATATGTTAATTTGCACAATAATTTAAAAGGTTAGCCCCACCGCTGTTGACCCCCGCCCTGTTCAACATTTACGTTCACGTGTGACGCGGCAATTCATTAAAAATTCATAAATACTTGTATGTTTCATAGTCGGCCCTAAGGGAGTCAGCATTTACATCACAGATCTTATCAAACCATATACACGAACACGCTTTGTGGAGCTGGACAACTAACCCCCGCTTTCGCTACTGTAACTGTTACTCCCTCTACAACTTTGCTCCTGCTTGTCACGTCCCTTGAGCGGCACTTCTATATTGTCCCGGTGTAGGTGTTAAATGCACGTTTTGTTTGGCCAAGTGCAGGCAGTTATTGAATCACCTCAAAAAGCTCTTGGGTGGAGTAATCACTGCTGAGAGCTACATTCTGTGTCGAGCTACACCCGTCGGCAAACAATACACCTGAAATTTTATTTGGCCTGGAAATAATGTTGATATGCACGAGCTATTGTACTACTGTGCACCGTGATTCGCGCTTATCCTTGGACTCGAGAATTACTATCGCAATCTATACTAACACTGGCATATTGTCGTCACTATCAGATTTGAATGGCCCAGTAGAGCCCACAACTGCACGGTAGCGACAGTAGCTGATTGAGCGTGCGAAACCAAACAGGTGAAGAAGTCAGAATTGGAGTCGTAGTCGCCGTAGTAACAGAAACAAAGCGTGCTGGCTTATCAACGGCAGTAAATGAGATTGATTTGTTGCGCTCTCTCTGCCCACGCCAATGTCTCCTCAAACAGTTTATAAAACCTGTCATCCCAAAAAAACATGTAAACTAACTGTTTATCTTTTATACTTTATGGATTTACTGCTGTGCGTTTGATTTTTATACAAATAATCGTTTGTTGATTTCACGGAACACACACACATGCACATATCCCACGAAGCCAGTCAATCGAATCCCACTTTTACTTACCTTGGTCTTGCTACCACCTATTGATCCCGGCCGTATGGAGCCTGTCTCATAAAAGCGAGTAAGAATTTTGGAGACACAGCCTACCGAATAAATAAAACGAAAACCAGAAACGTCGTTGAATAGATTGAGTTTACACTGCTCTACTAAGCGGTCACACTCACCATGGGAGACAAGCAGTTGACGGGATATATCGCATGGCCTAACCCCGCACAACGCCAAGTCCACGATCCGACGACGCACACAGTCCGGCAATGGACGTCCATTGACAAAGACTCCGCCCAACTGGTTAACACCCGCCTGACCTGCAACATAGAAAACATTATCATACACTACATCATAAGCTTTTCTAAGTAACATTTATTTTTATTTTTTAGTCTTTTATGATTTTTATTATTGATTATAAGACTTTTATTTGAGATTATTCTTATTTTTAAGCGAAAGAAATTAAAGTCTCAAAAAACTATTATGTTTTCATAGGAAACAAAAAAGTCTTTGAAAACTATTATATATAGAAAAACACTTTCTTTAATGATTAGTAGGGAGTAATTGTTCATTGATTACCTTCGGTGTTTATTATCTTATCGGACTAATTTTTTAGCGTACAAAAATGAACTTTAATTTTAAATTAATTTCTGTTGGAATATATTAACTGATATTTGTTTCGGTTTGACTCCATAATTAATTATAATTTTCATTATTTACATCACAAGTATTTACTAAACATGATTAATAAATTAAAAGTCTTTAAGTAAGTATTTTTTTAACTTTTTTATTATACAGTACGAATATTTTCTTGATTAGCTTGTGGTTATTTGCCAAACTTATTAACAAAGTTTGATAACAAATTAATTAATGGGAAACTGTTATTTGCGTTGGAGGGAAGTATCAAAAGTATAAAATAAAAGTAGCAATTGCAGTTTATGAACTTTTCTATGTAAATTGATTTAAGCAGAGGGTGTCTCCTGGTCTAGTACTCAAGATCTCAAAAGTACTCAAGCTTGTTTTATAGACAAAGACTTTATCAGAAGTTATTTAAATTCTCCTGTGTTTATACGTACTATTAATAACCGCAATATCTGGCACACTTGTTACCTTCTTCTGTATCCATCTCCTGCAGACAGTGTTTTCGAATTTAATGTAGTGCAAATTTTATGTTTGCTGTCTCTTTTACGCAGAGAAAGAGCGCTGCGCCTAAGGCCTAGTGATTACTTCTGCGGATCGCGATTATCACAAGCAAAATAACCATTTCGAGTTTAGTTTGTTTTTTTTTTTAATTTTAATTTATTTATTCAGTTGCGATCACATCGAACGCCATTATTTAAACACTTTCAGCTCATTAGTTGACCAAAAATTGACCCAAACTCACCTGTATGTGGCATGGTTGAAATCCAAATACAACTCCAATTTCGGTCGCTATTTAAAGCAAAGTAAGTCGCCTGCGTAAACTATGTGATATTGGTTTTGGTTTAAAGTTTTGCTTAATCGTCGAATTTTAATCAAATTTGAAGAACGCCATAAAACCGCTCGAGTCGTTGGTGCCTGCTGCTGTTGCTGCAGTTGATGGATGTTGTTGCTCAGATGTTGGGTCAGACGGTCTCCCGTCAGAGTTGGTAGCTGGGGAGATGGTTTTTTACTGCTTCCACGAACTCACTGCGCACGCTCTTCAGCCGGGAATCAGATCGTTACAAAAAAAAACTGGTAAGGAAAATACATAAAACTTAATTATTTCATAAAACTAGTAAGTCAGCCACTAAAGACAATGCTTGTATGGTTGTAATACTAGTTTAAAGATATTTGGCGTTCAAGGTTTTTAATGTGCAGTCATTATGTGCTAAGTCCAAATGTCCAGTCCTTTTGTTTTTGCTGTATCTCAAATTAGCTGCTTATCAGGCACATTCTTGGCGCAGCGTGAACCTGCCCATTATCAGAGCACTTGGACTACATATTGCATGTTCAGCTCGCTAAGGTTAAAGTAGGAAATATGCAAATGCTTAAACCAGGCGGCAATTAAAATAAATTTTGGCCAATTGGTCATTTGGTTAAAAACATACCAAAAATATGCAAATGAAAAGCTCGACGACAGCAGGTCACCCCAGCTACGGTTTCCGTTTCCTGTCATTAGAATGAATGGGCCGGCGAGTAGGCTTAACAGGTACTCCTTTGTAAACCTGTCGCCAGCCTGTCAAAGGCATGAAAACGCGCACAGAAGCACCGTATAAATCAAAAACGTCTAACTACCCCTTAGCTCTAAAGTCTCTGCACTTTGTCATGGCCATGTTATTATGGAATTCTCATTAGATTTAATTACCCAGAGTCCCAAGGATTTGAGTTTTCGGTTAGTTTTCAGCTCGTAAAATCCGAAATGCGCGTGTGGATTGCAGCGCTGCCTTCAAAGGCACGAAATTAAGTTGTTTTTATTTTTTTAATTTTTTTTTTGTTTTTTGCTCTGCTTTCCTTGGATTATTTTGAGGCAGCTCGTGGCAGCCGTTAAGGTCATTAAGTGCCACTGACTTATGCCCAGATAAAGCAGCGATAAGAATTTGATTGTAAGTTAAACTCTTTTTTGAGAAAAATAAGTTTCTTTTTAGTTGACGAACGGGATTACTTAAAATGTTGACGCGATGTAGTCTTCCTAACATTTTATGCATAGAAAACATCTCTATAAGGAACTTGTATACATATATTTTCTAACGGCAATAACAGCTGTGCATTTCCGACTATTTATCCGTCCGTTCATCTGTACGTAGGCGACAATTTTAAAGACAATAACAGAGACACAACATATTCCATCCCATTCCTATAAATTGAATGACTTACAAACGCAATTTTAAATATTCAGCGATGAAATTAAAATTTTAAAATCATCAGGAAGAAACACAAAATTAATTAACGTTTTCCTCCAATTAAGCCAATACAATATGTAGATATACATTTGTCAAGCACACCACACATAAAAATCAACAGAAATTAGTCAAACATACAATAATTTGAATGTGTACGCTTGTCGAAAGTGGAACCGACAGGTTCGCCGAGCTTCTGTTTTTGGAAAGGAGGGAACCCGTAACGCACAAATATTAAGTATCAAAAATTAAAATAAAACATAAGTATTTGAATATGATTATAGGCTAATGCTTTTATTAGGGTAGCCACAAAGACTTGAAAAGGCAACTGAAGAACAACATTATTTTAACAAACAGCAGCCGCTAAAGCTCTAACATGAAACACAGTAAGAATCAATACAACGATCAATATCGATTTGGGTTGGCTGGCCACGCTTAAATAAGTTAAATAAGTTGTTAAGCGGCTTGTTTGGTAGAAAGCTTACAATATCAATAGAGCTATAATGGCAGACGGCATGACAAAGAATTAATTAGCATACAATTTTTGAATTTTGTCGCTCGATTCGTGGGAAAAAGTAGTAGCCTCATTTTATGAGTTATCAGGGGCCGCCGGAAACTCAATTTCAATAAAAGTTTTCGCAAGCTTTGCAATGCTAATTTGTCGATCTCATGAAAAACAATGTCTTTTTGTTAATTTTTATAATGAGAATAAAATCTTCGAATATATGTGAAAACGTTAAATTATATTTCATTGAGCGAATGAGCCTAAACGGAAATCATTGAATGTTGCATCTATTTAAAATATGCTCACAACCTTATTAAAAAGCATATTACCTTTTTTTTTGGAGTTTAGTTGTAAGTAATTTGTTGTTTATAGGTATTGTATTTTTGTTTTGTATAAATTACTTAAGTAGTTTTGAGATAAGGGTAAACACTTCTTTGAGTCTTTTTTGATATTTATATCAATAATTATTAACTTTCACAAATTATAAACCACAAGAGCTGAACACAATTTTTGCATGGGCCGATATCCTGCGAGGACACAACATTAACTTACGACGGTTAAATGTTTTGGATCGCGTCTCGGCTCACCTTGTCACTCGACCGTCAAAATATTAACTAATGCATGCGAATCGCGCTGGCAACGCATCAATGATCTGATATACTGTTCACGTTGTCCGGAGCCCTACCGCGTTCCGTCAAGCCAACTCTGGACTACTGCCGCCACCAGAAAAACACACATACTGGTAAATCTTCACGGCCTCTCAACGGTAACAGGGCGGACGAAACGTTTTTCTGGTGTAACCGGTTTTACGGCAACAGCCAGCAGCAACAACAGCAGCAGCGACAGCCCCGGTTGAGCGACCCATGAGCCAATCAGCAGTCGCTCGATATTGCGCATGTGTTGTGCTGGATTCAACGGTCCCTCTCATTGGTCAGAGTCATGGCTGGATCATCTTCAATGCCATGAAAGGTATTAAGCAAAAGCACTGTGAAACATATCCTTCGCTGACACGAAATTGCATTTAAGTTAAATTTACATAACTAAAGAAATTATTTTTTAAACACAGTATGTGAGTATAGTAAAAATTAAGTTTTTGAATACATACTTAGATCTTATGCTCTAGCATAGAGTTACTAAGGAGACAATGTTAAATATTTTATTTTTCGTAAATACAGAATCATACTTATGTGTTTAAGGTGCAGTATATGAAAACTTAATCGAATATGCTTGTACCACTGTGCCTCGATTTTGAAGCGTTGCGGCAGCCGTATCCGTAGCCGTTGCAGTCGCGCTCCGGCCAATCGGTAGCGTCAACGCAGCACGCAAACGTTTTTCAATACCCACCACAATGTGATAGTGGCGTACACCACCCATGAATGTGTGCAAAAGTGTGTGGAAGTGACTGCGCTTGGCGTAGCCGTTACCCTGGGCGAAACAGCGACGGCTACGGGCGTGCGCCGATCCCAGTCCCAGTCTCGACCTGGTTGCCTCTCTCCTCGCTCTCCTGGAGCCCCATGCTGTGGCTAAATTGCGATTTCGGGTGGCGGCATTAAATAACGCTTTGCTGGCGTAAGCGTTAATTGAATATGACAATTGTCGCCTGCCATTTCAATTGAGAATGAATTCAAATTGGGTGACAGCTGGCAAAGAGAGATAAAACTGTAATATTGACTTATTTAGTAGCTGTTGCCAGAGTGCGGTATATTTACTGAGGATAAAATGGAGCTCGTAGGCGCAGGGTCTTTTGGCATGACTAGTAAATCGATGAGTTGATGGTACTTTTAATGGCTACTGTATAAGCCTTACTTGAGTTGGCCAAGTGACTAACCCTTAGCTGCGTGGCTTGTGCAAATCTACATGAAGCCGCAAAAAAAAAATGCATCGAAGACTCGACATTCTTAGACCAAGAGCAAGCTAAAACTTAAATTCGTGGGGTGGCACAGCTCCGACATAAAACGCCGTCACCGAAACTGCTGCAAGGCAGAGATAAAACTGTCAAAAGAGCACGAGGCCCAAGTTGAGTGGCTCACTCACACAATGGTCCTCGACACTGGTATAGCCACTCATCCTGACTCCCAGCACCAGTAACTAGCTGCTGCCCTTTCCTGCCTTTTCTCATACAACCAAACACGGGGTAATAAGATCAAATGAGTCAGCCATGCGAATAGAAGCGACGCCCAACAAACGATTACATTGTCCTTAACCCACCTCCACCCAGAGGCTTTGCTTGTTCTTCTGTTTGTCTGTCTGTCCAGTACACTGACAGCACGATTATGTGACCATGGACTTTTCAAGTGCCTGCAATTACTCGAACCCAGCCAAAACACGCCCCAATTAAGGTCAACACTCAAATCTGTGTGGGAAGTTTATTTTGTAATCCATTCAATGCACAAAAAATGAGCAACCGGAAGTAGAAGTTAGTTGCGTGCAGAACGCCTCCCAGAAAAGGGCGTCAAAGCGGCTTAACTTCTTCCGATTGACTTGGTTTCGTAGCGTACTGCCTGTCACGATGTCTATCTCCAAAATTACACTCGCTTATATTGTAATTGAAAAGCAAGCACAGTTTGTTACTCCCAGGATTCTATAATCGTAATTCCTGATCGACACTTACTATGTTTGTAATCAACTCTGCCAAAGAGCTCTTCCTCAGCTAAAATCTCGATAATGCCATAACCAATGCAGGTTTTAATTAAACATGTTTTTTATTTTTTTAATCTTTTATTAGAGTTAGTGTAGAGTTTTTCCAATGAAAGTCTTTGTAGACTTTTTTTAATAGACTAATTTAATAAATGTCAGTTTTATTTGATATTTGTGATAGATATAATAAAACTCAATAAAAATAATTGTATTTATTGTTTTAATCAAAATCATTTATTAAATATGATTTATTAAATACAGGCATTTTTAGTATTAAAAGTGATTTTTTAACTTATTCCTGATAAAAGTTTTGGTCCTCGGTATTTATAAATATTAAAATGTTTAATTCATTGAATTTATGTGATGATACTGTCTGTCGTGCTGCACACTTCAGTATTATTATATAAAGTAAGGAAAGCTCGTGCCTGGGGACTGTCTACCAAAATGACTCGAAGGCAGATTTTATGGTCATTAATAAGAAGCTGCGTCTGATGGAGCTGTTTCTGATCATCAGCAACGCTACAGGCTATAGCTACTGTTAAAGAATTTGCAAATTGGTTGCCCAGCAAGATGAAATAAAAAAATTGCGTTTAGTGTGTGGGTGCCAGGGAGCAGTAGACGCAAATTACGAATTCTTCGTTTTTATGATCAGATACCCTACATACATATATTTTCAAATTGCAGGGGCGGTCTAATTGACGGTTCAGGTTCGAGTTAGGGATATTTTTGTTCGACATTGCAATCAGCAGATGCAACAGCCACAACATTTTTGTTGATATAAAGACGACGATTTTTTGTGCAGACCAAATTGGCGCAGGTTACACATGTGCCTAAATCATGAGCATTGAGGTTGGCTCTCCCTTATAGTAATAACTTCCACGCAACGTTATTTTGATGGATGCAGCTCAGACAGGCGGACAGGCGGGCAGTTGCAGCAGGCTCCTTGACGCATGCACCTTGCGTCAGGGACTAAGACACGCGCCCAAAGTAGCAACAACGCCTTACTAGGGAGAGCATCGGACAGGACAGGACAGACAGTCAGTGCAGGCAAACAATCGATTGGACAATTAGGCAATCCTGCAAACAGTTGCCGACAAACGATAAGATAAAGTGACAGAAGGACCTGTAACCTCTGTTACTTGTGTCTTACAGTTGCGCATTTTCGAAAATTCCAATTCCACTTTAATACTCTTGTCCGCCTACACGCGATTTTCAAGTATCATAAAAACAGATGAATAGTTAGTGATGTGTCGTCTACAGCTATAGAAACGTCTCCATTTCAGTCTTCTGAAATTGCCAATTAATAAAATGTAATTTCGAGAGCGCTTTGCCGGCGACACCTGCCGAATGGGACGGATTGGTCAGAAAATCTAGATAAGAAAATGAACAATTACAACGAACTTTGACAGCAGGCGTCGGCAGAATTGTAACATTTTCTCACATTAAAGGACGAAGCAGGACGCTTCACTGGGCACTGGACACACAAAATGGTCGTCGATGTGAGGGGTGAGAGACTGCTTGTTAAGACAAACTTTGCGTGTATAAAGCGGCACTGCCTGGCGATAAATTAAATGGCTGGATATAATTATGTCTAAATTGAAAAGTAACCATTGACGAAATGGTAAAGTACAAAGCAACATTTATAGGCTATAAAACATATATTTTTTATCGAACGAAATAGTCTTGATGGTAAGTATAACCCCAAAATGATAATACGTATATTAGGAAATACGAGAAAAAGCCGAAAATTTAAGCAAAATTAAAGACGCCGCTGCTCAAAGCCAAACTTATTTTTACTTTTGGCAGTATTTTATCGAACGAAATAGTCCCGATGGCAAGTATAACCCCAAAATGATAATACGTATAGTAGGAAATACGAGAAATGCCGAAAATTTAAGCAAAATTAAAGACGCCGCTGCTCAAAGCCAAACTTATTTTTAATTTTGGCAGTATGGGCATCACACTCAATGTTACCGAAACTCATATTGAGGACACATGCTACCGATGAGAATAACTATAGCTTAAATTGACGAAAGCAGAAAGCTAACTGCAACAGTGGTATCAATTATTCTTGATTTTCATTCTTCTTCTGTTTTGTGTAATTAATTTTAAATGCATGCTGTTGTAACTCGTCCAGTGAAACATAGAAGCGAACTCAATTTTACGCTTGTCTATGGCCAGGCAGGCACAAAGCTCCGTGGAAGCCGCAATACTGCAATACTGCAGTTACAGATGCCGCGTCCTCTTCAAAGTGTTAAAATAATCGTAAAATTTGTGCCTCTGGGATAGCATCATAAAGTACAAAAAACGTTTGTTGTCCGTGTCTTTCCTAAATGCAATATTTTTACGAGCCACAGACGCGCCTCTCTTCAAAAATAAAACGCAAACGACCAATCCGACTCCAGATTGGTACGAGTTCGTTGGCGGCTGAAGAGAAAGAACAGAGTCAAAAACAGTAGCTCGACTAATTGAAAAATTAAAGTTCAACGACTACTCAGGCGGTGGTACTCGCACTGTCTCTGTTTCTGAAATTGAGCTTTACACCAGCACATTGAAGCTCGTCGTGCTCGATCATCTGAGAATATGCATATAAACTTGGCCAGGGAATGGACATTTCTTTGACGGGTGTATTTTATCTTTCCCTATCTAAATAGTGAATTTAAAAATTGGCTAAAATCTGTTTAAAGTTTTGGCTCTTCCATAAATTTTCTAAATACATAATCATGCTTTTACTTAAAAAGTGCAAAAAAAATGTATACTAAATCAATCAATGGCACTGCTGAGAAATTCTTTTTTAAATAACTTTCTCTTCAATACATTATTTTATGAAGCGAGAGACGAGAACTCTAATGCTGCATTAATCACATTATTTGATTTTTACAATAATTTGCTTTCAATACTATAAGTACAGGATCTCTCTTGTATACATAAATGTACTTATTCATCTACATATAGTTCATGTATTTGTGTAGTAGAACTTTGGCTGCCGTCATTTAACGCTGTCTGCCCTCTGTCTCAGTTTCATTGCATCAATTTACTCTTGTGTGCATTGCACTAATGAGCCAGTCTGCACACCTTTGCAGACACATTAAATATACGCGCAAGCAAAAAACTTTTTACTGAGGAGCCCAGATAATCGCATTGAGGTAAACACAGGTTCGCTGGCAGCAAAGTTGAATTTCAGTACCCCTGAAAATCACTTCTGGTTTTTGTCGGGATCAATGGATGGGAGAATCTGGATCGATGGATCACTTGCTCACTTGTTCACAACTTTGACACACGCGTTCGACGTGCGCAGCTGCAGCTCAGTCGATCAGTAATTTGCTGTCGATCAGACACCCGAAGCTGTTTGCGAGGTGTGTAATCAGCCAGGGCGATCAGATATATTTTAAGAATTTGTTTTGGGGTCGAGACCAATAGCATGTTTTCAAAAAAGGGTTCAAGCTAGTATTGGCCTCTTATTTGAATAAAAATACGTCAGCAAGTACATTACACGTACTTACAAATTTACAATGATATGCACTTCAGGTGCTTTAAATATGTGTTCATAGGAGCACATAGGAACGTTTGCAAGTTTCAGGATAAGGAGTCTACGCTCGAAGACATTCTAAGTCGACATGCAATAAATTACATGTTTAAATGTGTCACAACTCATTGTCAACATACAAAAGAATACTCAAAATACAATGTATTCGCTTATAAACATAATCAAAATCGCATCAAAACAAGACGTGCTGCGTTTATGATGACAGCAGGACAGCACGGCAAAAAGGAATCGACTGGACCACGGGAGATCAAGATCCGATTACCACCCTTAAAGCTGCTTCCCATTGCCCGCTTTGTTTCTAGCTTGCTTTGTGGTTTACGCTTGGCTAGACTCAAAAGGTGTCAGGATAGGCACATATTGGCATTATTAGGATGCGCATATGCTGCGCTAACATGCCTAAATGGGTGCGGTTGTGCATTCGAAATCAATTGTTGTTTGCAACGTTACGTACCATTAATTTCGTTAGTTGGTTAGTTGTTGTCAGAGGTGCTGACATTTCAATATTCGGATCGTAATTGATGAGATAATGTACAAATTTCGCGACAGGTGTCAAACTGGCAGATCACGATTATAATGAAATAAAGCAAGGGCAGTAATAAAGTCAAAGACTGTAATATGTGCCATCCAGAAACAGCAGCGGAAACTTTAATGTTCACACATTTACAGCTCATCAAATTTCGTTTATCCTTTCAGAATATTAAGTTCATTCAACTTGATGCTACCTTGGTCCTTGTTTAGCGCCGTGTTGTTGACGTAATCATGATCAATTTGTTTTTACGCAAGTCGTACAAAGTAAAGCTTTAACGCTTGTCGCCCAAATCATATGAAACTGCTACTCTTTCCACAGACTACCGCATTATTAAGCCATAAAATTGAAAACTTAATATAATTACATAAACGATGGTCTCAACGCCCGAAGCGCGATTTGTGCACGATGCCCATACGATTTTCGGGGCACACGCTAAATACGTTGTGATATTGGTACCAACCTTGTAAAATTAAATGACCAGAGCAAAATGTGGTTAAACAATTTTTAGCAGTCCACAACCATCCGAACTTCACGGGTGCTGCCCGTGGCGCAATCTGGACATAATGAGAGGCTCGGATAAAGGTTTCGGCATGCTGCAGCATCCTCATATTAACATCATCGTCATTAACATTAGCTTTACCATAGCAATTACTTAAATTTTCATGTTGGTAGTTTTAAGAGCAGTAGAAGTAAGAACAAAAATATAAAAGGAGTAAAAATCTACACACAAATTCACTGTTTGTGGCCAGTCCATTAATTTTTAAATAAGATAAATCAAAAAATAAAAGATGTTCGTGGCTCATTGGCCAAAACTTGGTTGCAAAAGTCAATTTCACATTTGTTCCATTGGACAAAAATTTAAAAAGGTTCCGATTACGAATTCTTTATGGTAATTTAAGGAGGCTTTATACTTTTAGAAAATTATTTGTAAATATGCATGTGTATATTTTCCAAATTTATTTTTAAATTTTAGTTTAAAACTAAATCACTAATTAGGAATTGTTTACGTGACATTCGTAATTGATTATAATTTTGAAAACATGTAGCTAATTAATTATATTTATAAAAATATATAACTATACTACGATAATTATCGTTTGTATGATACTTTATCACAGTACTAAGCTCTAACATTTTGACTTTGTTCATCACCTCATCATTTCAATGCGCAAGCACATTTTTCAATTCAACTTCGGTGGGCGTGGTTTGCCGTTTTCCACTTCGAAATTGCTCTTCGATTTCAAGTAAAGTTCGCCGGCGAGTCTCCGGTAAAATCCAATAGATGAATATCGTGGCCAGGAAAGACATAATACTAAAAAAGACAAACGTGCTGCCCATGCCAATGAACGCTGCCATCTCCGGATACAGTTTGATGCACAAAAAAGCAAAGAACATACCCACGGCCACAGTGAGCCCTGAAGCCGGACCGCGCACCTTCTGCGGGAACAGTTCCGATATCATGAAAAAGGGCAGCGTATACAATCCAAGTGTGCTGAGCACGATAAAGCTCACAAGGGCAGCGACTGATAAATAGGGTATGCTTTGAAGAACTTTAAGCCAACTGCAGCCAGCTAGTAGTAACATGGAGATGCCCATGCCCAAAGTTGAAATGATCCCAGCACGACGCCGACCCCATTTTTCCAATACATAACCCATGGGACAGGTTGTCACCACTCTTGCTATTCCAATAATCACGGCACACATAAATGGATCAATGGAGTTATCCGCAGCGCTTAAGATTTGCACAGCGTAAACAACGACCACAAAAATGCCCGATAGCTGTTGAAAGGCAAATAAACCCATCAATATGATCAGAGGCTTATATACCTCCGGCAAGCGAACGCAGCTCAGGAACGAGGGTTTTTTTTCACCTTGGCGCAGATGCAGCGATTTTTGCAGAATATTAAACTCCTCCAAAACTTCTGGATGTGTGATGTATGCTATATTTTTAAAAGAGCGTTTAAAAGCGGTATTAACTACATTGAATAATCGTACTTACGTGACTTGTCAAGACCACGGAAAAAGTTAAGTGACTTTTTAGCATCCTCCACTCGTTTCTTGGACAACAGCCAACTATGCGACTCTTGAAGAGGAAGCACACAAAGAAGTGCAGTTATCTGATAACCACAGCAAATGAGCGCAATCAGTCGAAAATCATCCCGTATATAGTAACCGATGCTATAAAGTACTGTAATGCCCAATGCCACAGATATGGAAGTGCCCAATATTAGGATACCACGTAACTTTGGCGGACTAATCTCAGCCGCATAAACGCCAGCTGGTGCACTGGCTAACCCCATGACAATGCCTGCAAGAAGATGTCATTCATTCACCAGAACTTTTTAATCACGGAATAATAATTTAGGTAAGACGATTACCTACCAATTATAAAACGGGACAGGAGCAATTGACGGTAGAAAAACTCAGAGCTTGCTGCACTCGCTGTGGCAAGCAGTATCCAGGCTATTATACCTAAAACATTTAGTACGTAGAGCGTACGTTTGCGACCAATCCTATCCAGCAGTACACCCGATAAAAGACCGCCCAACGGACACGATAAAGTGTTTATAGCTGCAAACCAGGAAGCCTGTGCTTCACTTAAATGTACCGACTCATTTTCACTTTGCAGCTGACGCAGAGTAACTGTGGGAATTGCCAGGGACATGCCACTTGATAATACGCCGATATTGGCAAGTATAACCATCAAAGCCTGTCGACGAACAGCACGTGATTGTTCACCCAGTGGGGTCGGTTTAATCGGCCGGTCCAAGCCAGAGAGTATTTGAGGGCTTTCATTGCTCCTTTTATTGCAGTAACTCTTGTTCATCAGTTGTTGCTGTTGCTGACTCTCCTCTTCGATTGCATCGCCCATTTTGCCGGTCTGTTGATAATAAGCAAAAATCATTTATTTGAATTCAGAAATATTTTAAGTGATATTAAATTCAATTGTAATCGCTGCTTATGCTTAATAGACATTTCTACAAAGTCACCTATAGTTTGATCATAGCATACAAGCAACGATCAAATGATCATAGGATCATTAACTGAGACACGAGCTCAGCATCACAACAGATACAACAGAGGTTAAAATATTTTAAGAAATTGTCGGTACTCAAATAGTAATCCAAACGCAATGAAAAACACACGGCTAAATTTACTAAATTTTATATTTAACTGTGTCTTCTTTTTAATCATTAATTCAGATAAAATATATATTGAAACTATTTGGCGTTTATTTATAAATTACAGAACATATCGTTGTTAAAACTTAATTTATATTTTCTTTCCTTAAACGATACATTTATTTATATTATGTAATATTTAAGAGTACTGATTTACATAAGATAATAGTCGTTATTTGTATTTTATTTGTATTGCTAAAAACTTGTTAAGATAAATCAATTAGATTAACTATTTAATGATAACAATTTAAAAAATTTCTATTTACGTTTTCTTCACAAAAGATAACAGTGCAATATGCAAGCTTAGTTTAAGTGTGAATAAGTTTGAGATCTTAATTTACCAAGCACTTAAACCAGCAACTATTTATTTATATGCATACACACATTCATGAAAATCGGATGGTTACCACGTGTCCAAATATTTGACAACAACGCCTGAAAATGTCTCAGAACAGGTTCTTCTTATTAAATTCCAACGTCAGAGAACCAGCTACACTAAATCGACGTCACATTTAAACTTTCCGCAGCAAAAATTACTCAAAAGAAACTCAAGGTTTCTCAACATGCTTGCCTGATGTTTTTAATTTTATTATTCGCGCAGGCGCAAACGCTAGCACGAGCAATTTATTATATAACACTGAGCAGAATCTTGGCAATCCGTAAGCAACGAGACTCTCCAAGCAACTAAAATTCACTTGCCTCGATAAACGGAACACAAGCACCAACAAGAAACAGGAGTCTTATTTAAAGATTACGACCAATAGATACCCTGGAGTTCGGCCAACGTACAACATACATACAAAATAATACAAATGTAGGAAACATTTTAAAGTATAACACCAATCTGAATTTACATGTCACTAAGGGCCGATTTTTCAATGTCTAAATAAGGTGTTTGATAACTATTGAAAATATATTTTTACGTAAAATGTATAGAAATTACTGTCAAATTTTAAATTATATCTTAGATACAGTTTATGTGTACATTTAAAAAAAGAGGCCCTAAAAAAATTTAAGCTTCGTATAAATTAACGTTTATTTAATACATCTACAGCAAGTAGTCTGTGCCAAGTAAATGATACTTTATTTTTTCAGTGTGAATTTACATGGGGACAAGCCACAATTTATACACACTTTTAAGCACAGGGTATACTACCCAGCGAATTTATATAAAGCTTGTGATCAATCTCTCTCTTCGTATCGCACAGAAACATGGGACGGCTGCCGGCGATAAAGCAATATCAACGTCATCAGCCAATAGATTTTTTATATGTCATGATCGTTTTAATCGTCGATAGAACGTAATTATCAAAATCAAAAGTTCAATCAACATCTAAAGAGACTGCTACTTCTAAGCCTTAGCCAATGTAAAATCATATATACATATTATTTATGTATATGTAAAAATAGTAGTTGATAGCTCGAAGCTTATCAACTACGAAGTCAAAGACGCGACCTTCAGAATTAATACTAATTATATACTTATAAATATTAAATAGACGCAAACACAAAATTCAAATACATGTGTTTATAGTTAGTCTAGTTATCTGTTTAAAGTTAGTTTAACAGTTGTTTTCTTACTTTTATCAGCAATCAACTTGTAAATAGCTATTGCACGCTTCTTCTTCATATTTTTCCATAGGAAACAAAACAAAAATAAACAAATGGGAAACAAACACAAATACATGTCGTTTTTATCTTACAAGCACTGTACAGTAATATAAACGCATATAAAGTAATTTTACAATGCGAATTTAACACAGCACGGCCTCGTAAATTATTCATTGGTATTGGTTAGATTAGATAAAATAATTAATCAAGATGTAGTATACTAAAGCGGGCGATTTAAAAAACCGTTGGCAACACATGTGTCATAGCAGCGAGCAAGTTCGCATTTCGACCCTATTTATTCTATAGAGTTGCCACCTCCTTTTTTTGCCAAGGTTGCCAGATGATTTTTTACTGCATTTGGCTGTGTTTTTTTTTTTGACTCAATCTGATTTTTTTAAGTGGCAACCGTGCGCTGAGGTTTCTTTTCGAAGACAAAAATTTTTGTTTTTGTTAAAAAATCGGGGAAATTTATACTATATAAAGACAAGTATCGCGCTTGTGAGAATTCCACATTCGTTATTGTAAGAATCGCAAGAAAATAACGCATACATAGTCCTCAACTCGTGCTGAGTGCAACTATCTATGAAAGTAAACATCAAAACAAGAAAAATTGTCAAAAGAGAGAGGGAGACGCTGCAAAAGCGGTTTAACTTTTAACAAAGGCCACCTTTAAGCAATTGTTCTAAGCTCATGTGTTTCATAGAGTCAAAGTGTTTGTATGTGATATGACAGCAGCAGCAGAATCAACAAAATTGGATAAAAAAGACTTTTTCCATAATTCGGCTGGTTTTGTTTCGTGAGCGTGCGCTGCTGTGTACATGTACATACATACATACGTTCATACACCTGAGTCTGTGTGCCTCTCGCTTAAGCCTCTCTGTGTCAAGAAGCCTCCAGAATATAAATAGTGCTGCAAAGGAAGCCAAAAACATTTATTATCAAGAATATATAAAGAACAAGAGCAATATTTTATTATTTTAAAATCACAGCTGTCAATCACACAAGATGGAATGTCGCTGAGACTTCGACTGAGGGAAGCTCAGAAAAAATATTAAGACCAAGTATATAATACATTTAATCAATTGGTTCTATTTCAGACAATATTTGCCTTAATCACAAAGCAAACACATCAGAACACCACGCAGCAGCTCGTTTTTGAGTGCATCATGCTGTGAATATAGCGTCGTAGTTTTTATGTGTGTGCCCGTGATAAAGTACCCGAAGCAGTGAAAATTCCAATATCCTTGGCAGTGTGGCAGTCTATAGCAATACAAGCAACGGCTCTATATTAATAATAAATCCCAGCAATATAGCAAATCAAATTAACTAGCAACTCATCAAAATGACCACAGATTTTCTGTTCCCTAAAATATCGGATTGCTCTTATGTGTCCTGTTACTGGTGAGTACTCCCTTCCAAAAAAAAACCAACAGTTGAAGGCAAACAGAATGAACCACAATAGCATGCTTACCCACATACAAAAACACCAAATAAATATACATATCGCACCCTATTTCACAAAAAATAACAGTTAATATCTAGCAGACTACAGCAGATAATCATATTATCTTTTTTGTGATGGTAGATATTGTATGTATCAGATACCGATACAAGTCCTTATTTTTGTGTGATGTAGGCATGTATCTAATACGGAGAAAAAAAATTACAAGTTTTGATTTGTTACACGCTTGTTTCGCTCAAACTGGTGAGTGTTTTATTCAACAAATAAGTTTACATACTCACTGTGTACAAAAGAAAAATCCTGTTGTAGAAATATTTCTGTGCCTGTGTTCTGCTAGTAGAGCTACGGACAATTTTTGAGTTTTTGATTATGTTTTCTCATACCTATGCAAAGTTTGCTGTCCATTAGCTTAATAACGTCAGCTTTTCCATCCATTCGCCTGTTGTGCATGTACATATATGTATGTACATGTGTGTAAAAAGTTTTCATTTATCCCGTGATGATTTCGTGCTTCGTGCTCGTTGATACTTCTTGTTTCGCATTTAAATTCACTCATTATACAGCGGCCTTCTCTTTTCTACTTCTCTCTGTCTTTGGCTTAGGTGTTCGTCCTGTTGATGCGCTGCCTCACAGATCCAAATTTGGGTCAAACGGTCATGTCTGCTAACAAAAGCAGTGCGCTAGTGTTTGTGTGAATTGTTTGGTTTACTGGATTGGCCTGGCGTGCTAAGAGGTTTCGTTTGTTGCGTTGCGTTATTATTTCCATATTCAAAAGCTTCAACAAAAAAACGCACATAAACAAAATACATATCATATGTACATGTATGTTGTATGTATATCTAAAGAAACAATTAATAATGCTAACTTAAACAAGGGGTGTCCGCCCCCTGCTCGCTTCGCTCGTGGTGCGGCTATAGTACTTGACTGAAAGATAGTCTGTGCCCAGCCACCTAGATAGCCCAATTCGAATTTGCTCACATATACAATACAATATAATCACAACAGTACCCGTAACATTGCAGTCGTTTAACACACCGAACTTTTGATACCATAAAGAACGCTGCATTAAATATTTAACTATGACAGCTATTGTTTCTATAACTATTTTTTCCAAAAAAAAAAAAGAAATGCTGCCAATGAAAATAAATCTATTATACAAATCTGGAAATATCAGTCGTCATTACCTGTGTTTTTTTTTGTCTTTTTATCTAGCGAGGAGAACGTTTGGAAACTTTGTGAACAGGTGAAACGTACGCGTCCCGAGGAATTGGCCAAGTGCTATGCCGTATTTGTTTCCAATGAAGGTCGAACTGTGCCACTATGGCGTCAAAAAGCCGGCCGCGGTGATGATCAAGTTGTAATATGGGTAAGCTTCACCAAAATTGTCGAAAACTTTTGACAAAGCTGTTAACCTGTAGTCGTTTAACGGTTCGCTTATATTTTAACAGGACTATCATGTGTTCTTCATGCACAATCCCTCACTGAACCGCTGCTTGGTATTTGATTTGGATACTACACTACCGTTTCCAACATATTTTCATAAATATGTTACAGAGACTTTTCGTTCCGATCTGGCACTTCGGCCAGAGCATCATAGGTAAGCAAAACTAGTTCGACGGTTGCCTGAAAACATTCCGAAGTCGGCATGAAGAAGCAAATTACACATAAACCGATTAATACGCACGTGTTAATCTCTCTATCATTATGTTCTTGCCAGAATTTGGCCCTGCCGATGGTATAGTTTTCGTTTGAATAATCCATTTAGTTGGTTGAATTTGTTTCTTTTCATTATTGAGAAAGTACAATCATTCAATTTAAAGGTAAACGATAATAATACCATTCTTAAAGCTGCCAAGTTGGTGAGAACATTTTGAACGATCCATAAAGTCATGGTCAATGTTTGGTTCAAGTGTGATGTCTTCCTCATGACGAGGTGGAAAGTATTTTCGATTACCCTCGGTGACATAGCTACCAGCAAACTCAAGGTTTTTTTTGCAGATTCTTTAGAGTTATACCCGCAGACACATATCTCATTGAGTTCTCATCGGATCGTCGACACATGCGCCGGCCAGATGGAAGCTGGATTAAGCCGCCACCTTCATACCCTCCTATACTTTCTAATAGTAACTAGTTGTCATTAAAATACCAAACTACAACTAACGTTTTGTTTTCAGCTAATATGCACTGTTTGGGCGACTTTATATGTATGAGCCCCGGAAAGGGACCTGGTGCTGTCTACAGTCTCTCCGAGTTCGTTCAAAACTTCTACAAGTCGCCCCATGTAGTGGCACAGCACAAGTAGATAATGATTATTCGTAAACGCACATATACTGAAATCTCCAAAAAAACATGAATCAAACTAATCTTAAAAATAAAAAACTTTTGCGTTTTTGCAATATTCGTCTAGCAAAATTATCGTGCATAAAAATAAAAAAGGAGTTAATTATCAATTACATGCATATTATATATAATTATATATGATTGTATACAATACATAGGTATGATAATGTATTTTTGTATTCAGGCTAGTAAAAAATCTGTAAAAACTACTTGTGCAACTACCAGCTCTTAAACATTATAAGTATTCAAATTCTTTCCAAGCGAATTATAGTCTAATACATTTTTGTATGTGTAGTAAACAAACCAAAAAAACTTTAATTGGAAATTTTATTCGTAATTTAATTATTCTTCGAAACTATCGCGTCTTTAATCCAACAAACCAAACAAACAAAGATTAACAACTCTCAACATAAGCATACATATTTATAATAATATCAAAAAATACACATTGTTAACATAACTATTGACAAATTACGCTTTTTAATTCTTTAATTTAATGCAGCTAAGCTAAAAGCAAAACACGCAGCACAGCTAATCTAATTAGTACATAAATAAATTAAAATATGTAAGCTTATTTTGCCATTTACATTTACAAGAATTTTTTCAACTCGTACAATAAATGTAATTTATATTTCTACAACGATGAAATACATCTTAGCTAGATTTTATACTGTTTGTATGCCACAAATGACGAGATAACAATTTCCAAGCATTGGCTCCATGTGGTTTGTGCTAACATACAATAGTACTTTCGTATCGTCTCCTCGTTTGATACTTGTGACACGCAAAGACTGATTCATTAAACGCCCTACGATTAGGGCAGAAGCATGCAACAAAAAAAAAACTATCCCCATTCTAGACAGTCCGAAGAACACAAGCCACACAAATCTGTTATT
This sequence comes from Drosophila limbata, assembly GCA_963924055.1. Lineage (NCBI taxonomy): Eukaryota > Metazoa > Arthropoda > Insecta > Diptera > Drosophilidae > Drosophila > Drosophila limbata. The sequence continues at coordinate 25,203,389 of OZ001355.1, forward strand.
TGTTTATTATTTTTTTTCTATTTATGACTTAACTTTTTACAACAAGTACTTCCAAAACTCTTTTTCGGATTAATATTTTGTAACAGTTTTACACTCGCTTAGTTAAAGCTACTCACATTTTTTATAAAAACAAATTTATACTCAATTTTGTAATCGTATAACTCAGTATAAATACAATTTACATATTTATAACTAAGTGTATAATACATAAATGCTGTGCAAAGTCTCAAAGTTAAACCTAAAGTTTTAATAATATAACTTTAAAGAAAAGCGGAAAAAACATTTCATTACGAACGTTAAGCAAGAAAACGCTGGCTAAAACTAATACAATTCTCTTTATGAGTAACATAAGTGATTTATTCAATTTATCTTTCTTTACTTTCAAGTTTGATCTATTATATCATTATAATGTCATTTGTTTAACAAATTTTTTATTCTGGTTGTCAAGCGACACCAAAATAAACAACATGTTATTGAATTTTGAGCATTTGAAATCCTCCATTTATAATGTATAATAATTACATATACTTAAAAATTTATACATACCTATACTATATGTAACTCTTTGTCTTTTTTAAAATTTCTACTCAAATTTATAGTATGTTACAAATAATACAATTTTGGGGTAAGAATAAAGTTATAAGCTTTGATAATAGCGAGAAAACGAAAATACTGTACATATATTCAATTATAAGCAATTCATTTAAGCGCAAGTAATTAATGTATGCGCCAATTTTTGCCTAAAAAATTAGGTAACTTTACAGCTATTAAGCAAGCAATCGAATATCTAAGTCAATACAAATTATAAAATTAATAAGCATTTTAAGTTATTCGCTTGATTTGTGTGCGCTCGTTAAACTAACGTTCGTGGTAAAGTACAATAAGCTTAAACGCCTAGAGAAAATAATATTGGTAAATAAACAAACATTTGTACTTACATACATGTACATATACTAAATGTATATAAACATAGCTTTCTTGCAATCTTAAAATTATTAAAATAATCTAGCACAAATTGGCAGGGCTTCTTTAGGCACTATGAATGCTGTAGTTAGATTAAATTCAAATTGATACAGTTAATTATGCTACAACAGCAATATGCAATATACGGTAAAAAATGCATTAACTTTTCTTAGAAACAAGTAATACCACCTCTTAAAAAAACATTTTTCAAAACTGCATTAAATGAATTAATCATGATTTACGTCGGACTCAGTACATGCATACATTATCCAAAGATCAGTAATAAACTAAAAACAATTTTAATGTGTACATTTGACAAAATTACGCTATTAAATTTTTGAATCTCTCTAGTATGTATAAATAATACATACCACATTCATACATATGTATTATAATATTTACAGTAATTACTCTTTAAAATCTACAAAACTAAAGCGAAAATAAATATTTAATACATACAATATATATTAAATAAACAACTCAATAAATTACTCTTTAAAATTTGAACAACAGTTGCTAAAATGGATTGAACTAAACATACAATTTATCTATATATATAAAATTCTTTGTCCTGACTGACTGACCCACTGAGGTAAAAGATAGAATGATGAAATTTGCACACATCATAGGTGAAATAATTTCATCGTGCAATAAGACGGCGTTTTGAGAAATTTGACATCTAAGTGGGTCAAATCGGGGTCAAAGGTCATTGCTTAGTATGAAAAACTTTTTTGTTTCTTAAGATATCTCAACCAAACACAGTTAAAATGTCTGAAAGTGTCTCTTACATCCTGACCAAATTTGGTTCAAATCGGCTAATTATATCATATAGCTGCCATAGGAACAATCGGATGAAAAGCACCTTTAGAATGAAAAACTTTTTTGTTTCTTAACATATCTCAATCAAACTCACAGATTATATGTTTAATACTGTCTCTAACATACTGACCAAATTTGGTCAAAGTCGGATGACTATATCATATAGCTGCAATAGGAACAATCGGATGCAAAATAACCGTTAGTATGAAAAACTTTTTTGTTTCTTAAGATATCTCAAACAAACTCACAGATTGTTTGCTTGATACTGTCTCTAACATACTGACCAAATTTGGTCAAAGTCGGATTACTATATCATATAGCTGCTATAGGAACAATCGGATGCAAATTAACCTTTCGTATGAAAAACATTTTTGTTTCTTAAGATATCTCAACCAAACTCACAAGTTGCACGTTTGGGTCTTGCTGTTATCCAATGCTAATTTGTCTTATTTCAATGTGGTACTAATTTTATTATAGTAGCTATCATATTTGTAATGCTTTGATTTATATATTAATAGGGGGCTCCGCCCCTGCTCGCTTCGCTCGCAACATTGTCTTTAGTTGCCCGGTTTAACAATTTTATATAATACCAATAACATTTTTTCTAAAAAAACCGAAATATTTAACTTCCGCTGTCCGCTGCCTTAATCTTTTTTCCTTGCAATTGAACTTTGGCTATAAAGATAAAGCAGTTTTTTAATTTTATACCCCTTTAAAATTGCAGTTTAATGTTAATATTGACTATTATGGCAAAAGCCCACAGAATTCGCCGTGCGGATTCGCCGCATTCCGTGCATGGGGGCAATTGCGTCTGTTAGGCAAAGCAAACTCAGATTGCGGTATCAGCCTCTTGGCGCTACTCAAAAACGTGCCTTCTGACTAGTTCCTGGTTAAGTTCGGTGTTGTTAAAAAAACTCTGCAGATGCAGCTTAAATTGCATTTCAGCAGCTGCTTATATTGCACAACAGAACTGTAGTTTTCAGAGCACTTCTGAATTAAAACTGGAGAGAAGGAAATAAAATCTAAAAATATTCTGAAAAAAGCGTAAGAAAAGCGTTTTGTTATGGTCTTAATTTATGTGTTTTATTTATAATATTTTCAGCAGGTCGTCGAAGAATTACTTCGCGATTTATTTTTTTTTGTTGAAAGCCGCCCATCGCACTTGTGTGTGTTTTAGTGGTTGCAATGAGCACGCAAATCACTTAGCTTTGCAGTTAAATGTAGTCTTGCAGTAGCTGCATAGGCCCTTTTCTCGTCCGTGGCATCCCTGCAAAGCCATGCCTTAAATTCTTCGCTTTTAAGCTAAGCATCACGGCACTTTTGTTTTAATTCTTTTGGCATAGCAAAATATGTGTAAAAGCAGCACGACGGGTGCGAAAGGCGACTAGCATATATACACAGGATGAATGGAAAATTTGCTATGTCTGTCTGATCAGGTCGATTAACACAACAATCTGCGGTCAAGACATTATCGCAGATGACTCACATTAAGAGATTTCCTATCATTGTGAAACTGATCTTCCTAATAACGCGGAGTCCCTCAAATACGGAATTTTCATTGACATTGGCGCCATCCTTTCCATCTAGCCACTCTGCAATTGGATCCTTTGCCTCAGCCGAATAATGATCTCTAGCTTTCGCAATTTTCTCTTTGTCTCCGACGCTGACAGGTTTGGGGAGTGCCTCCATAGAGATTAGATAGTATAAAATGTAAGAGGACAGTGAGGATAGACGTTCTCTTTGGTTATTGAACAGGAAGCTAGCAACACGGCTGCGGAGACTCGCTGCGCTAATCCAGGAATAATAAAAACATTAAACCAAATTTATACAAAACGATGGCTGATAACATGCAAGATGATGTCGTCCTGACTGGGAAAGATAATATTTCCCCGACGTATACTTTTTATATCTTTTATATCTTTTTCGAATATAGTAAGGAACAAATCTTTTTTTTTTCTTAATGACGGTAAGTCTTTATATTTTTGGGTTTCGTTCCAAAGAATTTAAAAACACATGCATGACTACAAAATTACGTGGGGGAATTGAACCCAGTTTTTTCAAACTGAGATTTCTAAATATGTGACAGGTCGGCGACTCTAACCAGTGAGCCACCGGACCACACAAGGAACTTAACTATAACGTAAAATATATTTAATAAGTATCAAACATTTCATAAGAATAATTAAATTAAATTCATTGGTCCTGTGATGCATTCACATGCCACTTACGCCCACACTGCTAGGTGCAGGTGAACTGCGTTGTTTTGCTTAACGCTTAACACTTAAAATAAAACTTAAAAATAATGAACATAAGGAACAAATCTTTTTTTTTTTTTTTCTTAATGACGGTAAGTCTTTATATTTTTGGGTTTCGTTCCAAAGAACTTTAAAACACATGCTTGGCTACAAAATTTATTGGGGGAATTGAACCCAGTTTTTTCAAACTGAAAGTTCTAAATATGTGACAAAATTGCTTCGAAACATGAAAAAACAGTGTTTTAACACTGATTATGCATTTTTCGATGTTTTTTCATGTTTCGAAGCAATTTTGAGTGGGTTATCGTACTCCGATTAAGGTGAAAATTCATTTTCGGGTACTTTATGACCAAATGAACAAAACAAAAAATTAAAAAAAAAAATTTTGATTTTTTTTTGCCCCATATAATTTTTAAATTTTCCGATCCAAGTCGGCACGGGTTATCATACTCCGATTGAGCTAAAACTTTTTTTCCAAGTTATTTAGGACCAAATGAAAAGATCTAGCCCGTATGCGTTTAAAAATAATGACTTTGCCAAAATAAGGGACACCCTAATATATATGTTGGTATAATAAAGTTAATTTATATAAACTAAAAATATTTGTGTATTTTTGTGTATATGTGTAATTGTGTGTACTTAAAATATTATTTAGTAGTTTTTGAAAGGTTTTCAAGTGCTTTAACAGCAAGCACTGTGTGGCAGCCAAAGGAGACTGCAGCTGGATACGCCATATAGAGGGCGCTGCTGCTGCTGCCGTCGACTGCCGATGGATAGCGCTTTATCTTGCTGCCGTATTGCATGGCAAGCAGATATGAGGTTTTGATGACGTGTTGTTGTTTGCTGTTGATGTTGTTGATATATATGTATATATATATATATGTTGGTATAATAAAGTTAATTTATATAAACTAAAAGTATTTGTGTATTTTTGTGTATATGTGTAATTGTGTGTATTTAAAATATTATTTAGTAGTTTTTGAAAGGTTTTCAAGTGCTTTAACAGCAAGCACTGTGTGGCAGCCAAAGGAGACTGCAGCTGGATACGCCGTATAGAGGGCGCTGCTGCTGCTGCCGTCGACTTCCGATGGATAGCGCTTTATCTTGCTGCCGTATTGCATGGCAAGCAGATATGAGGTTTTGATGACGTGTTGTTGTTTGCTGTTTATGTTGTTCTTTTCAGCTGCCGACTGCTACTTGTGGTTTTTCACAGTGTGTGTGCCAGCACATTGATGAAGACAGAACGTTAATTGTCTACTGGCTGGCTGGCTGAAGCGCCGAATTCGTAGCAAAGTTAAAATAACGAGTTAATGTTAATTTTTAGTTATGTAATGAGACATTAAGATTTTGTTGTTGTAGTTTAAGTTTTACCAGCACATTGACGTAAAATTGCGCGATTTGGTGGCAATTGGCTGACTGGCTGGCTGACTTTGTTAGCATGTAAGTGTGTGCCAGCACAGCTGCAGCAGCAATGAAGAAATCGTTGAGTTGAGTAGGCCAGCACATGGACGATAATTGCTTGGATGCAATGAGTAGCCGGCTGACCGATGATATTCACACATTGGACTGTGTTTGTGATGAGCTGGTATGTGTGTGCCAGCACATTGATGTGTTTGCATTGAGAAATGCAAAAGAGCATGCGCGAACGCTCTGGCTGGCAGATATTTAAAATATGCTACTTTTTCGTTAAATACTTTTGTGGATTGCAAATTATTTGTGGAATTTTTTTTTGACAAAAGTGTATAGATTTAATTACTTACTAAAAAGTATTAAATTTAGTTAATAACTATGGGCAATGAGTATTGCAATAAAAAATTCTAAAATTATGTTTGCCTATTTTATTTCAGTTAATTTGGGATGTTTGTTGAAAGCAGTCCGAAACTATGCTACACTTTTATGTAAAGTGGAGTAAAGGCAATGTTGGCCGCTGGCTACAGCTGACCAATCACAGCGCTTAGTCTCGCAGGTTTCGTTTTTTTTGTTTTTGCAGCGCGAAAGTATGCTGCACTTTAATTCGCCGCTGGCTACAGCTGACCAATCACAGCGCTTGGTTTCGGAATAGTTGACTTATTTTTTATGGCAATTGATTGATTTATTGTTGTGACGACTACACGCCGTTTTGATTAGTTATATTGCTTATTAATTGTTGGGTGACGACCCACCTCAATTAATAATTTTTTATTATAAAAGTATACAATAAAATTGTTTTTTGAATAAGCGAGTATTGCAGTCTCGCAAGTGTGCGTATTTTATGTAAACACACACAAGGTACATAAAATTCATATACACACTCACGCTAGCTGCAATAATTATGACAATGTGTTGGAGCCAAAAAAGAGCAGGGCCAGAGAGAGTGCGTCAATTCAGAGGGGAAAGCGCAAATTACAAAGAAAACGTTATGTTTTAATAGGAAACGTGAAGCTGGAACGTATCAAGGACAAAGCTGCTACTGCTAATTATTGCAGCTGCAGCTGCATGCTGCCAGCCGAGCACACAAATATGCAAAAAGAGCTGATCGTGTCCGTGCTTCGTATTGTGCGATAGACAGAGACGCACGGTCAATCTGTCACCGCTTCGTGTTACACAAAATTCGCGCTGCTTCCTTCTGATTGGCTGCTGACTGCTGCTCTATGCGTACGAGGGAGATAGAGCGAATGAGCCGATTTGACTTGTGTAACACCGATGTTGTTGGTGTAAGTTGTGGTTTTCGGTTTTTGTTTAGGTTGATTCTGTTGTCGTTATTTAGCCCTTTTGTCTGCTAGATTTGCAAGAGGGAGTGAGCGCAGAAGCTGTGGAAAAATAATAATTTCACGCTCTGCGGTTATGACAAAAGTGAGAGCACACACACACACACACACTACATTAAGTGTATGTGTGTATTTTGCTGTTTACTGCTGCTGCTGCTGCTAAGATGCCTGCGCCTGCGAAAACGACGCTAATTGCTAAGCAGAATTATGCATTGCGACAAAAACTAGCAGTGACCCGGTAAAAATTTGTTCACCAAAATTCATGATAAATAGCCCTCTTATTTGTTTTGTTAATTAATTACTAATCTGCATTACTCCTCGTTCGTACAGCTTTCCTGTGTGAACGCTGCTGCCAGTTGCCGTGGCTGGGACGCGACACAGATGCCATCCAGCAATGTTGCTCTTCTTCCTCTTGCTACATCTGCCATGGAAATGACAAAAGCAGAGTAGCTGCCGAAATTGATGTGGAGATGCCCCTGCAGGACATCAGGTGAATAGTGGCCAACAGCAGCAGTACCGCAAGTGCACCTGGGACCTCCGCCGTGGCCACAGTGATGACATTGTAAATGGCAGGGACCGCAAATAAGAGTTATAAAAAACTAGATTAACTTTTATTTTCAATTTTTATTTAAAATTATAGAATAAAAGATATTTTTAAATTTTTATTATAGAAATCAATAATAAAAGTTATTTTTAAATTTTTATTATAAAAATTAAAAATAAAAGTTATTTCTCAATTTTTATAATAAAAATTGAAAATAACAATTATTTTTCAATTTTTATCCTAAGAATTGAAAATAAAAATTATTCTTCAATTTTTATTATAAAATTTAAAAATAAAAATTATTCTTCAATTTTTATTATGAAAGTTGAAAAATAAAAATTATTCTTCAATTTTTATTATAAAAGTTGCAAAATAAAAATTGAATGCGAATGTCTGTTGAACTGGAAGGTGTATTTACTAAATGGCCAAGAGGGCCGCTGCTGCTGCTGGTAGCGCCGATTTTGCTCCAGCTGGTGATTTCGGAGACGGCTGCATTTTGCCCAGGAGGGCACGCTGCTGCCGCTGAATTGCCTGGACGCCTGTCCAGAGGATGAGGATGCTGCAGTGCGTCAGTGAGACGCCGCCATGCCTCGCTGCTATTGCCATGGCAATAGGGATTTGTGGCCTGCTGCTTCTGCTGTTGCCGCCATCGTTGTTGTTGTTGTTGCTGATGCTCTGGTGTGGCCGAGTTGCCACCGGATGAGCAAGGAATCGGACCTCTCCGGAGTTGTTTCTGCTGCTGACCCAGATGTGGATTTCTCTCCAGGATTAGTGACTGCCAGATCGACCAGGAGTGACCCGGCTGGAGGTGATGTCTTGGATTGCCCCTTTTTGTTACTCTTAGGCATTTTATGTGCCTGAAAATAAACCAGAAAATGTAATATACAAATTCTAATTCTGTTTTAGCAGATTGCTGCTGATGTTGATGCTGATGCATTTTAGCTGTTTGCTGATGCTGTTGTTTTTGCTGCTGCTTCTGCTGCTTCTGCGTAGTTGGTTACTGTTGTTGTTGCTGCTCCTGCTGGCTTCGCTGGAGTCGACGTGGCATAATTGTTGGCGTAGAGGCCAAATATAACCGGCGACGGTGGCTTAGCCGACAGAGAGATCCGGCGGCGGCGAATGTAGTTAAAAAAAAAATTCTCTGAAAATTAAAAAAATTGCACTTTAAATGTTTTCTAAGTGTTTAATGAAAACAAATTAGTAAAAAATTTTCAAAGCATCCAAAATCCTTGACATCTTCAATACATTTGTTTTCTTTTGTTAAGATGCCAAAAGAGTCCCATGCTTTACTTTTACGACTCCCATTATATTGAAGTTTAATGGAATACATGCTCAATGACTTATCCAACTGTTTGTTGAGGGAATATTTAATTAATATATTTCTTATATTAATAATAATATTGTGAAACTTACTTCATGAAGTTTCTAACCCACATATGTACAAACAGATCAAGTAAACAACGCGTGAGCTACAGCTGTTAAATGTTCTAGATATGGGACATAGGAAAATGGGAGATAAGACAATGTTAACGATTATTCGATTATTAAAATCGACTATATTGCCACTTTATGCAAAATATTAAAAAAAAATTTGTTTTTTTGCTTTTTAAAGTTGTATTAAAAGCTATGACGCCGGACGCCGCCGCCGCCGCGACGATATTTCCGTGATTCGGCGGCGGCCCGTCAAAAAGACCAAAAATCGGCGGCGGCGTGGCGCGGCGGCGTAAACGTCTACATTCGACAGTGAGATGATCCTTGCCGCACTTGACGCATCTAGGCGGCTTATGGCCGAGATCTTGACACCTACGACATTGTGCTTCAATAGGTTTAGTACGAGGAGGCTCTACCTTTACCACTTGATAACATAGCTGGGAAACGTTAAAGACATCCTTGTTGTTCTTGCTGGGCTCAAGCTCAACGAAAACGAGGCTTAAGGGTTTCTTTGTGTTTTAATCCAAGACATTAGTAAGAGATCGTACTTTATGTCCGAGCGAGGCAAAGACTTCGGTGATCTCTTCTTTAGCTGTTCCCTGATAGAGGCCTCTGACAACGCAACGGAAGCCACGAGCTTCTTTAAGTTGCCAGGAGTGCCACGAGATTGAGGGTTCAGAGTTTAGCCATTTAGTCAGGGCACGGTAGGCATCCGAAGAGAGGCCAGTAATTCTAATACTGTTTTTGGCGAGATTCTAAACGGCCAGGTTGTTGCCGCATAGCTGAATTAGATTGCCCCTAAGCTTAGCAAAATCTACGATATCGTTGATGACAACGGGCGGTGGTCGAAAAGTGCGTGGCTGCGCATCCAAAAAGACGGAAGGTTTGAAGCAGCTTCTTTGACTGAGGCTTCAAGAGGCGAACTAACTCGAAGCGGCGTAGAGTGACTTAGAGGAGTAGGTGTAGCGGGATCCTTTTTCATTGAGGTGAAAGAGCAATCCGAATCCGAAGAAGTGTCTCCGAATTGTGAAAAATTAGATGAAATACCCAATTTGGACATAGAATGAGAATCGCCATCAGGATCAGACTGGTGCAGGCATGACGGTTCGTGATTACGAATAGCGGGCGACTTGCGTCCAGGGCTTGAAGGGCTAATTGTCTTCAGTGATGAATTTAAATCATCTTTAAACGAGGCGTCCGATTCATCACCGGAATCGCAACGAATACTGCGCTTCTCATTAGCCTTCACCAGTTTCTGGCCCAGATAGGTCTTAGACTACCCCATCCTCTCAGGCAAGAGCCCCCAAGTGGGGTCAATGGAGACGGCGGGGACGTCCAGAAAAGTATAGGTAATTTCGACTTAATGAGGAAATCGGTAAAGCTATAAGTAGGCCCAGGGGCACAGAAAGAAACAAGAAAAGAAATATTTTACGCGAGTAGGCTACGAAAAATATAGATAAATGAAAATAAAAATATGAGCCGGGAAAAATTGAGAACAAAATCAGTTTTATGTCGAATTTCGACGTGAAATAATAAAATATTTCGTTTTTCACTTTTTGATATTTTTTGAAAAATTTTAAAAATAGCTGGAAAGCGAGAGAATAAATGAAAATAAAAATATGAGCCGGAAAAAATTGAGAACAAAATCAGTTTTATGTCGAATTTCAACATGAAATAATAAAATATTTCGTTTTTCACTTTGTAATATTTTCTGAAAAATTGTAAAAATAGCTGGAAAGCGAGAGAATAGGTCCGTCTAGTTCGAGCGCTAGAGTCGAACTGGCTAACGCAGTAGTCGACTCCCTTGAAGTTGGCCGCTTAATGCAGTAGTCGACTCCCTTGAAGTTGGCCGCTTAACGCAGTAGTCGACTCCCTTGAAGTTGGCCGCATTAAGTAAGTTTGAAATTCCGTTAAAATAGCAATACAAACCAATTTGATTATTAAATTAAATTTGATTGTTAAGTTTAAGGTTTCAATAGTAAATATACTGGAAAAATTAAAAATAAATTGAAAAATTCGAAAGAAAATTAAAAATATAGATTTTTTAACTATAAAAAGCGTCGCTCCGACGGGTGTTTGAGCCCGTAGAAAATTGTTTGGCTACTTTTGTAAAAAAAAGTATTGCCTACCTTAAGGCTATTTTTTTTAATACACTCGACGCTTATAATTCGCAAATGGTTCTAGCCCCGAGATGATGTCACTTGCATAAAAAAAAGCATTGTCTACTTTTAAGCTGATTTTGTACTCACTTGTCGCCTATAATTCGCAAATAGTTCTAGTTCCTAGTTGGTGTCATTGCCTCTCGGTTTCTAATTTTTTCTTCGGCTTAATTAAAATTTCAAAGTGTTTATATTTTTAAGTATTATTAAGTATTATTTTTTAATGTTAAGTAGGAAAAAGTTTCAAGACTTGTAGTTTTATTTTTTATGTTTGGTTTTTCTTAATATAAAAGTCCGTGTGCGTGGTGCGAGTCATCACGACTCAAATGTAAATAACCATTACAGTTGAACTTCCATAACTCGAACTTCTACAACTCGGGTTTTTCTCTAACTCAAGCTAAATGAGTGGCAGTAAAATTATAAAACATAAGAAAAGAACTCCATAAGACGAATTTCTGATTTACAATTTTGTGATGAAAAATTGTAAATTTTACACATGAATTATTAAAAAAAAAATTTTGTCACTGGCACTGCGCAAAAAAGTACTATTTATACCCTGTGCCCATTGAAAATGGTCAAAAAGGGTATATTAGATTTGTGTGATGTATGTAACAGGCAGAAGGAAGCATCTCCGACCATATAAAGTATATATATTCTTGATCAGCATCAACAGCCGAGTCGATTGAGCCATGTCCGTCTGTCTGTCCGTCTGTTTGAACGCGTCGATCTCAGAAACTATAATAGCTAGAGACTTCAAATTTGGTATGTAGGTTGCTGGATACCGGACGCAGATCAAGTTTGTTTTTAAATTTGGATCGGACCACTATATCATATAGCTGCCATAGGAACGATCAGTCGAAAATCAAGTCTCGGTATGAAAAACTTTTTTGTTGTTTGAGATATGTGAACCAAACTGACAGAATATGCATATGGGATGGTCGCATACATCCTGACCAAATTTGATTGAAATCGGACCACTATATCATATAGCTGCCATATCAACCATCAGTCGAAAATCAAGTCTTAGTATGAAAAACTTGTTTGTTGTTTGATCTATCTAAATCAAACTCACAGAATATGCATACGCGATGGTCCCTTATGACGTAACCAAAATTGGTTGAAATCGGATCACTATATCATATAGCTGCCATAGGAACGATCAGTCGAAAATCAAGTCTTAGTATGAACAACTTTTTTGTTGTTTGAGATAACTGAACCAAACTGACAGAGTATGCATATGAGATGGTCCCTTGTAACCTGACCGAAATTGGTTGAAATCGGATCACTATATCATATAGCTGCCATAGGAACGATCAGTCGAAAATCAAGTCTTAGTATGAACAACTTTTTTGTTGTTTGAGATAACTGAACCAAACTGACAGAGTATGCATATGAGATGGTCCCTTATAACCTGACCGAAATTGGTTGAAATCGGATCACTATATCATATAGCTGCCATAGGAACGATCAGTCGAAAATCTAGTCTTAGTATGTACAACTTTTTTGTTGTTTGAGATAACTGAACCAAACTGACAGAGTATGCATATGAGATGGTCCCTTATAACCTGACTGAAATCGGTTGAAATCGGATCACTATATCATATAGCTGCCATAGCAACGATCAGTCGAAAATCAAGTCTTAGTATGAACAACTTTTTTGTTGTTTGAGATAACTGAACCAAACTGACAGAATATGCATATGAGATGGTCCCAACCAATATTCTATATTATGGATACTGGCACAGGGTATCCTCCAGTCGAGTAAACTCGACTGTAGCCGCACCCACTTGTTTTTAGGTATGAAAAATTTAGCGCAGGCAGTTTTTGAGATATTAGGGGAAAGAGTGCAGCTACCTCAGGCCCAGTAAATGAATTTTCTCATTTTTAAACGTTTTCGCGACATTGAATCAATAAAGTAATGGTGCTGAATTAGAGAAAATTATGTTATATATAGTTTTATGCAATATTTTGGCCATTTAAGCTTTTAAAAGGGGTCAAAAACAAGTGAATAAAGAAAGTGAAAAAGTTTACATTTTCGCCATTTCTTAAATATCTCAGCTCAGGGAGGACGCCCCCAAAAACCGCTAATGCACGATTAAGGCCTACAATTTCACCTTTCTAATGGTACAATTTTTAAAAAAAGTTATCAGGCAGTTTTTGAGATATTAGGGGAAAGAGTGCAGCTACCTTAGGCCCAGTAAATGAATTTTCTCATTTTTTACCGTTTCGCGACATAAAATCAATAAAGTTATGATGCTGAATTAGAGAAAATTATGTTTTTTATAGTTTTATGCAATATTTTGGCCATTTAAGCTTTTAAAAGGGGTCAAAAGCAAGTGAATAAAGAAAGTGAAAAAGTTTACATTTTCGCCATTTCTTAAATATCATTTCTTAATTAAAATTACAAAGTGTTTATATTTTTAAGTATTAAGTATTATTTTTTAATGTTAAGTAGGAAAAAGTTTCAAGGCTTGTAGTTTTATTTTTTATGTTTGGTTTTTCTTAATATAAAAGTCCGTGTGCGTGGTGCGAGTCATCACGACTCAAATGTAAATAACCATTACAGTTGAACTTCCATAACTCGAACTTCTACAACTCGGGTTTTTCTCTAACTCAAGCTAAATGAGTGGCAGTAAAATTATAAAACATAAGAAAAGAACTCCATAAGACGAATTTCTGATTTACAATTTTGTGATGAAAATTAAATTATTAAAAAAAAAATTTTGTCTCTGGCACTGCGCAAAAAAGTACTATTTTTTAGGTATGAAAAATTTAGCGCAGGCAGTTTTTGAGATATTAGGGGAAAGAGTGCAGCTACCTCAGGCCCAGTAAATGAATTTTCTCATTTTTAAACGTTTTCGCGACATTGAATCAATAAAGTAATGATGCTGAATTAGAGAAAATTATGTTATATATAGTTTTATGCAATATTTTGGCCATTTAAGCTTTTAAAAGGGGTCAAAAACAAGTGAATAAAGAAAGTGAAAAAGTTTACATTTTCGCCATTTCTTAAATATCTCAGCTCAGGGAGGACGCCCCCAAAAACCGCTAATGCACGATTAAGGCCTACAATTTCACATTTCTAATGGTACAATTTTTAAAACAAGTTATCGGGCAGTTTTTGAGATATTAGGGGAAAGAGTGCAGCTACCTCAGGCCCAGTAAATGAATTTTCTCTTTTTTAACCGTTTCGCGACATAAAATCAATAAAGTTATGATGCTGAATTAGAGAAAAATATGTTTTTTATAGTTTTATGCAATATTTTGGCCATTTAAGCTTTTAAAAGGGGTCAAAAACAATTGAATAAAGAAAGTGAAAAAGTTTACATTTTCGCCATTTCTTAAACATCTCAGCTCAGGGAGGACGCCCCCGAAAACCGCTAATGCACGATTAAAGCCTACAATTTCAGCTTTGTAATGGTACAATTTTTAAAAAAAGTTATCAGACAGTTTTTGAGATATTAGGGGAAAGAGTGCAGCTACCTCAGGCCCAGTAAATGAGTTTAATCATTTTTAACCGTTTTCGCGGTATTAAATCAATAAAGTAATGATGCAGAATTGTAGAAAATTAATTTATCTATAGTTTTAAGCAGTATTTTGGCCATTTCAGCTATTAAAATGGGAGAAACAGGTGAAGAATAGACAAAAGAGAAAATTTGTCAACATTTCTTAAATTGCTAATTTATCATTTTTAAGCGTTATTAGACATTAAATCAATAAAGTAATGATGCAGAATTGTAGAAAATTAATTTATCTATAGTTTTAAGCAGTATTTTGGCCATTTCAGCTATTAAAATGGGAGAAACAGGTGAAGAATAGACAAAAGAGAAAATTTGTCAACATTTCTTAAATTGCTAATTTATCATTTTTAAGCGTTATTAGACATTAAATCAATAAAGTAATGATGCAGAATTGTAGAAAATTAATTTATCTATAGTTTTAAGCAGTATTTTGGCCATTTCAGCTATTAAAATGGGAGAAACAGGTGAAGAATAGACAAAAGAGAAAATTTGTCAACATTTCTTAAATTGCTAATTTATCATTTTTAAGCGTTATTAGACATTAAATCAATAAAGTAATGATGCAGAATTGTAGAAAATTAATTTATCTATAGTTTTAAGCAGTATTTTGGCCATTTCAGCTATTAAAATGGGAGAAACAGGTGAAGAATAGACAAAAGAGAAAATTTGTCAACATTTCTTAAATTGCTAATTTATCATTTTTAAGCGTTATTAGACATTAAATCAATAAAGTAATGATGCAGAATTGTAGAAAATTAATTTATCTATAGTTTTAAGCAGTATTTTGGCCATTTCAGCTATTAAAATGGGAGAAACAGGTGAAGAATAGACAAAAGAGAAAATTTGTCAACATTTCTTAAATTGCTAATTTATCATTTTTAAGCGTTATTAGACATTAAATCAATAAAGTAATGATGCAGAATTGTAGAAAATTAATTTATCTATAGTTTTAAGCAGTATTTTGGCCATTTCAGCTATTAAAATGGGAGAAACAGGTGAAGAATAGACAAAAGAGAAAATTTGTCAACATTTCTTAAATTGCTAATTTATCATTTTTAAGCGTTATTAGACATTAAATCAATAAAGTAATGATGCAGAATTGTAGAAAATTAATTTATCTATAGTTTTAAGCAGTATTTTGGCCATTTCAGCTATTAAAATGGGAGAAACAGGTGAAGAATAGACAAAAGAGAAAATTTGTCAACATTTCTTAAATTGCTAATTTATCATTTTTAAGCGTTATTAGACATTAAATCAATAAAGTAATGATGCAGAATTGTAGAAAATTAATTTATCTATAGTTTTAAGCAGTATTTTGGCCATTTCAGCTATTAAAATGGGAGAAACAGGTGAAGAATAGACAAAAGAGAAAATTTGTCAACATTTCTTAAATTGCTAATTTATCATTTTTAAGCGTTATTAGACATTAAATCAATAAAGTAATGATGCAGAATTGTAGAAAATTAATTTATCTATAGTTTTAAGCAGTATTTTGGCCATTTCAGCTATTAAAATGGGAGAAACAGGTGAAGAATAGACAAAAGAGAAAATTTGTCAACATTTCTTAAATTGCTAATTTATCATTTTTAAGCGTTATTAGACATTAAATCAATAAAGTAATGATGCAGAATTGTAGAAAATTAATTTATCTATAGTTTTAAGCAGTATTTTGGCCATTTCAGCTATTAAAATGGGAGAAACAGGTGAAGAATAGACAAAAGAGAAAATTTGTCAACATTTCTTAAATTGCTAATTTATCATTTTTAAGCGTTATTAGACATTAAATCAATAAAGTAATGATGCAGAATTGTAGAAAATTAATTTATCTATAGTTTTAAGCAGTATTTTGGCCATTTCAGCTATTAAAATGGGAGAAACAGGTGAAGAATAGACAAAAGAGAAAATTTGTCAACATTTCTTAAATTGCTAATTTATCATTTTTAAGCGTTATTAGACATTAAATCAATAGAGTAATGATGCAGAATTGTAGAAAATTAATTTATCTATAGTTTTAAGCAGTATTTTGGCCATTTCAGCTATTAAAATGGGAGAAACAGGTGAAGAATAGACAAAAGAGAAAATTTGTCAACATTTCTTAAATTGCTAATTTATCATTTTTAAGCGTTATTAGACATTAAATCAATAAAGTAATGATGCAGAATTGTAGAAAATTAATTTATCTATAGTTTTAAGCAGTATTTTGGCCATTTCAGCTATTAAAATGGGAGAAACAGGTGAAGAATAGACAAAAGAGAAAATTTGTCAACATTTCTTAAATTGCTAATTTATCATTTTTAAGCGTTATTAGACATTAAATCAATAAAGTAATGATGCAGAATTGTAGAAAATTAATTTATCTATAGTTTTAAGCAGTATTTTGGCCATTTCAGCTATTAAAATGGGAGAAACAGGTGAAGAATAGACAAAAGAGAAAATTTGTCAACATTTCTTAAATTGCTAATTTATCATTTTTAAGCGTTATTAGACATTAAATCAATAAAGTAATGATGCAGAATTGTAGAAAATTAATTTATCTATAGTTTTAAGCAGTATTTTGGCCATTTCAGCTATTAAAATGGGAGAAACAGGTGAAGAATAGACAAAAGAGAAAATTTGTCAACATTTCTTAAATTGCTAATTTATCATTTTTAAGCGTTATTAGACATTAAATCAATAAAGTAATGATGCAGAATTGTAGAAAATTAATTTATCTATAGTTTTAAGCAGTATTTTGGCCATTTCAGCTATTAAAATGGGAGAAACAGGTGAAGAATAGACAAAAGAGAAAATTTGTCAACATTTCTTAAATTGCTAATTTATCATTTTTAAGCGTTATTAGACATTAAATCAATAAAGTAATGATGCAGAATTGTAGAAAATTAATTTATCTATAGTTTTAAGCAGTATTTTGGCCATTTCAGCTATTAAAATGGGAGAAACAGGTGAAGAATAGACAAAAGAGAAAATTTGTCAACATTTCTTAAATTGCTAATTTATCATTTTTAAGCGTTATTAGACATTAAATCAATAAAGTAATGATGCAGAATTGTAGAAAATTAATTTATCTATAGTTTTAAGCAGTATTTTGGCCATTTCAGCTATTAAAATGGGAGAAACAGGTGAAGAATAGACAAAAGAGAAAATTTGTCAACATTTCTTAAATTGCTAATTTATCATTTTTAAGCGTTATTAGACATTAAATCAATAAAGTAATGATGCAGAATTGTAGAAAATTAATTTATCTATAGTTTTAAGCAGTATTTTGGCCATTTCAGCTATTAAAATGGGAGAAACAGGTGAAGAATAGACAAAAGAGAAAATTTGTCAACATTTCTTAAATTGCTAATTTATCATTTTTAAGCGTTATTAGACATTAAATCAATAAAGTAATGATGCAGAATTGTAGAAAATTAATTTATCTATAGTTTTAAGCAGTATTTTGGCCATTTCAGCTATTAAAATGGGAGAAACAGGTGAAGAATAGACAAAAGAGAAAATTTGTCAACATTTCTTAAATTGCTAATTTATCATTTTTAAGCGTTATTAGACATTAAATCAATAAAGTAATGATGCAGAATTGTAGAAAATTAATTTATCTATAGTTTTAAGCAGTATTTTGGCCATTTCAGCTATTAAAATGGGAGAAACAGGTGAAGAATAGACAAAAGAGAAAATTTGTCAACATTTCTTAAATTGCTAATTTATCATTTTTAAGCGTTATTAGACATTAAATCAATAAAGTAATGATGCAGAATTGTAGAAAATTAATTTATCTATAGTTTTAAGCAGTATTTTGGCCATTTCAGCTATTAAAATGGGAGAAACAGGTGAAGAATAGACAAAAGAGAAAATTTGTCAACATTTCTTAAATTGCTAATTTATCATTTTTAAGCGTTATTAGACATTAAATCAATAAAGTAATGATGCAGAATTGTAGAAAATTAATTTATCTATAGTTTTAAGCAGTATTTTGGCCATTTCAGCTATTAAAATGGGAGAAACAGGTGAAGAATAGACAAAAGAGAAAATTTGTCAACATTTCTTAAATTGCTAATTTATCATTTTTAAGCGTTATTAGACATTAAATCAATAAAGTAATGATGCAGAATTGTAGAAAATTAATTTATCTATAGTTTTAAGCAGTATTTTGGCCATTTCAGCTATTAAAATGGGAGAAACAGGTGAAGAATAGACAAAAGAGAAAATTTGTCAACATTTCTTAAATTGCTAATTTATCATTTTTAAGCGTTATTAGACATTAAATCAATAAAGTAATGATGCAGAATTGTAGAAAATTAATTTATCTATAGTTTTAAGCAGTATTTTGGCCATTTCAGCTATTAAAATGGGAGAAACAGGTGAAGAATAGACAAAAGAGAAAATTTGTCAACATTTCTTAAATTGCTAATTTATCATTTTTAAGCGTTATTAGACATTAAATCAATAAAGTAATGATGCAGAATTGTAGAAAATTAATTTATCTATAGTTTTAAGCAGTATTTTGGCCATTTCAGCTATTAAAATGGGAGAAACAGGTGAAGAATAGACAAAAGAGAAAATTTGTCAACATTTCTTAAATTGCTAATTTATCATTTTTAAGCGTTATTAGACATTAAATCAATAAAGTAATGATGCAGAATTGTAGAAAATTAATTTATCTATAGTTTTAAGCAGTATTTTGGCCATTTCAGCTATTAAAATGGGAGAAACAGGTGAAGAATAGACAAAAGAGAAAATTTGTCAACATTTCTTAAATTGCTAATTTATCATTTTTAAGCGTTATTAGACATTAAATCAATAAAGTAATGATGCAGAATTGTAGAAAATTAATTTATCTATAGTTTTAAGCAGTATTTTGGCCATTTCAGCTATTAAAATGGGAGAAACAGGTGAAGAATAGACAAAAGAGAAAATTTGTCAACATTTCTTAAATTGCTAATTTATCATTTTTAAGCGTTATTAGACATTAAATCAATAAAGTAATGATGCAGAATTGTAGAAAATTAATTTATCTATAGTTTTAAGCAGTATTTTGGCCATTTCAGCTATTAAAATGGGAGAAACAGGTGAAGAATAGACAAAAGAGAAAATTTGTCAACATTTCTTAAATTGCTAATTTATCATTTTTAAGCGTTATTAGACATTAAATCAATAAAGTAATGATGCAGAATTGTAGAAAATTAATTTATCTATAGTTTTAAGCAGTATTTTGGCCATTTCAGCTATTAAAATGGGAGAAACAGGTGAAGAATAGACAAAAGAGAAAATTTGTCAACATTTCTTAAATTGCTAATTTATCATTTTTAAGCGTTATTAGACATTAAATCAATAAAGTAATGATGCAGAATTGTAGAAAATTAATTTATCTATAGTTTTAAGCAGTATTTTGGCCATTTCAGCTATTAAAATGGGAGAAACAGGTGAAGAATAGACAAAAGAGAAAATTTGTCAACATTTCTTAAATTGCTAATTTATCATTTTTAAGCGTTATTAGACATTAAATCAATAAAGTAATGATGCAGAATTGTAGAAAATTAATTTATCTATAGTTTTAAGCAGTATTTTGGCCATTTCAGCTATTAAAATGGGAGAAACAGGTGAAGAATAGACAAAAGAGAAAATTTGTCAACATTTCTTAAATTGCTAATTTATCATTTTTAAGCGTTATTAGACATTAAATCAATAAAGTAATGATGCAGAATTGTAGAAAATTAATTTATCTATAGTTTTAAGCAGTATTTTGGCCATTTCAGCTATTAAAATGGGAGAAACAGGTGAAGAATAGACAAAAGAGAAAATTTGTCAACATTTCTTAAATTGCTAATTTATCATTTTTAAGCGTTATTAGACATTAAATCAATAAAGTAATGATGCAGAATTGTAGAAAATTAATTTATCTATAGTTTTAAGCAGTATTTTGGCCATTTCAGCTATTAAAATGGGAGAAACAGGTGAAGAATAGACAAAAGAGAAAATTTGTCAACATTTCTTAAATTGCTAATTTATCATTTTTAAGCGTTATTAGACATTAAATCAATAAAGTAATGATGCAGAATTGTAGAAAATTAATTTATCTATAGTTTTAAGCAGTATTTTGGCCATTTCAGCTATTAAAATGGGAGAAACAGGTGAAGAATAGACAAAAGAGAAAATTTGTCAACATTTCTTAAATTGCTAATTTATCATTTTTAAGCGTTATTAGACATTAAATCAATAAAGTAATGATGCAGAATTGTAGAAAATTAATTTATCTATAGTTTTAAGCAGTATTTTGGCCATTTCAGCTATTAAAATGGGAGAAACAGGTGAAGAATAGACAAAAGAGAAAATTTGTCAACATTTCTTAAATTGCTAATTTATCATTTTTAAGCGTTATTAGACATTAAATCAATAAAGTAATGATGCAGAATTGTAGAAAATTAATTTATCTATAGTTTTAAGCAGTATTTTGGCCATTTCAGCTATTAAAATGGGAGAAACAGGTGAAGAATAGACAAAAGAGAAAATTTGTCAACATTTCTTAAATTGCTAATTTATCATTTTTAAGCGTTATTAGACATTAAATCAATAAAGTAATGATGCAGAATTGTAGAAAATTAATTTATCTATAGTTTTAAGCAGTATTTTGGCCATTTCAGCTATTAAAATGGGAGAAACAGGTGAAGAATAGACAAAAGAGAAAATTTGTCAACATTTCTTAAATTGCTAATTTATCATTTTTAAGCGTTATTAGACATTAAATCAATAAAGTAATGATGCAGAATTGTAGAAAATTAATTTATCTATAGTTTTAAGCAGTATTTTGGCCATTTCAGCTATTAAAATGGGAGAAACAGGTGAAGAATAGACAAAAGAGAAAATTTGTCAACATTTCTTAAATTGCTAATTTATCATTTTTAAGCGTTATTAGACATTAAATCAATAAAGTAATGATGCAGAATTGTAGAAAATTAATTTATCTATAGTTTTAAGCAGTATTTTGGCCATTTCAGCTATTAAAATGGGAGAAACAGGTGAAGAATAGACAAAAGAGAAAATTTGTCAACATTTCTTAAATTGCTAATTTATCATTTTTAAGCGTTATTAGACATTAAATCAATAAAGTAATGATGCAGAATTGTAGAAAATTAATTTATCTATAGTTTTAAGCAGTATTTTGGCCATTTCAGCTATTAAAATGGGAGAAACAGGTGAAGAATAGACAAAAGAGAAAATTTGTCAACATTTCTTAAATTGCTAATTTATCATTTTTAAGCGTTATTAGACATTAAATCAATAAAGTAATGATGCAGAATTGTAGAAAATTAATTTATCTATAGTTTTAAGCAGTATTTTGGCCATTTCAGCTATTAAAATGGGAGAAACAGGTGAAGAATAGACAAAAGAGAAAATTTGTCAACATTTCTTAAATTGCTAATTTATCATTTTTAAGCGTTATTAGACATTAAATCAATAAAGTAATGATGCAGAATTGTAGAAAATTAATTTATCTATAGTTTTAAGCAGTATTTTGGCCATTTCAGCTATTAAAATGGGAGAAACAGGTGAAGAATAGACAAAAGAGAAAATTTGTCAACATTTCTTAAATTGCTAATTTATCATTTTTAAGCGTTATTAGACATTAAATCAATAAAGTAATGATGCAGAATTGTAGAAAATTAATTTATCTATAGTTTTAAGCAGTATTTTGGCCATTTCAGCTATTAAAATGGGAGAAACAGGTGAAGAATAGACAAAAGAGAAAATTTGTCAACATTTCTTAAATTGCTAATTTATCATTTTTAAGCGTTATTAGACATTAAATCAATAAAGTAATGATGCAGAATTGTAGAAAATTAATTTATCTATAGTTTTAAGCAGTATTTTGGCCATTTCAGCTATTAAAATGGGAGAAACAGGTGAAGAATAGACAAAAGAGAAAATTTGTCAACATTTCTTAAATTGCTAATTTATCATTTTTAAGCGTTATTAGACATTAAATCAATAAAGTAATGATGCAGAATTGTAGAAAATTAATTTATCTATAGTTTTAAGCAGTATTTTGGCCATTTCAGCTATTAAAATGGGAGAAACAGGTGAAGAATAGACAAAAGAGAAAATTTGTCAACATTTCTTAAATTGCTAATTTATCATTTTTAAGCGTTATTAGACATTAAATCAATAAAGTAATGATGCAGAATTGTAGAAAATTAATTTATCTATAGTTTTAAGCAGTATTTTGGCCATTTCAGCTATTAAAATGGGAGAAACAGGTGAAGAATAGACAAAAGAGAAAATTTGTCAACATTTCTTAAATTGCTAATTTATCATTTTTAAGCGTTATTAGACATTAAATCAATAAAGTAATGATGCAGAATTGTAGAAAATTAATTTATCTATAGTTTTAAGCAGTATTTTGGCCATTTCAGCTATTAAAATGGGAGAAACAGGTGAAGAATAGACAAAAGAGAAAATTTGTCAACATTTCTTAAATTGCTAATTTATCATTTTTAAGCGTTATTAGACATTAAATCAATAAAGTAATGATGCAGAATTGTAGAAAATTAATTTATCTATAGTTTTAAGCAGTATTTTGGCCATTTCAGCTATTAAAATGGGAGAAACAGGTGAAGAATAGACAAAAGAGAAAATTTGTCAACATTTCTTAAATTGCTAATTTATCATTTTTAAGCGTTATTAGACATTAAATCAATAAAGTAATGATGCAGAATTGTAGAAAATTAATTTATCTATAGTTTTAAGCAGTATTTTGGCCATTTCAGCTATTAAAATGGGAGAAACAGGTGAAGAATAGACAAAAGAGAAAATTTGTCAACATTTCTTAAATTGCTAATTTATCATTTTTAAGCGTTATTAGACATTAAATCAATAAAGTAATGATGCAGAATTGTAGAAAATTAATTTATCTATAGTTTTAAGCAGTATTTTGGCCATTTCAGCTATTAAAATGGGAGAAACAGGTGAAGAATAGACAAAAGAGAAAATTTGTCAACATTTCTTAAATTGCTAATTTATCATTTTTAAGCGTTATTAGACATTAAATCAATAAAGTAATGATGCAGAATTGTAGAAAATTAATTTATCTATAGTTTTAAGCAGTATTTTGGCCATTTCAGCTATTAAAATGGGAGAAACAGGTGAAGAATAGACAAAAGAGAAAATTTGTCAACATTTCTTAAATTGCTAATTTATCATTTTTAAGCGTTATTAGACATTAAATCAATAAAGTAATGATGCAGAATTGTAGAAAATTAATTTATCTATAGTTTTAAGCAGTATTTTGGCCATTTCAGCTATTAAAATGGGAGAAACAGGTGAAGAATAGACAAAAGAGAAAATTTGTCAACATTTCTTAAATTGCTAATTTATCATTTTTAAGCGTTATTAGACATTAAATCAATAAAGTAATGATGCAGAATTGTAGAAAATTAATTTATCTATAGTTTTAAGCAGTATTTTGGCCATTTCAGCTATTAAAATGGGAGAAACAGGTGAAGAATAGACAAAAGAGAAAATTTGTCAACATTTCTTAAATTGCTAATTTATCATTTTTAAGCGTTATTAGACATTAAATCAATAAAGTAATGATGCAGAATTGTAGAAAATTAATTTATCTATAGTTTTAAGCAGTATTTTGGCCATTTCAGCTATTAAAATGGGAGAAACAGGTGAAGAATAGACAAAAGAGAAAATTTGTCAACATTTCTTAAATTGCTAATTTATCATTTTTAAGCGTTATTAGACATTAAATCAATAAAGTAATGATGCAGAATTGTAGAAAATTAATTTATCTATAGTTTTAAGCAGTATTTTGGCCATTTCAGCTATTAAAATGGGAGAAACAGGTGAAGAATAGACAAAAGAGAAAATTTGTCAACATTTCTTAAATTGCTAATTTATCATTTTTAAGCGTTATTAGACATTAAATCAATAAAGTAATGATGCAGAATTGTAGAAAATTAATTTATCTATAGTTTTAAGCAGTATTTTGGCCATTTCAGCTATTAAAATGGGAGAAACAGGTGAAGAATAGACAAAAGAGAAAATTTGTCAACATTTCTTAAATTGCTAATTTATCATTTTTAAGCGTTATTAGACATTAAATCAATAAAGTAATGATGCAGAATTGTAGAAAATTAATTTATCTATAGTTTTAAGCAGTATTTTGGCCATTTCAGCTATTAAAATGGGAGAAACAGGTGAAGAATAGACAAAAGAGAAAATTTGTCAACATTTCTTAAATTGCTAATTTATCATTTTTAAGCGTTATTAGACATTAAATCAATAAAGTAATGATGCAGAATTGTAGAAAATTAATTTATCTATAGTTTTAAGCAGTATTTTGGCCATTTCAGCTATTAAAATGGGAGAAACAGGTGAAGAATAGACAAAAGAGAAAATTTGTCAACATTTCTTAAATTGCTAATTTATCATTTTTAAGCGTTATTAGACATTAAATCAATAAAGTAATGATGCAGAATTGTAGAAAATTAATTTATCTATAGTTTTAAGCAGTATTTTGGCCATTTCAGCTATTAAAATGGGAGAAACAGGTGAAGAATAGACAAAAGAGAAAATTTGTCAACATTTCTTAAATTGCTAATTTATCATTTTTAAGCGTTATTAGACATTAAATCAATAAAGTAATGATGCAGAATTGTAGAAAATTAATTTATCTATAGTTTTAAGCAGTATTTTGGCCATTTCAGCTATTAAAATGGGAGAAACAGGTGAAGAATAGACAAAAGAGAAAATTTGTCAACATTTCTTAAATTGCTAATTTATCATTTTTAAGCGTTATTAGACATTAAATCAATAAAGTAATGATGCAGAATTGTAGAAAATTAATTTATCTATAGTTTTAAGCAGTATTTTGGCCATTTCAGCTATTAAAATGGGAGAAACAGGTGAAGAATAGACAAAAGAGAAAATTTGTCAACATTTCTTAAATTGCTAATTTATCATTTTTAAGCGTTATTAGACATTAAATCAATAAAGTAATGATGCAGAATTGTAGAAAATTAATTTATCTATAGTTTTAAGCAGTATTTTGGCCATTTCAGCTATTAAAATGGGAGAAACAGGTGAAGAATAGACAAAAGAGAAAATTTGTCAACATTTCTTAAATTGCTAATTTATCATTTTTAAGCGTTATTAGACATTAAATCAATAAAGTAATGATGCAGAATTGTAGAAAATTAATTTATCTATAGTTTTAAGCAGTATTTTGGCCATTTCAGCTATTAAAATGGGAGAAACAGGTGAAGAATAGACAAAAGAGAAAATTTGTCAACATTTCTTAAATTGCTAATTTATCATTTTTAAGCGTTATTAGACATTAAATCAATAAAGTAATGATGCAGAATTGTAGAAAATTAATTTATCTATAGTTTTAAGCAGTATTTTGGCCATTTCAGCTATTAAAATGGGAGAAACAGGTGAAGAATAGACAAAAGAGAAAATTTGTCAACATTTCTTAAATTGCTAATTTATCATTTTTAAGCGTTATTAGACATTAAATCAATAAAGTAATGATGCAGAATTGTAGAAAATTAATTTATCTATAGTTTTAAGCAGTATTTTGGCCATTTCAGCTATTAAAATGGGAGAAACAGGTGAAGAATAGACAAAAGAGAAAATTTGTCAACATTTCTTAAATTGCTAATTTATCATTTTTAAGCGTTATTAGACATTAAATCAATAAAGTAATGATGCAGAATTGTAGAAAATTAATTTATCTATAGTTTTAAGCAGTATTTTGGCCATTTCAGCTATTAAAATGGGAGAAACAGGTGAAGAATAGACAAAAGAGAAAATTTGTTTTTTTTTTTTAATGTTCAACAGTTGCCCGCCAGTTATGCACTGATCGGTGATTTTATTTAAAACTCAGCTTATTACCTATTAACATGGCAACATATTTTAAGTTTGAATTGCATTATTACAGTATAAGAGTAACAATATAGTATTTTTTTACATTTAGCGTGGGTTGGCAGCACCAAAATAGCATTTTAGTACTTTTTTCTCTTATTGCGCAGGTTGGCAGCACAGCTGCCAGCCGACGCCATAATTGTTGAGAAAATGTAAACAAAGTAAACAAAATTGTACATTTTCGAGAAATAATAAATATTTGGCATATTTTACAGGAAAAATCCGGAATTACAGCACATCGGGACGTCTGGGAGATATACATTGCATGCTGATCGTCTTGTCCAGGCTGGATTGACACATGGTGGCTGATGCAGTGACGCTTGAATGGAATACTTTTGTGGTAAGTATTGATGCAGCTTTTTTACAAATATTAACACAATAATATTTTATGTAAAATAGCTGTGCTGGCAGCGTCATGGAACATCTGGTGGTCGTCTTCTCGTCCAGGCTGAATGGCTGTGAAGCTGCTGGCAATTGCAGCGCAGTGACGTCAGCGAGGTGCCGCAGTGCAATTGGAAATTGCGGCTTTCCAATTGTGCATGGCCTGGAGATAGTCCAAGGAATGCACAGGATGTGAGGCGTCGACCATATGAACACGTTAAGGCACCAAAAGTGGGATTTACATGAATGGAGTTTAAGACATCGCTCGTTCCAAATTGCGTGTTTCTCCATGAAGCTCTCGCGCCGGACCCTCGACAGCTTCTGAGGCGTCTCTGGACAGGATTTGCGCTTCTCTCACGTGGACTGTTCTGGAATAAATGCGCCAAAATAATGAGCGGCGCCGGCATACTTACCAGACTAGTCAGAATTGACCAGCCAAGCAACAGAGCATTTGGAGCAATGCTGTTTCGAGGCATCAAAGTACGTCTTCTTGCCGCGCTGCTACAAGTCAATGGATTTATGTGCGGCCTTCGTTGTTCAGTTGCATCATCATCGTCAAGGACGCGGATGAGCTCTCTACGTGTCTGCTCCAGCCGACTATTCAGCAGTGTTTCGTGGCTGTCGTTATGAGCATTGTTGGCAAGTACTTCATGCTGTCTGGGAATTGGCTGCTGTGTCAGGTGGAGATTTGGCGTCTGCGGTGATGGCTCAGATGGTGCTTGCTGTGACGGCTGGGAATCTGCTAGTGATACTAGTGGAATGAGTTGACGTTCCTGTCCCTGGCGTACGTAGTCTGGCACGACTATTTGCTGAATTACTGGCGGCTGGTCCCAGATGAGGGAAATGGCGATGTCTCTGGTAATTATGCCATCTCTATATTTTCGTCTATAGATATTTATCATTTCTTCACTCAATCTTGTTCCAACAGGAGGCTGAAAAATATTTATTGATCGAGCTCGCTGTGGCTGATTGATTTGTATTGGACGTGGACGCTGCTGCTGGTTTATTTGTATTGGAGGTGCTCCCTGCAGCTGCATTGGTGGCGGTTGAGTCTCTTGCCTTTCGTCTACATAATCTGGCACGATTATTCGCTGAATTGCTGGTGGTTGACCTTGAATGAGGGCCACCGCCGCTTCTCTGGTAAGTTGGCCATCTCTATATCTTTTCCTAAAGGTATTTATGAGCATTTCACAAAATCTTCTAGGAGGCGAACGATTTGATATTTGCTGCTGACGTCTGGCTTCTATTTCGTTCCTGCTTTCGGTTGCTCGTCTGTCCAGATCTTCTTCTTCAATTCGCAGTAATGTGGGAAGAAATGGTATGGCTTGGCGTCTTTGTGATTGTATTTGGATATTCAAGTTCAAATTTTGCATCTGTTGTAGATTTTGATTCGGAGCTTGTTGCCGACATTGTGATTGCAGCGGCCGAATATATTGTTCCAATTGCTGCAAGTAGCGAGGCCTTTGCAGACGTCCAGGCTCATATGGATTTATTATCAGATTGCGTGCCTCAGGATTAGCGTGATTTGCCAGCGAATTAGCGAAGCGGCCACTAGCCAACTGGAAAACTTCATCAACTGTTTTAAAATCGTAAGTATCCCTTATTGCGGTATTTCTAGTGTATCTGGATGCATTTAGAGATTTTCTTATTATTTTATTTTGCAGCATTTGGATGCGGTAAAGCTGAGTGTTTGATGTGAGAACAGCCCAGGAGGGAAGCGCATACTGCCAGATTGGCATGATTAGCTGTTTGATGATCAGCGCTTTGCAGTCCTTTGCTAGTCGACTTTGACGACCAAGAAGCCATTCTAATTTGCGTGCTCGTGCTCTTAGCTTGATGCAAAGTTTTGTGACGTGTGACCGCAGAGTGAGTTTTCTGTCAAGTATGACTCCCAGGTATATATGTTCAGTGTGACATGGAATCTGCTGTCCATTTAGTAATGGTGAACGTTGTCTGTCTGCTTCATTCAGATTTCGCAGTGTGTATAGCACATGGCCTGTCTTGCTTGAATTGATGCTGATGCACCATTTCTTAGCCCATTCTGCAAAGTGGATGAGATATACTTGGTTCTCTCTAACTGCAGTCGATGGAAGATCAGAGGAGCACATTATCACGGTGTCGTCCGCATAGGTGGACAACAGCATGCGGTTTTCATTTGGCTGAAGATATTGACGTCTTTGTGTGAGTATTGGCATGGGCATATCCGAGGAGTATATTGTGTACAATATTGGACCCAAAACGCTGCCTTGAGGCACTCCAGCTGAGACTCTGCCAATTCTCGATTTCGTGCCGTCGTTGCAGGTAACAGTGAACGTTCGCTCATGAAGATAACTTTGCAGAATGTTGAACAGATTAATTGGCAAAATTTTTATTAATTTACAGAGCAAGCCGTCGTGCCACACCCGATCAAATGCCTCCGAGATGTCTATGAAAACTGCAGAGCAAAACTGTTTCTCTTCATATGCCCGAAGAACAAATTGCGTGACTCGTGATATTTGTTGCTCTGTACCGTGCTCGCGTCTAAAGCCAAACTGGTGGCTGGGAACTGCATTGGCAAAATCTTCGACGTCGAATAGCCTCGCCATCAGCATTTTTTCGAAGATTTTTGAAAGTCCAGAGAGCAAGCTTATTGGACGATAAGATGGCATTTCTGCTGAATTCTTGCCAGGCTTCAGGATTAATGTAATGCCAGCATGCTTCCATTTACTTGGAAAGTGGCCGGTCCTCATTATGGAATTATAAATTAGTAAGAGATATAAGAGTGCTTTTTGTGGTAATATTTTAATTAATCTGTTGTCTATTCTGTCTTCTCCAGGGGATTTGGCCAGCTCGAGTGCGTCTATTTCAAGTTTTAATTCATTGAGAGTCATTGGTCTGAAGGTTCGTTGCTGTTCTTCGACAAGTTGCTGCTGCTTTAAGAGGATATGCTGCCTCAATGCACTACGGACTTCTTCTCGCTCTTCGTCTGAATTGGAAAAGTTTGGACTGAATCTGCCTTCGAGATGAGTAGCAAACGCCTCTGCCTTTTCAGCGATAGTCTTTGTCCATATTACATTGTGATTTGCAGCTGGTCTAGCGTTGTTACCATTTGCTGTCGATGGAATTTTTATTGGAAAATTTGGCTGAGGCTGCCGTTTTAATTTGTTGGTGAGTCGCCAAAGTTTTTGCATGTTGTATCGATCATGAGTGTCTATGCCTTCAAACAGCTTATTAATGTTTTTCTTTTTCAGTTTGTTTAGTGCCTTTTTTAACCTATTTTGTGCTGCTCTATATTGGTGTCTTGCCTCCAGAGTGCGCGTCGCCAGTAGAAATTGCTTGCACTGCTGCTTCTCCCGCAGGAGTCTTCTGGTCGGTTCATCTAGTTCCAGATTGTGTCTATGGCAACTCCTGTGCCCAGTCTGATGTCTATGCCGATTATGCGCAACAGCAGCTGCTGCCTCATTGATGTTGCGTATAAAGATGTCGACCGCATCTTCAATATCCTTGCCGGAGTGAATCTCAGTATTGAGGAGAATTTTCTGATCTAGAAGATCCTGGAAACGCTTTACGTTGACGCCTTTGGGCAATAATCGAGGATTTCCAATTTGAGTTTTAAAGTTTTGATGTCTGTCAGCTACAAGGTCAATTCGCATTGGCAAGTGGTCCGAATCCAGATCAGTGGCAGAGTGTATTCGTAGACGTGAGTTGTCTATACCACTGTAAACAGCGAAGTCGATTGCTGATGGCCTTTTTCTTCTATCAAATGGAAAATGAGTTGCTCCACCAGTGGCTAAAATATTATATCGGCTTTGTGAGTGGATTGATTCAAGTAGAGCTTTCCCTCTTTGACAGCCACGAATGTTGCCCCACCACATATGCCGGGCGTTCCAATCGCCGCAAAGAATGAAGTTTGATTTTGTGGTACCTGCGAGGTTGTCAAAGTGTTTAAATAGCCTTGTAAACTGCTCAGGGGTCCATCCAAACACGGGAGGGCAATATATTGGCGCAATTACAATAATTTCCTTTTTATTATTATTTGCAGGCAGTAAGGCTATAGGCGCACTCTGTAGAAATTCTTCATTTATTGGCTGGAGAGCAGCATGTCTAATGTCAGCACGTACAAGTATTACGACGCCGCCTTTCCGATGTGACCGAGGGTGAGATGAAGTGTAAGTGTGGTATCCAGTCACGCTAAGGACGCTGGAAGTGGGTGGAGTTCGCGATTCAATGATCATCATGATTTGTATCGATTCACGTCGCATATATGATTCTACTTCAGTCATTTTATTTCTCACCCCACACGCATTCCAGAATGCAATTTTAAAAGAGTTGCAATTCTGACTATTGGGCGTGACTAGATATGGATTGTTATTGCTGGGACCGTTTGTGTTGACAGATAAGTTTGATTGTGAACGGTTTTGGGCGTAATTATTCATTATTTTTTATGTCATTGGCAGTGATGTATTCCAGATCCATGGGGCAATCTTCAACTTCATATTCGACGCTGTCTTTTTGTTGACGGAAAGTATGCGAGTTGTTATTGTTACATATGTTTTTATTTAAAATTTGCATGTTAATAAATTGAGTGAAAAAATTAAATAAGCTATCAATTCTTTTTTCCATGCGGCTGAACATTGTCATGTTCTGTTGAAGGACCTGTGATAAGGAACAGTTCGTGGACGCTGTTTGTTGCCCCACTTGCATCTGGAGTTGTTGCTGCTGCTCATCGCGTAGTTGCTGCTGTAGTTTGGCCAAGTGACTTTCAGCTGGATTATGTACTCGATCAGAATGAGAAACACCACGCATGACCTGGCTAGAGGAGTTTCGTCTTTCTGCTGCCTGTTTGGATGGTGACGACTTCTGGACTGCTGAGCGTTGTTGCTGCCTTTGGCGTAGTTGCTGCTGTATTTTATTCAGATGCTTTTGGGCCGGATTACGTCGACGCGCAGCTGAATTGCCACTACCACGCACGACCCGGCTGTTTGAAGGCTTCTCAGTATATCCAGAGTATTTAGGTGTGCTGGCGTTTGTAGTCGTTGGCTGGTGATGCTCTGGATCAGCGTTGGAGCTGTAATCCCGCTGTTGCTGGCGAAGTTGGTGCTGTAGATTTGCCAGGTGTCTCTCAGCAGGATTATTTGGACAAACTACATTGTTAACACCACGCACAACCTGGCTGTATGACAAGTTTTCATTATAAGCTGGTGACGTGTGAGAATTGGCTGCTGGATGATTCAGTGCCAGCTGGCGTGGAAGCTGTGAGTGCTGTCGGCGCTGATTGCCGGAATGTGGCTGCTGTCTGTGCTGGTTTATGTGGTGTTGCTGGTGTTCCTTGAAGTTGGCTCGGTTGGCATTAAGTTTGTTCCGAGCTTCTTTAAAGGTAGGACAGCCTTTGTAGCAGCTAACATGGGAGCCGCCACAATTGGCACACTTTGCAGCAGTCTCTCTGGGCTTTTTACATGTAGTCGTTGGGTGCTCGCCGGCACATTTCATACAAACGAATGGACGCCTGCAATAGTTTTTTGTATGGCCAAAGCTCTGGCACCGATGACACTGCGCTGGATCACGCGGCTTGGCTTGGCGCTCGATCACAACGGCTTGGCTGTTCAGCTCCTTTAGATTAAGTATGTTCTCATGGCTTCCATCCACCTGAGGCTCTAGCTCGATTTCAAATAGGTTTAGAGGATTGCCAGTGTATCTATGCTTCATCAGACGGATGGAGCGAGTCATGAAGCCGAGTTGGTGTAGTTTTGTATTAAGCCATTCTCGAGGAGTGGAATGGTGTAAATAGCGCAGTATGACTCTGAATCCCTTTTTGCTACGCAACTGATGCGTATGGAGGTGGATGCCGTCCTCAGCCAAGACAGTTTGAATGGCATGATAAGTGGTCATATCTTCGCACTGGATACGTAGTCCACTTCCAGTTGTTGCCTTTGTCCTAAATTTGCCGACAGCTGGGTTTTTGTGTAGTTTATCCAGGAGCGGCATAATTTCAGGCACTATTTGTAGGAAAAGCGATGGCACCTTTTTGCTTTCCATTACTTGCTTTGCATGTGCTGGGGCACGATGCTGTTGTGGCTGTGGCTGTGGTTGCTCCTCATCATGGCTTTGTTGCTGGGGCTGCTCATGCCGCATATGAGACTTGCCTTGTTGTGACTGTTCATGTATTGGCTGCTGCTCTTGCTGCTCCACTTCTGGTTGTTTTTGTTGCTTTTGTTGCTGGCCTCGCAACTCCTGGTGTAGCTTGATGGCGAAACCACTCTTGAAGATTGGTGTTGCCAGATTCTGTTCCAGTGGGTGCGGGTCATCATCGTCGTCGTCCATGTCAATGTATCTCCTTTTCAGGGGCGATTGCGTAGAGCATGTATTTGGTGGTGGCAGAACAAGTTCATGAGGCAGTAGAGGAGGAACCTTAGAAAGCCAGTTTTCTACTACATTTGCATTTGTGTTGCTAATCCCTTCAGATGCCATTGGTTTTTTCGTAAGTATCGTAGTTGGGGACACTTGTGTTAGAGTAGGCAGCAAGTTCCTCTTAGCAGTCATCTCAGTTTTTTCTTTTTCTAGTGCGCTGTTGGTTATGTTCATTTGCTGTTCAGGTGCATGTAAATGTTGCTTGTGTGTTTGTAGTTGTGTAATTTTCTGTTGCCTTGTGTCTAACATTTTGTCATTCGTCTTTGTATTGGTGCAAGTTTCATGTTGTGTAGTGCTTTGTGTGTGTGTACCATTTACATTGGTGTTTGTCATTTCTGTATTTGCATTGGTGTAAGTTTTTGGCGCCAAATTTATAGCTGTAGTTGTGTTGGTGTGCACTGGCGGGGAAATTTGTGCTTGTTTGCGTGCATGTGGTACTTGCTTTGTACCCTTTTGTAGTTTGTGTGTACCATTTGCAATGGTATTTGTCATGTGTGCATTAGTTTTTGTATTTGTGTCTGGCGGGGAAAGTGATACTTGTGTGTGTTTTGGCGGTAATTTCCTTACATATAGGTCTCTGTACCGTGATGGACTATTGGAAATTTCCTTTATCGTCGTTTGTAAGGGATCTGGCGAGAAATCCATTGCTGCAAAGGCGGCATCTTCCTCTGAGTCATATTCAGTCTCTGGTATAGTTGATCCACCAACTGTCTTGGTGGATATGTCCGTGTCGGTATGGGAATAGATAGATACAATGGAACTCACAGGGCTTACTCTGGAATTTGTCTCTGTTGCAGTAATTTCTGCATTTTGCTTGGAAACGATGGTAGCACGGGTGTCCATGGTTGATTGGTAGTATGAATCACTTTTTTTTTTAATGTTTTTTTAATTTTATTTTTTTAATGTTCAACAGTTGCCCGCCAGTTATGCACTGATCGGTGATTTTATTTAAAACTCAGCTTATTACCTATTAACATGGCAACATATTTTAAGTTTGAATTGCATTATTACAGTATAAGAGTAACAATATAGTATTTTTTTACATTTAGCGTGGGTTGGCAGCACCAAAATAGCATTTTAGTACTTTTTTCTCTTATTGCGCAGGTTGGCAGCACAGCTGCCAGCCGACGCCATAATTGTTGAGAAAATGTAAACAAAGTAAACAAAATTGTACATTTTCGAGAAATAATAAATATTTGGCATATTTTACAGGAAAAATCCGGAATTACAGCACATCGGGACGTCTGGGAGATATACATTGCATGCTGATCGTCTTGTCCAGGCTGGATTGACACATGGTGGCTGATGCAGTGACGCTTGAATGGAATACTTTTGTGGTAAGTATTGATGCAGCTTTTTTACAAATATTAACACAATAATATTTTATGTAAAATAGCTGTGCTGGCAGCGTCATGGAACATCTGGTGGTCGTCTTCTCGTCCAGGCTGAATGGCTGTGAAGCTGCTGGCAATTGCAGCGCAGTGACGTCAGCGAGGTGCCGCAGTGCAATTGGAAATTGCGGCTTTCCAATTGTGCATGGCCTGGAGATAGTCCAAGGAATGCACAGGATGTGAGGCGTCGACCATATGAACACGTTAAGGCACCAAAAGTGGGATTTACATGAATGGAGTTTAAGACATCGCTCGTTCCAAATTGCGTGTTTCTCCATGAAGCTCTCGCGCCGGACCCTCGACAGCTTCTGAGGCGTCTCTGGACAGGATTTGCGCTTCTCTCACGTGGACTGTTCTGGAATAAATGCGCCAAAATAATGAGCGGCGCCGGCATACTTACCAGACTAGTCAGAATTGACCAGCCAAGCAACAGAGCATTTGGAGCAATGCTGTTTCGAGGCATCAAAGTACGTCTTCTTGCCGCGCTGCTACAAGTCAATGGATTTATGTGCGGCCTTCGTTGTTCAGTTGCATCATCATCGTCAAGGACGCGGATGAGCTCTCTACGTGTCTGCTCCAGCCGACTATTCAGCAGTGTTTCGTGGCTGTCGTTATGAGCATTGTTGGCAAGTACTTCATGCTGTCTGGGAATTGGCTGCTGTGTCAGGTGGAGATTTGGCGTCTGCGGTGATGGCTCAGATGGTGCTTGCTGTGACGGCTGGGAATCTGCTAGTGATACTAGTGGAATGAGTTGACGTTCCTGTCCCTGGCGTACGTAGTCTGGCACGACTATTTGCTGAATTACTGGCGGCTGGTCCCAGATGAGGGAAATGGCGATGTCTCTGGTAATTATGCCATCTCTATATTTTCGTCTATAGATATTTATCATTTCTTCACTCAATCTTGTTCCAACAGGAGGCTGAAAAATATTTATTGATCGAGCTCGCTGTGGCTGATTGATTTGTATTGGACGTGGACGCTGCTGCTGGTTTATTTGTATTGGAGGTGCTCCCTGCAGCTGCATTGGTGGCGGTTGAGTCTCTTGCCTTTCGTCTACATAATCTGGCACGATTATTCGCTGAATTGCTGGTGGTTGACCTTGAATGAGGGCCACCGCCGCTTCTCTGGTAAGTTGGCCATCTCTATATCTTTTCCTAAAGGTATTTATGAGCATTTCACAAAATCTTCTAGGAGGCGAACGATTTGATATTTGCTGCTGACGTCTGGCTTCTATTTCGTTCCTGCTTTCGGTTGCTCGTCTGTCCAGATCTTCTTCTTCAATTCGCAGTAATGTGGGAAGAAATGGTATGGCTTGGCGTCTTTGTGATTGTATTTGGATATTCAAGTTCAAATTTTGCATCTGTTGTAGATTTTGATTCGGAGCTTGTTGCCGACATTGTGATTGCAGCGGCCGAATATATTGTTCCAATTGCTGCAAGTAGCGAGGCCTTTGCAGACGTCCAGGCTCATATGGATTTATTATCAGATTGCGTGCCTCAGGATTAGCGTGATTTGCCAGCGAATTAGCGAAGCGGCCACTAGCCAACTGGAAAACTTCATCAACTGTTTTAAAATCGTAAGTATCCCTTATTGCGGTATTTCTAGTGTATCTGGATGCATTTAGAGATTTTCTTATTATTTTATTTTGCAGCATTTGGATGCGGTAAAGCTGAGTGTTTGATGTGAGAACAGCCCAGGAGGGAAGCGCATACTGCCAGATTGGCATGATTAGCTGTTTGATGATCAGCGCTTTGCAGTCCTTTGCTAGTCGACTTTGACGACCAAGAAGCCATTCTAATTTGCGTGCTCGTGCTCTTAGCTTGATGCAAAGTTTTGTGACGTGTGACCGCAGAGTGAGTTTTCTGTCAAGTATGACTCCCAGGTATATATGTTCAGTGTGACATGGAATCTGCTGTCCATTTAGTAATGGTGAACGTTGTCTGTCTGCTTCATTCAGATTTCGCAGTGTGTATAGCACATGGCCTGTCTTGCTTGAATTGATGCTGATGCACCATTTCTTAGCCCATTCTGCAAAGTGGATGAGATATACTTGGTTCTCTCTAACTGCAGTCGATGGAAGATCAGAGGAGCACATTATCACGGTGTCGTCCGCATAGGTGGACAACAGCATGCGGTTTTCATTTGGCTGAAGATATTGACGTCTTTGTGTGAGTATTGGCATGGGCATATCCGAGGAGTATATTGTGTACAATATTGGACCCAAAACGCTGCCTTGAGGCACTCCAGCTGAGACTCTGCCAATTCTCGATTTCGTGCCGTCGTTGCAGGTAACAGTGAACGTTCGCTCATGAAGATAACTTTGCAGAATGTTGAACAGATTAATTGGCAAAATTTTTATTAATTTACAGAGCAAGCCGTCGTGCCACACCCGATCAAATGCCTCCGAGATGTCTATGAAAACTGCAGAGCAAAACTGTTTCTCTTCATATGCCCGAAGAACAAATTGCGTGACTCGTGATATTTGTTGCTCTGTACCGTGCTCGCGTCTAAAGCCAAACTGGTGGCTGGGAACTGCATTGGCAAAATCTTCGACGTCGAATAGCCTCGCCATCAGCATTTTTTCGAAGATTTTTGAAAGTCCAGAGAGCAAGCTTATTGGACGATAAGATGGCATTTCTGCTGAATTCTTGCCAGGCTTCAGGATTAATGTAATGCCAGCATGCTTCCATTTACTTGGAAAGTGGCCGGTCCTCATTATGGAATTATAAATTAGTAAGAGATATAAGAGTGCTTTTTGTGGTAATATTTTAATTAATCTGTTGTCTATTCTGTCTTCTCCAGGGGATTTGACCAGCTCGAGTGCGTCTATTTCAAGTTTTAATTCATTGAGAGTCATTGGTCTGAAGGTTCGTTGCTGTTCTTCGACAAGTTGCTGCTGCTTTTTTAATGTTCAACAGTTGCCCGCCAGTTATGCACTGATCGGTGATTTTATTTAAAACTCAGCTTATTACCTATTAACATGGCAACATATTTTAAGTTTGAATTGCATTATTACAGTATAAGAGTAACAATATAGTATTTTTTTACATTTAGCGTGGGTTGGCAGCACCAAAATAGCATTTTAGTACTTTTTTCTCTTATTGCGCAGGTTGGCAGCACAGCTGCCAGCCGACGCCATAATTGTTGAGAAAATGTAAACAAAGTAAACAAAATTGTACATTTTCGAGAAATAATAAATATTTGGCATATTTTACAGGAAAAATCCGGAATTACAGCACATCGGGACGTCTGGGAGATATACATTGCATGCTGATCGTCTTGTCCAGGCTGGATTGACACATGGTGGCTGATGCAGTGACGCTTGAATGGAATACTTTTGTGGTAAGTATTGATGCAGCTTTTTTACAAATATTAACACAATAATATTTTATGTAAAATAGCTGTGCTGGCAGCGTCATGGAACATCTGGTGGTCGTCTTCTCGTCCAGGCTGAATGGCTGTGAAGCTGCTGGCAATTGCAGCGCAGTGACGTCAGCGAGGTGCCGCAGTGCAATTGGAAATTGCGGCTTTCCAATTGTGCATGGCCTGGAGATAGTCCAAGGAATGCACAGGATGTGAGGCGTCGACCATATGAACACGTTAAGGCACCAAAAGTGGGATTTACATGAATGGAGTTTAAGACATCGCTCGTTCCAAATTGCGTGTTTCTCCATGAAGCTCTCGCGCCGGACCCTCGACAGCTTCTGAGGCGTCTCTGGACAGGATTTGCGCTTCTCTCACGTGGACTGTTCTGGAATAAATGCGCCAAAATAATGAGCGGCGCCGGCATACTTACCAGACTAGTCAGAATTGACCAGCCAAGCAACAGAGCATTTGGAGCAATGCTGTTTCGAGGCATCAAAGTACGTCTTCTTGCCGCGCTGCTACAAGTCAATGGATTTATGTGCGGCCTTCGTTGTTCAGTTGCATCATCATCGTCAAGGACGCGGATGAGCTCTCTACGTGTCTGCTCCAGCCGACTATTCAGCAGTGTTTCGTGGCTGTCGTTATGAGCATTGTTGGCAAGTACTTCATGCTGTCTGGGAATTGGCTGCTGTGTCAGGTGGAGATTTGGCGTCTGCGGTGATGGCTCAGATGGTGCTTGCTGTGACGGCTGGGAATCTGCTAGTGATACTAGTGGAATGAGTTGACGTTCCTGTCCCTGGCGTACGTAGTCTGGCACGACTATTTGCTGAATTACTGGCGGCTGGTCCCAGATGAGGGAAATGGCGATGTCTCTGGTAATTATGCCATCTCTATATTTTCGTCTATAGATATTTATCATTTCTTCACTCAATCTTGTTCCAACAGGAGGCTGAAAAATATTTATTGATCGAGCTCGCTGTGGCTGATTGATTTGTATTGGACGTGGACGCTGCTGCTGGTTTATTTGTATTGGAGGTGCTCCCTGCAGCTGCATTGGTGGCGGTTGAGTCTCTTGCCTTTCGTCTACATAATCTGGCACGATTATTCGCTGAATTGCTGGTGGTTGACCTTGAATGAGGGCCACCGCCGCTTCTCTGGTAAGTTGGCCATCTCTATATCTTTTCCTAAAGGTATTTATGAGCATTTCACAAAATCTTCTAGGAGGCGAACGATTTGATATTTGCTGCTGACGTCTGGCTTCTATTTCGTTCCTGCTTTCGGTTGCTCGTCTGTCCAGATCTTCTTCTTCAATTCGCAGTAATGTGGGAAGAAATGGTATGGCTTGGCGTCTTTGTGATTGTATTTGGATATTCAAGTTCAAATTTTGCATCTGTTGTAGATTTTGATTCGGAGCTTGTTGCCGACATTGTGATTGCAGCGGCCGAATATATTGTTCCAATTGCTGCAAGTAGCGAGGCCTTTGCAGACGTCCAGGCTCATATGGATTTATTATCAGATTGCGTGCCTCAGGATTAGCGTGATTTGCCAGCGAATTAGCGAAGCGGCCACTAGCCAACTGGAAAACTTCATCAACTGTTTTAAAATCGTAAGTATCCCTTATTGCGGTATTTCTAGTGTATCTGGATGCATTTAGAGATTTTCTTATTATTTTATTTTGCAGCATTTGGATGCGGTAAAGCTGAGTGTTTGATGTGAGAACAGCCCAGGAGGGAAGCGCATACTGCCAGATTGGCATGATTAGCTGTTTGATGATCAGCGCTTTGCAGTCCTTTGCTAGTCGACTTTGACGACCAAGAAGCCATTCTAATTTGCGTGCTCGTGCTCTTAGCTTGATGCAAAGTTTTGTGACGTGTGACCGCAGAGTGAGTTTTCTGTCAAGTATGACTCCCAGGTATATATGTTCAGTGTGACATGGAATCTGCTGTCCATTTAGTAATGGTGAACGTTGTCTGTCTGCTTCATTCAGATTTCGCAGTGTGTATAGCACATGGCCTGTCTTGCTTGAATTGATGCTGATGCACCATTTCTTAGCCCATTCTGCAAAGTGGATGAGATATACTTGGTTCTCTCTAACTGCAGTCGATGGAAGATCAGAGGAGCACATTATCACGGTGTCGTCCGCATAGGTGGACAACAGCATGCGGTTTTCATTTGGCTGAAGATATTGACGTCTTTGTGTGAGTATTGGCATGGGCATATCCGAGGAGTATATTGTGTACAATATTGGACCCAAAACGCTGCCTTGAGGCACTCCAGCTGAGACTCTGCCAATTCTCGATTTCGTGCCGTCGTTGCAGGTAACAGTGAACGTTCGCTCATGAAGATAACTTTGCAGAATGTTGAACAGATTAATTGGCAAAATTTTTATTAATTTACAGAGCAAGCCGTCGTGCCACACCCGATCAAATGCCTCCGAGATGTCTATGAAAACTGCAGAGCAAAACTGTTTCTCTTCATATGCCCGAAGAACAAATTGCGTGACTCGTGATATTTGTTGCTCTGTACCGTGCTCGCGTCTAAAGCCAAACTGGTGGCTGGGAACTGCATTGGCAAAATCTTCGACGTCGAATAGCCTCGCCATCAGCATTTTTTCGAAGATTTTTGAAAGTCCAGAGAGCAAGCTTATTGGACGATAAGATGGCATTTCTGCTGAATTCTTGCCAGGCTTCAGGATTAATGTAATGCCAGCATGCTTCCATTTACTTGGAAAGTGGCCGGTCCTCATTATGGAATTATAAATTAGTAAGAGATATAAGAGTGCTTTTTGTGGTAATATTTTAATTAATCTGTTGTCTATTCTGTCTTCTCCAGGGGATTTGGCCAGCTCGAGTGCGTCTATTTCAAGTTTTAATTCATTGAGAGTCATTGGTCTGAAGGTTCGTTGCTGTTCTTCGACAAGTTGCTGCTGCTTTAAGAGGATATGCTGCCTCAATGCACTACGGACTTCTTCTCGCTCTTCGTCTGAATTGGAAAAGTTTGGACTGAATCTGCCTTCGAGATGAGTAGCAAACGCCTCTGCCTTTTCAGCGATAGTCTTTGTCCATATTACATTGTGATTTGCAGCTGGTCTAGCGTTGTTACCATTTGCTGTCGATGGAATTTTTATTGGAAAATTTGGCTGAGGCTGCCGTTTTAATTTGTTGGTGAGTCGCCAAAGTTTTTGCATGTTGTATCGATCATGAGTGTCTATGCCTTCAAACAGCTTATTAATGTTTTTCTTTTTCAGTTTGTTTAGTGCCTTTTTTAACCTATTTTGTGCTGCTCTATATTGGTGTCTTGCCTCCAGAGTGCGCGTCGCCAGTAGAAATTGCTTGCACTGCTGCTTCTCCCGCAGGAGTCTTCTGGTCGGTTCATCTAGTTCCAGATTGTGTCTATGGCAACTCCTGTGCCCAGTCTGATGTCTATGCCGATTATGCGCAACAGCAGCTGCTGCCTCATTGATGTTGCGTATAAAGATGTCGACCGCATCTTCAATATCCTTGCCGGAGTGAATCTCAGTATTGAGGAGAATTTTCTGATCTAGAAGATCCTGGAAACGCTTTACGTTGACGCCTTTGGGCAATAATCGAGGATTTCCAATTTGAGTTTTAAAGTTTTGATGTCTGTCAGCTACAAGGTCAATTCGCATTGGCAAGTGGTCCGAATCCAGATCAGTGGCAGAGTGTATTCGTAGACGTGAGTTGTCTATACCACTGTAAACAGCGAAGTCGATTGCTGATGGCCTTTTTCTTCTATCAAATGGAAAATGAGTTGCTCCACCAGTGGCTAAAATATTATATCGGCTTTGTGAGTGGATTGATTCAAGTAGAGCTTTCCCTCTTTGACAGCCACGAATGTTGCCCCACCACATATGCCGGGCGTTCCAATCGCCGCAAAGAATGAAGTTTGATTTTGTGGTACCTGCGAGGTTGTCAAAGTGTTTAAATAGCCTTGTAAACTGCTCAGGGGTCCATCCAAACACGGGAGGGCAATATATTGGCGCAATTACAATAATTTCCTTTTTATTATTATTTGCAGGCAGTAAGGCTATAGGCGCACTCTGTAGAAATTCTTCATTTATTGGCTGGAGAGCAGCATGTCTAATGTCAGCACGTACAAGTATTACGACGCCGCCTTTCCGATGTGACCGAGGGTGAGATGAAGTGTAAGTGTGGTATCCAGTCACGCTAAGGACGCTGGAAGTGGGTGGAGTTCGCGATTCAATGATCATCATGATTTGTATCGATTCACGTCGCATATATGATTCTACTTCAGTCATTTTATTTCTCACCCCACACGCATTCCAGAATGCAATTTTAAAAGAGTTGCAATTCTGACTATTGGGCGTGACTAGATATGGATTGTTATTGCTGGGACCGTTTGTGTTGACAGATAAGTTTGATTGTGAACGGTTTTGGGCGTAATTATTCATTATTTTTTATGTCATTGGCAGTGATGTATTCCAGATCCATGGGGCAATCTTCAACTTCATATTCGACGCTGTCTTTTTGTTGACGGAAAGTATGCGAGTTGTTATTGTTACATATGTTTTTTTTTTTTTTTTTTTTTTTTTTTACAATATATGCCGGCCTGATGCTTGGGCATATATATTCAGGCGAAACAAAATACATACTTAAGGCACCCATGGTAACCAGTATTATTTTGAATCAGTCCGCAAACACCCTCGAGGGGACCACGCGGAAAAGGTTGTAAATTGCAATTGATTGAAATCAGGGAGGCGTAGAGGAGCAATGGAGGCAAGACATGGAGAACATAGGGGTGTTGTAAAGGTAGTGCTTGAGGATTAAGTCTGGGAGAGTAAAGGTGAGCGCAGATGAGTAGGAGACAATGTTAGTATTGAGGGGTTAATTCGCCTAGGCTGCTCGTGACCTTAGTAGGGCAAGGCTCCCAGTACCCGAAGTTAAAGCACCCTCCTCTCCCCAGCCGCGTGAGCCAGCCTCTCGCCGGGACGCACACAGCTAAAGAGAGTTTAAAAACAATGTCGCAGGAAGGTGGATTTGTAGTTTACAGGTTGTTCATAGATGGGTATGTAGTTGATTGATTGTTCAAGAGATTCGAACAGGCAGAGAAGAATAGTGCCCAGAGGAGGGGTTAAATTCGCCTGGGCTGCTCGTGACCTTTGAAAGGGCAAGGCTCCCAGTACCCGAATTTAAAAATATTCTCTTCTTTATCAACAACATGAGTCTGTCTTTTGCAAGAACACACATAGCTGTGAATCAGAAGACCAACTTAGGAACCAGGTAGTATTTATAATCTGATGTTGTGTGTTTTAGATTGAAAGTTTAATTAGGTCGCTATATTTGCTTGGTTACCAACAGCATCAGGGTTTCCAACAGGAATTGATGTCTTGTCAGACATCGTGTTGGAATGTTCATCATTGCTGCTGGTTTCTGGGTGGGGATTAGGTGGTTGCAGATGGATAGATTCTTACATAGAGAAAGTATGAGGGCAGAAGGTGATTTCAAATGATGAGTTAGAGACAATGTTAATATAGAGGGGTTAATTCGCCTAGGCTGCTCGTGACCTTAAAAAGGGCAAGGCTCCCAGTACCCGAAATTAAAGCACCCTCTTCTCTTCAGCCGTATGAACCTGTCTTTCGCCGGGACACACACTGCTAAAGAGAAATAAAAACAATGTCACAGGAAGGTAGCTTTGTAGTTTACAAGTATTTTTAATTTGATTTGGGGCATTTCAGATTGTTTTATTTAAAATAGACCGTTGAATTTATACTTGAATGGGGGAATTTATGAGAAGGAATTATATTGTTTTAGAAGATAGCTTTAGATAGTTAAAGGTAGTTTTAGTTAAACTTTCTTATTTGTTAGCTATTATTTTGGGTAGTTTTGATAGCAGGTAGTAGTTGGCTTAAGGTTGTTTTATTAAGTATGGTTAATTCATTTCTTATAAGTAAGCTTGATTGACATAGTAGGTGGTTTTACACACAACTGTGGAGAAACAGAGGATTAACCTAGGCGATCAGGTGGCGAATATAGTTTTGATTTGGGGCATTTCAGATTGTTTTATTTAAATTAGAGAGTTGAATTGAACCTTGGATGGAGGAGTTTTATTAGGAAGAAGTATATTGTTTTAGTAGATAGCTTTAGATAGTTAAAGATAGTTTTGTTTTTGTTAATTAACTTGATTCAGCTTTATGGTGATTAAATTTCATATTGATCTAATATATTTGTTTGTTATTGTTTAATCAGGTAGTTTAAAGCTAGAGTGTTAGATTATAGGATAGTTGTATTTACCAACCGCTTCAGGTATATTGACTGGAGGTGAAATAATATACATTTAGAATTGAGATGGATCTTAGTTGATTGATCATTGGTGGCATGGATGACGTAAAATATAATAATAATATAAAACATTGTTGTTACACACAACTGAGGAGAAACAGAAGACTAACTTATGCGACCAGGTAGTATTTATAATTTGGTTTGGGGCATTTCAGATTGTTTTATTTAAGTTAGACCGTTGAATTGATACTTGAATGGGGGAATTTTATAAGAAGGAATTATACTGTTTTAGAAGATAGCTTTAGATAGTTGAAGGTAGTTTTTGTTGAACTTTTTTATTTGTTAACTATTATTTTGGGCAGCTTTGAAAGCAGGTAGTAGATTGGCTTAAGGTTGTTTAATTAAGTATGGTTAATTCATTTCTTATAAGTAAGCCTGATTGACATAGTAGGTGGTCTTACACACAACTGTGGAGAAACAGAGGATTAACCTAGGCGATCAGGTGGCGATTATAGTTTTGATTTAGGGCATTTCAGATTGTTTTATTTAAATTAGACAGTTGAGTTGAACCTTGGATGGAGGAGTTTTATTAGGGAGAAGTATATTGTCTTAGTAGATAGCTTTAGATAGTTAAA
Source organism: Drosophila limbata (assembly GCA_963924055.1). Taxonomy (NCBI): domain Eukaryota; kingdom Metazoa; phylum Arthropoda; class Insecta; order Diptera; family Drosophilidae; genus Drosophila; species Drosophila limbata. Next base: position 25,248,176 of record OZ001355.1, read on the forward strand.
GATAGTTTTGTTTTGTTAATTAACTTGATTCAGTTTAATGGTGATTAAATTTCATATTGATCTAATATATTTGTTTGTTATTGTTTAATCAGGTAGTTTAAAGCTAGAGTGTTAGATTATAGGATAGTTGTATTTACCAACCGCTTCAGGTATATTGATTGGAGGTGAAATAATATACATTTAGAATTGAGATGGATCTTAGTTGATTGATCATTGGTGGCATGGATGACGTAAAATATAATAATAATATAAAACATTGTTGTTACACACAACTGAGGAGAAACAGAAGACTAACTTATGCGACCAGGTAGTATTTATAATTTGGTTTGGGGCATTTCAGATTGTTTTATTTAAGTTAGACCGTTGAATTGATACTTGAATGGGGGAATTTTATAAGAAGGAATTATACTGTTTTAGAAGATAGCTTTAGATAGTTGAAGGTAGTTTTTGTTGAACTTTTTTATTTGTTAACTATTATTTTGGGCAGCTTTGAAAGCAGGTAGTAGATTGGCTTAAGGTTGTTTAATTAAGTATGGTTAATTCATTTCTTATAAGTAAGCCTGATTGACATAGTAGGTGGTCTTACACACAACTGTGGAGAAACAGAGGATTAACCTAGGCGATCAGGTGGCGATTATAGTTTTGATTTGGGGCATTTCAGATTGTTTTATTTAAATTAGACAGTTGAGTTGAACCTTGGATGGAGGAGTTTTATTAGGGAGAAGTATATTGTCTTAGTAGATAGCTTTAGATAGTTAAAGATAGTTTTGTTTTGTTAATTAACTTGATTCAGTTTAATGGTGATTAAATTTCATATTGATCTAATATATTTGTTTGTTATTGTTTAATCAGGTAGTTTAAAGCTAGAGTGTTAGATTATAGGATAGTTGTATTTACCAACCGCTTCAGGTATATTGATTGGAGGTGAAATAATATACATTTAGAATTGAGATGGATCTTAGTTGATTGATCATTGGTGGCATGGATGACGTAAAATATAATGAAAACATTGTTGTTACACACAACTGAGGAGAAACAGAAGACTAACCTATGCGACCAGGTAGTATTTATAATTTGATTTGGGGGACTTCAGATTGTTTTATTTAAGTTAGACCGTTGAATTGATACTTGAATGGGGGAATTTTATAAGAAGGAATTATACTGTTTTAGAAGATAGCTTTAGATAGTTGAAGGTAGTTTTTGTTGAACTTTTTTATTTGTTAACTATTATTTTGGGCAGCTTTGAAAGCAGGTAGTAGATTGGCTTAAGGTTGTTTAATTAAGTATGGTTAATTCATTTCTTATAAGTAAGCCTGATTGACATAGTAGGTGGTCTTACACACAACTGTGGAGAAACAGAGGATTAACCTAGGCGATCAGGTGGCGATTATAGTTTTGATTTGGGGCATTTCAGATTGTTTTATTTAAATTAGACAGTTGAGTTGAACCTTGGATGGAGGAGTTTTATTAGGGAGAAGTATATTGTCTTAGTAGATTGCTTTAGATAGTTAAAGATAGTTTTGTTTTTGTTAATTAACTTGATTCAGCTTTATGGTGATTAAATTTCATATTGATCTAATATATTTGTTTGTTATTGCTTAATCAGGTAGTTTAAAGCTAGAGTGTTAGATTATAGGATAGTTGTATTTACCAACCGCTTCAGGTATATTGACTGGAGGTGAAATAATATACATTTAGAATTGAGATGGATCTTAGTTGATTGATCATTGGTGGCATGGATGACGTAAAATATAATAATAATATAAAACATTGTTGTTACACACAACTGAGGAGAAACAGAAGACTAACTTATGCGACCAGGTAGTATTTATAATTTGGTTTGGGGCATTTCAGATTGTTTTATTTAAGTTAGACCGTTGAATTGATACTTGAATGGGGGAATTTTATGAGAAGGAATTATACTGTTTTAAAAGATAGCTTTAGATAGTTGAAGATAGTTTTGGTTAAACTTTCTTATTTGTTAACTATTATTTTGGGTAGCTTTGAAAGCAGGTAGTAGATTGGCTTAAGGTTGTTTAATTAAGTATGGTTAATTCATTTCTTATAAGTAAGCTTGATTGACATAGTAGGTGGTTTTACACACAACTGTGGAGAAACAGAGGATTAATCTAGGCGATCAGGTGACGATTATAGTTTTGATTTGGGGCATTTCAGATTGTTTTATTTAAATTAGACAGTTGAGTTGAACCTTGGATGGAGGAATTTTATTAGGAAGAAGTATATTGTTTTAGTAGATAGCTTTAGATAGTTGAAGGTAGTTTTTGTTAAACTTTCTTAGTTGTTAACTATTATTTTGGGTAGCTTTGATAGCAGGTAGTAGTTGGCTTAAGGTTGTTTTATTAAGTATGGTTAATTTATTTCTTATAGGTAAGCCTGATTGACATAGTAGGTGGTTTTACACACAACTGTGGAGAAACAGAGGATTAATCTAGGCCATCAGGTGGCGATTATAGTTTTGATTTGGGGCATTTCAGATTGTTTTATTAGACAGTTGAGTTGAACCTTGGATGGAGGAATTTTATTAGGAAGAAGTATATTGTCTTAGTGGAGAAACAGAGGATTAATCTAGGCCATCAGGTGGCGATTATAGTTTTGATTTGGGGCATTTCAGATTGTTTTATTAGACAGTTGAGTTGAACCTTGGATGGAGGAATTTTATTAGGAAGAAGTATATTGTCTTAGTAGATAGCTTTAGATAGTTAAAGATAGTTTTGTTTTTGTTAATTAACTTGATTCAGCTTTATGGTGATTAAATTTCATATTGATCTAATATATTTGTTTGTTGTTGCTTAATCAGGTAGTTTAAAGCTAGAGTGTTAGATTATATTATAGTTGTATTTACCAACCGCTTCAGGTATATTGACTGGAGGTGAAATAATATACATTTAGAATTGAGATGGATCTTAGTTGATTGATCATTGGTGGCATGGATGACGTAAAATATAATGAAAACATTGTTGTTACACACAACTGAGGAGAAACAGAAGACTAACCTATGCGACCAGGTAGTATTTATAATTTGATTTGGGGCATTTCAGATTGTTTTATTTAAGTTAGACCGTTGAATTAATACTTGAATGGGGGAATTTTATGAGAAGGAATTATACTGTTTTAGAAGATAGCTTTAGATAGTTGAAGGTAGTTTTTGTTAAACTTTCTTATTTGTTAACTATTATTTTGGGTAGCTTTGATAGCAGGTAGTAGTTAGCTTAAGGTTGTTTTATTAAGTATGGTTAATTCATTTCTTATAAGTAAGCTTGATTGACATAGTAGGTGGTTTTACACACAACTGTGGAGAAACAGAGGATTAACCTAGGCGATTATAGTTTTGATTTGGGGCATTTCAGATTGTTTTATTTAAATTAGAGAGTTGAATTGAACCTTGGATGGAGGAATTTTATTAGGAAGAAGTATATTGTTTTAGTATATAGCTTTAGATAGTTAAAGATAGTTTTGTTTTGTTAATTAACTTGATTCAGCTTTATGGTGATTAAATTTCATATTGATCTAATATATTTGTTTGTTATTGTTTAATCAGGTAGTTTAAAGCTAGAGTGTTAGATTATAGGATAGTTGTATTTACCAACCGCTTCAGGTATATTGACTGGAGGTGAAATAATATACATTTAGAATTGAGATGGATCTTAGTTGATTGATCATTGGTGGCATGGATGACGTAAAATATAATAATAATATAAAACATTGTTGTTACACACAACTGAGGAGAAACAGAAGACTAACCTATGCGACCAGGTAGTATTTATAATTTGGTTTGGGGCATTTCAGATTGTTTTATTTAAGTTAGACCGTTGAATTGATACTTGAGTGGGGGAATTTTATGAGAAGGAATTATACTGTTTTAAAAGATAGCTTTAGATAGTTGAAGATAGTTTTTGTTAAACTTTCTTATTTGTTAACTATTATTTTGGGTAGCTTTGATAGCAGGTAGTAGTTGGCTTAAGGTTGTTTTATTAAGTATGGTTAATTCATTTCTTATAAGTAAGCTTGATAGACATAGTAGGTGGTTTTACACACAACTGTGGAGAAACCGAGGATTGAGCTAGGCGATCAGGTGGCGATTATAGTTTTGATATGGGGCATTTCAAGTTGTTTTATTTAAATTAGACAGTTGAATTGAACCTTGGATGGAGGAATTTTATTAGGAAGAAGTATATTGTTTTAGTAGATAGCTTTAGATAGTTAAAGATAGTTTTGTTTTTGTTAATTAACTTGATTCAGCTTTATGGTGATTAAGTTTCATATTGATCTAATATATTTGTTTGTTATTGCTTAATCAGGTAGTTTAAAGCTAGAGTGTTAGATTATAGGATAGTTGTATTTATCAACCGCTTCAGGTATTTTGACTGGAGGTGAAATAATATACATTTAGAATTGAGATGGATCTTAGTTGATTGATCATTGGTGGCATGGATGACGTAAAATATAATGAAAACATTGTTGTTACACACAACTGAGGAGAAACAGAAGACTAACCTATGCGACCAGATAGTATTTATAATTTGATTTGGGGCATTTCAGATTGTTTTATTTAAGTTAGACCGTTGAATTGATACTTGAATGGGGGAATTTTATAAGAAGGAATTATACTGCTTTAGAAGATAGCTTTAGATAGTTGAAGGTAGTTTTTGTTGAACTTTTTTATTTTTAGCTATTATTTTGGGTAGCTTTGAAAGCAGGTAGTAGTTGGCTTAAGGTTGTTTTATTAAGTATGGTTAATTCTTTTCTTATAAGTAAGCTTGATTGACATAGTAGGTGGTTTTACACACAACTGTGGAGAAACAGAGGATTAACCTAGGCGATCAGGTGGCGATTATAGTTTTGATATGGGGCATTTCAAGTTGTTTTATTTAAATTAGACAGTTGAATTGAACCTTGGATGGAGGAATTTTATTAGGAAGAAGTATATTGTTTTAGTAGATAGCTTTAGATAGTTAAAGATAGTTTTGTTTTTGTTAATTAACTTGATTCAGCTTTATGGTGATTAAGTTTCATATTGATCTAATATATTTGTTTGTTATTGCTTAATCAGGTAGTTTAAAGCTAGAGTGTTAGATTATAGGATAGTTGTATTTACCAACCGCTTCAGGTATATTGACTGGAGGTGAAATAATATACATTTAGAATTGAGATGGATCTTAGTTGATTGATCATTGGTGGCATGGATGACGTAAAATATAATAATAATATAAAACATTGTTGTTACACACAACTGAGGAGAAACAGAAGACTAACTTATGCGACCAGGTAGTATTTATAATTTGGTTTGGGGCATTTCAGATTGTTTTATTTAAGTTAGACCGTTGAATTGATACTTGAATGGGGGAATTTTATAAGAAGGAATTATACTGTTTTAGAAGATAGCTTTAGATAGTTGAAGGTAGTTTTTGTTGAACTTTTTTATTTGTTAACTATTATTTTGGGCAGCTTTGAAAGCAGGTAGTAGATTGGCTTAAGGTTGTTTAATTAAGTATGGTTAATTCATTTCTTATAAGTAAGCCTGATTGACATAGTAGGTGGTCTTACACACAACTGTGGAGAAACAGAGGATTAACCTAGGCGATCAGGTGGCGATTATAGTTTTGATTTGGGGCATTTCAGATTGTTTTATTTAAATTAGACAGTTGAGTTGAACCTTGGATGGAGGAGTTTTATTAGGGAGAAGTATATTGTCTTAGTAGATAGCTTTAGATAGTTAAAGATAGTTTTGTTTTGTTAATTAACTTGATTCAGTTTAATGGTGATTAAATTTCATATTGATCTAATATATTTGTTTGTTATTGTTTAATCAGGTAGTTTAAAGCTAGAGTGTTAGATTATAGGATAGTTGTATTTACCAACCGCTTCAGGTATATTGATTGGAGGTGAAATAATATACATTTAGAATTGAGATGGATCTTAGTTGATTGATCATTGGTGGCATGGATGACGTAAAATATAATAATAATATAAAACATTGTTGTTACACACAACTGAGGAGAAACAGAAGACTAACTTATGCGACCAGGTAGTATTTATAATTTGGTTTGGGGCATTTCAGATTGTTTTATTTAAGTTAGACCGTTGAATTGATACTTGAATGGGGGAATTTTATAAGAAGGAATTATACTGTTTTAGAAGATAGCTTTAGATAGTTGAAGGTAGTTTTTGTTGAACTTTTTTATTTGTTAACTATTATTTTGGGCAGCTTTGAAAGCAGGTAGTAGATTGGCTTAAGGTTGTTTAATTAAGTATGGTTAATTCATTTCTTATAAGTAAGCCTGATTGACATAGTAGGTGGTCTTACACACAACTGTGGAGAAACAGAGGATTAACCTAGGCGATCAGGTGGCGATTATAGTTTTGATTTGGGGCATTTCAGATTGTTTTATTTAAATTAGACAGTTGAGTTGAACCTTGGATGGAGGAGTTTTATTAGGGAGAAGTATATTGTCTTAGTAGATAGCTTTAGATAGTTAAAGATAGTTTTGTTTTGTTAATTAACTTGATTCAGTTTAATGGTGATTAAATTTCATATTGATCTAATATATTTGTTTGTTATTGTTTAATCAGGTAGTTTAAAGCTAGAGTGTTAGATTATAGGATAGTTGTATTTACCAACCGCTTCAGGTATATTGATTGGAGGTGAAATAATATACATTTAGAATTGAGATGGATCTTAGTTGATTGATCATTGGTGGCATGGATGACGTAAAATATAATGAAAACATTGTTGTTACACACAACTGAGGAGAAACAGAAGACTAACCTATGCGACCAGGTAGTATTTATAATTTGATTTGGGGCACTTCAGATTGTTTTATTTAAGTTAGACCGTTGAATTGATACTTGAATGGGGGAATTTTATAAGAAGGAATTATACTGTTTTAGAAGATAGCTTTAGATAGTTGAAGGTAGTTTTTGTTGAACTTTTTTATTTGTTAACTATTATTTTGGGCAGCTTTGAAAGCAGGTAGTAGATTGGCTTAAGGTTGTTTAATTAAGTATGGTTAATTCATTTCTTATAAGTAAGCCTGATTGACATAGTAGGTGGTCTTACACACAACTGTGGAGAAACAGAGGATTAACCTAGGCGATCAGGTGGCGATTATAGTTTTGATTTGGGGCATTTCAGATTGTTTTATTTAAATTAGACAGTTGAGTTGAACCTTGGATGGAGGAGTTTTATTAGGGAGAAGTATATTGTCTTAGTAGATTGCTTTAGATAGTTAAAGATAGTTTTGTTTTTGTTAATTAACTTGATTCAGCTTTATGGTGATTAAATTTCATATTGATCTAATATATTTGTTTGTTATTGCTTAATCAGGTAGTTTAAAGCTAGAGTGTTAGATTATAGGATAGTTGTATTTACCAACCGCTTCAGGTATATTGACTGGAGGTGAAATAATATACATTTAGAATTGAGATGGATCTTAGTTGATTGATCATTGGTGGCATGGATGACGTAAAATATAATAATAATATAAAACATTGTTGTTACACACAACTGAGGAGAAACAGAAGACTAACTTATGCGACCAGGTAGTATTTATAATTTGGTTTGGGGCATTTCAGATTGTTTTATTTAAGTTAGACCGTTGAATTGATACTTGAATGGGGGAATTTTATGAGAAGGAATTATACTGTTTTAAAAGATAGCTTTAGATAGTTGAAGATAGTTTTGGTTAAACTTTCTTATTTGTTAACTATTATTTTGGGTAGCTTTGAAAGCAGGTAGTAGATTGGCTTAAGGTTGTTTAATTAAGTATGGTTAATTCATTTCTTATAAGTAAGCTTGATTGACATAGTAGGTGGTTTTACACACAACTGTGGAGAAACAGAGGATTAATCTAGGCGATCAGGTGACGATTATAGTTTTGATTTGGGGCATTTCAGATTGTTTTATTTAAATTAGACAGTTGAGTTGAACCTTGGATGGAGGAATTTTATTAGGAAGAAGTATATTGTTTTAGTAGATAGCTTTAGATAGTTGAAGGTAGTTTTTGTTAAACTTTCTTAGTTGTTAACTATTATTTTGGGTAGCTTTGATAGCAGGTAGTAGTTGGCTTAAGGTTGTTTTATTAAGTATGGTTAATTTATTTCTTATAGGTAAGCCTGATTGACATAGTAGGTGGTTTTACACACAACTGTGGAGAAACAGAGGATTAATCTAGGCCATCAGGTGGCGATTATAGTTTTGATTTGGGGCATTTCAGATTGTTTTATTAGACAGTTGAGTTGAACCTTGGATGGAGGAATTTTATTAGGAAGAAGTATATTGTCTTAGTGGAGAAACAGAGGATTAATCTAGGCCATCAGGTGGCGATTATAGTTTTGATTTGGGGCATTTCAGATTGTTTTATTAGACAGTTGAGTTGAACCTTGGATGGAGGAATTTTATTAGGAAGAAGTATATTGTCTTAGTAGATAGCTTTAGATAGTTAAAGATAGTTTTGTTTTTGTTAATTAACTTGATTCAGCTTTATGGTGATTAAATTTCATATTGATCTAATATATTTGTTTGTTGTTGCTTAATCAGGTAGTTTAAAGCTAGAGTGTTAGATTATATTATAGTTGTATTTACCAACCGCTTCAGGTATATTGACTGGAGGTGAAATAATATACATTTAGAATTGAGATGGATCTTAGTTGATTGATCATTGGTGGCATGGATGACGTAAAATATAATGAAAACATTGTTGTTACACACAACTGAGGAGAAACAGAAGACTAACCTATGCGACCAGGTAGTATTTATAATTTGATTTGGGGCATTTCAGATTGTTTTATTTAAGTTAGACCGTTGAATTAATACTTGAATGGGGGAATTTTATGAGAAGGAATTATACTGTTTTAGAAGATAGCTTTAGATAGTTGAAGGTAGTTTTTGTTAAACTTTCTTATTTGCTAACTATTATTTTGGGTAGCTTTGATAGCAGGTAGTAGTTAGCTTAAGGTTGTTTTATTAAGTATGGTTAATTCATTTCTTATAAGTAAGCTTGATTGACATAGTAGGTGGTTTTACACACAACTGTGAGAAACAGAGGATTAACCTAGGCGATTATAGTTTTGATTTGGGGCATTTCAGATTGTTTTATTTAAATTAGAGAGTTGAATTGAACCTTGGATGGAGGAATTTTATTAGGAAGAAGTATATTGTTTTAGTATATAGCTTTAGATAGTTAAAGATAGTTTTGTTTTGTTAATTAACTTGATTCAGCTTTATGGTGATTAAATTTCATATTGATCTAATATATTTGTTTGTTATTGTTTAATCAGGTAGTTTAAAGCTAGAGTGTTAGATTATAGGATAGTTGTATTTACCAACCGCTTCAGGTATATTGACTGGAGGTGAAATAATATACATTTAGAATTGAGATGGATCTTAGTTGATTGATCATTGGTGGCATGGATGACGTAAAATATAATAATAATATAAAACATTGTTGTTACACACAACTGAGGAGAAACAGAAGACTAACCTATGCGACCAGGTAGTATTTATAATTTGGTTTGGGGCATTTCAGATTGTTTTATTTAAGTTAGACCGTTGAATTGATACTTGAGTGGGGGAATTTTATGAGAAGGAATTATACTGTTTTAAAAGATAGCTTTAGATAGTTGAAGATAGTTTTTGTTAAACTTTCTTATTTGTTAACTATTATTTTGGGTAGCTTTGATAGCAGGTAGTAGTTGGCTTAAGGTTGTTTTATTAAGTATGGTTAATTCATTTCTTATAAGTAAGCTTGATAGACATAGTAGGTGGTTTTACACACAACTGTGGAGAAACCGAGGATTGAGCTAGGCGATCAGGTGGCGATTATAGTTTTGATATGGGGCATTTCAAGTTGTTTTATTTAAATTAGACAGTTGAATTGAACCTTGGATGGAGGAATTTTATTAGGAAGAAGTATATTGTTTTAGTAGATAGCTTTAGATAGTTAAAGATAGTTTTGTTTTTGTTAATTAACTTGATTCAGCTTTATGGTGATTAAGTTTCATATTGATCTAATATATTTGTTTGTTATTGCTTAATCAGGTAGTTTAAAGCTAGAGTGTTAGATTATAGGATAGTTGTATTTATCAACCGCTTCAGGTATTTTGACTGGAGGTGAAATAATATACATTTAGAATTGAGATGGATCTTAGTTGATTGATCATTGGTGGCATGGATGACGTAAAATATAATGAAAACATTGTTGTTACACACAACTGAGGAGAAACAGAAGACTAACCTATGCGACCAGATAGTATTTATAATTTGATTTGGGGCATTTCAGATTGTTTTATTTAAGTTAGACCGTTGAATTGATACTTGAATGGGGGAATTTTATAAGAAGGAATTATACTGCTTTAGAAGATAGCTTTAGATAGTTGAAGGTAGTTTTTGTTGAACTTTTTTATTTTTAGCTATTATTTTGGGTAGCTTTGAAAGCAGGTAGTAGTTGGCTTAAGGTTGTTTTATTAAGTATGGTTAATTCTTTTCTTATAAGTAAGCTTGATTGACATAGTAGGTGGTTTTACACACAACTGTGGAGAAACAGAGGATTAACCTAGGCGATCAGGTGGCGATTATAGTTTTGATATGGGGCATTTCAAGTTGTTTTATTTAAATTAGACAGTTGAATTGAACCTTGGATGGAGGAATTTTATTAGGAAGAAGTATATTGTTTTAGTAGATAGCTTTAGATAGTTAAAGATAGTTTTGTTTTTGTTAATTAACTTGATTCAGCTTTATGGTGATTAAGTTTCATATTGATCTAATATATTTGTTTGTTATTGCTTAATCAGGTAGTTTAAAGCTAGAGTGTTAGATTATAGGATAGTTGTATTTACCAACCGCTTCAGGTATATTGACTGGAGGTGAAATAATATACATTTAGAATTGAGATGGATCTTAGTTGATTGATCATTGGTGGCATGGATGAAGTAAAATATAATGAAAACATTTTTTGGAGCATTGTCATGGTAGGGTGTTTGTAAGTTAGTTGAATATTATTTTATAATTTCAATTATAATATCATTATTCCAGATAGCTAAAATTAATTTGGCTGCATGATCACACCCTAGTTTGGGGAGTCTTGAAAACAGGTAGTATATTGGAAAGGCAGCTGGCTTAAGGTTGTATGGTTAATTCATTTCTTATAAGTAAGCTTGATTGATTAAGTAGGTGGTTTTACACACAACTGCGGAGAAACAGAGGGTTAACCTAGGCGATCTGGTGGCAATTATAGTTTTGATTTGGGGCATTTCAGATTGTTTTATTTAAATTAGATCGTTGGATTGAACCTTGGTTTGGGGAATTTTTATTAGTATATTGTTTGTTTTGGCAGATAGTTTTTGGTAGCTTAAGATGGTTTTGGTTAGTTATCTTAAGTCAGCTTTATGGTGATTAAATTTTGAGAAAGCAGGTGGATAGATTCTTAGTTAGAGAAGTACGGGAGGAAAAGTGATAAGTCAGCGAGCTTTTGGTAGAGTACAAGTGCTTAGTTTTTCGCAAAGATTTGTTTTAAGGGAATGGGAGACGTACATGAGGCAAGATGGGTATAATTTGATGATGTAGAGGGCAGAGGTTGAGAGGAGCCTTAGGTTTACAAAGAGTTCCTGATTTGGCGTTCTATTTCTCGAAGATCGTTTTCAAGTGTGCGTAGGTTACGGGTAATATTATTTATTCTCGTGGAATCCATTGGAAATCGAGGTACAATAATGTCATCGGTTGAGTCAGGGTCATAAGGAAGGGCAGCACGTAGTTCACCGATTCTTTGTCGCAAGCTATCTCTCCTGGATCCAAGGAGGTAGAAGGAAAAGCTTCCTCTTTCATTTGAGGCAGGCTTAGGAGGCAACGGCGTATTGATATTGGAACTAAGCGGGGTTTGTTGTGTAGAAGGAGTGGACTGAAGATTGAGATAAGAGCTGGAAGCTATTTGGCGTTCGGTTTCATGAAGTTCTTTGTCTAGACGGAGAAGAATACGGTTGAAATTAGTCATGTCTACAGCAGTCATTGGAAATCGAAGAAGGAAGGATCGGTCAGTGGAGTCAGAGTCATATGGAAGTCTTAGACGCAATTCTTTGATATTTTCTAGCAGTAATTGTTTTTTATTATTAAGTTCTTGAAGGTTACAAGGTAAGTGAGTTGTTGGATTCGTTACTGATATGGGGACATTCGTAGGAGGCAGCGAATTTAGTTGGGTTTGCTGAGGTCGGGGAATCGGAAGTGCAAAAGGAGTTGACTGAAGATTGGGATTAGTGATGGGAATGATTTGGCGTTCAATATCATAAAGGTCGTTGCTTAGAGAGAGAAGTGAGCAGAAGTTAGTCAAGTCAGCGGTCGACAAAGGGAAGCGAAGATGAAAAGTTCGGTCAGTGGAGTCAGGATCATATGGCAGCTTAAGGCGTAATTCTTCAATTCGTTGTAGAAGTGATTGTTTTTTGTTGAGTAAATCTTGGAGGTTAGGGAGTGAGCAAGTAGTTGGTATGGGGAGAGTATATCGTTGAAGTGGCTTAATGAATTTGTCAATTTGCTGGATGTATCTAGGACGGCTTTGTGCTAGACGGAATGGGGTGTATGGGGCAGTAATGATTCTTCTGGCTTCAATGTTAAAGTGGTGGCTAAGCCTTACAGCGAAGTTGTTAGAAGATTTATCGTAAGTTTCTTCAAGTGTTTTTATTTTTAAATCATTGAGAATAGTGGTATTATTGGTGAGGACTGGAGCATTAATGATTGTTCTGAGGGTGGAGCTTTGGAATCTGGAGATTTTTTCTATTTGTGATTGACTGGATAGGGAGCCCCAAACAGGAAGGGCATAGTGCCATAGAGGGGCGATAAGCTGCTTATAGAGTAGAGACTTGCATTCAACGGTGAGTTTGCTCTCTTTGTTAATTAGCCAGTGGAGCTGAGATCGGCGTGATTTGAGTTTAGTGACCAGGGAGTCAACATGTTTGATAAAGTTGAGTTTCTTATCTAGCTTAACACCTAGATAAGTGTGATAGTCTGTTGTTCCAATAGATTGACCCAATAGTTTGGGTGAAAGTCTAGGAAAGCCAAGTTCGCTGTCATCCTTAAGGGAATAGAGAACATGAGCTGTTTTACTGGCGTTGATTTTAATACACCATTTGTTGGTCCAGGAGGAAAGAGAGCTTAGGATGGTTTCAACTTGACGGATAGCAGTAGTGGCAGACTCAGCAGCTGACATAATAACTGTGTCATCAGCATATGTGGCTAGAAGAGCATCGGTGTCTCGAGGAGGGTTAGTGAGAATGGACTCAGGGGTTGGAAGGTCAGCAGTGTAGATAGTGTATAGGATGGGACCCAATACACTGCCTTGCGGGACACCGGCCATTATATTTTTTGGGGTGGATCTGGCACCTTTATGAGACTCAACCATGAAAGTACGGTCAGTAAGATAGTGACGGATGACAGCGTATAGTGTAGGTGACAAGATGGGTTTAAGTTTATAGAAAAGGCCTGGGTGCCATACTCTGTCAAAGGCTTCTTGAATGTCTATGTAGACTGCTGAGCAGAATCGATTTTTTTCATAGGCTTTGAGAATGAATTGTGTAACGCGAGCTAATTGCTGATCAGTACTGTGTTGGTAACGAAATCCGAACTGGTGGTTTGGAATAGCATTAGCAAAGGGTTGTGATTCGAACATTCGAGTTAATAGGAGACGCTCAAGAATTTTAGAGAAGCCGGATAGTAAGCTTATCGGTCTGTAGGATGCTAGTTGTTCAGTTGGCTTGCCAGGTTTGGGAATCATTGTCACTAGGGCCATTTTCCACTGTTGTGGAAAGTGTCTGTGACGCAGTACATTGTTGAAGATTAGGATGAGATACAGAAGTGCAGAGTCTGGGAGGGATTTAATGGTACGATTGTCTATTTTATCCATTCCAGGAGTTTTGTTGTTTTCAAGGTTTTTTATTTGGTTCTTAACTTCAGTGAGGGTAATAGGTCTGAAACGCGATTGGCTTGAAATTACTGGCATTTCTATTTGGTGAGTGATTTCAAGGCGTTCGCTAGAAGTGTTTAGTAAGACAGGTTTGAATCTAGACTCAAGATGTTCAGCGAAGGCTTCAGCTTTTTCTAAGGTGGTTTTGCACCAGGTGTATTCATTAGTACTAGAGTTAGGGTCATTGGAACTTGTATGGCGTTTAACAGGAAGATTTGGGGTGGGTTGTCTCTTGATTTGCTTAGTGAATTTCCATAACTTTTGCATACTGTATCTGTCCCTTTGATCGATGGCAGTTAGTGTTCTATCGAGACGTCTGGCTTTGTTGGCTTCAAGAGCTTTCTTGAGTCTCTTAGAGGCAATTCTATGAAGTCTTCTGGCATCATTATTGCGAAGACAGAGGTGGTTGTACTTAAAGCAGCGTTTTGCAATAAGCATATTTTGTATGCGTCGATTTGGTGTATAATGAATTCGAAATCGGCTGTTCGAGGGTAGATAAGAGGACATATTTGAGGCAAAATTGGCAGCTTGATGAATATTTCTTGTGAGTATGTCTACGGAGTCTTCAATGTCTTGTCCTGATGATATTTCTGTATTAAGGTGGATGTTTTGATTGAGCCAGAGGTGGAATTTTTTAATGTCAGCGTTAGCTGGAAGAATTGGTTTTTTGAAGGGTATGAATTTTGGTTTGCTTGAGAGACTAATAAGGAGTGGAAGATGGTCTGAGCCCAAATCAAGTGAGGATTCAATGTGGAGGCGGTCATTATGGATGCCATTGTAGATTGCAAAATCGATTGCAGAGGGTCTCTTACGTTGATCATAGGGGAAGTGAGTCGGGGACCCAGTAGCTAGAATGTCATAGTTTTGGGATCTTAAGCATTTAATCAATTCATTACCACGGTTACAGGCACGAAAATTTCCCCACCAGCGATGTTTAGCATTCCAGTCACCGGCAAAGAGGAATCGGGGTTCAAAGAGCTTAAAGATAATTTTAAAAGCTTCACATGAAAGTCCTAAAGTTGGAGGGCAGTAGATGGCTGAAATGTTTATACTTGGTTGATCAGAGAGGGAGATGCAGACAGGTGCACATTGTATAGTTGGAGTCACTATGGTAGGGAGGGCCATATGTTCAATATTATGATTAATAATCGTGGCAGAGCCTCCTCGTCTACGGTTAGATGGATGGTTTGCAGTGTATATATGATACCCTTTGATTTCAATAGAATCTGTTTCTACTAGATGAGTTTCTGAAATTAGAACGATGTCAATATTATGTTGGTAGATATGGGATTCTAATTCAGAGAGCTTATTCAATATTCCGGCTGCATTCCAGGCAATGATCCTGAGGTCGTCGACTTGGTTAAAGTTTGGATTATTTGGAGGCATGATGACAAGGAATTCCTTTTTAGTACCTTGATGCGGGTGGAAAGAAATGAGTAAACATTTTTATCAAGGTAGTCATGTTAGCAAGTAATTGTAGTTATGTATGGTTGGTCAGTTGTAAGGGGAATAGATTATGTTTGGGTGGCAATACGTATCATAGATAGAACGGATATTAGAAAGATTTAACTAGCTCAGTTCGATGATTTGGTATGCTAAATAAAGAGCTTATGTGTTGGTTTATATCTGATTTTATAAGAAGAAAAAGAAAGATGCCTCGTAGATAAAGTTTCCCCTTTTTTTTTTTATTTTATCTCTTTATTATTCTTCAAATGTTGTAAAGAGTCTTAGGATATGAGACAGGTGGGAGCTTAAATTTAATAAGTATTTAATAAGGCCTCCATGGCTTTAATTATATTTAAAATATAATTATATTTTTTTTTTTTCCTTTTTTTTTTTTTTTGTTTTATATTAGTTGCCTTAAGTTTAAGTAGAAAATTAATTTATAATTTAATAAGGCCTCCATGGCTTTAATTATATTTAAAACTTATATAAAATATAATATTTAATTTTTTTTTTTTTTTTTTTGTTTGTTTTTTTTGTTGTTTTATATTAGTTGCCTTAAGTTTAAGTAGAAAATTAATTTCTTATATATTGTAAGGCTTATTGGTCAGTACAATTAGATGAGTGTTATATGTGTGAAAAACGCCTTCTTGGATTTAAGTGGATAAAAGAACAGAATAAAGAGAAAAACAAATGTGAGAGTATAACAATTATATGATTGGACCTTATATTTAAAGCTTATATAAATTATAAATTTTTTGTTTGTTTATGTATATTGTTATTTATTTATTTTTTTGTGTGTTGTTTTTATTTTTTAAAGAAACATGTTTCATTACTGTTTCTTTCTTTGTATTTTCATTCATTCTTTTTCACGTCCTGCAAACGTCCTGTAACAAATTCATTGTTGCTTAATTAATATTCTTGGTTTGGTGGAGGGGGTCGATTGAAGAGCTGATCATAAGATTGTGCAGGCTGGTAAATCTGCCTTTGCATGGGGCGATACTGGGCTCTTAGCATGTCAGTTTGGTTGGGAAGGAAGTTTGGAGTGGGAAAAAAGGGAGCTCGGACAGGGAGTGGATGCATCACATTTTGTAAGGTTCCTTTAAATGCTGGATCCTCAGTCCAGTTTAAGGCAGCAAGTGATTGTTCAGCTCGCCGGGCCGAGGCTTTAGCAGGTAGGTCATTTAATGCCTTCTTCATATGGACGCAGCCACTATGATTGGCCACGTGGTTTCCTCCACAATTGATGCATTTTCCTGGGAGGCTCCTTGGTTTTGTACAGGTCTTAAAGTAATGATTCCCAGCGCATTTGGAGCAGGTTGTATACGGTTGCTTACACTCATACTGTGTGTGTCCGAATTTCTGGCACTTGTAACACTGCTTTACAGGTTTGGGTGGTGCTGGCTTTGTTATTGTTACATTGATATGCCCGAGTTTTTTGATGGTTAAAAAGTTTATGTTGATGGGGCTTGGGTGTAGCTCAAGTCTCCATTTATTAGTCGGTAAACCAGATAAATTTCCAATGATGTTTTCGATGTGGAATACATTGAAGCCCAGTTCATTTATTCTATCAGTAATCCAGTTCGTGGAAACAGTGTGGAAGATTCCGTCAATTATTGCCTTAAATTTGGGCTGTTTGTTGGATTCCGGGTGAAGATTGAGGTCCTGGAAGTGTTTGACCAAAATTCCATGTGTCTCTAGGCTTTTTGGTTGGATGAGAATGCCACCGCTTGCAGTAAATGTGGCGGTGAAAGTATCCTTGCCAGTGACATCAGCAGCTTTATCCATAAGACTTATCGGATCCTCTGGGTTCGGGATAAATAGCGATTTGGGTAGAATTTGGTCACTTGATGGGATTGGGTTTGGTTTGGGCATAGGCGAAATCTGGTCACTTGAGGGACGTGGGACAGTCTGTGTAGCCTCCTTTTCCATCAAACTAGCAATGTCCTCAGGATCCTGTAGGTTTTCCTTGGTGAGATAGTCCACTAGCATGGCCTCATCTTCATCCGTTATTGTGGTGCCGGCTTTACATGTTTCTCCTTCTGTGTCTGCATCTTCCTTTGTTAAGTCAATGTCTGGACAAACGTTGACTTGAGCTGGCTCTGCGTATTTCTTGAGTTGTTCCTGGATTTCAGCGAGAGCTCTAGCTTTAGGGGCCGAGATTGGGGGGCAGATTTGTATATTGGAAATGATAACTGCTTTTTTCTGTGGTGGACTCGAGCTGTTATCGAGGTTGGGTTTGGATTTCACAGGTGCACTCATTCTCTTGCTGGGTGTTGGCATGTTGCGTGGAGCTAAAATTGAGAGGAGTTAAATTAACATTAGGTGGCGTAGGTAAACTTTGTAGTTAGGTTGGTTTGTTTTTATGCATTGTATTTATATTTAATTTATAAGTAAGAGATAGATGTGAGTGTTGAGAATCAGTTGACAGAGAAAAAAGGCAGGAAGATAACATTTTTATTCAAGGCTTAGATTAAAAATTAGGGTTTATTGCCAGGTATGGAAATAATTAGGTGAGAATTTTCGTATATGATAATGTTTCCTACATTATTGTAATTAAGTTGATACATTTATCTATTTATTTATCATTTTATTTGCAGTTTTGTTGATCCTATATTATTAATTTATTTTGGAATGTGCGTGTGCTATTGCACTGGGGTCATTATGAATATTAACTTTATGACTGTTCATTTAAGATGGTAGTCAGGCAAAGATACAGCGATATGGGAAGTTTAGATAGTTAAAAGTATTTATTAGGAGAATTTTACGGAATGTAAACAGCCAATAAAGGGTTCATAGAGTTAAATTGGGTCAATAGAATTTTAGACAATCAAGGAGACAAAGCATAGAAAATTATAGAAATGATTTAGACAGGCATTTAGCATAGGTGGCAAAGGTAGTGCTTATGACTAGAATATATTCATTTTCACTGTTCTGAGCAGCGAGTAAATGAATGTGTGGATTGCAGAGTTGACATAGGTAGTACTTAATAACTAAATATACAGTAGCAGTGGTAGCATAGGTAGGACTTAATAACTAAATATACAGTAGCAGTGGTAGCATAGGTAGGACTTAATAATTAATTATTTCCAGTGAAAGGTGAGATGAGAGGGGGAGAGTCAATGGGCAGCTCATTTCTATGTACAAAAACAATTGAACATAGTAAGTGTATAAAATAAAACTCACACACACAAGCCAACACATACACGCAAATAAACACAAGCAGCACATAAGAATGAAAAATGTATAATAATAATGGGCAAGGTTGAGTTCAAGTAATCTAATTCTAGCACTAATTAATAGACACAAAAGTTGACCTCTCTCTTGCATTATTATTTATGTATTTTAGTGCGCATAAAGCAGCATTTCCAGGTAATTTGTAAACATGGGGGCAGGCCAATAAGTAAATACAAAGGTGTACGTACGCAAGTATAAAAAATAGTTGTGGATTCCCTCCTTGATTTTCTCAATTCGTCCAAGCTGAACCTTGGGTTGTGGACACGATTTGTGCTGCTGCTGCATTTTCACTCTGATTTTAAATATGTTTGTTTTGCACAATTCGAAGTAAGTTTATTGTTAGAGATGGCAACTTGTAAAAAGTTCAAAAAATTTTTTTTTTTTTTTTTTTTTTTTTTTATTAATATGCGCCAGCCTGTTGCATGGACACATATAGACAAGGAGACTCAGTGCGCTCCAAATGTTGGTCTAAGGACCGAGGCACTGAGTCAAGGATCACTTACGCCCTTGAAGGGACCACGTGATTCAATGATAGTTTTTATCAGTGTGTTACAATAGATAAGTTACAATAAATTGTGTAGGAGTTACAAAAAAAAAATGAGTAGAAAATAAAAAGTTTGTGTTAGAAATCGTACTCCAGAAGGGGTCCTTTGATTGTTTAGGTTGATCCAGCAAGTAGTATTGGGCCTGTTCGCCTGGGGCAGCTCATGACATTTTAAGGCAGGGCCCCCAGTCCCCGAACAAGCAAGTAAAATCATCTCGGTTGATGATCAAAAAGGATTAAGCGACGAGGTAGTAGTAGGCCTGTTCGCCTGGGGCTGTGCATGCCATTTCAAGGAAGTTGAATTATCTCGGTTGATGTCCAGATGCGTGTAAACAATGAAGTGTAGGCCTGTTCGCCTGGGGCAGCTCATGACATTTTAAGGCAGGGCCCCCAGTCCCCGAACAAGCAAGTAAAATCATCTCGGTTGATGATCAAAAAGAATTAAGCGATGAGGTAGTAGTAGGCCTGTTCGCCTGGGGCTGCTCATGCCGTTTCAAGGAAGTTGAATTATCTCGGTTGATGTCCAAATGCGTGTAAACAATGAAGTGTAGGCCTGTTCGCCTGGGGCAGCTCATGACATTTTAAGGCAGGGCCCCCAGTCCCCGAACAAGCAAGTAAAATCATCTCGGTTGATGATCAAAAGAATTAAGCGATGAGGTAGTAGTAGGCCTGTTCGCCTGGTTTACAAGGTTGATTTAAAAATTGCAACACACTGAGCAAAACTATAGGTATCTGAAGTCTGTCCATATTAATTAAGAAACATTAAATTTCGAGATAGTTAAGAATACAATCTGGGGGTACTCAAAACATTAATGATCCAACATTTGTTGCAGGGATTGGGGAAAACCCCAGAAAAACCCAATCAGATCAGTATGCTAATTACAAAGTATCAAATTTGGAAAATGGAAATCAGACAACCAGACACGTATACAATTACTAGGATTAGGATTTAACAATGAGAGTCAGTCAATTGCTGGTGGTGGTAGTCTTTAATTGTAGTTATCATTGGTAGTAGCAACAGTGGTGTCAGTACAGTGTGGGTGCAAAGTTTTATTACTGCCAAGGGCAGCTGACCAAGCAGGTCAATGAATAAATTGAAATTTTAAGCTAAAGGGAAAGGAAAAGTTTAATGAAAAGTCCGAGGATTTTAAAGCAGAAAAATAATTGGGGAAAACTTAGAAAAAACCCAAGTTGATTTCAGGAACCAGCTAAAGTGCTGAAAAAGGAATTTAGATTATTTAAATTTAGTAAACTTGAAAAATATAAAGTTGGACTTTAAGTATAAGCAAATTTGGGAAACGGACAATGAGATGGACCAAGAATCAGGGCCATTAGTACATAATCCGGGGCAGCACAGTTGACCAAAAGGGGGAACATGTGAAGCGCAGGATCAGATTTTTAGCATTAAAAAAAATACTGTTTTAGTGGAAGCATTCTCAGTGCTGGTGTGATGACAACTTCGTCAACAGGTGGTAATCATTGATGGTGGAAAACATTGGTAGTAGCAACAGTAGTGCCATTAGAGTGTTGGTGATAAGTTTTATTACTGCCAAAAGGGCAGTTGATCAAGCAGGTTTATGAATAGTGATATTATTTGAAAAAATTGAAATTTTAAACAAAAGGAAAAATTTAACGAAAGTCCGATGATTTAAAACAGAAAAATAATTGGGGAAAACTTAGAAAAAACCCAAGTTGATTCAGGAATCAGCTAAAGTTCTGAAAAAGGAATTTAGATTATTTAAATTTAGTAAACTTGAGGAAACGGACAATGAGATGGACCAAGAATCAGGGCCATTAGTACATAATCCGGGGCAGCACAGTTGACCAAAAGGGGGAACATGTGAAGCGCAGGATCAGATTTTTAGCATTAAAAAATACTGTTTTAGTGGAAGCATTCTCAGTGCTGGTGGGAAGACAACTTCGTCAACAGGTGGTAATCATTGATGGTGGAAAACATTGGTAGTAGCAACAGTAGTGCCATTAGAGTGTTGGTGATAAGTTTTATTACTGCCAAAAGGGCAGTTGATCAAGCAGGTTTATGAATAGTGATATTATTTGAATAAATTGAAATTTTAAACAAAAGGAAAAATTTAACGAAAGTCCGATGATTTAAAACAGAAAAATAATTGGGGAAAACTTAGAAAAAACCCAAGTTGATTCAGGAACCAGCTTTTCCCTTTCCACTTTTTCCTTCCCCAACCCCGGCGGCCGGCGGCGTGCGGGCGGGGGGGGGATCGTCCCTCTCTCTCTTTCCTCTACTCCCGCTCGTGGGTGTGTGTGTGTATTACACGCAGCGCCGATGCTCTCGATGCTCTCTATGCTCCAAATACTCCACTATTCGGTGATGACGATGTGTATGTGTGATGACGTGTGTGTCGGTGTGATGTGTGAGTGTGTCGGTGTGATCCAGCGATGTGCAGGTACAGCAACAGGAACGAAAATGAATTTTTTGCTCAACCACAACTACAACAACAGCAGCGACGTATCGTGTCGTGCGTGTGTGTGTGTGGGAGCAAGCAAAAACTGGCAAAAACGTGGGCGCTCTGGCGACTTGAACTGTCGCCGGCGTCACCAACAGCCAGATGCCGGGCAGGGCTTGTGCGTGTGTGCGAGAGAGATGGAACGTCTCGATCGATCGCAAACTATGGAGCACGTGCCACGTGCCGGTGGAGTGCGGGCCAGCCGGACAAAATGGTCGACGGCGGCAGCCAAAAAGCGACTCCAATGCAGAGCTCGATGATGGGCTCGGATGCAGGGGCCTCGTCCAAGACTTGGGCCGGTGTAATGTATGCGCGCTCACCCTTGGTCCAGGCGGCGACGATAACTCAATGGTTCTTCACGCAAACGTCAATGTCGATGCGTCGATGTGATGTAGGTGTGTGTGTGCGCAAATAAGCGCGACACGTCTGCTCTCGTGGGCGGTCGAAAATTTGTAGTCGTAACTCGACGATGATTCCAAATGTTTGTTTGTGCGTACGCACGTCTGCTCACGTGGGCGGTCGAAAATGTAGTGAATCACGTCACGCAAAGGGCCAGCGCATCGCACATATCATGCGCGCGCCAAAGAGAACGACGACTGCAACTGCGACTGCGACTGCGACTGCATGTCGCTGCTCACGAAGAGAGTGTGAGCGCATGCGTGCGCGTGAGCGAGGGTCCAACGACGATCCCGTCCATCAAAGATCAAAGTACGCTGGACACACCGACACTCCCGCGACGACGACGATGACGAAGACGATGACTGCAGACGACGACGACTGATGACGACGAAGAGAGCATTGTAGAGAGAGCGAGCGAGCGGCGGGGGAGCGGCCGGAGGAGAGAGAGATGGGGGAAAAAAGTGGGAAAAATTTATGAAACGGATATATGTTCTGCGAGCGGGACAGTGTCCCGTGCAGAGTACAGAGTAGCTTAAATTCTATCTTACGACTAACAGAGTAATGTGCATGTGTAAGTACTATGGCATAGGTTTACCTAGTGAGTGGCCAAATTACTACAAACTAGCATAACTACTTATACCTAGTTACAATTGAATGGAAAGTATTTTACTTGTCTCTATTTTGCGTGGGGGGAATTATAATTAAAGCTACTCTGAGACATATTTAGCGTGTGCGGCACCAGCAAGACATCTCGTCTCGCCATCAAAAGCCAACAATTAAATGCAAAGTAAATTTTATGGGGAGAGGAGGGAGTGATATGGGGTATCCCTGACTGTATGAATATTGCCGCTTTTATGGGCATCAAACGATAGGATAATGCGCCTGCAGATTGCATGCGTGAGCAAAATGTGACGGGGGGTGGGTGGACATCGACCCCCAGACTGCTGCCCGAGACAAGTTAAAGGCAAAACAGTTGGGGGGGGGGGGGGGTGACGATGCCAACCCACCTCGTAAAAACACCGCACATGTTCGCGCTACAAACGCTGCAATCTGCAGGGTAACGGAGCTGCGCTTGCGTCGCCACTGTTTCTTGCCACCACTCGTTTGGAGTAACCGGGCCTCCTGCTACCACTAACACCGGTCCGAATGGATTGGCTCAGGCAGAGAAACGATGGCGACGGCGCAAAGTAAATGCACTCATAGTGCTTGACGAAATTCAATTAAAGTTAAAGTTAATGCGCCTCATTGTGGGCGGTAAATTGAAAGGGGCAGCAAAGTGATGGATGTTGGACTTTGCGCGATTCAAATGAGGAAGATGCGTGCAGTCTCTATCTAATGAGACGGACTGCAGTGTTCAAGTTTTAATTACGTTAAATGTCGCATCCACGCTTTTCCTCTCTCTCTCCTCTGCTGTCGTTCCCTTGCGCTCTGCTCCCCGGTGCTCGCGACTCGACTCGACTCGACTCGACTCGCCTTGCCACTGAATGCGACTGCGACTGCGACAGAGACAGAGACAGAGACTCGGACACGGCCATCTCACTGCCAGCCTTTTACATGTCCGAGCTGCTGCTGCTCGTCTCGCACCTCTCACTCACTCACATGTGATTGTTGTTGTTGTTGCTACTGCTGCTACTACTTGTTGGATTACTCCTGCTTATTTGCCTCGATCCAAGATTAGGAGCGAGAGCGGGAGCGGGAGAGCGGCAGAGCGACGGGCGAACACACAGGCAGAGAGTGCATATATTTTCACAAATGTATGTATGTGTATAATTACAGATTCTGCATGTGTATGAGTGTAAGTGTATGTATGGCACGTAGGCCATGTTATGACTTTTGTCTTTTGTATGCATTTTCTAATTCCTCGTCACTTTTTACAGAGTATTTACATATTTTATTTTGTAGTGACTATGTGGGAGGAGATTTTTGAATGGGAACAGAAAGGGAAGAGCACAGATTATAGTTTTCGAGAAGTTTACTTATTGACTATTTCTTAAATATATGCGCGTTTTTTAGTTAATTCAGCAAGTATGCATTTTTTACAATTGTTTTAGTGTTAGGGTATGTGATTGCATTTAAATGCAGTTTTGAGTGTGTTTTTTGTATGCGAAGGGTGTGCAGGACAGGCATGGCCAATTATTATGCAGCTGCCTGCACGCCCTTTTGATACATGATTCGGGCATACTCTTTGTTTTTTTTTTTGCTCTTTAATTATATAATTTTAGTATAATTTTTGTAAATAAATTGTGCCTTGTCTTAGAATTAAGCGCATATAAATTAAGGGGGGTGGGGGGGGAGTCTGTGAAGCGCCAGCGAATCTCAGATATTCGCCATAAGCCATCAGGTGTGATACGAGTCGTCAAATTGACATTGATCGGAGGGAATGTGTGGAAATTTTGTATTATATTAGTTGTAGATTATTCTTAATTTTAAATATTTGTAGCAGCGTGAAAATGGCTGCGAAAAGCCATAGATGAGGTGGGCAGGAATTATAAATTTAAATGCTAAAAGAGACTTTTTTTTTAAAAAATCCCACCTTGGCATTGATTTCGCAGATAATTTCCGCTGCCAGTTTTGATTTCTTCTATTTTCTTTGTTTGTATGTTTTTTAGGGGAAATATTACGCATATAGAATGCTGCCACTTTTAGACTTGTGCCTTCCCTCACTGTCTTGAAAACACAAATGGCAGCAAACAAATGGAATCGGCCTTAAAAGGGAGTTTTTTTTTTTTGTTTTGATTAGTGTATATATATATATGTGTTTTAGTTTGTATGCAACTTTTAGTTGCGTTTTGGCAAGTGTAATCATAAAAATTATTATTATTCTAATTAGGCTAACAATTTAATTGTAGGTGTGATAGTTTTTGAATTAATACAATAATAAAAAGTAAAAATATATTATTTATATGTATGTATGTGTGTTTGTGTAGGTGTAGTGTATTAAAAAATAATAGTTTTGATTGTAGTTTGTAGTTTGCGTGGCAACCAGAGGAGAAGCTGCAGCTGGATACGCCGTATAGATGACGCTGCTACTGCCGCTGCCTGTTGACTGCCGTTGACTGCCGTGTAGGTGGCGCTTTATCATGTTGCCGTATTGCATGGCAAGCAGATAAGCGGATATGATGATAGTGTTGTTGTTTTTGTTGTTTTTGTTGTTGTTGTTGTTGTTTGCTGTTGTTGTTGTTGTTGTTGCTGCCGAGAGTAGCTACTACTTGTTGGTTTTCGTAGCGTGTGCCAGCACATAGACGAAGACAAGCATTTTTAACTTGCCCATCTGGCTGGCTGGCCAAAAGACTGCCGAATTTAGCTACTACTTTTTGATTTTCATAGCGTTTGCCAGCACATTGATGGCTGGCTGGCTGGTCTGGTCTGGCCTGGCTGAAGCGACGAGATTACACAGCAATTATTGATTGTGTTGTTGTTGTTCGATGTGTGCCAGCACATTGAAGGTCTCAATGCATTGAGAAATGCAGAGCGTGCATATTGAAAGCACATACTGGCAGGCGTAATGTTAATGATCATTATATGTAGCGAAATGAAACATTAAGTTGTTGTTGTTGTTGTTGTTGTTGTAGCCAAGTTGAGTCGAGTTTGCCAGCACATTGAAGAGAGAAATTGCTCCAAAAATTGGCTGGCTGACTGGCTGGCTGGCTGATTGCATTTGTTTGTTTGTATATGTATGTGTGCCAGCACATTGAAGACAACTAAAAGCCCACAAAAAGTAAGCAATTATTGCTGGCTGGCTTGGCAGGTATGATGTTGTAGTAGTAACGATTTATATTTCAGCACCACTCGAACGGATCTGCGAGCAGCAACACCGCAGAAGACGACAACGACGACGACGACGAGCGATGAGAGCGACGACGACGACGACGACGACGCCGGCAGAGGCAGATGACGAGGCAGATGACAAGCAGCTGCAGCAGCGTTGAAGAAATCGTTGCGGTTGAAGTTGAGTTTGCCAGCACATGGACGATAATTGCATAGACTAGCAATTAAAATGCCGGCTGGCCGAATATTAACACACTAGACTGTGTATTGTGATGATGATCAGCTACGTGTGTGCCAGCACATTGAGGTATACGCATTGGAGCATGCGTGAAAGCTCTGGCTGGCAGGTATTTGTATTTATATAAGCTACTTTTTTTTTAGTAGCATACTTATTTGGGCTGCACATTAAGTGTGCTTGTAACTTTAAAAATTATAGGAAATTAGCAATTAAAACTTAAAAGAATAAAAATAAAAATTAAAAATATACAAGAAAATTACTAATTCCCACCAATTCCCACTATTAAGTTGTTTGAATAGTTTTTTGATTTGATAAAATGAATGGGGGGGGCTTATTGACTCGGAGAAGCCGATATAGTTAAATCATTGCTAGTCCGAAGAAAGCCAGCAATTTGTTGCTGCATAATTGCCATTTGGCCCCGCATTTCATCGGTTCGTTCTTGCTCCTTTATGAGCAGCTCTGTTAACAGCGCAATGTGACGGCTTTGGTCAACTGCAGCTGTTTCACGTTGTTGTTGTTGTTGTTGTTGTTCTTGTTGCTGTTCCACAGCAACATCAACCTGCATCTGCTCATTTTCAGCAGAAGAATTCTGTTTTTGTTGTTGTTGTTGTTGTTGCTGTGGACGAGCAACGTTTTGGCCAAGTGCCTCCAGCTTTTGCTGTTGTAAAATTACAATTTCCTCTCTATTGAGAGGCACGCCTGGCTGTAAGAGCTGGCGATTTTTCTGCTCTTGCTGGAGCTTATTGAGTTGTTCCAACCTCGAGCGAGGATCCAATTTGGACTCGCTCGAAGCAGGAACATTTGTGGCAACGTTTTTATTGTTATTTTTATTATTATTATTTGGCTTATTTTGCCTTTTTGATTGTTGTTGCTTTTGTTTTTGTTTTTGTTTTTGATTTGGCAGGTGAGCAGAGGAGGAGGCTGCATTATTATTATTAGTAATTTTAGCAGCAACATCAACTGATTTTGATTGAATCTGTTGTTGTTGCTGTTGTTCAGCCTGCCCCTTCCTCTGTTTTTGATTCGCTTTGCGTTTATTACGCTTAGTATTAGTATTATTCTGCTTTGGAGCAGATTTGGGCAGAATATTATTATTCTTCTGTTTCCCTTGCTGTCTGCTCGGCTGCTGCTGCTGCTGCTGCTGCTGCTTCGGCAGGGAAACAGAAGAATTCTTGTTGTTATTGTTCTTTGGCCTATTTTGGCCAATAGTGTTGGCTTTATTAGTAGCCAGTTTGGACTTGAGCAAGTTAATGTAGTAAATACACTTTTTGTAATTGCCAGTGTGAGCCTGGCCACAATTGGCGCAGCGTGGCGGCAACGAAATCGGCTTGGTGCAGAATTTAGTCGCATGCTCATTGCCGCATTTGACACAACGAGGTGTATGCTGGCAATATCTGGCGGTATGATTGTATCGCTGGCAGCGAACACATTGAGGCAAGTAATTTTCGCTACGCTTCGGCCACTCGAAGCGTATAGCAAATTTACAAAGCGTTGTGACATTGAAGATTGTTCTGTTCATTGCAGCTGGCTGTGGGGCCAGTTCAATGAAGAACAAATTGGGAGAATATGTGCCAGTACCATTGCGATTTTTATAAGTTGGGTTATATACGTTGCGAACCGTATAACCCAGCTCAGTCAGCTCACCTCGGATACGTTGTGGGGGCGTGGATGAAGGTAATCCACATGCAACGACCCGGAATGAGCGATCCTCACGCAACTGATAAGTATTGTATTTGAATGTATTGTCCGCTTTGAGGACATGTATGATTTGGCGATAAACCTCAGAAGTTTTGGGCAAGATACGAAGGGTATCCGAGCGGCCCAGTTTGATAATGTAGTCGGCAATGGCTGGCAAATGATTATTAAACAAAAATGTTAAATAGTCAATGTCACTAATGACTTCAACCGAATGATTAGAAGGAACATTATTGCCATTTGTATTAGTATTGGTTTGAGGCTGTTGTTGTTGTTGTTGTTGTTGTTGACGCAAGTGCACAACGATTTGGGGCGGCTTAAAAGCCTTTACAGGCGCATCTGGAGGTTGTACATTTGCCATTTGATTGAAATTAAATGCTCCTGGAGCGTTATGATTGGCTGTGGCTGTGGCTGTGGCTGTGGCCGCGGCCGCTGCATTTGTGGCCAAAAAGGGTGCAGAATTTAATTCTGCTTGAACAGCGGCAGCCAGCGAAGGAACTGTATTGTTCGTGTGAGCAATTTGTTTTGAAAAGTTAATATTATCATTAGCAGAGAAAGCAGCCGCAATCTGTAGCTCTGACTTGGAATGTAATGGCTTTGTGATTGTCTGTGTCTGATCTTGAACGTTTTGCTCGCTTGAACGAGCATCTGACGATTCGAAATCAGATTCAGACAGTAGTTTTATGTTTTGTAGGAAATTTTTATTCTTATTTGGATTTTTATTTAGCTTGGATTCTAAACGATTCGCATGTAATTGGGCAAAACGTGAATTTGCCGAGAGTTCTTTGGCCGATTTTCTTACGCTTTTGCGACGAGCTTGACCCTGAATCAATGGTGTGTGTCGCAATGTGCTGTACAGTGAGGCACTGGCACAGACACCGGCGCCAGTACCAAGACCAGCAGCCACAGTGGCAGCCGAAGCAGCAATGACAGTATTGCTACTATCAATGCTGACGCCGCCGCCACCACTGCAGCCAACAGAAATGGCACTAGCACCGGGCTCACCAGAGCACTCACCCCCAGCATCAGTGGAGGCTAAAACTGGCAATGTTGAATATTGCGGCAAGACAACATTGCTGAGAATTATTGGCCTTATTGGCCGTTCTGATGTAGCCAAAACAGCTGGCGACGATGCTCGTGATGAGGCTAAATCGTCTGAATTGCTGGTCGGAAATGGAGTATCGGCCATAGCCAGACCACCAACTGAATTAATTGAATTGGTAGGCGAAGAATTGATCGCAATAGCCGCAGCTGGGGGCGTATCCGGCAATGTGGCGCTTGTAGTATCATATAGCTCAATCATACGTCTATAGTATGCAAGCTTTTCCTGCACATTGACAGGTAATACAGGTGATACAGTGCTGCTGTTCTCCCCATTGCCATTGGCAGCCATATTGGCTGTCGATCCTGACATTTGCAGGGCTGGCATTATCGAAGACGATGACAATGGCAGAGCGGATTCGCACACTGTATTATTGTTGTTGTTGTTGTTGTTTGTCTTCTGAGACATTTTGGATAGCATTAATTATTATTCTTAAATAAATCTATTTTTAGAAAATGTATAATTGTATAAAAGTAAGTATTAATATTAACGAGTATGAATATTTAGGATAAAGTATTTTAAATTTAGAAAAAATTACTCACTAATGAGTACTAAATTTAGTTAGGGACTAGTTGCAATGAATATTGCAATTTAAAATTCTAGAAATTCTAAAATTCTAGAAATTATGTTTGTTTGTTAATTTGTTAATTAGGGCTGTTTATTGAAAGCAGCCCGAAAATATGCTACACTTATTGAGATTCGTAAAAGACAGGGGAATAGAGACAATGATGGCCGCCAGCTGCTGCTGACCAATCACAGCGCTTGGTTTCCCTGATTTTCCTGCGTTATTGTTCGCAGCACGAAAGTATGCTGCACTTTAAATACACGAGAGCAGGGTATGATTAAAGCTGAAAGCATTGGTGGCCGCTAACCAGTGCAGAAATTATTTATCAATTAAATATCGTTAAATAACTATTGGAAAAAATTTCTAAAAATTAAATCAATATATACTAATTAATTTTCAAAATTAATGATAATTAATGGAACCTAGAAAATGACATGTAGATTACTATTTTATTATTTTTAAAAAAGTAGATTGTGATTAGAAAAGCTATATTGGCGACGACACGCCTTATTGACTAAATTAAATTAAATAACAACAATAGTACCCCAGAAAGAGTAATTACTATCAATTATTTTTAATTTTTAAAGAAATATGGCAAAATATATGTATGCCCTATGCACTATTTAGTATTGTAGTTAGAAATAATTATTAACTAGTAATTTAGAAAAATATTAATAATTAAATTATCAATAAAAATCTTTAAATGAATGTTGTTGCGTATATGCTAGGCAGAAAGAATCAAACACTTAAAGACGAGACAAACAGCTGCGACAAACTGTTTTCGGTGAGTCAATCGTCAGAGTGAGTCATAAGCACAAAGCACACGCACATACGAGACAAAGGGAAACTATTGTCCCTTGATTCTTGTTTGTTGAAAATCCGGTAGAAATTCACTGAACACACAATAGACGGCGTTCAGCTACTTGGTTGTTGTTGTTGTTGTTGTTGTTTAAAGCACTCTAATTGTTTTCCAATATGTGGGCGACGACACGCCAAGTGCTATTTTTTATTGATACGAGTATTTTTAATTCGCTGAGGACTTGATAGAGGGCGCTCAGCGTAATTGTGCAGGGAGCTTTCTAACAAAAGCACTATCCTTGTGCTTTCATTGATTTGATCAAAGTTGAAATGCTAAAATGGTAAAAGCTGGGCAATGTAAATACAATTGTATTGCAAGCTGTGCGATAGGTGGCGCTATCGCATGCACCTTGCAACCAAAGGATAAATATTTGATAAAATGTATATAATAATATAATAAAATATATTAAAATGTATGAATATTGTAATTAATGTTTGCACAATGTTTTTGTGCAATAATTGTTGTTGTTGTTGTTGTTGTTTATGGCGACGACACGCCGTTCCGATTATTAAGCTCAAGGCGACGACACGCCGAATTAATTGTAGTCTTCTTTAATATGATTATTGTTTTAAAATGCGAGTATCGCAGTCTTGCAGGTGTGCGTATATTTTGTGCACACACAAGGGCCACTGGGTACACATACACACACACAAACGCTAGCTGCAATAGTTTGGACAATGTGTTAGAATTGAAATAGAAATACACCCGAGAAAGAGCAGAATGAAAGAAACACAAACGGACACACTCTCAGATAGTGAGAGCGTATGCAACAAGTATGCAAAAGCAAAAGCAAAAGCAAATGAAACGCGTCAAGGACAGAGGCAATAGACTCTTCTGTTTTCGATGCCAGCCCAACTAGAAAAATCTGCCTACAACTGTACGCTCAACAAAATGCTAAATTCTTAAATGCAAAACGTGCATATAAGACGCACAGAATACAAAAAAGAAAAGATTCCGTTATTATATTCTATTCTGCTGCTGAAATGCTGCTGCTAAGCCGAACAAGAATATGCAACAAGTGCTCGTGTTCTCGTTCGCGCGTTCGTATTGTGCGCTAGACAGAGACGCACGATCAATCTGTCAACGCTTCGTGTCTCGCTAAACAGCGCTGCTTCACTCTGATTGGCTGCTGCCTGCCACTGTTCTGCTGCTCTGCCGCTCTATAGCTCTTTTTCGCTCAGAGCGGGGGTGTAGGAGAGAGCGATATGCCGAAATTATTTCTCCGGCTTGCGTAACGCTGTTGTTGTTGGTGTAGGTTAGGGTTTTCGTCTCGGTTACTGCTGCTGCTTGCAACAGATTTTTGGTCTCGCTGCTGTTGTTGTTATTATTTGTTGTTATTTGTTGTCGTTGCTGTCGTTATTTAGCCGATTGTCTGCTAGATTTGATTTCCATGCGATTAGCATGAGAGTGAGCGAGCGCAGAAGCTGTAAAAAAGATAATAATTTCACGCTCCGCGGTTTTGATATGAGCAAGAGAGCAAATACACACACACGCGAACTATATTAAGTGTATGCATGTAATTTGGTGTTTTTGCTGTCTACTGTATTGTATTGCTGTTGCTGTTTGCTGCAACTGAGATGCCTGCGCCTGCGAAATACACGGCAAATGTATAGCGGGGGCAGCAGGGGTGGGGGGAAGCGAACGAGCAACGAAGTTTTTTATAAAGAAACGAAACGACGCTAGTTGCTAATTGCTAAGCATTGCGACAAATGCTGTACTTTTTGACTATTTGATTGAAAAAATGACGCCAAACATCGACGTCGATATGACAAATGTAGAATGCAGAATTTTTTGGCTGGCGCTGTGTGTGTATATATGTGTATATATGTACGCCAGTGTGCAATTTGCCCAAAGAAAATGTATGAAAATGTATGGAAAAAAGGAGTATAAAATTTATACTGGTGGTATGCCAGTTTTATTACCTTAGTGCTGATAAAGTGTTGAGGATTATTTGTTAATTGCTGTTTGATTGCAATTATTGCATTATGATTTGTTTTATTTGCAGTTATTTTGCATTTTTGATTATTGTTAATTTTTGATGGGCATAATTGTATGCGTGTGTAACACGTGTCGAGTGTAATTTAATTAATTAAAAATCAATTTCAATTTCAATTTCAATTTCTATTTAGAAAAAGGTGTAGAGGCAGTAGCACACACACAAAGGAAACTTTTGTACAGCAATCAAGGCAAATCAAAAGCGAAGCCAAGCCAAGCCAAGCCAAGCCAAGCCAAGCCAAGCCACGCCGACGCTATGTACTTTTAAATGACCACTACTCGAAATACACGAAATACTCGCACACACACGCACACAAACACCAATGCAGCATCAAAGTATTAGTTATTAGTTAGTTAGTTTGATTAGTTTTTGCGAAAATGTCGGATCAATTATTAATGATTAAAACAAAAAGAACAAAAAGAACGCGAGTTGCAGCGCTTGCCGTTCAATCGTATAACTCAATAATATTAATCGCTTTCACTTATTCACTTTTCACTTGTTTGTTCTTATTCACTTGCGATTATATAGCTTGTATTTAGTATTAGTGCTTACTTTATGCACTCTACATACTGACACTTTAACTGAGACAAGCGCGCAACGACAACTCCAACTCAATGAGACTCAAATCAACCGGCCGACAACACCGGACACCACAACCGTCACCATCGAATCCACTAAAGCAATTGAGAAGACATATGAGGAGAATAGAATAAGAACACCAAATCCTTTTTTTTCCTCTCTCTCTCCTCTGCTGTCGTTCCCTTGCGCTCTGCTCCCCGGTGCTCGCGACTCGACTCGACTCGACTCGACTCGCCTTGCCACTGAATGCGACTGCGACTGCGACAGAGACAGAGACAGAGACTCGGACACGGCCATCTCACTGCCAGCCTTTTACATGTCCGAGCTGCTGCTGCTCGTCTCGCACCTCTCACTCACTCACATGTGATTGTTGTTGTTGTTGCTACTGCTGCTACTACTTGTTAGATTACTCCTGCTTATTTGCCTCGATCCAAGATTAGGAGCGAGAGCGGGAGCGGGAGCGGGAGAGCGGCAGAGCGACGGGCGAACACACAGGCAGAGAGTGCATATATTTTCACAAATGTATGTATGTGTATAATTACAGATTCTGCATGTGTATGAGTGTAAGTGTATGTATGGCACGTAGGCCATGTTATGACTTTTGTCTTTTGTATGCATTTTCTAATTCCTCGTCACTTTTTACAGAGTATTTACATATTTTATTTTGTAGTGACTATGTGGGAGGAGATTTTTGAATGGGAACAGAAAGGGAAGAGCACAGATTATAGTTTTCGAGAAGTTTACTTATTGACTATTTCTTAAATATATGCGCGTTTTTTAGTTAATTCAGCAAGTATGCATTTTTTACAATTGTTTTAGTGTTAGGGTATGTGATTGCATTTAAATGCAGTTTTGAGTGTGTTTTTTGTATGCGAAGGGTGTGCAGGACAGGCATGGCCAATTATTATGCAGCTGCCTGCACGCCCTTTTGATACATGATTCGGGCATACTCTTTGTTTTTTTTTTTGCTCTTTAATTATATAATTTTAGTATAATTTTTGTAAATAAATTGTGCCTTGTCTTAGAATTAAGCGCATATAAATTAAGGGGGGTGGGGGGGGAGTCTGTGAAGCGCCAGCGAATCTCAGATATTCGCCATAAGCCATCAGGTGTGATACGAGTCGTCAAATTGACATTGATCGGAGGGAATGTGTGGAAATTTTGTATTATATTAGTTGTAGATTATTCTTAATTTTAAATATTTGTAGCAGCGTGAAAATGGCTGCGAAAAGCCATAAATAAGGTGGGCAGGAATTATAAATTTAAATGCTAAAAGAGACTTTTTTTTTAAAAAATCCCACCTTGGCATTGATTTCGCAGATAATTTCCGCTGCCAGTTTTGATTTCTTCTATTTTCTTTGTTTGTATGTTTTTTAGGGGAAATATTACGCATATAGAATGCTGCCACTTTTAGACTTGTGCCTTCCCTCACTGTCTTGAAAACACAAATGGCAGCAAACAAATGGAATCGGCCTTAAAAGGGAGTTTTTTTTTTTTTGTTTTGATTAGTGTATATATATATATGTGTTTTAGTTTGTATGCAACTTTTAGTTGCGTTTTGGCAAGTGTAATCATAAAAATTATTATTATTCTAATTAGGCTAACAATTTAATTGTAGGTGTGATAGTTTTTGAATTAATACAATAATAAAAAGTAAAAATATATTATTTATATGTATGTATGTGTGTTTGTGTAGGTGTAGTGTATTAAAAAATAATAGTTTTGATTGTAGTTTGTAGTTTGCGTGGCAACCAGAGGAGAAGCTGCAGCTGGATACGCCGTATAGATGACGCTGCTACTGCCGCTGCCTGTTGACTGCCGTTGACTGCCGTGTAGGTGGCGCTTTATCATGTTGCCGTATTGCATGGCAAGCAGATAAGCGGATATGATGATAGTGTTGATGTTGTTGTTGCATGCTCGCTTAGCAGCAAGCATTGCATTGTGAGGCAGCCAGAGGAGATTACAGCTGGATGCGCCCATAAAAGGTGCTGTAGCTGCCACTGCCATTGACTGCCGATGGATGGCGCTATATCGTGCTGCCGTATTGCATGGCAAGCAGATAAGCGGATTTGATATGACAATGTTGTTGTTTTTGTTGTTTGCTGTTTGCTGTTGTTGTTGTTGTTGTTGCTGCCGAGGGTAGCTACTACTTGTTGGTTTTCGTAGCGTGTGCCAGCACATAGACGAAGACAAGCATTTTTAACTTGCCCATCTGGCTGGCTGGCCAAAAGACTGCCGAATTTAGCTACTACTTTTTGATTTTCATAGCGTTTGCCAGCACATTGATGGCTGGCTGGCTGGTCTGGTCTGGCCTGGCTGAAGCGACGAGATTACACAGCAATTATTGATTGTGTTGTTGTTGTTGTTGTTGTTGTTGTTGTTCGATGTGTGCCAGCACATTGAAGGTCTCAATGCATTGAGAAATGCAGAGCGTGCATGTTGAAAGCACATACTGGCTGGCGTAATGTTAATGATCATTATATGTAGCGAAATGAAACATTAAGTTGTTGTTGTTGTTGTTGTTGTAGCCAAGTTGAGTCGAGTTTGCCAGCACATTGAAGAGGGAAATTGCTCCAAAAATTGGCTGGCTGACTGGCTGGCTGGCTGGTTGCATTTGTTTGTTTGTTTGTATATGTAAGTGTGCCAGCACATTGAAGACAACTAAAAGCTCACATTAAAAGTAAGCAATTATTGTTGGCTGGCTTGGCAGGTATGATGTTGTAGTAGTAACGATTTATATTTCAGCACCACTCGAACGGATCTGCGAGCAGCAACACCGCAGAAGACGACAACGACGACGACGACGAGCGATGAAAGCGACGACGACGACGACGACGACGCCGGCAGAGGCAGATGACGAGGCAGATGACAAGCAGCTGCAGCAGCGTTGAAGAAATCGTTGCGGTTGAAGTTGAGTTTGCCAGCACATGGACGATAATTGCATAGACTAGCAATTAAAATGCCGGCTGGCCGAATATTAACACACTAGACTGTGTATTGTGATGATGATCAGCTACGTGTGTGCCAGCACATTGAGGTATACGCATTGGAGCATGCGTGAAAGCTCTGGCTGGCAGGTATTTGTATTTATATAAGCTACTTTTTTTTTAGTAGCATACTTATTTGGGCTGCACATTAAGTGTGCTTGTAACTTTAAAAATTATAGGAAATTAGCAATTAAAACTTAAAAGAATAAAAATAAAAATTAAAAATATACAAGAAAATTACTAATTCCCACCAATTCCCACTATTAAGTTGTTTGAATAGTTTTTTGATTTGATAAAATGAATGGGGGGGGCTTATTGACTCGGAGAAGCCGATATAGTTAAATCATTGCTAGTCCGAAGAAAGCCAGCAATTTGTTGCTGCATAATTGCCATTTGGCCCCGCATTTCATCGGTTCGTTCTTGCTCCTTTATGAGCAGCTCTGTTAACAGCGCAATGTGACGGCTTTGGTCAACTGCAGCTGTTTCACGTTGTTGTTGTTGTTGTTGTTGTTCTTGTTGCTGTTCCACAGCAACATCAACCTGCATCTGCTCATTTTCAGCAGAAGAATTCTGTTTTTGTTGTTGTTGTTGTTGTTGCTGTGGACGAGCAACGTTTTGGCCAAGTGCCTCCAGCTTTTGCTGTTGTAAAATTACAATTTCCTCTCTATTGAGAGGCACGCCTGGCTGTAAGAGCTGGCGATTTTTCTGCTCTTTCTGGAGCTTATTGAGTTGTTCCAACCTCGAGCGAGGATCCAATTTGGACTCGCTCGAAGCAGGAACATTTGTGGCAACGTTTTTATTGTTATTTTTATTATTATTATTTGGCTTATTTTGCCTTTTTGATTGTTGTTGCTTTTGTTTTTGTTTTTGTTTTTGATTTGGCAGGTGAGCAGAGGAGGAGGCTGCATTATTATTATTAGTAATTTTAGCAGCAACATCAACTGATTTTGATTGAATCTGTTGTTGTTGCTGTTGTTCAGCCTGCCCCTTCCTCTGTTTTTGATTCGCTTTGCGTTTATTACGCTTAGTATTAGTATTATTCTGCTTTGGAGCAGATTTGGGCAGAATATTATTATTCTTCTGTTTCCCTTGCTGTTTGCTCGGCTGCTGCTGCTGCTGCTGCTGCTGCTTCGGCAGGGAAACAGAAGAATTCTTGTTGTTATTGTTCTTTGGCCTATTTTGGCCAATAGTGTTGGCTTTATTAGTCGCCAGTTTGGACTTGAGCAAGTTAATGTAGTAAATACACTTTTTGTAATTGCCAGTGTGAGCCTGGCCACAATTGGCGCAGCGTGGCGGCAACGAAATCGGCTTGGTGCAGAATTTAGTCGCATGCTCATTGCCGCATTTGACACAACGAGGTGTATGCTGGCAATATCTGGCGGTATGATTGTATCGCTGGCAGCGAACACATTGAGGCAAGTAATTTTCGCTACGCTTCGGCCACTCGAAGCGTATAGCAAATTTACAAAGCGTTGTGACATTGAAGATTGTTCTGTTCATTGCAGCTGGCTGTGGGGCCAGTTCAATGAAGAACAAATTGGGAGAATATGTGCCAGTACCGTTGCGATTTTTATAAGTTGGGTTATATACGTTGCGAACCGTATAACCCAGCTCAGTCAGCTCACCTCGGATACGTTGTGGGGGCGTGGATGAAGGTAATCCACATGCAACGACCCGGAATGAGCGATCCTCACGCAACTGATAAGTATTGTATTTGAATGTATTGTCCGCTTTGAGGACATGTATGATTTGGCGATAAACCTCAGAAGTTTTGGGCAAGATACGAAGGGTATCCGAGCGGCCCAGTTTGATAATGTAGTCGGCAATGGCTGGCAAATGATTATTAAACAAAAATGTTAAATAGTCAATGTCACTAATGACTTCAACCGAATGATTAGAAGGAACATTATTGCCATTTGTATTAGTATTGGTTTGAGGCTGTTGTTGTTGTTGTTGTTGTTGTTGACGCAAGTGCACAACGATTTGGGGCGGCTTAAAAGCCTTTACAGGCGCATCTGGAGGTTGTACATTTGCCATTTGATTGAAATTAAATGCTCCTGGAGCGTTATGATTGGCTGTGGCTGTGGCTGTGGCTGTGGCCGCGGCCGCTGCATTTGTGGCCAAAAAGGGTGCAGAATTTAATTCTGCTTGAACAGCGGCAGCCAGCGAAGGAACTGTATTGTTCGTGTGAGCAATTTGTTTTGAAAAGTTAATATTATCATTAGCAGAGAAAGCAGCCGCAATCTGTAGCTCTGACTTGGAATGTAATGGCTTTGTGATTGTCTGTGTCTGATCTTGAACGTTTTGCTCGCTTGAACGAGCATCTGACGATTCGAAATCAGATTCAGACAGTAGTTTTATGTTTTGTAGGAAATTTTTATTCTTATTTGGATTTTTATTTAGCTTGGATTCTAAACGATTCGCATGTAATTGGGCAAAACGTGAATTTGCCGAGAGTTCTTTGGCCGATTTTCTTACGCTTTTGCGACGAGCTTGACCCTGAATCAATGGTGTGTGTCGCAATGTGCTGTACAGTGAGGCACTGGCACAGACACCGGCGCCAGTACCAAGACCAGCAGCCACAGTGGCAGCCGAAGCAGCAATGACAGTATTGCTACTATCAATGCTGACGCCGCCGCCACCACTGCAGCCAACAGAAATGGCACTAGCACCGGGCTCACCAGAGCACTCACCCCCAGCATCAGTGGAGGCTAAAACTGGCAATGTTGAATATTGCGGCAAGACAACATTGCTGAGAATTATTGGCCTTATTGGCCGTTCTGATGTAGCCAAAACAGCTGGCGACGATGCTCGTGATGAGGCTAAATCGTCTGAATTGCTGGTCGGAAATGGAGTATCGGCCATAGCCAGACCACCAACTGAATTAATTGAATTGGTAGGCGAAGAATTGATCGCAATAGCCGCAGCTGGGGGCGTATCCGGCAATGTGGCGCTTGTAGTATCATATAGCTCAATCATACGTCTATAGTATGCAAGCTTTTCCTGCACATTGACAGGTAATACAGGTGATACAGTGCTGCTGTTCTCCCCATTGCCATTGGCAGCCATATTGGCTGTCGATCCTGACATTTGCAGGGCTGGCATTATCGAAGACGATGACAATGGCAGAGCGGATTCGCACACTGTATTATTGTTGTTGTTGTTGTTGTTCTGAGACATTTTGGATAGCATTAATTATTATTCTTAAATAAATCTATTTTTAGAAAATGTATAATTGTATAAAAGTAAGTATTAATATTAACGAGTATGAATATTTAGGATAAAGTATTTTAAATTTAGAAAAAATTACTCACTAATGAGTACTAAATTTAGTTAGGGACTAGTTGCAATGAATATTGCAATTTAAAATTCTAGAAATTCTAAAATTCTAGAAATTATGTTTGTTTGTTAATTTGTTAATTAGGGCTGTTTATTGAAAGCAGCCCGAAAATATGCTACACTTATTGAGATTCGTAAAAGACAGGGGAATAGAGACAATGATGGCCGCCAGCTGCTGCTGACCAATCACAGCGCTTGGTTTCCCTGATTTTCCTGCGTTATTGTTCGCAGCACGAAAGTATGCTGCACTTTAAATACACGAGAGCAGGGTATGATTAAAGCTGAAAGCATTGGTGGCCGCTAACCAGTGCAGAAATTATTTATCAATTAAATATCGTTAAATAACTATTGGAAAAAATTTCTAAAAATTAAATCAATATATACTAATTAATTTTCAAAATTAATGATAATTAATGGAACCTAGAAAATGACATGTAGATTACTATTTTATTATTTTTAAAAAAGTAGATTGTGATTAGAAAAGCTATATTGGCGACGACACGCCTTATTGACTAAATTAAATTAAATAACAACAATAGTACCCCAGAAAGAGTAATTACTATCAATTATTTTTAATTTTTAAAGAAATATGGCAAAATATATGTATGCCCTATGCACTATTTAGTATTGTAGTTAGAAATAATTATTAACTAGTAATTTAGAAAAATATTAATAATTAAATTATCAATAAAAATCTTTAAATGAATGTTGTTGCGTATATGCTAGGCAGAAAGAATCAAACACTTAAAGACGAGACAAACAGCTGCGACAAACTGTTTTCGGTGAGTCAATCGTCAGAGTGAGTCATAAGCACAAAGCACACGCACATACGAGACAAAGGGAAACTATTGTCCCTTGATTCTTGTTTGTTGAAAATCCGGTAGAAATTCACTGAACACACAATAGACGGCGTTCAGCTACTTGGTTGTTGTTGTTGTTGTTGTTGTTTAAAGCACTCTAATTGTTTTCCAATATGTGGGCGACGACACGCCAAGTGCTATTTTTTATTGATACGAGTATTTTTAATTCGCTGAGGACTTGATAGAGGGCGCTCAGCGTAATTGTGCAGGGAGCTTTCTAACAAAAGCACTATCCTTGTGCTTTCATTGATTTGATCAAAGTTGAAATGCTAAAATGGTAAAAGCTGGGCAATGTAAATACAATTGTATTGCAAGCTGTGCGATAGGTGGCGCTATCGCATGCACCTTGCAACCAAAGGATAAATATTTGATAAAATGTATATAATAATATAATAAAATATATTAAAATGTATGAATATTGTAATTAATGTTTGCACAATGTTTTTGTGCAATAATTGTTGTTGTTGTTGTTGTTGTTTATGGCGACGACACGCCGTTCCGATTATTAAGCTCAAGGCGACGACACGCCGAATTAATTGTAGTCTTCTTTAATATGATTATTGTTTTAAAATGCGAGTATCGCAGTCTTGCAGGTGTGCGTATATTTTGTGCACACACAAGGGCCACTGGGTACACATACACACACACAAACGCTAGCTGCAATAGTTTGGACAAAGTGTTAGAATTGAAATAGAAATACACCCGAGAAAGAGCAGAATGAAAGAAACACAAACGGACACACTCTCAGATAGTGAGAGCGTATGCAACAAGTATGCAAAAGCAAAAGCAAAAGCAAATGAAACGCGTCAAGGACAGAGGCAATAGACTCTTCTGTTTTCGATGCCAGCCCAACTAGAAAAATCTGCCTACAACTGTACGCTCAACAAAATGCTAAATTCTTAAATGCAAAACGTGCATATAAGACGCACAGAATACAAAAAAGAAAAGATTCCGTTATTATATTCTATTCTGCTGCTGAAATGCTGCTGCTAAGCCGAACAAGAATATGCAACAAGTGCTCGTGTTCTCGTTCGCGCGTTCGTATTGTGCGCTAGACAGAGACGCACGATCAATCTGTCAACGCTTCGTGTCTCGCTAAACAGCGCTGCTTCACTCTGATTGGCTGCTGCCTGCCACTGTTCTGCTGCTCTGCCGCTCTATAGCTCTTTTTCGCTCAGAGCGGGGGTGTAGGAGAGAGCGATATGCCGAAAATATTTCTCCGGCTTGCGTAACGCTGTTGTTGTTGGTGTAGGTTAGGGTTTTCGTCTCGGTTACTGCTGCTGCTTGCAACAGATTTTTGGTCTCGCTGCTGTTGTTGTTATTATTTGTTGTTATTTGTTGTCGTTGCTGTCGTTATTTAGCCGATTGTCTGCTAGATTTGATTTCCATGCGATTAGCATGAGAGTGAGCGAGCGCAGAAGCTGTAAAAAAGATAATAATTTCACGCTCCGCGGTTTTGATATGAGCAAGAGAGCAAATACACACACACGCGAACTATATTAAGTGTATGCATGTAATTTGGTGTTTTTGCTGTCTACTGTATTGTATTGCTGTTGCTGTTTGCTGCAACTGAGATGCCTGCGCCTGCGAAATACACGGCAAATGTATAGCGGGGGCAGCAGGGGTGGGGGGAAGCGAACGAGCAACGAAGTTTTTTATAAAGAAACGAAACGACGCTAGTTGCTAATTGCTAAGCATTGCGACAAATGCTGTACTTTTTGACTATTTGATTGAAAAAATGACGCCAAACATCGACGTCGATATGACAAATGTAGAATGCAGAATTTTTTGGCTGGCGCTGTGTGTGTATATATGTGTATATATGTACGCCAGTGTGCAATTTGCCCAAAGAAAATGTATGAAAATGTATGGAAAAAAGGAGTATAAAATTTATACTGGTGGTATGCCAGTTTTATTACCTTAGTGCTGATAAAGTGTTGAGGATTATTTGTTAATTGCTGTTTGATTGCAATTATTGCATTATGATTTGTATTATTTGCAGTTATTTTGCATTTATGTTTATTGATTATTGTTAATTGTTAATTTTTGATGGGCATAATTGTATGCGTGTGTAACTCGTGTCGAGTGTAATTTAATTAATTAAAAAACCAATTTCAATTTCAATTTCAATTTCTATTTAGAAAAAGGTGTAGAGGCAGTAGCACACACACAAAGGAAACTTTTGTACAGCAATCAAGGCAAATCAAAAGCGAAGCCAAGCCAAGCCAAGCCAAGCCAAGCCAAGCCAAGCCACGCCGACGCTATGTACTTTTAAATGACCACTACTCGAAATACACGAAATACTCGCACACACACGCACACAAACACCAATGCAGCATCAAAGTATTAGTTATTAGTTAGTTAGTTTGATTAGTTTTTGCGAAAATGTCGGATCAATTATTAATGATTAAAACAAAAAGAACAAAAAGAACGCGAGTTGCAGCGCTTGCCGTTCAATCGTATAACTCAATAATATTAATCGCTTTCACTTATTCACTTTTCACTTGTTT
Organism: Drosophila limbata; assembly: GCA_963924055.1. Taxonomy (NCBI): domain Eukaryota; kingdom Metazoa; phylum Arthropoda; class Insecta; order Diptera; family Drosophilidae; genus Drosophila; species Drosophila limbata. The sequence goes on from OZ001355.1 coordinate 25,290,741, forward strand.
GTTCTTATTCACTTGCGATTATATAGCTTGTATTTAGTATTAGTGCTTACTTTATGCACTCTACATACTGACACTTTAACTGAGACAAGCGCGCAACGACAACTCCAACTCAATGAGACTCAAATCAACCGGCCGACAACACCGGACACCACAACCGTCACCATCGAATCCACTAAAGCAATTGAGAAGACATATGAGGAGAATAGAATAAGAACACCAAATCCTTTTTTTTCCTCTCTCTCTCCTCTGCTGTCGTTCCCTTGCGCTCTGCTCCCCGGTGCTCGCGACTCGACTCGACTCGACTCGCCTTGCCACTGAATGCGACTGCGACTGCGACTGAGACAGAGACAGAGACTCGGACACGGCCATCTCACTGCCAGCCTTTTACATGTCCAAGCTGCTGCTGCTCGTCTCGCACCTCTCACTCACTCACATGTGATTGTTGTTGTTGTTGCTACTGCTGCTACTAGTTGTTAGATTACTCCTGCTTATTTGCCTCGATCCAAGATTAGGAGCGAGAGCGGGAGCGGGAGAGCGGCAGAGCGACGGGCGAACACACAGGCAGAGAGTGCATATATTTTCACAAATGTATGTATGTGTATAATTACAGATTCTGCATGTGTATGAGTGTAAGTGTATGTATGGCACGTAGGCCATGTTATGACTTTTGTCTTTTGTATGCATTTTCTAATTCCTCGTCACTTTTTACAGAGTATTTACATATTTTATTTTGTAGTGACTATGTGGGAGGAGATTTTTGAATGGGAACAGAAAGGGAAGAGCACAGATTATAGTTTTCGAGAAGTTTACTTATTGACTATTTCTTAAATATATGCGCGTTTTTTAGTTAATTCAGCAAGTATGTATTTTTTACAATTGTTTTAGTGTTAGGGTATGTGATTGCCTTTAAATGCAGTTTTGAGTGTGTTTTTGTATGCGAAGGGTGTGCAGGACAGGCATGGCCAATTATTATGCAGCTGCCTGCACGCCCTTTTGATACATGATTCGGGCATACTCTTTTTTTTTGCTCTTTAATTATATAATTTTAGTATAATTTTTGTAAATAAATTGTGCCTTGTCTTAGAATTAAGCGCATATAAATTAAGGGGGGTGGGGGGGGGGAGTCTGTGAAGCGCCAGCGAATCTCAGATATTCGCCATAAGCCATCAGGTGTGATGCGAGTCGTCAAATTGACATTGATCGGAGGGAATGTGTGGAAATTTTGTATTATATTAGTTGTAGATTATTCTTAATTTTAAATATTTGTAGCAGCGTGAAAATGGCTGCGAAAAGCCATAAATAAGGTGGGCAGGAATTATAAATTTAAATGCTAAAAGAGACTTTTTTTTTTTTTAAAAAATCCCACCTTGGCATTGATTTCGCAGATAATTTCCGCTGCCAGTTTTGATTTCTTCTATTTTCTTTGTATGTATGTTTTTTAGGGGAAATATTACGCATATTGAAAGCTGCCATTTTAGATTTGTGCCTTCCCTCACTGTCTTGAAAAACACAAATGGCAGCAAACAAATGGAATCGGCCATTAAGGGGATATATGTTTTGAATGTGTGTATATGTTTTAGTTTTGGTTTTTATGCAACTTTTAGTTGCGTTTTGGCAAGTGTAATCATAAAAATTATTATTATTATTCTAATTAGGCTAACAATTTAATTGTAGGTGTGATAGTTTTTGAATTAATACAATAATAAAAAGTAAAAATATATTATTTATATGTATGTATGTGTGTTTGTGTAGGTGTAGTGTATTAAAAAATAATAGTTTTGATTGTAGTTTGCGTGGCAACCAGAGGAGAAGCTGCAGCTGGATACGCCGTATAGATGACGCTGCTACTGCCGCTGCCTGTTGACTGCCGTTGACTGCCGTGTAGGTGGCGCTTTATCATGTTGCCGTATTGCATGGCAAGCAGATAAGCGGATATGATGATAGTGTTGATGTTGTTGTTGCATGCTCGCTTAGCAGCAAGCATTGCATTGTGAGGCAGCCAGAGGAGATTACAGCTGGATGCGCCCATAAAAGGTGCTGTAGCTGCCACTGCCATTGACTGCCGATGGATGGCGCTATATCGTGCTGCCGTATTGCATGGCAAGCAGATAAGCGGATTTGATATGATAATGTTGTTGTTTTTGTTGTTTTTGTTGTTTGCTGTTGTTGTTGCTGCCGAGGGTAGCTACTACTTGTTGGTTTTCGTAGCGTGTGCCAGCACATAGACGAAGACAAGCATTTTTAACTTGCCCATCTGGCTGGCTGGCTGGCCAAAAGACTGCCGAATTTAGCTACTACTTTTTGATTTTCATAGCGTTTGCCAGCACATTGATGGCTGGCTGGCTGGTCTGGTCTGGCCTGGCTGAAGCGACGAGATTACACAGCATTATTGATTGTGTTGTTGTTGTTGTTGTTGTTGTTGTTGTTGTTGTTGTTGTTGTTCGATGTGTGCCAGCACATTGAAGGTCTCAATGCATTGAGAAATGCAGAGCGTGCATATTGAAAGCACATACTGGCAGGCGTAATGTTAATGATCATTATATGTAGCGAAATGATACATTAAGTTGTTGTTGTTGTTGTTGTAGCCAAGTTGAGTCGAGTTTGCCAGCACATTGAAGAGAGAAATTGCTCCAAAAATTGGCTGGCTGACTGGCTGGCTGGCTGGTTGCATTTGTTTGTTTGTTTGTATATGTAAGTGTGCCAGCACATTGAAGACAACTAAAAGCTCACATTAAAAGTAAGCAATTATTGTTGGCTGGCTTGGCAGGTATGATGTTGTAGTAGTAACGATTTATATTTCAGCACCACTCGAACGGATCTGCGAGCAGCAACACCGCAGAAGACGACAACGATGACGACGACGAGCGATGAAAGCGACGACGACGACGACGACGCCGGCAGAGGCAGATGACGAGGCAGATGACAAGCAGCTGCAGCAGCGTTGAGGAAATCGTTGCGGTTGAAGTTGAGTTTGCCAGCACATGGACGATAATTGCATAGACTAGCAATTAAAATGCCGGCTGGCCGAATATTAACACACTAGACTGTGTATTGTGATGATGATCAGCTACGTGTGTGCCAGCACATTGAGGTATACGCATTGGAGCATGCGTGAAAGCTCTGGCTGGCAGGTATTTGTATTTATATAAGCTACTTTTTTTTTAGTAGCATACTTATTTGGGCTGCACATTAAGTGTGCTTGTAACTTTAAAAATTATAGGAAATTAGCAATTAAAACTTAAAAGAATAAAAATAAAAATTAAAAATATACAAGAAAATTACTAATTCCCACCAATTCCCACTATTAAGTTGTTTGAATAGTTTTTTGATTTGATAAAATGAATGGGGGGGGCTTATTGACTCGGAGAAGCCGATATAGTTAAATCATTGCTAGTCCGAAGAAAGCCAGCAATTTGTTGCTGCATAATTGCCATTTGGCCCCGCATTTCATCGGTTCGTTCTTGCTCCTTTATGAGCAGCTCTGTTAACAGCGCAATGTGACGGCTTTGGTCAACTGCAGCTGTTTCACGTTGTTGTTGTTGTTGTTGTTGTTCTTGTTGCTGTTCCACAGTAACATCAACCTGCATCTGCTCATTTTCAGCAGAAGAATTCTGTTTTTGTTGTTGTTGTTGTTGTTGCTGTGGACGAGCAACGTTTTGGCCAAGTGCCTCCAGCTTTTGCTGTTGTAAAATTACAATTTCCTCTCTATTGAGAGGCACGCCTGGCTGTAAGAGCTGGCGATTTTTCTGCTCTTGCTGGAGCTTATTGAGTTGTTCCAACCTCGAGCGAGGATCCAATTTGGACTCGCTCGAAGCAGGAACATTTGTGGCAACGTTTTTATTGTTATTTTTATTATTATTATTTGGCTTATTTTGCCTTTTTGATTGTTGTTGCTTTTGTTTTTGTTTTTGTTTTTGATTTGGCAGGTGAGCAGAGGAGGAGGCTGCATTATTATTATTAGTAATTTTAGCAGCAACATCAACTGATTTTGATTGAATCTGTTGTTGTTGCTGTTGTTCAGCCTGCCCCTTCCTCTGTTTTTGATTCGCTTTGCGTTTATTACGCTTAGTATTAGTATTATTCTGCTTTGGAGCAGATTTGGGCAGAATATTATTATTCTTCTGTTTCCCTTGCTGTCTGCTCGGCTGCTGCTGCTGCTGCTGCTGCTGCTTCGGCAGGGAAACAGAAGAATTCTTGTTGTTATTGTTCTTTGGCCTATTTTGGCCAATAGTGTTGGCTTTATTAGTAGCCAGTTTGGACTTGAGCAAGTTAATGTAGTAAATACACTTTTTGTAATTGCCAGTGTGAGCCTGGCCACAATTGGCGCAGCGTGGCGGCAACGAATTCGGCTTGGTGCAGAATTTAGTCGCATGCTCATTGCCGCATTTGACACAACGAGGTGTATGCTGGCAATATCTGGCGGTATGATTGTATCGCTGGCAGCGAACACATTGAGGCAAGTAATTTTCGCTACGCTTCGGCCACTCGAAGCGTATAGCAAATTTACAAAGCGTTGTGACATTGAAGATTGTTCTGTTCATTGCAGCTGGCTGTGGGGCCAGTTCAATGAAGAACAAATTGGGAGAATATGTGCCAGTACCATTGCGATTTTTATAAGTTGGGTTATATACGTTGCGAACCGTATAACCCAGCTCAGTCAGCTCACCTCGGATACGTTGTGGGGGCGTGGATGAAGGTAATCCACATGCAACGACCCGGAATGAGCGATCCTCACGCAACTGATAAGTATTGTATTTGAATGTATTGTCCGCTTTGAGGACATGTATGATTTGGCGATAAACCTCAGAAGTTTTGGGCAAGATACGAAGGGTATCCGAGCGGCCCAGTTTGATAATGTAGTCGGCAATGGCTGGCAAATGATTATTAAACAAAAATGTTAAATAGTCAATGTCACTAATGACTTCAACCGAATGATTAGAAGAAACATTATTGCCATTTGTATTAGTATTGGTTTGAGGCTGTTGTTGTTGTTGTTGTTGACGCAAGTGCACAACGATTTGGGGCGGCTTAAATGCCTTTACAGGCGCATTTGGAGGTTGTTCATTTGCCATTTGATTGAAATTAAATGCTCCTGGAGCGTTATGATTGGCTGTGGCTGTGGCTGTGGCTGTGGCTGTGGCCGCGGCCGCTGCATTTGTGGCCAAAAAGGGTGCAGAATTTAATTCTGCTTGAACAGCGGCAGCCAGCGAAGGAACTGTATTGTTCGTGTGAGCAATTTGTTTTGAAAAGTTAATATTATCATTAGCAGAGAAAGCAGCCGCAATCTGTAGCTCTGACTTGGAATGTAATGGCTTTGTGATTGTCTGTGTCTGATCTTGAACGTTTTGCTCGCTTGAACGAGCATCTGACGATTCGAAATCAGATTCAGACAGTAGTTTTATGTTTTGTAGGAAATTTTTATTCTTATTTGGATTTTTATTTAGCTTGGATTCTAAACGATTCGCATGTAATTGGGCAAAACGTGAATTTGCCGAGAGTTCTTTGGCCGATTTTCTTACGCTTTTGCGACGAGCTTGACCCTGAATCAATGGTGTGTGTCGCAATGTGCTGTACAGTGAGGCACTGGCACAGACACCGGCGCCAGCACCAAGACCAGCAGCCACAGTGGCAGCCGAAGCAGCAATGACAGTATTGCTACTATCAATGCTGACGCCGCCGCCACCACTGCAGCCAACAGAAATGGCACTAGCACCGGGCTCACCAGAGCACTCACCCCCAGCATCAGTGGAGGCTAAAACTGGCAATGTTGAATATTGCGGCAAGACAACATTGCTGAGAATTATTGGCCTTATTGGCCGTTCTGATGTAGCCAAAACAGCTGGCGACGATGCTCGTGATGAGGCTAAATCGTCTGAATTGCTGGTCGGAAATGGAGTATCGGCCATAGCCAGACCACCAACTGAATTAATTGAATTGGTAGGCGAAGAATTGATCGCAATAGCCGCAGCTGGGGGCGTATCCGGCAATGTGGCGCTTGTAGTATCATATAGCTCAATCATACGTCTATAGTATGCAAGCTTTTCCTGCACATTGACAGGTAATACAGGTGATACAGTGCTGCTGTTCTCCCCATTGCCATTGGCAGCCATATTGGCTGTCGATCCTGACATTTGCAGGGCTGGCATTATCGAAGACGATGACAATGGCAGAGCGGATTCGCACACTGTATTATTGTTGTTGTTGTTGTTGTTTGTCTTCTGAGACATTTTGGATAGCATTAATTATTATTCTTAAATAAATCTATTTTTAGAAAATGTATAATTGTATAAAAGTAAGTATTAATATTAACGAGTATGAATATTTAGGATAAAGTATTTTAAATTTAGAAAAAAATTACTCACTAATGAGTACTAAATTTAGTTAGGGACTAGTTGCAATGAATATTGCAATTTAAAATTCTAGAAATTCTAAAATTCTAGAAATTATGTTTGTTTGTTAATTTGTTAATTAGGGCTGTTTATTGAAAGCAGCCCGAAAATATGCTACACTTATTGAGATTCGTAAAAGACAGGGGAATAGAGACAATGATGGCCGCCAGCTGCTGCTGACCAATCACAGCGCTTGGTTTCCCTGATTTTCCTGCGTTATTGTTCGCAGCACGAAAGTATGCTGCACTTTAAATACACGAGAGCAGGGTATGATTAAAGCTGAAAGCATTGGTGGCCGCTAACCAGTGCAGAAATTATTTATCAATTAAATATCGTTAAATAACTATTGGAAAAAATTTCTAAAAATTAAATCAATATATACTAATTAATTTTCAAAATTAATGATAATTAATGGAACCTAGAAAATGACATGTAGATTACTATTTTATTATTTTAAAAAAAAGTAGATTGTGATTAGAAAAGCTATATTGGCGACGACACGCCTTATTGACTAAATTAAATTAAATAACAACAATAGTACCCCAGAAAGAGTAATTACTATCAATTATTTTTAATTTTTAAAGAAATATGGCAAAATATATGTATGCCCTATGCACTATTTAGTATTGTAGTTAGAAATAATTATTAACTAGTAATTTAGAAAAAATATTAATAATTAAATTATCAATAAAAATCTGTAAATGAATGTTGTTGCGTATATGCTAGGCAGAAAGAATCAAACACTTAAAGACGAGACAAACAGCTGCGACAAAACTGTTTTTGGTGAGTCAATCGTCAGAGTGAGTCATAAGCACAAAGCACACGCACATACGAGACAAAGGGAAACTATTGTCCCTTGATTCTTGTTTGTTGAAAATCCGGTAGAAATTCACTGAACACACAATAGACGGCGTTCAGCTACTTGGTTGTTGTTGTTGTTGTTGTTGTTTAAAGCACTCTAATTGTTTTCCAATATGTGGGCGACGACACGCCAAGTGCTATTTTTTATTGATACGAGTATTTTTAATTCGCTGAGGACTTGATAGAGGGCGCTCAGCGTAATTGTGCAGGGAGCTTTCTAACAAAAGCACTATCCTTGTGCTTTCATTGATTTGATCAAAGTTGAAATGCTAAAATGGTAAAAGCTGGGCAATGTAAATACAATTGTATTGCAAGCTGTGCGATAGGTGGCGCTATCGCATGCACCTTGCAACCAAAGGATAAATATTTGATAAAATGTATATAATAATATAATAAAATATATTAAAATGTATGAATATTGTAATTAATGTTTGCACAATGTTTTTGTGCAATAATTGTTGTTGTTGTTGTTGTTGTTTATGGCGACGACACGCCGTTCCGATTATTAAGCTCAAGGCGACGACACGTCGAATTAATTGTAGTCTTCTTTAATATGATTATTGTTTTAAAATGCGAGTATCGCAGTCTTGCAGGTGTGCGTATATTTTGTGCACACACAAGGGCCACTGGGTACACATACACACACACAAACGCTAGCTGCAATAGTTTGGACAATGTGTTAGAATTGAAATAGAAATACACCCGAGAAAGAGCAGAATGAAAGAAACACAAACGGACACACTCTCAGATAGTGAGAGCGTATGCAACAAGTATGCAAAAGCAAAAGCAAAAGCAAATGAAACACGTCAAGGACAGAGGCAATAGACTCTTCTGTTTTCGATGCCAGCCCAACTAGAAAAATCTGCCTACAACTGTACGCTCAACAAAATGCTAAATTCTTAAATGCAAAACGTGCATATAAGACGCACAGAATACAAAAAAGAAAAGATTCCGTTATTATATTCTATTCTGCTGCTGAAATGCTGCTGCTAAGCCGAACAAGAATATGCAACAAGTGCTCGTGTTCTCGTTCGCGCGTTCGTATTGTGCGCTAGACAGAGACGCACGATCAATCTGTCAACGCTTCGTGTCTCGCTAAACAGCGCTGCTTCACTCTGATTGGCTGCTGCCTGTCACTGTTCTGCTGCTCTGCCGCTCTATAGCTCTTTTTCGCTCAGAGCGGGGGTGTAGGAGAGAGCGATATGCCGAAATTATTTCTCCGGCTTGCGTAACGCTGTTGTTGTTGATGTAGGTTAGGGTTTTCGTCTCGGTTACTGCTGCTGCTTGCAACAGATTTTTGGTCTCGCTGCTGTTGTTGTTATTTTTTTTTTTTGTCGTTGCTGTCGTTATTTAGCCGATTGTCTGCTAGATTTGATTTCCATGCGATTTGCATGAAAGTGAGCGCAGAAGCTGTAAAAAAGATAATAATTTCACGCTCCGCGGTTTTGATATGAGCAAGAGAGCAAATACACACACACACGCAAACTACATTAAGTGTATGCATGTAACTTGGTGTTTTTGCTGTCTACTGTATTGTATTGCTGTTGCTGTTTGCTGCAACTGAGATGCCTGCGCCTGCGAAATACACGGCAAATGTATAGCGGGGGCAGCAGGGGTGGGGGGAAGCGAACGAGCAACGAAGTTTTTTATAAAGAAACGAAACGACGCTAGTTGCTAATTGCTAAGCATTGCGGCAAATGCTGTACTTTTTGACTATTTGATTGAAAAAATGACGCCAAACATCGACGTCGATATGACAAATGTAGAATGCAGAATTTTTGGCTGGCGCTGTGTGTGTATATATGTGTATATATGTCCGCCAGTGTGCAATTTGCCCAAAGAAAATGTATGAAAATGTATGGAAAAAAGGAGTATAAAATTTATACTGGTGGTATGCCAGTTTTATTACCTTAGTGCTGATAAAGTGTTGAGGATTATTTGTTAATTGCTGTTTGATTGCAATTATTGCATTATGATTTGTTTTATTTGCAGTTATTTTGCATTTATGTTTATTGATTATTGTTAATTTTTGATGGGCATAATTGTATGCGTGTGTAACTCGTGTCGAGTGTAATTTAATTAATTAAAAATCAATTTCAATTTCAATTTCTATTTAGAAAAAAGGTGTAGAGGCAGTAGCACACACACAAAGGAAACTTTTGTACAGCAATCAAGGCAAATCAAAAGCGAAGCCAAGCCAAGCCAAGCCAAGCCAAGCCAAGCCACGCCGACGCTATGTACTTTTAAATGACCACTACTCGAAATACACGAAATACTCGCACACACACGCACACAAACACCAATGCAGCATCAAAGTATTAGTTATTAGTTAGTTAGTTTGATTAGTTTTTGCGAAAATGTCGGATCAATTATTAATGATTAAAACAAAAAGAACAAAAAGAACGCGAGTTGCAGCGCTTGCCGTTCAATCGTATAACTCAATAATATTAATCGCTTTCACTTATTCACTTTTCACTTGTTTGTTCTTATTCACTTGCGATTATATAGCTTGTATTTAGTATTAGTGCTTACTTTATGCACTCTACATACTGACACTTTAACTGAGACAAGCGCGCAACGACAACTCCAACTCAATGAGACTCAAATCAACCGGCCGACAACACCGGACACCACAACCGTCACCATCGAATCCACTAAAGCAATTGAGAAGACATATGAGGAGAATAGAATAAGAACACCAAATCCTTTTTTTTCCTCTCTCTCTCCTCTGCTGTCGTTCCCTTGCGCTCTGCTCCCCGGTGCTCGCGACTCGACTCGACTCGACTCGACTCGCCTTGCCACTGAATGCGACTGCGACTGCGACTGAGACAGAGACAGAGACTCGGACACGGCCATCTCACTGCCAGCCTTTTACATGTCCGAGCTGCTGCTGCTCGTCTCGCACCTCTCACTCACTCACATGTGATTGTTGTTGTTGTTGCTACTGCTGCTACTACTTGTTGGATTACTCCTGCTTATTTGCCTCGATCCAAGATTAGGAGCGAGAGCGGGAGCGGGAGAGCGGCAGAGCGACGGGCGAACACACAGGCAGAGAGTGCATATATTTTCACAAATGTATGTATGTGTATAATTACAGATTCTGCATGTGTATGAGTGTAAGTGTATGTATGGCACGTAGGCCATGTTATGACTTTTGTCTTTTGTATGCATTTTCTAATTCCTCGTCACTTTTTACAGAGTATTTACATATTTTATTTTGTAGTGACTATGTGGGAGGAGATTTTTGAATGGGAACAGAAAGGGAAGAGCACAGATTATAGTTTTCGAGAAGTTTACTTATTGACTATTTCTTAAATATATGCGCGTTTTTTAGTTAATTCAGCAAGTATGCATTTTTTACAATTGTTTTAGTGTTAGGGTATGTGATTGCATTTAAATGCAGTTTTGAGTGTGTTTTTTGTATGCGAAGGGTGTGCAGGACAGGCATGGCCAATTATTATGCAGCTGCCTGCACGCCCTTTTGATACATGATTCGGGCATACTCTTTGTTTTTTTTTTTGCTCTTTAATTATATAATTTTAGTATAATTTTTGTAAATAAATTGTGCCTTGTCTTAGAATTAAGCGCATATAAATTAAGGGGGGTGGGGGGGGAGTCTGTGAAGCGCCAGCGAATCTCAGATATTCGCCATAAGCCATCAGGTGTGATACGAGTCGTCAAATTGACATTGATCGGAGGGAATGTGTGGAAATTTTGTATTATATTAGTTGTAGATTATTCTTAATTTTAAATATTTGTAGCAGCGTGAAAATGGCTGCGAAAAGCCATAAATAAGGTGGGCAGGAATTATAAATTTAAATGCTAAAAGAGACTTTTTTTTTAAAAAATCCCACCTTGGCATTGATTTCGCAGATAATTTCCGCTGCCAGTTTTGATTTCTTCTATTTTCTTTGTTTGTATGTTTTTTAGGGGAAATATTACGCATATAGAATGCTGCCACTTTTAGACTTGTGCCTTCCCTCACTGTCTTGAAAACACAAATGGCAGCAAACAAATGGAATCGGCCTTAAAAGGGAGTTTTTTTTTTTTGTTTTGATTAGTGTATATATATATATGTGTTTTAGTTTGTATGCAACTTTTAGTTGCGTTTTGGCAAGTGTAATCATAAAAATTATTATTATTCTAATTAGGCTAACAATTTAATTGTAGGTGTGATAGTTTTTGAATTAATACAATAATAAAAAGTAAAAATATATTATTTATATGTATGTATGTGTGTTTGTGTAGGTGTAGTGTATTAAAAAATAATAGTTTTGATTGTAGTTTGTAGTTTGCGTGGCAACCAGAGGAGAAGCTGCAGCTGGATACGCCGTATAGATGACGCTGCTACTGCCGCTGCCTGTTGACTGCCGTTGACTGCCGTGTAGGTGGCGCTTTATCATGTTGCCGTATTGCATGGCAAGCAGATAAGCGGATATGATGATAGTGTTGATGTTGTTGTTGCATGCTCGCTTAGCAGCAAGCATTGCATTGTGAGGCAGCCAGAGGAGATTACAGCTGGATGCGCCCATAAAAGGTGCTGTAGCTGCCACTGCCATTGACTGCCGATGGATGGCGCTATATCGTGCTGCCGTATTGCATGGCAAGCAGATAAGCGGATTTGATATGATAATGTTGTTGTTTTTGTTGTTTGCTGTTTGCTGTTGTTGTTGTTGTTGTTGCTGCCGAGGGTAGCTACTACTTGTTGGTTTTCGTAGCGTGTGCCAGCACATAGACGAAGACAAGCATTTTTAACTTGCCCATCTGGCTGGCTGGCCAAAAGACTGCCGAATTTAGCTACTACTTTTTGATTTTCATAGCGTTTGCCAGCACATTGATGGCTGGCTGGCTGGTCTGGTCTGGCCTGGCTGAAGCGACGAGATTACACAGCAATTATTGATTGTGTTGTTGTTGTTGTTGTTGTTGTTGTTGTTCGATGTGTGCCAGCACATTGAAGGTCTCAATGCATTGAGAAATGCAGAGCGTGCATGTTGAAAGCACATACTGGCAGGCGTAATGTTAATGATCATTATATGTAGCGAAATGAAACATTAAGTTATTGTTGTTGTTGTTGTAGCCAAGTTGAGTCGAGTTTGCCAGCACATTGAAGAGAGAAATTGCTCCAAAAATTGGCTGGCTGACTGGCTGGCTGGCTGGTTGCATTTGTTTGTTTGTATATGTATGTGTGCCAGCACATTGAAGACAACTAAAAGCTCACATTAAAAGTAAGCAATTATTGTTGGCTAGCTGGCAGGTATGATGTTGTAGTAGTAACGATATATATTTCAGCACCACTCGAACGGATCTGCGAGCAGCAACACCGCAGAAGACGACAACGACGACGACGACGAGCGATGAAAGCGACGACGACGACGACGACGACGCCGGCAGAGGCAGATGACGAGGCAGATGACAAGCAGCTGCAGCAGCGTTGAAGAAATCGTTGCGGTTGAAGTTGAGTTTGCCAGCACATGGACGATAATTGCATAGACTAGCAATTAAAATGCCGGCTGGCCGAATATTAACACACTAGACTGTGTATTGTGATGATGATCAGCTACGTGTGTGCCAGCACATTGAGGTATACGCATTGGAGCATGCGTGAAAGCTCTGGCTGGCAGGTATTTGTATTTATATAAGCTACTTTTTTTTTAGTAGCATACTTATTTGGGCTGCACATTAAGTGTGCTTGTAACTTTAAAAATTATAGGAAATTAGCAATTAAAACTTAAAAGAATAAAAATAAAAATTAAAAATATACAAGAAAATTACTAATTCCCACCAATTCCCACTATTAAGTTGTTTGAATAGTTTTTTGATTTGATAAAATGAATGGGGGGGGCTTATTGACTCGGAGAAGCCGATATAGTTAAATCATTGCTAGTCCGAAGAAAGCCAGCAATTTGTTGCTGCATAATTGCCATTTGGCCCCGCATTTCATCGGTTCGTTCTTGCTCCTTTATGAGCAGCTCTGTTAACAGCGCAATGTGACGGCTTTGGTCAACTGCAGCTGTTTCACGTTGTTGTTGTTGTTGTTGTTGTTCTTGTTGCTGTTCCACAGCAACATCAACCTGCATCTGCTCATTTTCAGCAGAAGAATTCTGTTTTTGTTGTTGTTGTTGTTGTTGCTGTGGACGAGCAACGTTTTGGCCAAGTGCCTCCAGCTTTTGCTGTTGTAAAATTACAATTTCCTCTCTATTGAGAGGCACGCCTGGCTGTAAGAGCTGGCGATTTTTCTGCTCTTGCTGGAGCTTATTGAGTTGTTCCAACCTCGAGCGAGGATCCAATTTGGACTCGCTCGAAGCAGGAACATTTGTGGCAACGTTTTTATTGTTATTTTTATTATTATTATTTGGCTTATTTTGCCTTTTTGATTGTTGTTGCTTTTGTTTTTGTTTTTGTTTTTGATTTGGCAGGTGAGCAGAGGAGGAGGCTGCATTATTATTATTAGTAATTTTAGCAGCAACATCAACTGATTTTGATTGAATCTGTTGTTGTTGCTGTTGTTCAGCCTGCCCCTTCCTCTGTTTTTGATTCGCTTTGCGTTTATTACGCTTAGTATTAGTATTATTCTGCTTTGGAGCAGATTTGGGCAGAATATTATTATTCTTCTGTTTCCCTTGCTGTCTGCTCGGCTGCTGCTGCTGCTGCTGCTGCTGCTTCGGCAGGGAAACAGAAGAATTCTTGTTGTTATTGTTCTTTGGCCTATTTTGGCCAATAGTGTTGGCTTTATTAGTCGCCAGTTTGGACTTGAGCAAGTTAATGTAGTAAATACACTTTTTGTAATTGCCAGTGTGAGCCTGGCCACAATTGGCGCAGCGTGGCGGCAACGAAATCGGCTTGGTGCAGAATTTAGTCGCATGCTCATTGCCGCATTTGACACAACGAGGTGTATGCTGGCAATATCTGGCGGTATGATTGTATCGCTGGCAGCGAACACATTGAGGCAAGTAATTTTCGCTACGCTTCGGCCACTCGAAGCGTATAGCAAATTTACAAAGCGTTGTGACATTGAAGATTGTTCTGTTCATTGCAGCTGGCTGTGGGGCCAGTTCAATGAAGAACAAATTGGGAGAATATGTGCCAGTACCATTGCGATTTTTATAAGTTGGGTTATATACGTTGCGAACCGTATAACCCAGCTCAGTCAGCTCACCTCGGATACGTTGTGGGGGCGTGGATGAAGGTAATCCACATGCAACGACCCGGAATGAGCGATCCTCACGCAACTGATAAGTATTGTATTTGAATGTATTGTCCGCTTTGAGGACATGTATGATTTGGCGATAAACCTCAGAAGTTTTGGGCAAGATACGAAGGGTATCCGAGCGGCCCAGTTTGATAATGTAGTCGGCAATGGCTGGCAAATGATTATTAAACAAAAATGTTAAATAGTCAATGTCACTAATGACTTCAACCGAATGATTAGAAGGAACATTATTGCCATTTGTATTAGTATTGGTTTGAGGCTGTTGTTGTTGTTGTTGTTGTTGTTGACGCAAGTGCACAACGATTTGGGGCGGCTTAAAAGCCTTTACAGGCGCATCTGGAGGTTGTACATTTGCCATTTGATTGAAATTAAATGCTCCTGGAGCGTTATGATTGGCTGTGGCTGTGGCTGTGGCTGTGGCCGCGGCCGCTGCATTTGTGGCCAAAAAGGGTGCAGAATTTAATTCTGCTTGAACAGCGGCAGCCAGCGAAGGAACTGTATTGTTCGTGTCAGCAATTTGTTTTGAAAAGTTAATATTATCATTAGCAGAGAAAGCAGCCGCAATCTGTAGCTCTGACTTGGAATGTAATGGCTTTGTGATTGTCTGTGTCTGATCTTGAACGTTTTGCTCGCTTGAACGAGCATCTGACGATTCGAAATCAGATTCAGACAGTAGTTTTATGTTTTGTAGGAAATTTTTATTCTTATTTGGATTTTTATATAGCTTGGATTCTAAACGATTCGCATGTAATTGGGCAAAACGTGAATTTGCCGAGAGTTCTTTGGCCGATTTTCTTACGCTTTTGCGACGAGCTTGACCCTGAATCAATGGTGTGTGTCGCAATGTGCTGTACAGTGAGGCACTGGCACAGACACCGGCGCCAGTACCAAGACCAGCAGCCACAGTGGCAGCCGAAGCAGCAATGACAGTATTGCTACTATCAATGCTGACGCCGCCGCCACCACTGCAGCCAACAGAAATGGCACTAGCACCGGGCTCACCAGAGCACTCACCCCCAGCATCAGTGGAGGCTAAAACTGGCAATGTTGAATATTGCGGCAAGACAACATTGCTGAGAATTATTGGCCTTATTGGCCGTTCTGATGTAGCCAAAACAGCTGGCGACGATGCTCGTGATGAGGCTAAATCGTCTGAATTGCTGGTCGGAAATGGAGTATCGGCCATAGCCAGACCACCAACTGAATTAATTGAATTGGTAGGCGAAGAATTGATCGCAATAGCCGCAGCTGGGGGCGTATCCGGCAATGTGGCGCTTGTAGTATCATATAGCTCAATCATACGTCTATAGTATGCAAGCTTTTCCTGCACATTGACAGGTAATACAGGTGATACAGTGCTGCTGTTCTCCCCATTGCCATTGGCAGCCATATTGGCTGTCGATCCTGACATTTGCAGGGCTGGCATTATCGAAGACGATGACAATGGCAGAGCGGATTCGCACACTGTATTATTGTTGTTGTTGTTGTTGTTTGTCTTCTGAGACATTTTGGATAGCATTAATTATTATTCTTAAATAAATCTATTTTTAGAAAATGTATAATTGTATAAAAGTAAGTATTAATATTAACGAGTATGAATATTTAGGATAAAGTATTTTAAATTTAGAAAAAATTACTCACTAATGAGTACTAAATTTAGTTAGGGACTAGTTGCAATGAATATTGCAATTTAAAATTCTAGAAATTCTAAAATTCTAGAAATTATGTTTGTTTGTTAATTTGTTAATTAGGGCTGTTTATTGAAAGCAGCCCGAAAATATGCTACACTTATTGAGATTCGTAAAAGACAGGGGAATAGAGACAATGATGGCCGCCAGCTGCTGCTGACCAATCACAGCGCTTGGTTTCCCTGATTTTCCTGCGTTATTGTTCGCAGCACGAAAGTATGCTGCACTTTAAATACACGAGAGCAGGGTATGATTAAAGCTGAAAGCATTGGTGGCCGCTAACCAGTGCAGAAATTATTTATCAATTAAATATCGTTAAATAACTATTGGAAAAAATTTCTAAAAATTAAATCAATATATACTAATTAATTTTCAAAATTAATGATAATTAATGGAACCTAGAAAATGACATGTAGATTACTATTTTATTATTTTTAAAAAAGTAGATTGTGATTAGAAAAGCTATATTGGCGACGACACGCCTTATTGACTAAATTAAATTAAATAACAACAATAGTACCCCAGAAAGAGTAATTACTATCAATTATTTTTAATTTTTAAAGAAATATGGCAAAATATATGTATGCCCTATGCACTATTTAGTATTGTAGTTAGAAATAATTATTAACTAGTAATTTAGAAAAATATTAATAATTAAATTATCAATAAAAATCTTTAAATGAATGTTGTTGCGTATATGCTAGGCAGAAAGAATCAAACACTTAAAGACGAGACAAACAGCTGCGACAAACTGTTTTCGGTGAGTCAATCGTCAGAGTGAGTCATAAGCACAAAGCACACGCACATACGAGACAAAGGGAAACTATTGTCCCTTGATTCTTGTTTGTTGAAAATCCGGTAGAAATTCACTGAACACACAATAGACGGCGTTCAGCTACTTGGTTGTTGTTGTTGTTGTTGTTGTTTAAAGCACTCTAATTGTTTTCCAATATGTGGGCGACGACACGCCAAGTGCTATTTTTTATTGATACGAGTATTTTTAATTCGCTGAGGACTTGATAGAGGGCGCTCAGCGTAATTGTGCAGGGAGCTTTCTAACAAAAGCACTATCCTTGTGCTTTCATTGATTTGATCAAAGTTGAAATGCTAAAATGGTAAAAGCTGGGCAATGTAAATACAATTGTATTGCAAGCTGTGCGATAGGTGGCGCTATCGCATGCACCTTGCAACCAAAGGATAAATATTTGATAAAATGTATATAATAATATAATAAAATATATTAAAATGTATGAATATTGTAATTAATGTTTGCACAATGTTTTTGTGCAATAATTGTTGTTGTTGTTGTTGTTGTTTATGGCGACGACACGCCGTTCCGATTATTAAGCTCAAGGCGACGACACGCCGAATTAATTGTAGTCTTCTTTAATATGATTATTGTTTTAAAATGCGAGTATCGCAGTCTTGCAGGTGTGCGTATATTTTGTGCACACACAAGGGCCACTGGGTACACATACACACACACAAACGCTAGCTGCAATAGTTTGGACAATGTGTTAGAATTGAAATAGAAATACACCCGAGAAAGAGCAGAATGAAAGAAACACAAACGGACACACTCTCAGATAGTGAGAGCGTATGCAACAAGTATGCAAAAGCAAAAGCAAAAGCAAATGAAACGCGTCAAGGACAGAGGCAATAGACTCTTCTGTTTTCGATGCCAGCCCAACTAGAAAAATCTGCCTACAACTGTACGCTCAACAAAATGCTAAATTCTTAAATGCAAAACGTGCATATAAGACGCACAGAATACAAAAAAGAAAAGATTCCGTTATTATATTCTATTCTGCTGCTGAAATGCTGCTGCTAAGCCGAACAAGAATATGCAACAAGTGCTCGTGTTCTCGTTCGCGCGTTCGTATTGTGCGCTAGACAGAGACGCACGATCAATCTGTCAACGCTTCGTGTCTCGCTAAACAGCGCTGCTTCACTCTGATTGGCTGCTGCCTGCCACTGTTCTGCTGCTCTGCCGCTCTATAGCTCTTTTTCGCTCAGAGCGGGGGTGTAGGAGAGAGCGATATGCCGAAATTATTTCTCCGGCTTGCGTAACGCTGTTGTTGTTGGTGTAGGTTAGGGTTTTCGTCTCGGTTACTGCTGCTGCTTGCAACAGATTTTTGGTCTCGCTGCTGTTGTTGTTATTATTTGTTGTTATTTGTTGTCGTTGCTGTCGTTATTTAGCCGATTGTCTGCTAGATTTGATTTCCATGCGATTAGCATGAGAGTGAGCGAGCGCAGAAGCTGTAAAAAAGATAATAATTTCACGCTCCGCGGTTTTGATATGAGCAAGAGAGCAAATACACACACACGCGAACTATATTAAGTGTATGCATGTAATTTGGTGTTTTTGCTGTCTACTGTATTGTATTGCTGTTGCTGTTTGCTGCAACTGAGATGCCTGCGCCTGCGAAATACACGGCAAATGTATAGCGGGGGCAGCAGGGGTGGGGGGAAGCGAACGAGCAACGAAGTTTTTTATAAAGAAACGAAACGACGCTAGTTGCTAATTGCTAAGCATTGCGACAAATGCTGTACTTTTTGACTATTTGATTGAAAAAATGACGCCAAAACATCGACGTCGATATGACAAATGTAGAATGCAGAATTTTTGGCTGGCGCTGTGTGTGTATATATGTGTATATATGTACGCCAGTGTGCAATTTGCCCAAAGAAAATGTATGAAAATGTATGAAAATGTATGGAAAAAAGGAGTATAAAATTTATACTGGTGGTATGCCAGTTTTATTACCTTAGTGCTGATAAAGTGTTGAGGATTATTTGTTAATTGCTGTTTGATTGCAATTATTGCATTATGATTTGTATTATTTGCAGTTATTTTGCATTTATGTTTATTGATTATTGTTAATTGTTAATTTTTGATGGGCATAATTGTATGCGTGTGTAACTCGTGTCGAGTGTAATTTAATTAATTAAAAAACCAATTTCAATTTCAATTTCAATTTCTATTTAGAAAAAGGTGTAGAGGCAGTAGCACACACACAAAGGAAACTTTTGTACAGCAATCAAGGCAAATCAAAAGCGAAGCCAAGCCAAGCCAAGCCAAGCCAAGCCAAGCCAAGCCACGCCGACGCTATGTACTTTTAAATGACCACTACTCGAAATACACGAAATACTCGCACACACACGCACACAAACACCAATGCAGCATCAAAGTATTAGTTATTAGTTAGTTAGTTTGATTAGTTTTTGCGAAAATGTCGGATCAATTATTAATGATTAAAACAAAAAGAACAAAAAGAACGCGAGTTGCAGCGCTTGCCGTTCAATCGTATAACTCAATAATATTAATCGCTTTCACTTATTCACTTTTCACTTGTTTGTTCTTATTCACTTGCGATTATATAGCTTGTATTTAGTATTAGTGCTTACTTTATGCACTCTACATACTGACACTTTAACTGAGACAAGCGCGCAACGACAACTCCAACTCAATGAGACTCAAATCAACCGGCCGACAACACCGGACACCACAACCGTCACCATCGAATCCACTAAAGCAATTGAGAAGACATATGAGGAGAATAGAATAAGAACACCAAATCCTTTTTTTTCCTCTCTCTCTCCTCTGCTGTCGTTCCCTTGCGCTCTGCTCCCCGGTGCTCGCGACTCGACTCGACTCGACTCGCCTTGCCACTGAATGCGACTGCGACTGCGACTGAGACAGAGACAGAGACTCGGACACGGCCATCTCACTGCCAGCCTTTTACATGTCCGAGCTGCTGCTGCTCGTCTCGCACCTCTCACTCACTCACATGTGATTGTTGTTGTTGTTGCTACTGCTGCTACTACTTGTTGGATTACTCCTGCTTATTTGCCTCGATCCAAGATTAGGAGCGAGAGCGGGAGCGGGAGAGCGGCAGAGCGACGGGCGAACACACAGGCAGAGAGTGCATATATTTTCACAAATGTATGTATGTGTATAATTACAGATTCTGCATGTGTATGAGTGTAAGTGTATGTATGGCACGTAGGCCATGTTATGACTTTTGTCTTTTGTATGCATTTTCTAATTCCTCGTCACTTTTTACAGAGTATTTACATATTTTATTTTGTAGTGACTATGTGGGAGGAGATTTTTGAATGGGAACAGAAAGGGAAGAGCACAGATTATAGTTTTCGAGAAGTTTACTTATTGACTATTTCTTAAATATATGCGCGTTTTTTAGTTAATTCAGCAAGTATGCATTTTTTACAATTGTTTTAGTGTTAGGGTATGTGATTGCATTTAAATGCAGTTTTGAGTGTGTTTTTTGTATGCGAAGGGTGTGCAGGACAGGCATGGCCAATTATTATGCAGCTGCCTGCATACCCTTTTGATACATGATTCAGGCATACTCTTTTTTTTTTTTTTTGCTCTTTAATTATATAATTTTAGTATAATTTTTGTAAATAAATTGTGCCTTGTCTTAGAATTAAGCGCATATAAATTAAGGGGGGTGGGGGGGGAGTCTGTGAAGCGCCAGCGAATCTCAGATATTCGCCATAAGCCATCAGGTGTGATACGAGTCGTCAAATTGACATTGATCGGAGGGAATGTGTGGAAATTTTGTATTATATTAGTTGTAGATTATTCTTAATTTTAAATATTTGTAGCAGCGTGAAAATGGCTGCGAAAAGCCATAAATAAGGTGGGCAGGAATTATAAATTTAAATGCTAAAAGAGACTTTTTTTTAAAAATCCCACCTTGGCATTGATTTCGCAGATAATTTCCGCTGCCAGTTTTGATTTCTTCTATTTTCTTTGCTTGTATGTTTTTTAGGGGAAATATTACGCATATAGAATGCTGCCACTTTTAGAATTGTGCCTTCCCTCACTGTCTTGAAAACACAAATGGCAGCAAACAAATGGAATCGGCCTTAAAAGGGAGTTTTTTTTTTTTGTTTTGATTAGTGTATATATATATATGTGTTTTAGTTTGTATGCAACTTTTAGTTGCGTTTTGGCAAGTGTAATCATAAAAATTATTATTATTCTAATTAGGCTAACAATTTAATTGTAGGTGTGATAGTTTTTGAATTAATACAATAATAAAAAGTAAAAATATATTATTTATATGTATGTATGTGTGTTTGTGTAGGTGTAGTGTATTAAAAAATAATAGTTTTGATTGTAGTTTGTAGTTTGCGTGGCAACCAGAGGAGAAGCTGCAGCTGGATACGCCGTATAGATGACGCTGCTACTGCCGCTGCCTGTTGACTGCCGTTGACTGCCGTGTAGGTGGCGCTTTATCATGTTGCCGTATTGCATGGCAAGCAGATAAGCGGATATGATGATAGTGTTGATGTTGTTGTTGCATGCTCGCTTAGCAGCAAGCATTGCATTGTGAGGCAGCCAGAGGAGATTACAGCTGGATGCGCCCATAAAAGGTGCTGTAGCTGCCACTGCCATTGACTGCCGATGGATGGCGCTATATCGTGCTGCCGTATTGCATGGCAAGCAGATAAGCGGATTTGATATGACAATGTTGTTGTTTTTGTTGTTTGCTGTTTGCTGTTGTTGTTGTTGTTGTTGCTGCCGAGGGTAGCTACTACTTGTTGGTTTTCGTAGCGTGTGCCAGCACATAGACGAAGACAAGCATTTTTAACTTGCCCATCTGGCTGGCTGGCCAAAAGACTGCCGAATTTAGCTACTACTTTTTGATTTTCATAGCGTTTGCCAGCACATTGATGGCTGGCTGGCTGGTCTGGTCTGGCCTGGCTGAAGCGACGAGATTACACAGCAATTATTGATTGTGTTGTTGTTGTTGTTGTTGTTGTTGTTGTTCGATGTGTGCCAGCACATTGAAGGTCTCAATGCATTGAGAAATGCAGAGCGTGCATGTTGAAAGCACATACTGGCAGGCGTAATGTTAATGATCATTATATGTAGCGAAATGAAACATTAAGTTATTGTTGTTGTTGTTGTAGCCAAGTTGAGTCGAGTTTGCCAGCACATTGAAGAGAGAAATTGCTCCAAAAATTGGCTGGCTGACTGGCTGGCTGGCTGGTTGCATTTGTTTGTTTGTATATGTATGTGTGCCAGCACATTGAAGACAACTAAAAGCTCACATTAAAAGTAAGCAATTATTGTTGGCTAGCTGGCAGGTATGATGTTGTAGTAGTAACGATATATATTTCAGCACCACTCGAACGGATCTGCGAGCAGCAACACCGCAGAAGACGACAACGACGACGACGACGAGCGATGAAAGCGACGACGACGACGACGACGACGCCGGCAGAGGCAGATGACGAGGCAGATGACAAGCAGCTGCAGCAGCGTTGAAGAAATCGTTGCGGTTGAAGTTGAGTTTGCCAGCACATGGACGATAATTGCATAGACTAGCAATTAAAATGCCGGCTGGCCGAATATTAACACACTAGACTGTGTATTGTGATGATGATCAGCTACGTGTGTGCCAGCACATTGAGGTATACGCATTGGAGCATGCGTGAAAGCTCTGGCTGGCAGGTATTTGTATTTATATAAGCTACTTTTTTTTTAGTAGCATACTTATTTGGGCTGCACATTAAGTGTGCTTGTAACTTTAAAAATTATAGGAAATTAGCAATTAAAACTTAAAAGAATAAAAATAAAAATTAAAAATATACAAGAAAATTACTAATTCCCACCAATTCCCACTATTAAGTTGTTTGAATAGTTTTTTGATTTGATAAAATGAATGGGGGGGGCTTATTGACTCGGAGAAGCCGATATAGTTAAATCATTGCTAGTCCGAAGAAAGCCAGCAATTTGTTGCTGCATAATTGCCATTTGGCCCCGCATTTCATCGGTTCGTTCTTGCTCCTTTATGAGCAGCTCTGTTAACAGCGCAATGTGACGGCTTTGGTCAACTGCAGCTGTTTCACGTTGTTGTTGTTGTTGTTGTTGTTCTTGTTGCTGTTCCACAGCAACATCAACCTGCATCTGCTCATTTTCAGCAGAAGAATTCTGTTTTTGTTGTTGTTGTTGTTGTTGCTGTGGACGAGCAACGTTTTGGCCAAGTGCCTCCAGCTTTTGCTGTTGTAAAATTACAATTTCCTCTCTATTGAGAGGCACGCCTGGCTGTAAGAGCTGGCGATTTTTCTGCTCTTGCTGGAGCTTATTGAGTTGTTCCAACCTCGAGCGAGGATCCAATTTGGACTCGCTCGAAGCAGGAACATTTGTGGCAACGTTTTTATTGTTATTTTTATTATTATTATTTGGCTTATTTTGCCTTTTTGATTGTTGTTGCTTTTGTTTTTGTTTTTGTTTTTGATTTGGCAGGTGAGCAGAGGAGGAGGCTGCATTATTATTATTAGTAATTTTAGCAGCAACATCAACTGATTTTGATTGAATCTGTTGTTGTTGCTGTTGTTCAGCCTGCCCCTTCCTCTGTTTTTGATTCGCTTTGCGTTTATTACGCTTAGTATTAGTATTATTCTGCTTTGGAGCAGATTTGGGCAGAATATTATTATTCTTCTGTTTCCCTTGCTGTCTGCTCGGCTGCTGCTGCTGCTGCTGCTGCTGCTTCGGCAGGGAAACAGAAGAATTCTTGTTGTTATTGTTCTTTGGCCTATTTTGGCCAATAGTGTTGGCTTTATTAGTCGCCAGTTTGGACTTGAGCAAGTTAATGTAGTAAATACACTTTTTGTAATTGCCAGTGTGAGCCTGGCCACAATTGGCGCAGCGTGGCGGCAACGAAATCGGCTTGGTGCAGAATTTAGTCGCATGCTCATTGCCGCATTTGACACAACGAGGTGTATGCTGGCAATATCTGGCGGTATGATTGTATCGCTGGCAGCGAACACATTGAGGCAAGTAATTTTCGCTACGCTTCGGCCACTCGAAGCGTATAGCAAATTTACAAAGCGTTGTGACATTGAAGATTGTTCTGTTCATTGCAGCTGGCTGTGGGGCCAGTTCAATGAAGAACAAATTGGGAGAATATGTGCCAGTACCATTGCGATTTTTATAAGTTGGGTTATATACGTTGCGAACCGTATAACCCAGCTCAGTCAGCTCACCTCGGATACGTTGTGGGGGCGTGGATGAAGGTAATCCACATGCAACGACCCGGAATGAGCGATCCTCACGCAACTGATAAGTATTGTATTTGAATGTATTGTCCGCTTTGAGGACATGTATGATTTGGCGATAAACCTCAGAAGTTTTGGGCAAGATACGAAGGGTATCCGAGCGGCCCAGTTTGATAATGTAGTCGGCAATGGCTGGCAAATGATTATTAAACAAAAATGTTAAATAGTCAATGTCACTAATGACTTCAACCGAATGATTAGAAGGAACATTATTGCCATTTGTATTAGTATTGGTTTGAGGCTGTTGTTGTTGTTGTTGTTGTTGTTGACGCAAGTGCACAACGATTTGGGGCGGCTTAAAAGCCTTTACAGGCGCATCTGGAGGTTGTACATTTGCCATTTGATTGAAATTAAATGCTCCTGGAGCGTTATGATTGGCTGTGGCTGTGGCTGTGGCTGTGGCCGCGGCCGCTGCATTTGTGGCCAAAAAGGGTGCAGAATTTAATTCTGCTTGAACAGCGGCAGCCAGCGAAGGAACTGTATTGTTCGTGTCAGCAATTTGTTTTGAAAAGTTAATATTATCATTAGCAGAGAAAGCAGCCGCAATCTGTAGCTCTGACTTGGAATGTAATGGCTTTGTGATTGTCTGTGTCTGATCTTGAACGTTTTGCTCGCTTGAACGAGCATCTGACGATTCGAAATCAGATTCAGACAGTAGTTTTATGTTTTGTAGGAAATTTTTATTCTTATTTGGATTTTTATTTAGCTTGGATTCTAAACGATTCGCATGTAATTGGGCAAAACGTGAATTTGCCGAGAGTTCTTTGGCCGATTTTCTTACGCTTTTGCGACGAGCTTGACCCTGAATCAATGGTGTGTGTCGCAATGTGCTGTACAGTGAGGCACTGGCACAGACACCGGCGCCAGTACCAAGACCAGCAGCCACAGTGGCAGCCGAAGCAGCAATGACAGTATTGCTACTATCAATGCTGACGCCGCCGCCACCACTGCAGCCAACAGAAATGGCACTAGCACCGGGCTCACCAGAGCACTCACCCCCAGCATCAGTGGAGGCTAAAACTGGCAATGTTGAATATTGCGGCAAGACAACATTGCTGAGAATTATTGGCCTTATTGGCCGTTCTGATGTAGCCAAAACAGCTGGCGACGATGCTCGTGATGAGGCTAAATCGTCTGAATTGCTGGTCGGAAATGGAGTATCGGCCATAGCCAGACCACCAACTGAATTAATTGAATTGGTAGGCGAAGAATTGATCGCAATAGCCGCAGCTGGGGGCGTATCCGGCAATGTGGCGCTTGTAGTATCATATAGCTCAATCATACGTCTATAGTATGCAAGCTTTTCCTGCACATTGACAGGTAATACAGGTGATACAGTGCTGCTGTTCTCCCCATTGCCATTGGCAGCCATATTGGCTGTCGATCCTGACATTTGCAGGGCTGGCATTATCGAAGACGATGACAATGGCAGAGCGGATTCGCACACTGTATTATTGTTGTTGTTGTTGTTGTTTGTCTTCTGAGACATTTTGGATAGCATTAATTATTATTCTTAAATAAATCTATTTTTAGAAAATGTATAATTGTATAAAAGTAAGTATTAATATTAACGAGTATGAATATTTAGGATAAAGTATTTTAAATTTAGAAAAAATTACTCACTAATGAGTACTAAATTTAGTTAGGGACTAGTTGCAATGAATATTGCAATTTAAAATTCTAGAAATTCTAAAATTCTAGAAATTATGTTTGTTTGTTAATTTGTTAATTAGGGCTGTTTATTGAAAGCAGCCCGAAAATATGCTACACTTATTGAGATTCGTAAAAGACAGGGGAATAGAGACAATGATGGCCGCCAGCTGCTGCTGACCAATCACAGCGCTTGGTTTCCCTGATTTTCCTGCGTTATTGTTCGCAGCACGAAAGTATGCTGCACTTTAAATACACGAGAGCAGGGTATGATTAAAGCTGAAAGCATTGGTGGCCGCTAACCAGTGCAGAAATTATTTATCAATTAAATATCGTTAAATAACTATTGGAAAAAATTTCTAAAAATTAAATCAATATATACTAATTAATTTTCAAAATTAATGATAATTAATGGAACCTAGAAAATGACATGTAGATTACTATTTTATTATTTTTAAAAAAGTAGATTGTGATTAGAAAAGCTATATTGGCGACGACACGCCTTATTGACTAAATTAAATTAAATAACAACAATAGTACCCCAGAAAGAGTAATTACTATCAATTATTTTTAATTTTTAAAGAAATATGGCAAAATATATGTATGCCCTATGCACTATTTAGTATTGTAGTTAGAAATAATTATTAACTAGTAATTTAGAAAAATATTAATAATTAAATTATCAATAAAAATCTTTAAATGAATGTTGTTGCGTATATGCTAGGCAGAAAGAATCAAACACTTAAAGACGAGACAAACAGCTGCGACAAACTGTTTTCGGTGAGTCAATCGTCAGAGTGAGTCATAAGCACAAAGCACACGCACATACGAGACAAAGGGAAACTATTGTCCCTTGATTCTTGTTTGTTGAAAATCCGGTAGAAATTCACTGAACACACAATAGACGGCGTTCAGCTACTTGGTTGTTGTTGTTGTTGTTGTTGTTTAAAGCACTCTAATTGTTTTCCAATATGTGGGCGACGACACGCCAAGTGCTATTTTTTATTGATACGAGTATTTTTAATTCGCTGAGGACTTGATAGAGGGCGCTCAGCGTAATTGTGCAGGGAGCTTTCTAACAAAAGCACTATCCTTGTGCTTTCATTGATTTGATCAAAGTTGAAATGCTAAAATGGTAAAAGCTGGGCAATGTAAATACAATTGTATTGCAAGCTGTGCGATAGGTGGCGCTATCGCATGCACCTTGCAACCAAAGGATAAATATTTGATAAAATGTATATAATAATATAATAAAATATATTAAAATGTATGAATATTGTAATTAATGTTTGCACAATGTTTTTGTGCAATAATTGTTGTTGTTGTTGTTGTTGTTTATGGCGACGACACGCCGTTCCGATTATTAAGCTCAAGGCGACGACACGCCGAATTAATTGTAGTCTTCTTTAATATGATTATTGTTTTAAAATGCGAGTATCGCAGTCTTGCAGGTGTGCGTATATTTTGTGCACACACAAGGGCCACTGGGTACACATACACACACACAAACGCTAGCTGCAATAGTTTGGACAAAGTGTTAGAATTGAAATAGAAATACACCCGAGAAAGAGCAGAATGAAAGAAACACAAACGGACACACTCTCAGATAGTGAGAGCGTATGCAACAAGTATGCAAAAGCAAAAGCAAAAGCAAATGAAACGCGTCAAGGACAGAGGCAATAGACTCTTCTGTTTTCGATGCCAGCCCAACTAGAAAAATCTGCCTACAACTGTACGCTCAACAAAATGCTAAATTCTTAAATGCAAAACGTGCATATAAGACGCACAGAATATAAAAAAGAAAAGATTCCGTTATTATATTCTATTCTGCTGCTGAAATGCTGCTGCTAAGCCGAACAAGAATATGCAACAAGTGCTCGTGTTCTCGTTCGCGCGTTCGTATTGTGCGCTAGACAGAGACGCACGATCAATCTGTCAACGCTTCGTGTCTCGCTAAACAGCGCTGCTTCACTCTGATTGGCTGCTGCCTGCCACTGTTCTGCTGCTCTGCCGCTCTATAGCTCTTTTTCGCTCAGAGCGGGGGTGTAGGAGAGAGCGATATGCCGAAATTATTTCTCCGGCTTGCGTAACGCTGTTGTTGTTGGTGTAGGTTAGGGTTTTCGTCTCGGTTACTGCTGCTGCTTGCAACAGATTTTTGGTCTCGCTGCTGTTGTTGTTATTATTTGTTGTTATTTGTTGTCGTTGCTGTCGTTATTTAGCCGATTGTCTGCTAGATTTGATTTCCATGCGATTAGCATGAGAGTGAGCGAGCGCAGAAGCTGTAAAAAAGATAATAATTTCACGCTCCGCGGTTTTGATATGAGCAAGAGAGCAAATACACACACACGCGAACTATATTAAGTGTATGCATGTAATTTGGTGTTTTTGCTGTCTACTGTATTGTATTGCTGTTGCTGTTTGCTGCAACTGAGATGCCTGCGCCTGCGAAATACACGGCAAATGTATAGCGGGGGCAGCAGGGGTGGGGGGAAGCGAACGAGCAACGAAGTTTTTTATAAAGAAACGAAACGACGCTAGTTGCTAATTGCTAAGCATTGCGACAAATGCTGTACTTTTTGACTATTTGATTGAAAAAATGACGCCAAACATCGACGTCGATATGACAAATGTAGAATGCAGAATTTTTTGGCTGGCGCTGTGTGTGTATATATGTGTATATATGTACGCCAGTGTGCAATTTGCCCAAAGAAAATGTATGAAAATGTATGAAAATGTATGGAAAAAAGGAGTATAAAATTTATACTGGTGGTATGCCAGTTTTATTACCTTAGTGCTGATAAAGTGTTGAGGATTATTTGTTAATTGCTGTTTGATTGCAATTATTGCATTATGATTTGTTTTATTTGCAGTTATTTTGCATTTTTGATTATTGTTAATTTTTGATGGGCATAATTGTATGCGTGTGTAACACGTGTCGAGTGTAATTTAATTAATTAAAAATCAATTTCAATTTCAATTTCAATTTCTATTTAGAAAAAGGTGTAGAGGCAGTAGCACACACACAAAGGAAACTTTTGTACAGCAATCAAGGCAAATCAAAAGCGAAGCCAAGCCAAGCCAAGCCAAGCCAAGCCAAGCCAAGCCACGCCGACGCTATGTACTTTTAAATGACCACTACTCGAAATACACGAAATACTCGCACACACACGCACACAAACACCAATGCAGCATCAAAGTATTAGTTATTAGTTAGTTAGTTTGATTAGTTTTTGCGAAAATGTCGGATCAATTATTAATGATTAAAACAAAAAGAACAAAAAGAACGCGAGTTGCAGCGCTTGCCGTTCAATCGTATAACTCAATAATATTAATCGCTTTCACTTATTCACTTTTCACTTGTTTGTTCTTATTCACTTGCGATTATATAGCTTGTATTTAGTATTAGTGCTTACTTTATGCACTCTACATACTGACACTTTAACTGAGACAAGCGCGCAACGACAACTCCAACTCAATGAGACTCAAATCAACCGGCCGACAACACCGGACACCACAACCGTCACCATCGAATCCACTAAAGCAATTGAGAAGACATATGAGGAGAATAGAATAAGAACACCAAATACTTTTTTTTCCTCTCTCTCTCCTCTGCTGTCGTTCCCTTGCGCTCTGCTCCCCGGTGCTCGCGACTCGACTCGACTCGACTCGCCTTGCCACTGAATGCGACTGCGACTGCGACTGAGACAGAGACAGAGACTCGGACACGGCCATCTCACTGCCAGCCTTTTACATGTCCGAGCTGCTGCTGCTCGTCTCGCACCTCTCACTCACTCACATGTGATTGTTGTTGTTGTTGCTACTGCTGCTACTACTTGTTGGATTACTCCTGCTTATTTGCCTCGATCCAAGATTAGGAGCGAGAGCGGGAGCGGGAGAGCGGCAGAGCGACGGGCGAACACACAGGCAGAGAGTGCATATATTTTCACAAATGTATGTATGTGTATAATTACAGATTCTGCATGTGTATGAGTGTAAGTGTATGTATGGCACGTAGGCCATGTTATGACTTTTGTCTTTTGTATGCATTTTCTAATTCCTCGTCACTTTTTACAGAGTATTTACATATTTTATTTTGTAGTGACTATGTGGGAGGAGATTTTTGAATGGGAACAGAAAGGGAAGAGCACAGATTATAGTTTTCGAGAAGTTTACTTATTGACTATTTCTTAAATATATGCGCGTTTTTTAGTTAATTCAGCAAGTATGCATTTTTTACAATTGTTTTAGTGTTAGGGTATGTGATTGCATTTAAATGCAGTTTTGAGTGTGTTTTTTGTATGCGAAGGGTGTGCAGGACAGGCATGGCCAATTATTATGCAGCTGCCTGCATACCCTTTTGATACATGATTCAGGCATACTCTTTTTTTTTTTTTTTGCTCTTTAATTATATAATTTTAGTATAATTTTTGTAAATAAATTGTGCCTTGTCTTAGAATTAAGCGCATATAAATTAAGGGGGGTGGGGGGGGAGTCTGTGAAGCGCCAGCGAATCTCAGATATTCGCCATAAGCCATCAGGTGTGATACGAGTCGTCAAATTGACATTGATCGGAGGGAATGTGTGGAAATTTTGTATTATATTAGTTGTAGATTATTCTTAATTTTAAATATTTGTAGCAGCGTGAAAATGGCTGCGAAAAGCCATAAATAAGGTGGGCAGGAATTATAAATTTAAATGCTAAAAGAGACTTTTTTTTAAAAATCCCACCTTGGCATTGATTTCGCAGATAATTTCCGCTGCCAGTTTTGATTTCTTCTATTTTCTTTGCTTGTATGTTTTTTAGGGGAAATATTACGCATATAGAATGCTGCCACTTTTAGAATTGTGCCTTCCCTCACTGTCTTGAAAACACAAATGGCAGCAAACAAATGGAATCGGCCTTAAAAGGGAGTTTTTTTTTTTTGTTTTGATTAGTGTATATATATATATGTGTTTTAGTTTGTATGCAACTTTTAGTTGCGTTTTGGCAAGTGTAATCATAAAAATTATTATTATTCTAATTAGGCTAACAATTTAATTGTAGGTGTGATAGTTTTTGAATTAATAC
The DNA here is from genome assembly GCA_963924055.1 of Drosophila limbata. NCBI lineage: Eukaryota > Metazoa > Arthropoda > Insecta > Diptera > Drosophilidae > Drosophila > Drosophila limbata. Next base: position 25,321,704 of record OZ001355.1, read on the forward strand.
AATAATAAAAAGTAAAAATATATTATTTATATGTATGTATGTGTGTTTGTGTAGGTGTAGTGTATTAAAAAATAATAGTTTTGATTGTAGTTTGTAGTTTGCGTGGCAACCAGAGGAGAAGCTGCAGCTGGATACGCCGTATAGATGACGCTGCTACTGCCGCTGCCTGTTGACTGCCGTTGACTGCCGTGTAGGTGGCGCTTTATCATGTTGCCGTATTGCATGGCAAGCAGATAAGCGGATATGATGATAGTGTTGTTGTTTTTGTTGTTTTTGTTGTTGTTGTTGTTGTTTGCTGTTGTTGTTGTTGTTGTTGCTGCCGAGAGTAGCTACTACTTGTTGGTTTTCGTAGCGTGTGCCAGCACATAGACGAAGACAAGCATTTTTAACTTGCCCATCTGGCTGGCTGGCCAAAAGACTGCCGAATTTAGCTACTACTTTTTGATTTTCATAGCGTTTGCCAGCACATTGATGGCTGGCTGGCTGGTCTGGTCTGGCCTGGCTGAAGCGACGAGATTACACAGCAATTATTGATTGTGTTGTTGTTGTTCGATGTGTGCCAGCACATTGAAGGTCTCAATGCATTGAGAAATGCAGAGCGTGCATATTGAAAGCACATACTGGCAGGCGTAATGTTAATGATCATTATATGTAGCGAAATGAAACATTAAGTTGTTGTTGTTGTTGTTGTTGTTGTAGCCAAGTTGAGTCGAGTTTGCCAGCACATTGAAGAGAGAAATTGCTCCAAAAATTGGCTGGCTGACTGGCTGGCTGGCTGATTGCATTTGTTTGTTTGTATATGTATGTGTGCCAGCACATTGAAGACAACTAAAAGCCCACAAAAAGTAAGCAATTATTGCTGGCTGGCTTGGCAGGTATGATGTTGTAGTAGTAACGATTTATATTTCAGCACCACTCGAACGGATCTGCGAGCAGCAACACCGCAGAAGACGACAACGACGACGACGACGAGCGATGAGAGCGACGACGACGACGACGACGACGCCGGCAGAGGCAGATGACGAGGCAGATGACAAGCAGCTGCAGCAGCGTTGAAGAAATCGTTGCGGTTGAAGTTGAGTTTGCCAGCACATGGACGATAATTGCATAGACTAGCAATTAAAATGCCGGCTGGCCGAATATTAACACACTAGACTGTGTATTGTGATGATGATCAGCTACGTGTGTGCCAGCACATTGAGGTATACGCATTGGAGCATGCGTGAAAGCTCTGGCTGGCAGGTATTTGTATTTATATAAGCTACTTTTTTTTTAGTAGCATACTTATTTGGGCTGCACATTAAGTGTGCTTGTAACTTTAAAAATTATAGGAAATTAGCAATTAAAACTTAAAAGAATAAAAATAAAAATTAAAAATATACAAGAAAATTACTAATTCCCACCAATTCCCACTATTAAGTTGTTTGAATAGTTTTTTGATTTGATAAAATGAATGGGGGGGGCTTATTGACTCGGAGAAGCCGATATAGTTAAATCATTGCTAGTCCGAAGAAAGCCAGCAATTTGTTGCTGCATAATTGCCATTTGGCCCCGCATTTCATCGGTTCGTTCTTGCTCCTTTATGAGCAGCTCTGTTAACAGCGCAATGTGACGGCTTTGGTCAACTGCAGCTGTTTCACGTTGTTGTTGTTGTTGTTGTTGTTCTTGTTGCTGTTCCACAGCAACATCAACCTGCATCTGCTCATTTTCAGCAGAAGAATTCTGTTTTTGTTGTTGTTGTTGTTGTTGCTGTGGACGAGCAACGTTTTGGCCAAGTGCCTCCAGCTTTTGCTGTTGTAAAATTACAATTTCCTCTCTATTGAGAGGCACGCCTGGCTGTAAGAGCTGGCGATTTTTCTGCTCTTGCTGGAGCTTATTGAGTTGTTCCAACCTCGAGCGAGGATCCAATTTGGACTCGCTCGAAGCAGGAACATTTGTGGCAACGTTTTTATTGTTATTTTTATTATTATTATTTGGCTTATTTTGCCTTTTTGATTGTTGTTGCTTTTGTTTTTGTTTTTGTTTTTGATTTGGCAGGTGAGCAGAGGAGGAGGCTGCATTATTATTATTAGTAATTTTAGCAGCAACATCAACTGATTTTGATTGAATCTGTTGTTGTTGCTGTTGTTCAGCCTGCCCCTTCCTCTGTTTTTGATTCGCTTTGCGTTTATTACGCTTAGTATTAGTATTATTCTGCTTTGGAGCAGATTTGGGCAGAATATTATTATTCTTCTGTTTCCCTTGCTGTTTGCTCGGCTGCTGCTGCTGCTGCTGCTGCTGCTTCGGCAGGGAAACAGAAGAATTCTTGTTGTTATTGTTCTTTGGCCTATTTTGGCCAATAGTGTTGGCTTTATTAGTCGCCAGTTTGGACTTGAGCAAGTTAATGTAGTAAATACACTTTTTGTAATTGCCAGTGTGAGCCTGGCCACAATTGGCGCAGCGTGGCGGCAACGAAATCGGCTTGGTGCAGAATTTAGTCGCATGCTCATTGCCGCATTTGACACAACGAGGTGTATGCTGGCAATATCTGGCGGTATGATTGTATCGCTGGCAGCGAACACATTGAGGCAAGTAATTTTCGCTACGCTTCGGCCACTCGAAGCGTATAGCAAATTTACAAAGCGTTGTGACATTGAAGATTGTTCTGTTCATTGCAGCTGGCTGTGGGGCCAGTTCAATGAAGAACAAATTGGGAGAATATGTGCCAGTACCGTTGCGATTTTTATAAGTTGGGTTATATACGTTGCGAACCGTATAACCCAGCTCAGTCAGCTCACCTCGGATACGTTGTGGGGGCGTGGATGAAGGTAATCCACATGCAACGACCCGGAATGAGCGATCCTCACGCAACTGATAAGTATTGTATTTGAATGTATTGTCCGCTTTGAGGACATGTATGATTTGGCGATAAACCTCAGAAGTTTTGGGCAAGATACGAAGGGTATCCGAGCGGCCCAGTTTGATAATGTAGTCGGCAATGGCTGGCAAATGATTATTAAACAAAAATGTTAAATAGTCAATGTCACTAATGACTTCAACCGAATGATTAGAAGGAACATTATTGCCATTTGTATTAGTATTGGTTTGAGGCTGTTGTTGTTGTTGTTGTTGTTGTTGACGCAAGTGCACAACGATTTGGGGCGGCTTAAAAGCCTTTACAGGCGCATCTGGAGGTTGTACATTTGCCATTTGATTGAAATTAAATGCTCCTGGAGCGTTATGATTGGCTGTGGCTGTGGCTGTGGCTGTGGCCGCGGCCGCTGCATTTGTGGCCAAAAAGGGTGCAGAATTTAATTCTGCTTGAACAGCGGCAGCCAGCGAAGGAACTGTATTGTTCGTGTGAGCAATTTGTTTTGAAAAGTTAATATTATCATTAGCAGAGAAAGCAGCCGCAATCTGTAGCTCTGACTTGGAATGTAATGGCTTTGTGATTGTCTGTGTCTGATCTTGAACGTTTTGCTCGCTTGAACGAGCATCTGACGATTCGAAATCAGATTCAGACAGTAGTTTTATGTTTTGTAGGAAATTTTTATTCTTATTTGGATATTTATTTAGCTTGGATTCTAAACGATTCGCATGTAATTGGGCAAAACGTGAATTTGCCGAGAGTTCTTTGGCCGATTTTCTTACGCTTTTGCGACGAGCTTGACCCTGAATCAATGGTGTGTGTCGCAATGTGCTGTACAGTGAGGCACTGGCACAGACACCGGCGCCAGTACCAAGACCAGCAGCCACAGTGGCAGCCGAAGCAGCAATGACAGTATTGCTACTATCAATGCTGACGCCGCCGCCACCACTGCAGCCAACAGAAATGGCACTAGCACCGGGCTCACCAGAGCACTCACCCCCAGCATCAGTGGAGGCTAAAACTGGCAATGTTGAATATTGCGGCAAGACAACATTGCTGAGAATTATTGGCCTTATTGGCCGTTCTGATGTAGCCAAAACAGCTGGCGACGATGCTCGTGATGAGGCTAAATCGTCTGAATTGCTGGTCGGAAATGGAGTATCGGCCATAGCCAGACCACCAACTGAATTAATTGAATTGGTAGGCGAAGAATTGATCGCAATAGCCGCAGCTGGGGGCGTATCCGGCAATGTGGCGCTTGTAGTATCATATAGCTCAATCATACGTCTATAGTATGCAAGCTTTTCCTGCACATTGACAGGTAATACAGGTGATACAGTGCTGCTGTTCTCCCCATTGCCATTGGCAGCCATATTGGCTGTCGATCCTGACATTTGCAGGGCTGGCATTATCGAAGACGATGACAATGGCAGAGCGGATTCGCACACTGTATTATTGTTGTTGTTGTTGTTGTTTGTCTTCTGAGACATTTTGGATAGCATTAATTATTATTCTTAAATAAATCTATTTTTAGAAAATGTATAATTGTATAAAAGTAAGTATTAATATTAACGAGTATGAATATTTAGGATAAAGTATTTTAAATTTAGAAAAAATTACTCACTAATGAGTACTAAATTTAGTTAGGGACTAGTTGCAATGAATATTGCAATTTAAAATTCTAGAAATTCTAAAATTCTAGAAATTATGTTTGTTTGTTAATTTGTTAATTAGGGCTGTTTATTGAAAGCAGCCCGAAAATATGCTACACTTATTGAGATTCGTAAAAGACAGGGGAATAGAGACAATGATGGCCGCCAGCTGCTGCTGACCAATCACAGCGCTTGGTTTCCCTGATTTTCCTGCGTTATTGTTCGCAGCACGAAAGTATGCTGCACTTTAAATACACGAGAGCAGGGTATGATTAAAGCTGAAAGCATTGGTGGCCGCTAACCAGTGCAGAAATTATTTATCAATTAAATATCGTTAAATAACTATTGGAAAAAATTTCTAAAAATTAAATCAATATATACTAATTAATTTTCAAAATTAATGATAATTAATGGAACCTAGAAAATGACATGTAGATTACTATTTTATTATTTTTAAAAAAGTAGATTGTGATTAGAAAAGCTATATTGGCGACGACACGCCTTATTGACTAAATTAAATTAAATAACAACAATAGTACCCCAGAAAGAGTAATTACTATCAATTATTTTTAATTTTTAAAGAAATATGGCAAAATATATGTATGCCCTATGCACTATTTAGTATTGTAGTTAGAAATAATTATTAACTAGTAATTTAGAAAAATATTAATAATTAAATTATCAATAAAAATCTTTAAATGAATGTTGTTGCGTATATGCTAGGCAGAAAGAATCAAACACTTAAAGACGAGACAAACAGCTGCGACAAACTGTTTTCGGTGAGTCAATCGTCAGAGTGAGTCATAAGCACAAAGCACACGCACATACGAGACAAAGGGAAACTATTGTCCCTTGATTCTTGTTTGTTGAAAATCCGGTAGAAATTCACTGAACACACAATAGACGGCGTTCAGCTACTTGGTTGTTGTTGTTGTTGTTGTTGTTTAAAGCACTCTAATTGTTTTCCAATATGTGGGCGACGACACGCCAAGTGCTATTTTTTATTGATACGAGTATTTTTAATTCGCTGAGGACTTGATAGAGGGCGCTCAGCGTAATTGTGCAGGGAGCTTTCTAACAAAAGCACTATCCTTGTGCTTTCATTGATTTGATCAAAGTTGAAATGCTAAAATGGTAAAAGCTGGGCAATGTAAATACAATTGTATTGCAAGCTGTGCGATAGGTGGCGCTATCGCATGCACCTTGCAACCAAAGGATAAATATTTGATAAAATGTATATAATAATATAATAAAATATATTAAAATGTATGAATATTGTAATTAATGTTTGCACAATGTTTTTGTGCAATAATTGTTGTTGTTGTTGTTGTTGTTTATGGCGACGACACGCCGTTCCGATTATTAAGCTCAAGGCGACGACACGCCGAATTAATTGTAGTCTTCTTTAATATGATTATTGTTTTAAAATGCGAGTATCGCAGTCTTGCAGGTGTGCGTATATTTTGTGCACACACAAGGGCCACTGGGTACACATACACACACACAAACGCTAGCTGCAATAGTTTGGACAATGTGTTAGAATTGAAATAGAAATACACCCGAGAAAGAGCAGAATGAAAGAAACACAAACGGACACACTCTCAGATAGTGAGAGCGTATGCAACAAGTATGCAAAAGCAAAAGCAAAAGCAAATGAAACGCGTCAAGGACAGAGGCAATAGACTCTTCTGTTTTCGATGCCAGCCCAACTAGAAAAATCTGCCTACAACTGTACGCTCAACAAAATGCTAAATTCTTAAATGCAAAACGTGCATATAAGACGCACAGAATACAAAAAAGAAAAGATTCCGTTATTATATTCTATTCTGCTGCTGAAATGCTGCTGCTAAGCCGAACAAGAATATGCAACAAGTGCTCGTGTTCTCGTTCGCGCGTTCGTATTGTGCGCTAGACAGAGACGCACGATCAATCTGTCAACGCTTCGTGTCTCGCTAAACAGCGCTGCTTCACTCTGATTGGCTGCTGCCTGCCACTGTTCTGCTGCTCTGCCGCTCTATAGCTCTTTTTCGCTCAGAGCGGGGGTGTAGGAGAGAGCGATATGCCGAAAATATTTCTCCGGCTTGCGTAACGCTGTTGTTGTTGGTGTAGGTTAGGGTTTTCGTCTCGGTTACTGCTGCTGCTTGCAACAGATTTTTGGTCTCGCTGCTGTTGTTGTTATTATTTGTTGTTATTTGTTGTCGTTGCTGTCGTTATTTAGCCGATTGTCTGCTAGATTTGATTTCCATGCGATTAGCATGAGAGTGAGCGAGCGCAGAAGCTGTAAAAAAGATAATAATTTCACGCTCCGCGGTTTTGATATGAGCAAGAGAGCAAATACACACACACGCGAACTATATTAAGTGTATGCATGTAATTTGGTGTTTTTGCTGTCTACTGTATTGTATTGCTGTTGCTGTTTGCTGCAACTGAGATGCCTGCGCCTGCGAAATACACGGCAAATGTATAGCGGGGGCAGCAGGGGTGGGGGGAAGCGAACGAGCAACGAAGTTTTTTATAAAGAAACGAAACGACGCTAGTTGCTAATTGCTAAGCATTGCGACAAATGCTGTACTTTTTGACTATTTGATTGAAAAAATGACGCCAAAACATCGACGTCGATATGACAAATGTAGAATGCAGAATTTTTGGCTGGCGCTGTGTGTGTATATATGTGTATATATGTACGCCAGTGTGCAATTTGCCCAAAGAAAATGTATGAAAATGTATGAAAATGTATGGAAAAAAGGAGTATAAAATTTATACTGGTGGTATGCCAGTTTTATTACCTTAGTGCTGATAAAGTGTTGAGGATTATTTGTTAATTGCTGTTTGATTGCAATTATTGCATTATGATTTGTATTATTTGCAGTTATTTTGCATTTATGTTTATTGATTATTGTTAATTGTTAATTTTTGATGGGCATAATTGTATGCGTGTGTAACTCGTGTCGAGTGTAATTTAATTAATTAAAAAACCAATTTCAATTTCAATTTCAATTTCTATTTAGAAAAAGGTGTAGAGGCAGTAGCACACACACAAAGGAAACTTTTGTACAGCAATCAAGGCAAATCAAAAGCGAAGCCAAGCCAAGCCAAGCCAAGCCAAGCCAAGCCAAGCCACGCCGACGCTATGTACTTTTAAATGACCACTACTCGAAATACACGAAATACTCGCACACACACGCACACAAACACCAATGCAGCATCAAAGTATTAGTTATTAGTTAGTTAGTTTGATTAGTTTTTGCGAAAATGTCGGATCAATTATTAATGATTAAAACAAAAAGAACAAAAAGAACGCGAGTTGCAGCGCTTGCCGTTCAATCGTATAACTCAATAATATTAATCGCTTTCACTTATTCACTTTTCACTTGTTTGTTCTTATTCACTTGCGATTATATAGCTTGTATTTAGTATTAGTGCTTACTTTATGCACTCTACATACTGACACTTTAACTGAGACAAGCGCGCAACGACAACTCCAACTCAATGAGACTCAAATCAACCGGCCGACAACACCGGACACCACAACCGTCACCATCGAATCCACTAAAGCAATTGAGAAGACATATGAGGAGAATAGAATAAGAACACCAAATCCTTTTTTTTCCTCTCTCTCTCCTCTGCTGTCGTTCCCTTGCGCTCTGCTCCCCGGTGCTCGCGACTCGACTCGACTCGACTCGCCTTGCCACTGAATGCGACTGCGACTGCGACTGAGACAGAGACAGAGACTCGGACACGGCCATCTCACTGCCAGCCTTTTACATGTCCGAGCTGCTGCTGCTCGTCTCGCACCTCTCACTCACTCACATGTGATTGTTGTTGTTGTTGCTACTGCTGCTACTACTTGTTGGATTACTCCTGCTTATTTGCCTCGATCCAAGATTAGGAGCGAGAGCGGGAGCGGGAGAGCGGCAGAGCGACGGGCGAACACACAGGCAGAGAGTGCATATATTTTCACAAATGTATGTATGTGTATAATTACAGATTCTGCATGTGTATGAGTGTAAGTGTATGTATGGCACGTAGGCCATGTTATGACTTTTGTCTTTTGTATGCATTTTCTAATTCCTCGTCACTTTTTACAGAGTATTTACATATTTTATTTTGTAGTGACTATGTGGGAGGAGATTTTTGAATGGGAACAGAAAGGGAAGAGCACAGATTATAGTTTTCGAGAAGTTTACTTATTGACTATTTCTTAAATATATGCGCGTTTTTTAGTTAATTCAGCAAGTATGCATTTTTTACAATTGTTTTAGTGTTAGGGTATGTGATTGCATTTAAATGCAGTTTTGAGTGTGTTTTTTGTATGCGAAGGGTGTGCAGGACAGGCATGGCCAATTATTATGCAGCTGCCTGCATACCCTTTTGATACATGATTCAGGCATACTCTTTTTTTTTTTTTTGCTCTTTAATTATATAATTTTAGTATAATTTTTGTAAATAAATTGTGCCTTGTCTTAGAATTAAGCGCATATAAATTAAGGGGGGTGGGGGGGGAGTCTGTGAAGCGCCAGCGAATCTCAGATATTCGCCATAAGCCATCAGGTGTGATACGAGTCGTCAAATTGACATTGATCGGAGGGAATGTGTGGAAATTTTGTATTATATTAGTTGTAGATTATTCTTAATTTTAAATATTTGTAGCAGCGTGAAAATGGCTGCGAAAAGCCATAGATGAGGTGGGCAGGAATTATAAATTTAAATGCTAAAAGAGACTTTTTTTTTAAAAAATCCCACCTTGGCATTGATTTCGCAGATAATTTCCGCTGCCAGTTTTGATTTCTTCTATTTTCTTTGCTTGTATGTTTTTTAGGGGAAATATTACGCATATAGAATGCTGCCACTTTTAGAATTGTGCCTTCCCTCACTGTCTTGAAAACACAAATGGCAGCAAACAAATGGAATCGGCCTTAAAAGGGAGTTTTTTTTTTTTGTTTTGATTAGTGTATATATATATATGTGTTTTAGTTTGTATGCAACTTTTAGTTGCGTTTTGGCAAGTGTAATCATAAAAATTATTATTATTCTAATTAGGCTAACAATTTAATTGTAGGTGTGATAGTTTTTGAATTAATACAATAATAAAAAGTAAAAATATATTATTTATATGTATGTATGTGTGTTTGTGTAGGTGTAGTGTATTAAAAAATAATAGTTTTGATTGTAGTTTGTAGTTTGCGTGGCAACCAGAGGAGAAGCTGCAGCTGGATACGCCGTATAGATGACGCTGCTACTGCCGCTGCCTGTTGACTGCCGTTGACTGCCGTGTAGGTGGCGCTTTATCATGTTGCCGTATTGCATGGCAAGCAGATAAGCGGATATGATGATAGTGTTGATGTTGTTGTTGCATGCTCGCTTAGCAGCAAGCATTGCATTGTGAGGCAGCCAGAGGAGATTACAGCTGGATGCGCCCATAAAAGGTGCTGTAGCTGCCACTGCCATTGACTGCCGATGGATGGCGCTATATCGTGCTGCCGTATTGCATGGCAAGCAGATAAGCGGATTTGATATGACAATGTTGTTGTTTTTGTTGTTTGCTGTTTGCTGTTGTTGTTGTTGTTGTTGCTGCCGAGGGTAGCTACTACTTGTTGGTTTTCGTAGCGTGTGCCAGCACATAGACGAAGACAAGCATTTTTAACTTGCCCATCTGGCTGGCTGGCCAAAAGACTGCCGAATTTAGCTACTACTTTTTGATTTTCATAGCGTTTGCCAGCACATTGATGGCTGGCTGGCTGGTCTGGTCTGGCCTGGCTGAAGCGACGAGATTACACAGCAATTATTGATTGTGTTGTTGTTGTTGTTGTTGTTGTTGTTGTTCGATGTGTGCCAGCACATTGAAGGTCTCAATGCATTGAGAAATGCAGAGCGTGCATGTTGAAAGCACATACTGGCAGGCGTAATGTTAATGATCATTATATGTAGCGAAATGAAACATTAAGTTATTGTTGTTGTTGTTGTAGCCAAGTTGAGTCGAGTTTGCCAGCACATTGAAGAGAGAAATTGCTCCAAAAATTGGCTGGCTGACTGGCTGGCTGGCTGGTTGCATTTGTTTGTTTGTATATGTATGTGTGCCAGCACATTGAAGACAACTAAAAGCTCACATTAAAAGTAAGCAATTATTGTTGGCTAGCTGGCAGGTATGATGTTGTAGTAGTAACGATATATATTTCAGCACCACTCGAACGGATCTGCGAGCAGCAACACCGCAGAAGACGACAACGACGACGACGACGAGCGATGAAAGCGACGACGACGACGACGACGACGCCGGCAGAGGCAGATGACGAGGCAGATGACAAGCAGCTGCAGCAGCGTTGAAGAAATCGTTGCGGTTGAAGTTGAGTTTGCCAGCACATGGACGATAATTGCATAGACTAGCAATTAAAATGCCGGCTGGCCGAATATTAACACACTAGACTGTGTATTGTGATGATGATCAGCTACGTGTGTGCCAGCACATTGAGGTATACGCATTGGAGCATGCGTGAAAGCTCTGGCTGGCAGGTATTTGTATTTATATAAGCTACTTTTTTTTTAGTAGCATACTTATTTGGGCTGCACATTAAGTGTGCTTGTAACTTTAAAAATTATAGGAAATTAGCAATTAAAACTTAAAAGAATAAAAATAAAAATTAAAAATATACAAGAAAATTACTAATTCCCACCAATTCCCACTATTAAGTTGTTTGAATAGTTTTTTGATTTGATAAAATGAATGGGGGGGGCTTATTGACTCGGAGAAGCCGATATAGTTAAATCATTGCTAGTCCGAAGAAAGCCAGCAATTTGTTGCTGCATAATTGCCATTTGGCCCCGCATTTCATCGGTTCGTTCTTGCTCCTTTATGAGCAGCTCTGTTAACAGCGCAATGTGACGGCTTTGGTCAACTGCAGCTGTTTCACGTTGTTGTTGTTGTTGTTGTTGTTCTTGTTGCTGTTCCACAGCAACATCAACCTGCATCTGCTCATTTTCAGCAGAAGAATTCTGTTTTTGTTGTTGTTGTTGTTGTTGCTGTGGACGAGCAACGTTTTGGCCAAGTGCCTCCAGCTTTTGCTGTTGTAAAATTACAATTTCCTCTCTATTGAGAGGCACGCCTGGCTGTAAGAGCTGGCGATTTTTCTGCTCTTGCTGGAGCTTATTGAGTTGTTCCAACCTCGAGCGAGGATCCAATTTGGACTCGCTCGAAGCAGGAACATTTGTGGCAACGTTTTTATTGTTATTTTTATTATTATTATTTGGCTTATTTTGCCTTTTTGATTGTTGTTGCTTTTGTTTTTGTTTTTGTTTTTGATTTGGCAGGTGAGCAGAGGAGGAGGCTGCATTATTATTATTAGTAATTTTAGCAGCAACATCAACTGATTTTGATTGAATCTGTTGTTGTTGCTGTTGTTCAGCCTGCCCCTTCCTCTGTTTTTGATTCGCTTTGCGTTTATTACGCTTAGTATTAGTATTATTCTGCTTTGGAGCAGATTTGGGCAGAATATTATTATTCTTCTGTTTCCCTTGCTGTCTGCTCGGCTGCTGCTGCTGCTGCTGCTGCTGCTTCGGCAGGGAAACAGAAGAATTCTTGTTGTTATTGTTCTTTGGCCTATTTTGGCCAATAGTGTTGGCTTTATTAGTCGCCAGTTTGGACTTGAGCAAGTTAATGTAGTAAATACACTTTTTGTAATTGCCAGTGTGAGCCTGGCCACAATTGGCGCAGCGTGGCGGCAACGAAATCGGCTTGGTGCAGAATTTAGTCGCATGCTCATTGCCGCATTTGACACAACGAGGTGTATGCTGGCAATATCTGGCGGTATGATTGTATCGCTGGCAGCGAACACATTGAGGCAAGTAATTTTCGCTACGCTTCGGCCACTCGAAGCGTATAGCAAATTTACAAAGCGTTGTGACATTGAAGATTGTTCTGTTCATTGCAGCTGGCTGTGGGGCCAGTTCAATGAAGAACAAATTGGGAGAATATGTGCCAGTACCATTGCGATTTTTATAAGTTGGGTTATATACGTTGCGAACCGTATAACCCAGCTCAGTCAGCTCACCTCGGATACGTTGTGGGGGCGTGGATGAAGGTAATCCACATGCAACGACCCGGAATGAGCGATCCTCACGCAACTGATAAGTATTGTATTTGAATGTATTGTCCGCTTTGAGGACATGTATGATTTGGCGATAAACCTCAGAAGTTTTGGGCAAGATACGAAGGGTATCCGAGCGGCCCAGTTTGATAATGTAGTCGGCAATGGCTGGCAAATGATTATTAAACAAAAATGTTAAATAGTCAATGTCACTAATGACTTCAACCGAATGATTAGAAGGAACATTATTGCCATTTGTATTAGTATTGGTTTGAGGCTGTTGTTGTTGTTGTTGTTGTTGTTGACGCAAGTGCACAACGATTTGGGGCGGCTTAAAAGCCTTTACAGGCGCATCTGGAGGTTGTACATTTGCCATTTGATTGAAATTAAATGCTCCTGGAGCGTTATGATTGGCTGTGGCTGTGGCTGTGGCTGTGGCCGCGGCCGCTGCATTTGTGGCCAAAAAGGGTGCAGAATTTAATTCTGCTTGAACAGCGGCAGCCAGCGAAGGAACTGTATTGTTCGTGTCAGCAATTTGTTTTGAAAAGTTAATATTATCATTAGCAGAGAAAGCAGCCGCAATCTGTAGCTCTGACTTGGAATGTAATGGCTTTGTGATTGTCTGTGTCTGATCTTGAACGTTTTGCTCGCTTGAACGAGCATCTGACGATTCGAAATCAGATTCAGACAGTAGTTTTATGTTTTGTAGGAAATTTTTATTCTTATTTGGATTTTTATATAGCTTGGATTCTAAACGATTCGCATGTAATTGGGCAAAACGTGAATTTGCCGAGAGTTCTTTGGCCGATTTTCTTACGCTTTTGCGACGAGCTTGACCCTGAATCAATGGTGTGTGTCGCAATGTGCTGTACAGTGAGGCACTGGCACAGACACCGGCGCCAGTACCAAGACCAGCAGCCACAGTGGCAGCCGAAGCAGCAATGACAGTATTGCTACTATCAATGCTGACGCCGCCGCCACCACTGCAGCCAACAGAAATGGCACTAGCACCGGGCTCACCAGAGCACTCACCCCCAGCATCAGTGGAGGCTAAAACTGGCAATGTTGAATATTGCGGCAAGACAACATTGCTGAGAATTATTGGCCTTATTGGCCGTTCTGATGTAGCCAAAACAGCTGGCGACGATGCTCGTGATGAGGCTAAATCGTCTGAATTGCTGGTCGGAAATGGAGTATCGGCCATAGCCAGACCACCAACTGAATTAATTGAATTGGTAGGCGAAGAATTGATCGCAATAGCCGCAGCTGGGGGCGTATCCGGCAATGTGGCGCTTGTAGTATCATATAGCTCAATCATACGTCTATAGTATGCAAGCTTTTCCTGCACATTGACAGGTAATACAGGTGATACAGTGCTGCTGTTCTCCCCATTGCCATTGGCAGCCATATTGGCTGTCGATCCTGACATTTGCAGGGCTGGCATTATCGAAGACGATGACAATGGCAGAGCGGATTCGCACACTGTATTATTGTTGTTGTTGTTGTTGTTTGTCTTCTGAGACATTTTGGATAGCATTAATTATTATTCTTAAATAAATCTATTTTTAGAAAATGTATAATTGTATAAAAGTAAGTATTAATATTAACGAGTATGAATATTTAGGATAAAGTATTTTAAATTTAGAAAAAATTACTCACTAATGAGTACTAAATTTAGTTAGGGACTAGTTGCAATGAATATTGCAATTTAAAATTCTAGAAATTCTAAAATTCTAGAAATTATGTTTGTTTGTTAATTTGTTAATTAGGGCTGTTTATTGAAAGCAGCCCGAAAATATGCTACACTTATTGAGATTCGTAAAAGACAGGGGAATAGAGACAATGATGGCCGCCAGCTGCTGCTGACCAATCACAGCGCTTGGTTTCCCTGATTTTCCTGCGTTATTGTTCGCAGCACGAAAGTATGCTGCACTTTAAATACACGAGAGCAGGGTATGATTAAAGCTGAAAGCATTGGTGGCCGCTAACCAGTGCAGAAATTATTTATCAATTAAATATCGTTAAATAACTATTGGAAAAAATTTCTAAAAATTAAATCAATATATACTAATTAATTTTCAAAATTAATGATAATTAATGGAACCTAGAAAATGACATGTAGATTACTATTTTATTATTTTTAAAAAAGTAGATTGTGATTAGAAAAGCTATATTGGCGACGACACGCCTTATTGACTAAATTAAATTAAATAACAACAATAGTACCCCAGAAAGAGTAATTACTATCAATTATTTTTAATTTTTAAAGAAATATGGCAAAATATATGTATGCCCTATGCACTATTTAGTATTGTAGTTAGAAATAATTATTAACTAGTAATTTAGAAAAAATATTAATAATTAAATTATCAATAAAAATCTTTAAATGAATGTTGTTGCGTATATGCTAGGCAGAAAGAATCAAACACTTAAAGACGAGACAAACAGCTGCGACAAACTGTTTTCGGTGAGTCAATCGTCAGAGTGAGTCATAAGCACAAAGCACACGCACATACGAGACAAAGGGAAACTATTGTCCCTTGATTCTTGTTTGTTGAAAATCCGGTAGAAATTCACTGAACACACAATAGACGGCGTTCAGCTACTTGGTTGTTGTTGTTGTTGTTGTTGTTTAAAGCACTCTAATTGTTTTCCAATATGTGGGCGACGACACGCCAAGTGCTATTTTTTATTGATACGAGTATTTTTAATTCGCTGAGGACTTGATAGAGGGCGCTCAGCGTAATTGTGCAGGGAGCTTTCTAACAAAAGCACTATCCTTGTGCTTTCATTGATTTGATCAAAGTTGAAATGCTAAAATGGTAAAAGCTGGGCAATGTAAATACAATTGTATTGCAAGCTGTGCGATAGGTGGCGCTATCGCATGCACCTTGCAACCAAAGGATAAATATTTGATAAAATGTATATAATAATATAATAAAATATATTAAAATGTATGAATATTGTAATTAATGTTTGCACAATGTTTTTGTGCAATAATTGTTGTTGTTGTTGTTGTTGTTTATGGCGACGACACGCCGTTCCGATTATTAAGCTCAAGGCGACGACACGCCGAATTAATTGTAGTCTTCTTTAATATGATTATTGTTTTAAAATGCGAGTATCGCAGTCTTGCAGGTGTGCGTATATTTTGTGCACACACAAGGGCCACTGGGTACACATACACACACACAAACGCTAGCTGCAATAGTTTGGACAATGTGTTAGAATTGAAATAGAAATACACCCGAGAAAGAGCAGAATGAAAGAAACACAAACGGACACACTCTCAGATAGTGAGAGCGTATGCAACAAGTATGCAAAAGCAAAAGCAAAAGCAAATGAAACGCGTCAAGGACAGAGGCAATAGACTCTTCTGTTTTCGATGCCAGCCCAACTAGAAAAATCTGCCTACAACTGTACGCTCAACAAAATGCTAAATTCTTAAATGCAAAACGTGCATATAAGACGCACAGAATACAAAAAAGAAAAGATTCCGTTATTATATTCTATTCTGCTGCTGAAATGCTGCTGCTAAGCCGAACAAGAATATGCAACAAGTGCTCGTGTTCTCGTTCGCGCGTTCGTATTGTGCGCTAGACAGAGACGCACGATCAATCTGTCAACGCTTCGTGTCTCGCTAAACAGCGCTGCTTCACTCTGATTGGCTGCTGCCTGCCACTGTTCTGCTGCTCTGCCGCTCTATAGCTCTTTTTCGCTCAGAGCGGGGGTGTAGGAGAGAGCGATATGCCGAAATTATTTCTCCGGCTTGCGTAACGCTGTTGTTGTTGGTGTAGGTTAGGGTTTTCGTCTCGGTTACTGCTGCTGCTTGCAACAGATTTTTGGTCTCGCTGCTGTTGTTGTTATTATTTGTTGTTATTTGTTGTCGTTGCTGTCGTTATTTAGCCGATTGTCTGCTAGATTTGATTTCCATGCGATTAGCATGAGAGTGAGCGAGCGCAGAAGCTGTAAAAAAGATAATAATTTCACGCTCCGCGGTTTTGATATGAGCAAGAGAGCAAATACACACACACGCGAACTATATTAAGTGTATGCATGTAATTTGGTGTTTTTGCTGTCTACTGTATTGTATTGCTGTTGCTGTTTGCTGCAACTGAGATGCCTGCGCCTGCGAAATACACGGCAAATGTATAGCGGGGGCAGCAGGGGTGGGGGGAAGCGAACGAGCAACGAAGTTTTTTATAAAGAAACGAAACGACGCTAGTTGCTAATTGCTAAGCATTGCGACAAATGCTGTACTTTTTGACTATTTGATTGAAAAAATGACGCCAAACATCGACGTCGATATGACAAATGTAGAATGCAGAATTTTTTGGCTGGCGCTGTGTGTGTATATATGTGTATATATGTACGCCAGTGTGCAATTTGCCCAAAGAAAATGTATGAAAATGTATGGAAAAAAGGAGTATAAAATTTATACTGGTGGTATGCCAGTTTTATTACCTTAGTGCTGATAAAGTGTTGAGGATTATTTGTTAATTGCTGTTTGATTGCAATTATTGCATTATGATTTGTTTTATTTGCAGTTATTTTGCATTTATGTTTATTGATTATTGTTAATTGTTAATTTTTGATGGGCATAATTGTATGCGTGTGTAACTCGTGTCGAGTGTAATTTAATTAATTAAAAAACCAATTTCAATTTCAATTTCAATTTCTATTTAGAAAAAGGTGTAGAGGCAGTAGCACACACACAAAGGAAACTTTTGTACAGCAATCAAGGCAAATCAAAAGCGAAGCCAAGCCAAGCCAAGCCAAGCCAAGCCAAGCCAAGCCACGCCGACGCTATGTACTTTTAAATGACCACTACTCGAAATACACGAAATACTCGCACACACACGCACACAAACACCAATGCAGCATCAAAGTATTAGTTATTAGTTAGTTAGTTTGATTAGTTTTTGCGAAAATGTCGGATCAATTATTAATGATTAAAACAAAAAGAACAAAAAGAACGCGAGTTGCAGCGCTTGCCGTTCAATCGTATAACTCAATAATATTAATCGCTTTCACTTATTCACTTTTCACTTGTTTGTTCTTATTCACTTGCGATTATATAGCTTGTATTTAGTATTAGTGCTTACTTTATGCACTCTACATACTGACACTTTAACTGAGACAAGCGCGCAACGACAACTCCAACTCAATGAGACTCAAATCAACCGGCCGACAACACCGGACACCACAACCGTCACCTTTTTTTTTTTTTTTTTTTTTTACAATATATGCCGGCCTGATGCTTGGGCATATATATTCAGGCGAAACAAAATACATACTTAAGGCACCCATGGTAACCAGTATTATTTTGAATCAGTCCGCAAACACCCTCGAGGGGACCACGCGGAAAAGGTTGTGAATTGCAATTGATTGAAATCAGGGAGGCGTAGAGGAGCAATGGAGGCAAGACATGGAGAACATAGGGGTGTTGTAAAGGTAGTGCTTGAGGATTAAGTCTGGGAGAGTAAAGGTGAGCGCAGATGAGTAGGAGACAATGTTAGTATTGAGGGGTTAATTCGCCTAGGCTGCTCGTGACCTTAGTAGGGCAAGGCTCCCAGTACCCGAAGTTAAAGCACCCTCCTCTCCCCAGCCGCGTGAGCCAGCCTCTCGCCGGGACGCACACAGCTAAAGAGAGTTTAAAAACAATGTCGCAGGAAGTTGGCTTTGTAGTTTACAGGTTGTTCATAGATGGGTATGTAGTTGATTGATTGTTCAAGAGATTCGAACAGGCAGAGAAGAATAGTGCCCAGAGGAGGGGTTAAATTCGCCTGGGCTGCTCGTGACCTTTGAAAGGGCAAGGCTCCCAGTATTCGAATTTAAAAATATTCTCTTCTTTATCAACAACATGAGTCTGTCTTTTGCAAGAACACACATAGCTGTGAATCAGAAGACCAACTTAGGAACCAGGTAGTATTTATAATCTGATGTTGTGTGTTTTAGATTGAAAGTTTAATTAGGTCGCTATATTTGCTTGGTTACCAACAGCATCAGGGTTTCCAACAGGAATTGATGTCTGGTCAGACATCGTGTTGGAATGTTCATCATTGCTGCTGGTTTCTGGGTGGGGATAAGGTGGTTGCAGATGGATAGATTCTTACATAGAGAAAGTATGAGGGCAGAAGGTGATTTCAAATGATGAGTTAGAGACAATGTTAATATAGAGGGGTTAATTCGCCTAGGCTGCTCGTGACCTTAAAAAGGGGCAAGGCTCCCAGTACCCGAAATTAAAGCACCCTCTTTTCTTCAGCCGTATGAACCTGTCTTTCGCCGGGACACACACTGCTAAAGAGAAATAAAAACAATGTCACAGGAAGGTAGCTTTGTAGTTTACAAGTATTTTTAATTTGATTTGGGGCATTTCAGATTGTTTTATTTAAAATAGACCGTTGAATTTATACTTGAATGGGGGAATTTATGAGAAGGAATTATATTGTTTTAGAAGATAGCTTTAGATAGTTAAAGGTAGTTTTAGTTAAACTTTCTTATTTGTTAGCTATTATTTTGGGTAGTTTTGATAGCAGGTAGTAGATGGCTTAAGGTTGTTTTATTAAGTATGGTTAATTCATTTCTTATAAGTAAGCTTGATTGACATAGTAGGTGGTTTTTCACACAACTGTGGAGAAACAGAGGATTAATCTAGGCGATCAGGTGGCGATTATAGTTTTGATTTGGGGCATTTCAGATTGTTTTATTAGACAGTTGAGTTGAACCTTGGATGGAGGAATTTTATTAGGAAGAAGTATATTGTCTTAGTAGATAGCTTTAGATAGTTAAAGATAGTTTTGTTTTTGTTAATTAACTTGATTCAGCTTTATGGTGATTAAATTTCATATTGATCTAATATATTTGTTTGTTGTTGCTTAATCAGGTAGTTTAAAGCTAGAGTGTTAGATTATATTATAGTTGTATTTACCAACCGCTTCAGGTATATTGACTGGAGGTGAAATAATATACATTTAGAATTGAGATGGATCTTAGTTGATTGATCATTGGTGGCATGGATGACGTAAAAAATAATGAAAACATTGTTGTTACACACAACTGAGGAGAAACAGAAGACTAACCTATGCGACCAGGTAGTATTTATAATTTGATTTGGGGCATTTCAGATTGTTTTATTTAAGTTAGACCGTTGAATTGATACTTGAATGGGGGAATTTTATGAGAAGGAATTATACTGTTTTAGAAGATAGCTTTAGATAGTTGAAGGTAGTTTTTGTTAAACTTTCTTAATTGTTAACTATTATTTTGGGTAGCTTTGATAGCAGGTAGTAGTTGGCTTAAGGTTGTTTTATTAAGTATGGTTAATTCATTTCTTATAAGTAAGCTTGATTGACATAGTAGGTGGTTTTACACACAACTGTGGAGAAACAGAGGATTAACCTAGGCGATTATAGTTTTGATTTGGGGCATTTCAGATTGTTTTATTTAAATTAGAGAGTTGAATTGAACCTTGGATGGAGGAATTTTATTAGGAAGAAGTATATTGTTTTAGTATATAGCTTTAGATAGTTAAAGATAGTTTTGTTTTTGTTAATTAACTTGATTCAGCTTTATGGTTGTTAAATTTCATATTGATCTAATATATTTGTTTGTTATTGTTTAATCAGGTAGTTTAAACCTAGAGTGTTAGATTATAGGATAGTTGTATTTATCAACCGCTTCAGGTATATTGACTGGAGGTGAAATATTATACATTTAGAATTGAGATGGATCTTAGTCGATTGGTCATTGGTGGCATGGATGACGTAAAAAATAATGAAAACATTGTTGTTACACACAACTGAGGAGAAACAGAAGACTAACCTATGCGACCAGGTAGTATTTATAATTTGATTTGGGGTATTTCAGAATGTTTTATTTAAGTTAGACCGTTGAATTGATACTTGAATGGGGGAATTTTATAAGAAGGAATTATACTGTTTTAGAAGATAGCTTTAGATAGTTGAAGGTAGTTTTTGTTGAACTTTTTTTTTATTTTTTAGCTATTATTAACCTAGGCGATCAGGTGGCGATTATAGTTTTGATTTGGGGCATTTCAGATTGTTTTATTTAAATTAGACAGTTGAATTGAGCCTTGGATGGAGGAATTTTATTAGGAAGAAGTATATTGTTTTAGTAGATAGCTTTAGATAGTTAAAGATAGTTTTGTTTTTGTTAATTAACTTGATTCAGCTTTATGGTTGTTAAATTTCATATTGATCTAATATATTTGTTTGTTATTGTTTAATCAGGTAGTTTAAACCTAGAGTGTTAGATTATAGGATAGTTGTATTTATCAACCGCTTCAGGTATTTTGACTGGAGGTGAAATATTATACATTAAGAATTGAGATGGATCTTAGTTGATTGATCATTGGTGGCATGGATGACGTCAAATATAATGAAAACATTGTTGTTACACAACTACTGAGGAGAAACAGAAGACTAACCTATGCGACCAGGTAGTATTTATAATTTGATTTGGGGCATTTCAGAATGTTTTATTTAAGTTAGACCGTTGAATTGATACTTGAATGGGGGAATTTTATAAGAAGGAATTATACTGTTTTAGAAGACAGCTTTAGATAGTTGAAGGTAGTTTTTGTTTTGATTTGGGGCATTTCAGATTGTTTTATTTAAATTAGACAGTTGAATTGAACCTTGGATGGAGGAATTTTATTAGGAAGAAGGAAGTAGTATATTGTTTTAGTAGATAGCTTTAGATAGTTAAAGATAGTTTTGTTTTTGTTAATTAACTTGATTCAGCTTTATGGTGATTAAATTTCATATTGATCTAATATATTTGTTTGTTATTGTTTAATCAGGTAGTTTAAACCTAGAGTGTTAGATTATAGGATAGTTGTATTTATCAACCGCTTCAGGTATTTTGACTGGAGGTGAAATAATATACATTTAGAATTGAGATGGATCTTAGTTGATTGGTCATTGGTGGCATGGATGACGTAAAATATAATGAAAACATTGTTGTTACACATAACTGAGGAGAAACAGAAGACTAACCTATGCGACCAGGTAGTATTTATAATTTGATTTGGGGCATTTCAGATTGTTAATTTAAGTTAGACCGTTGAATTGATACTTGAATGGGGGAATTTTATAAGAAGGAATTATACTGTTTTAGAAGATAGCAATAGATAGTTGAAGGTAGTTTTTGTTGAACTTTTTTATTTTTTAGCTATTATTAACCTAGACGATCAGGTGGTGATTATAGTTTTGATTTGGGGCATTTCAGATTGTTTTATTTAAATTAGACAGTTGAGTTGAACCTTGGATGGAGGAATTTTATTAGGAAGAACGAAGAAGTATATTGTTTTACTAGATAGCTTTAGATAGTTAAAGATAGTTTTGTTTTTGTTAATTAACTTGATTCAGCTTTATGGTGATTAAATTTCATATTGATCTAATATATTTGTTTGTTATTGTTTAATCAGGTAGTTTAAACCTAGAGTGTTAGATTATAGGATAGTTGTATTTATCAACCGCTTCAGGTATATTGACTGGAGGTGAAATATTATACATTTAGAATTGAGATGGATCTTAGTCGATTGGTCATTGGTGGCATGGATGACGTAAAATATAATGAAAACATTGTTGTTACACACAACTGAGGAGAAACAGAAGACTAACCTATGCGACCAGGTAGTATTTATAATTTGATTTGGGGCATTTCAGATTGTTTATTTAAGTTAGACCGTTGAATTGATACTTGAATGTGGGAATTTTATAAGAAGGAATTATACTGTTTTAGAAGATAGCTTTAGATAGTTGAAGGTAGTTTTTGTTGAACTTTTTTTTTATTTTTTAGCTATTATTAACCTAGGCGATCAGGTGGCGATTATAGTTTTGATTTGGGGCATTTCAGATTGTTTTATTTAAATTAGACAGTTGAATTGAGCCTTGGATGGAGGAATTTTATTAGGAAGAAGTATATTGTTTTAGTAGATAGCTTTAGATAGTTAAAGATAGTTTTGTTTTTGTTAATTAACTTGATTCAGCTTTATGGTTGTTAAATTTCATATTGATCTAATATATTTGTTTGTTATTGTTTAATCAGGTAGTTTAAACCTAGAGTGTTAGATTATAGGATAGTTGTATTTATCAACCGCTTCAGGTATTTTGACTGGAGGTGAAATATTATACATTAAGAATTGAGATGGATCTTAGTTGATTGATCATTGGTGGCATGGATGACGTCAAATATAATGAAAACATTGTTGTTACACAACTACTGAGGAGAAACAGAAGACTAACCTATGCGACCAGGTAGTATTTATAATTTGATTTGGGGCATTTCAGAATGTTTTATTTAAGTTAGACCGTTGAATTGATACTTGAATGGGGGAATTTTATAAGAAGGAATTATACTGTTTTAGAAGACAGCTTTAGATAGTTGAAGGTAGTTTTTGTTTTGATTTGGGGCATTTCAGATTGTTTTATTTAAATTAGACAGTTGAATTGAACCTTGGATGGAGGAATTTTATTAGGAAGAAGGAAGTAGTATATTGTTTTAGTAGATAGCTTTAGATAGTTAAAGATAGTTTTGTTTTTGTTAATTAACTTGATTCAGCTTTATGGTGATTAAATTTCATATTGATCTAATATATTTGTTTGTTATTGTTTAATCAGGTAGTTTAAACCTAGAGTGTTAGATTATAGGATAGTTGTATTTATCAACCGCTTCAGGTATTTTGACTGGAGGTGAAATAATATACATTTAGAATTGAGATGGATCTTAGTTGATTGGTCATTGGTGGCATGGATGACGTAAAATATAATGAAAACATTGTTGTTACACATAACTGAGGAGAAACAGAAGACTAACCTATGCGACCAGGTAGTATTTATAATTTGATTTGGGGCATTTCAGATTGTTTATTTAAGTTAGACCGTTGAATTGATACTTGAATGGGGGAATTTTATAAGAAGGAATTATACTGTTTTAGAAGATAGCAATAGATAGTTGAAGGTAGTTTTTGTTGAACTTTTTTATTTTTTAGCTATTATTAACCTAGACGATCAGGTGGCGATTATAGTTTTGATTTGGGGCATTTCAGATTGTTTTATTTAAATTAGACAGTTGAGTTGAACCTTGGATGGAGGAATTTTATTAGGAAGAACGAAGAAGTATATTGTTTTACTAGATAGCTTTAGATAGTTAAAGATAGTTTTGTTTTTGTTAATTAACTTGATTCAGCTTTATGGTGATTAAATTTCATATTGATCTAATATATTTGTTTGTTATTGTTTAATCAGGTAGTTTAAACCTAGAGTGTTAGATTATAGGATAGTTGTATTTATCAACCGCTTCAGGTATATTGACTGGAGGTGAAATATTATACATTTAGAATTGAGATGGATCTTAGTCGATTGGTCATTGGTGGCATGGATGACGTAAAATATAATGAAAACATTGTTGTTACACACAACTGAGGAGAAACAGAAGACTAACCTATGCGACCAGGTAGTATTTATAATTTGATTTGGGGCATTTCAGATTGTTTATTTAAGTTAGACCGTTGAATTGATACTTGAATGTGGGAATTTTATAAGAAGGAATTATACTGTTTTAGAAGATAGCTTTAGATAGTTGAAGGTAGTTTTTGTTGAACTTTTTTTTATTTTTTAGCTATTATTAACCTAGGCGATCAGGTGGCGATTATAGTTTTGATTTGGGGCATTTCAGATTGTTTTATTTAAATTAGACAGTTGAGTTGAACCTTGGATGGGGGAATTTTATTAGGAAGAAGGAAGAAGTATATTGTTTTAGTAGATAGCTTTAGATAGTTAAAGATAGTTTTGTTTTTGTTAATTAACTTGATTCAGCTTTATGGTTATTAAATTTCATATTGATCTAATATATTTGTTTGTTATTGTTTAATCAGGTAGTTTAAACCTAGAGTGTTAGATTATAGGATAGTTGTATTTATCAACCGCTTCAGGTATTTTGACTGGAGGTGAAATATTATACATTTAGAATTGAGATGGATCTTAGTTGATTGATCATTGGTGGCATGGATGACGTAAAATATAATGAAAACATTGTTGTTACACACAACTGAGGAGAAACAGAGGACTAACCTATGCGACCAGGTAGTATTTATAATTTGATTTGGGGCATTTCAGAATGTTTTATTTAAGTTAGACCGTTGAATTGATACTTGAATGGGGGAATTTTATAAGAAGGAATTATACTGTTTTAGAAGATAGCTTTAGATAGTTGAAGGTAGTTTTTGTTGAACTTTTTTATTTTTTAGCTATTATTAACCTAGGCGATCAGGTGGCGATTATAGTTTTGATTTGGGGCATTTCAGATTGTTTTATTTAAATTAGACAGTTGAGTTGAACCTTGGATGGGGGAATTTTATTAGGAAGAAGGAAGAAGTATATTGTTTTAGTAGATAGCTTTAGATAGTTAAAGATAGTTTTGTTTTTGTTCATTAACTTGATTCAGCTTTATGGTTGTTAAATTTCATATTGATCTAATATATTTGTTTGTTATTGTTTAATCAGGTAGTTTAAACCTAGAGTGTTAGATTATAGGATAGTTGTATTTATCAACCGCTTCAGGTATATTGACTGGAGGTGAAATATTATACATTTAGAATTGAGATGGATCTTAGTTGATTGGTCATTGGTGGCATGGATGACGTAAAATATAATGAAAACATTGTTGTTACACACAACTGAGGAGAAACAGAAGACTAACCTATGCGACCAGGTAGTATTTATAATTTGATTTGGGGTATTTCAGAATGTTTTATTTAAGTTAGACCGTTGAATTGATACTTGAATGGGGGAATTTTATGAGAAGGAATTATACTGTTTTAGAAGATAGCTTTAGATAGTTGAAGGTAGTTTTTGTTTTGATTTGGGGCATTACAGATTGTTTTATTTAAATTAGACAGTTGAATTGAACCTTGGATGGAGGAATTTTATTAGGAAGAAGGAAGAAGTATATTGTTTTAGTAGATAGCTTTAGATAGTTAAAGATAGTTTTGTTTTTGTTAATTAACTTGATTCAGCTTTATGGTTATTAAATTTCATATTGATCTAATATATTTGTTTGTTATTGTTTAATCAGGTAGTTTAAACCTAGAGTGTTAGATTATAGGATAGTTGTATTTATCAACCGCTTCAGGTATTTTGACTGGAGGTGAAATATTATACATTTAGAATTGAGATGGATCTTAGTTGATTGATCATTGGTGGCATGGATGACGTAAAATATAATGAAAACATTGTTGTTACACACAACTGAGGAGAAACAGAGGACTAACCTATGCGACCAGGTAGTATTTATAATTTGATTTGGGGCATTTCAGAATGTTTTATTTAAGTTAGACCGTTGAATTGATACTTGAATGGGGGAATTTTATAAGAAGGAATTATACTGTTTTAGAAGATAGCTTTAGATAGTTGAAGGTAGTTTTTGTTGAACTTTTTTATTTTTTAGCTATTATTAACCTAGGCGATCAGGTGGCGATTATAGTTTTGATTTGGGGCATTTCAGATTGTTTTATTTAAATTAGACAGTTGAGTTGAACCTTGGATGGGGGAATTTTATTAGGAAGAAGGAAGAAGTATATTGTTTTAGTAGATAGCTTTAGATAGTTAAAGATAGTTTTGTTTTTGTTCATTAACTTGATTCAGCTTTATGGTTATTAAATTTCATATTGATCTAATATATTTGTTTGTTATTGTTTAATCAGGTAGTTTAAACCTAGAGTGTTAGATTATAGGATAGTTGTATTTATCAACCGCTTCAGGTATTTTGACTGGAGGTGAAATATTATACATTTAGAATTGAGATGGATCTTAGTTGATTGATCATTGGTGGCATGGATGACGTAAAATATAATGAAAACATTGTTGTTACACACAACTGAGGAGAAACAGAAGACTAACCTATGCGACCAGGTAGTATTTATAATTTGATTTGGGGCATTTCAGAATGTTTTATTTAAGTAAGACCGTTGAATTGATACT
Source organism: Drosophila limbata (assembly GCA_963924055.1). Classification (NCBI taxonomy): domain Eukaryota; kingdom Metazoa; phylum Arthropoda; class Insecta; order Diptera; family Drosophilidae; genus Drosophila; species Drosophila limbata. The sequence goes on from OZ001355.1 coordinate 25,348,291, forward strand.
TGAATGGGGGAATTTTATAAGAAGGAATTATACTGTTTTAGAAGATAACTTTAGATAGTTGAAGGTAGTTTTTGTTGAACTTTTTTTTTTTTTTTTTTATTTTTTTAGCTATTATTAACCTAGGCGATCAGGTGGCGATTATAGTTTTGATTTGGGGCATTTCAGATTGTTTTATTTAAATTAGACAGTTGAATTGAACCTTGGATGGAGGAATTTTATTAGGAAGAAGGAAGAAGTATATTGTTTTAGTAGATAGCTTTAGATAGTTTTAGATAGTTAAAGATAGTTTTGTTTTTGTTAATTAACTTGATTCAGCTTTATGGTGATTAAATTTCATATTGATCTAATATATTTGTTTGTTATTGTTTAATCAGGTAGTTTAAACCTAGAGTGTTAGATTATAGGATAGTTGTATTTATCAACCGCTTCAGGTATATTGACTGGAGGTGAAATATTATACATTTAGAATTGAGATGGATCTTAGTTGATTGGTCATTGGTGGCATGGATGACGTAAAATATAATGAAAACATTGTTGTTACACACAACTGAGGAGAAACAGAAGACTAACCTATGCGACCAGGTAGTATTTATAATTTGATTTGGGGCATTTCAGATTGTTTATTTAAGTTAGACCGTTGAATTGATACTTGAATGTGGGAATTTTATAAAAAGGAATTATACTGTTTTAGAAGATAGCTTTAGATAGTTGAAGGTAGTTTTTGTTGAACTTTTTTTTTTATTTTTTAGCTATTATTAACCTAGGCGATCAGGTGGCGATTATAGTTTGATTTGGGGCATTTCAGATTGTTTTATTTAAATTAGACAGTTGAGTTGAACCTTGGATGGGGGAATTTTATTAGGAAGAAGGAAGAAGTATATTGTTTTAGTAGATAGCTTTAGATAGTTAAAGATAGTTTTGTTTTTGTTAATTAACTTGATTCAGCTTTATGGTTATTAAATTTCATATTGATCTAATATATTTGTTTGTTATTGTTTAATCAGGTAGTTTAAACCTAGAGTGTTAGATTATAGGATAGTTGTATTTATCAACCGCTTTAGGTATTTTGACTGGAGGTGAAATATTATACATTTAGAATTGAGATGGATCTTAGTTGATTGATCATTGGTGGCATGGATGACGTAAAATATAATGAAAACATTGTTGTTACACACAACTGAGGAGAAACAGAGGACTAACCTATGCGACCAGGTAGTATTTATAATTTGATTTGGGGCATTTCAGAATGTTTTATTTAAGTTAGACCGTTGAATTGATACTTGAATGGGGGAATTTTATAAGAAGGAATTATACTGTTTTAGAAGATAGCTTTAGATAGTTGAAGGTAGTTTTTGTTGAACTTTTTTATTTTTTAGCTATTATTAACCTAGGCGATCAGGTGGCGATTATAGTTTTGATTTGGGGCATTTCAGATTGTTTTATTTAAATTAGACAGTTGAGTTGAACCTTGGATGGGGGAATTTTATTAGGAAGAAGGAAGAAGTATATTGTTTTAGTAGATAGCTTTAGATAGTTAAAGATAGTTTTGTTTTTGTTCATTAACTTGATTCAGCTTTATGGTTATTAAATTTCATATTGATCTAATATATTTGTTTGTTATTGTTTAATCAGGTAGTTTAAACCTAGAGTGTTAGATTATAGGATAGTTGTATTTATCAACCGCTTCAGATATTTTGACTGGAGGTGAAATATTATACATTTAGAATTGAGATGGATCTTAGTTGATTGATCATTGGTGGCATGGATGACGTAAAATATAATGAAAACATTGTTGTTACACACAACTGAGGAGAAACAGAAGACTAACCTATGCGACCAGGTAGTATTTATAATTTGATTTGGGGCATTTCAGAATGTTTTATTTAAGTTAGACCGTTGAATTGATACTTGAATGGGGGAATTTTATAAGAAGGAATTATACTGTTTTAGAAGATAACTTTAGATAGTTGAAGGTAGTTTTTGTTGAACTTTTTTTTTTTTATTTTTTTAGCTATTATTAACCTAGGCGATCAGGTGGCGATTATAGTTTTGATTTGGGGCATTTCAGATTGTTTTATTTAAATTAGACAGTTGAATTGAGCCTTGGATGGAGGAATTTTATTAGGAAGAAGTATATTGTTTTAGTAGATAGCTTTAGATAGTTAAAGATAGTTTTGTTTTTGTTAATTAACTTGATTCAGCTTTATGGTTATTAAATTTCATATTGATCTAATATATTTGTTTGTTATTGTTTAATCAGGTAGTTTAAACCTAGAGTGTTAGATTATAGGATAGTTGTATTTATCAACCGCTTCAGGTATTTTGACTGGAGGTGAAATATTATACATTTAGAATTGAGATGGATCTTAGTTGATTGATCATTGGTGGCATGGATGACGTAAAATATAATGAAAACATTGTTGTTACACACAACTGAGGAGAAACAGAGGACTAACCTATGCGACCAGGTAGTATTTATAATTTGATTTGGGGCATTTCAGAATGTTTTATTTAAGTTAGACCGTTGAATTGATACTTGAATGGGGGAATTTTATAAGAAGGAATTATACTGTTTTAGAAGATAGCTTTAGATAGTTGAAGGTAGTTTTTGTTGAACTTTTTTATTTTTTAGCTATTATTAACCTAGGCGATCAGGTGGCGATTATAGTTTTGATTTGGGGCATTTCAGATTGTTTTATTTAAATTAGACAGTTGAGTTGAACCTTGGATGGGGGAATTTTATTAGGAAGAAGGAAGAAGTATATTGTTTTAGTAGATAGCTTTAGATAGTTAAAGATAGTTTTGTTTTTGTTCATTAACTTGATTCAGCTTTATGGTTATTAAATTTCATATTGATCTAATATATTTGTTTGTTATTGTTTAATCAGGTAGTTTAAACCTAGAGTGTTAGATTATAGGATAGTTGTATTTATCAACCGCTTCAGGTATTTTGACTGGAGGTGAAATATTATACATTTAGAATTGAGATGGATCTTAGTTGATTGATCATTGGTGGCATGGATGACGTAAAATATAATGAAAACATTGTTGTTACACACAACTGAGGAGAAACAGAAGACTAACCTATGCGACCAGGTAGTATTTATAATTTGATTTGGGGCATTTCAGAATGTTTTATTTAAGTAAGACCGTTGAATTGATACTTGAATGGGGGAATTTTATAAGAAGGAATTATACTGTTTTAGAAGATAACTTTAGATAGTTGAAGGTAGTTTTTGTTGAACTTTTTTTTTTTTTTTTTTATTTTTTTAGCTATTATTAACCTAGGCGATCAGGTGGCGATTATAGTTTTGATTTGGGGCATTTCAGATTGTTTTATTTAAATTAGACAGTTGAATTGAACCTTGGATGGAGGAATTTTATTAGGAAGAAGGAAGAAGTATATTGTTTTAGTAGATAGCTTTAGATAGTTTTAGATAGTTAAAGATAGTTTTGTTTTTGTTAATTAACTTGATTCAGCTTTATGGTGATTAAATTTCATATTGATCTAATATATTTGTTTGTTATTGTTTAATCAGGTAGTTTAAACCTAGAGTGTTAGATTATAGGATAGTTGTATTTATCAACCGCTTCAGGTATATTGACTGGAGGTGAAATATTATACATTTAGAATTGAGATGGATCTTAGTTGATTGGTCATTGGTGGCATGGATGACGTAAAATATAATGAAAACATTGTTGTTACACACAACTGAGGAGAAACAGAAGACTAACCTATGCGACCAGGTAGTATTTATAATTTGATTTGGGGCATTTCAGATTGTTTATTTAAGTTAGACCGTTGAATTGATACTTGAATGTGGGAATTTTATAAAAAGGAATTATACTGTTTTAGAAGATAGCTTTAGATAGTTGAAGGTAGTTTTTGTTGAACTTTTTTTTTTATTTTTTAGCTATTATTAACCTAGGCGATCAGGTGGCGATTATAGTTTGATTTGGGGCATTTCAGATTGTTTTATTTAAATTAGACAGTTGAGTTGAACCTTGGATGGGGGAATTTTATTAGGAAGAAGGAAGAAGTATATTGTTTTAGTAGATAGCTTTAGATAGTTAAAGATAGTTTTGTTTTTGTTAATTAACTTGATTCAGCTTTATGGTTATTAAATTTCATATTGATCTAATATATTTGTTTGTTATTGTTTAATCAGGTAGTTTAAACCTAGAGTGTTAGATTATAGGATAGTTGTATTTATCAACCGCTTTAGGTATTTTGACTGGAGGTGAAATATTATACATTTAGAATTGAGATGGATCTTAGTTGATTGATCATTGGTGGCATGGATGACGTAAAATATAATGAAAACATTGTTGTTACACACAACTGAGGAGAAACAGAGGACTAACCTATGCGACCAGGTAGTATTTATAATTTGATTTGGGGCATTTCAGAATGTTTTATTTAAGTTAGACCGTTGAATTGATACTTGAATGGGGGAATTTTATAAGAAGGAATTATACTGTTTTAGAAGATAGCTTTAGATAGTTGAAGGTAGTTTTTGTTGAACTTTTTTATTTTTTAGCTATTATTAACCTAGGCGATCAGGTGGCGATTATAGTTTTGATTTGGGGCATTTCAGATTGTTTTATTTAAATTAGACAGTTGAGTTGAACCTTGGATGGGGGAATTTTATTAGGAAGAAGGAAGAAGTATATTGTTTTAGTAGATAGCTTTAGATAGTTAAAGATAGTTTTGTTTTTGTTCATTAACTTGATTCAGCTTTATGGTTATTAAATTTCATATTGATCTAATATATTTGTTTGTTATTGTTTAATCAGGTAGTTTAAACCTAGAGTGTTAGATTATAGGATAGTTGTATTTATCAACCGCTTCAGATATTTTGACTGGAGGTGAAATATTATACATTTAGAATTGAGATGGATCTTAGTTGATTGATCATTGGTGGCATGGATGACGTAAAATATAATGAAAACATTGTTGTTACACACAACTGAGGAGAAACAGAAGACTAACCTATGCGACCAGGTAGTATTTATAATTTGATTTGGGGCATTTCAGAATGTTTTATTTAAGTTAGACCGTTGAATTGATACTTGAATGGGGGAATTTTATAAGAAGGAATTATACTGTTTTAGAAGATAACTTTAGATAGTTGAAGGTAGTTTTTGTTGAACTTTTTTTTTTTTATTTTTTTAGCTATTATTAACCTAGGCGATCAGGTGGCGATTATAGTTTTGATTTGGGGCATTTCAGATTGTTTTATTTAAATTAGACAGTTGAATTGAGCCTTGGATGGAGGAATTTTATTAGGAAGAAGTATATTGTTTTAGTAGATAGCTTTAGATAGTTAAAGATAGTTTTGTTTTTGTTAATTAACTTGATTCAGCTTTATGGTTATTAAATTTCATATTGATCTAATATATTTGTTTGTTATTGTTTAATCAGGTAGTTTAAACCTAGAGTGTTAGATTATAGGATAGTTGTATTTATCAACCGCTTCAGGTATTTTGACTGGAGGTGAAATATTATACATTTAGAATTGAGATGGATCTTAGTTGATTGATCATTGGTGGCATGGATGACGTAAAATATAATGAAAACATTGTTGTTACACACAACTGAGGAGAAACAGAAGACTAACCTATGCGACCAGGTAGTATTTATAATTTGATTTGGGGCATTTCAGAATGTTTTATTTAAGTTAGACCGTTGAATTGATACTTGAATGGGGGAATTTTATAAGAAGGAATTATACTGTTTTAGAAGATAGCTTTAGATAGTTGAAGGTAGTTTTTGTTTTGATTTGGGGCATTTCAGATTGTTTTATTTAAATTAGACAGTTGAATTGAACCTTGGATGGAGGAATTTTATTAGGAAGAAGGAAGAAGTATATTGTTTTAGTAGATAGCTTTAGATAGTTAAAGATAGTTTTGTTTTTGTTCATTAACTTGATTCAGCTTTATGGTTATTAAATTTCATATTGATCTAATATATTTGTTTGTTATTGTTTAATCAGGTAGTTTAAACCTAGAGTGTTAGATTATAGGATAGTTGTATTTATCAACCGCTTCAGGTATTTTGACTGGAGGTGAAATATTATACATTTAGAATTGAGATGGATCTTAGTTGATTGATCATTGGTGGCATGGATGACGTAAAATATAATGAAAACATTGTTGTTACACACAACTGAGGAGAAACAGAAGACTAACCTATGCGACCAGGTAGTATTTATAATTTGATTTGGGGCATTTCAGAATGTTTTATTTAAGTTAGACCGTTGAATTGATACTTGAATGGGGGAATTTTATAAGAAGGAATTATACTGTTTTAGAAGATAGCTTTAGATAGTTGAAGGTAGTTTTTGTTTTGATTTGGGGCATTTCAGATTGTTTTATTTAAATTAGACAGTTGAATTGAACCTTGGATGGAGGAATTTTATTAGGAAGAAGGAAGAAGTATATTGTTTTAGTAGATAGCTTTAGATAGTTAAAGATAGTTTTGTTTTTGTTAATTAACTTGATTCAGCTTTATGGTGATTAAGTTTCATATTGATCTAATATATTTGTTTGTTATTGTTTAATCAGGTAGTTTAAGCCTAGAGTGTTAGATTATAGGATAGTTGTATTTGCCAACCGCTTCAGGTATATTGACTGGAGGTGAAATAATATACATTTAGAATTGAAATGGATCTTAGTTGATTGATCGTTGGTGGCATGGATGAAGTAAAATATAATGAAAACATTTTTTGGAGCATTGTCATGGTAGGGTGTTTGTAAGTTAGTTGAATATTATTTTATAATTTCAATTATAATATCATTATTCCAGATAGCTAAAATTAATTTGGCTGCATGATCACACCCTAGTTTGGGGAGTCTTGAAAACAGGTAGTATATTGGAAAGGCAGCTGGCTTAAGGTTGTATGGTTAATTCATTTCTTATAAGTAAGCTTGATTGATTAAGTAGGTGGTTTTACACACAACTGCGGAGAAACAGAGGGTTAACCTAGGCGATCTGGTGGCGATTATAGTTTTGATTTGGGGCATTTCAGATTGTTTTATTTAAATTAGATCGTTGGATTGAAACGTGGTTTGGGGAATTTTTATTAGTATATTGTTTGTTTTGGCAGATAGTTTTTGGTAGCTTAAGATGGTTTTGGTTAGTTATCTTAAGTCAGCTTTATGGTGATTAAATTTTGAGAAAGCAGGTGGATAGATTCTTAGTTAGAGAAGTACGGGAGGAAAAGTGATAAGTTAGCGAGCTTTTGGTAGAGTACAAGTGCTTAGTTTTTCGCAAAGATTTGTTTTAAGGGAATGGGAGACGTACATGAGGCAAGATGGGTATAATTTGATGATGTAGAGGGCAGAGGTTGAGAGGAGCCTTAGGTTTACAAAGAGTTCCTGATTTGGCGTTCTATTTCTCGAAGATCGTTTTCAAGTGTGCGTAGGTTACGGGTAATATTATTTATTCTCGTGGAATCCATTGGAAATCGAGGTACAATAATGTCATCGGTTGAGTCAGGGTCATAAGGAAGGGCAGCACGTAGTTCACCGATTCTTTGTCGCAAGTTATCTCTCCTGGATCCAAGAAGGTAGAAGGAAAAGCTTCCTCTTTCATTTGAGGCAGGCTTAGGAGGCAACGGCGTATTGATATTGGAACTAAGCGGGGTTTGTTGTGTAGAAGGAGTGGACTGAAGATTGAGATAAGAGCTGGAAGCTATTTGGCGTTCGGTTTCATGAAGTTCTTTGTCTAGACGGAGAAGAATACGGTTGAAATTAGTCATGTCTACAGCAGTCATTGGAAATCGAAGAAGGAAGGATCGGTCAGTGGAGTCAGAGTCATATGGAAGTCTTAGACGCAATTCTTTGATATTTTCTAGCAGTAATTGTTTTTTATTATTAAGTTCTTGAAGGTTACAAGGTAAGTGAGTTGTTGGATTCGTTACTGATATGGGGACATTCGTAGGAGGCAGCGAATTTAGTTGGGTTTGCTGAGGTCGGGGAATCGGAAGTGCAAAAGGAGTTGACTGAAGATTGGGATTAGTGATGGGAATGATTTGGCGTTCAATATCATAAAGGTCGTTGCTTAGAGAGAGAAGTGAGCAGAAGTTAGTCAAGTCAGCGGTCGACAAAGGGAAGCGAAGATGAAAAGTTCGATCAGTGGAGTCAGGATCATATGGCAGCTTAAGGCGTAATTCTTCAATTCGTTGTAGAAGTGATTGTTTTTTGTTGAGTAAATCTTGGAGGTTAGGGAGTGAGCAAGTAGTTGGTATGGGGAGAGTATATCGTTGAAGTGGCTTAATGAATTTGTCAATTTGCTGGATGTATCTAGGACGGCTTTGTGCTAGACGGAATGGGGTGTATGGGGCAGTAATGATTCTTCTGGCTTCAATGTTAAAGTGGTGGCTAAGCCTTACAGCGAAGTTGTTAGAAGATTTATCGTAAGTTTCTTCAAGTGTTTTTATTTTTAAATCATTGAGAATAGTGGTATTATTGGTGAGGACTGGAGCATTAATGATTGTTCTGAGGGTGGAGCTTTGGAATCTGGAGATTTTTTCTATTTGTGATTGACTGGATAGGGAGCCCCAAACAGGAAGGGCATAGTGCCATAGAGGGGCGATAAGCTGTTTATAGAGTAGAGACTTGCATTCAACGGTGAGTTTACTCTCTTTGTTAATTAGCCAGTGGAGCTGAGATCGGCGTGATTTGAGTTTAGTGACCAGGGAGTCGACATGTTTGATAAAGTTGAGTTTCTTATCTAGCTTAACACCTAGATAAGTGTGATAGTCTGTTGTTCCAATAGATTGACCCAATAGTTTGGGTGAAAGTCTAGGAAAGCCAAGTTCGCTGTCATCCTTAAGGGAATAGAGAACATGAGCTGTTTTACTGGCGTTGATTTTAATACACCATTTGTTGGTCCAGGAGGAAAGAGAGCTTAGGATGGTTTTTTTTTTTTTTTTTTATATAATCAAAGGGGGTTCAAGTATACGTTCTCTCTGCAGTCGCTCTCAAACTGTGTTAGCCAGCGAGAAACAAACGAAAGAGAGAGTGAGTGAGAGAGTCAAGCGTGATTGGCTTGACAGCTCATTTCATGTATACATGGGGAATATTGTGGTGGAACGAGAAGACAAGAGTAGGCACATATAGTCACAAAGAAAGATGGCCGCGTGCGAGAATTTAGGAATGCGTTCACACATGCATATACACGTTTGTTTGAACAATAGGACGACATTTTGAGGCTTATTTGGACATGAACAAGTTAGACACTTACCCCTATTACAATTGAGATTTGGTTAATTTGAAATAATTAATTAATTAATTATAAGAGTCTTCAAGAGAAACGCACTGAATCACTGTTGTCTGTTCGCTCTTGGAATATCCGTTAACTTAATTGTGAAAGTCTTCACAAAAATAGCACTGAATCACTGTTGTCTGTGGCTTTAAATTAATGGCCTTTGAAAGCTTGCTGACTTGTGTTGTTCACTGCTCGATGTCTCAACGAATATGACTCAAAGTTAGATTTGCACGGTCGCAAGAAGAAGGATTAATCGATGCTAGTGTCAATGACCGATATGAAAGGAGAGTTGCCATACAGATTTAGAAAGGGGCAGAAAAATTCGGTAAAAACTTTGAGCGAGGAGAAAAATTCGATAGAAGCATGAGCGCGTGTAAGCATAAATTTGAATTTAGAATTTGAATTTTAACTGATGATATAATTTGGATATTGAAGTGGGTCAGAAAAATCAAATACGCCATGTGCAGTTTAAATTATAAGAAAAAGTCGCTTTGGACAGATAATAAATAAGTATGGATTTATGTTTCATTTATTTTGGAGATTAATTGAGAAGATTTTAGCATTTTGGGATTTGGGAGATAATTAATGGCATGTTGATTAGCTAAATGCTAAGTGCTAAGTGATTTCATGCATTACGAACTGCATTGTAATTTTTGAGAAAGGAGCAATAATTTTGGCTAGAATAAATACAGACAGACAATTTGACAATGGCGACGAGCAGGCAGACAGGAGAGAAACTTTCTAAACAGCTGATTTTGTGCATATAAAAACAAATTAGGTCAATTGAAGTCGAGCAAGTAGCCAACTTATTGAAAAGTATAGAAATGATTTAGACAGGCATTTAGCATAGGTGGCAAAGGTAGTGCTTATGACTAGAATATATTCATTTTCACTGTTCTGAGCAGCGAGTAAATGAATGTGTGGATTGCAGAGTTGACATAGGTAGTACTTAATAACTAAATATACAGTAGCAGTGGTAGCATAGGTAGGACTTAATAACTAAATATACAGTAGCAGTGGTAGCATAGGTAGGACTTAATAATTAATTATTTCCAGTGAAAGGTGAGATGAGAGGGGGAGAGTCAATGGGCAGCTCATTTCTATGTACAAAAACAATTGAACATAGTAAGTGTATAAAATAAAACTCACACACACAAGCCAACACATACACGCAAATAAACACAAGCAGCACATAAGAATGAAAAATGTATAATAATAATGGGCAAGGTTGAGTTCAAGTAATCTAATTCTAGCACTAATTAATAGACACAAAAGTTGACCTCTCTCTTGCATTATTATTTATGTATTTTAGTGCGCATAAAGCAGCATTTCTAGGTAATTTGTAAACATGGGGGCAGGCCAATAAGTAAATACGAAGGTGTACGTACGCAAGTATAAAAAATAGTTGTGGATTCCCTCCTTGATTTTCTCAATTCGTCCAAGCTGAACCTTGGGTTGTGGACACGATTTGTGCTGCTGCTGCATTTTCACTTTGATTTTAAATATGTTTGTTTTGCACAATTCGAAGTAAGTTTATTGTTAGAGATGGCAACTTGTAAAAAGTTCAAAAAATTCAGAGTCGATAGTTCTTTTATTGGTTTGCGCGATGTGCGGTTCCACTAGTGAACGTGTCTATAAGTCAGATGAACGGACGGCATAAATTGCGGAACGATGGAAGTGAACACTAAGTTGTTCATTATATCCTTATATTTAAATAAGTTAATTAATTTGTAAGCAAATAGAAATATTTGACCAGGGTATGAATGCTCTTTTTGCTTTATTTACCTTTCGCATGAGTTTTGCACTGTTTCTGCTAGGTACTGAGTGGGCAATAAGAGAAAATTTGTTAGCTGAGGGGGTAGAAGAAATTTTTGCTAGGTGTCAGATTTTGTACCAGAAGTGAATTTTGGTAAGAAAAGACGAATAATTTATGCATATGAATGTGCCTCTATATGTATTTGATTGGATTAATGATTTAAATTATTTTATTTTAGCATTCGAAAGGTAATAGAAGTAGAGAGTTATATCCCATAAGGCATATGGAAAGTCTCTATACATTGAAGATGCTTTTATTTGTTTTGAGTAATGGAGAGAAATACAGTTTTAAGTGTATGAATAAAGGGCAATTTTATTAAAAGTAGACACGAACGGACAGTTTGTACATTTACATTGAAGTATTCATTTTATCAATCTATAGCAGTATTGCTTAGAGTGATTGGCCAAATAAAAATATAATTTATTATTTGGAACAAACAAATATAACCTTTTATGAATAGATTGTAATATAAAAATAGGGAGAGAAAATACGAAAGGCACTTTGAGCCATGGAGTATAGTTATTTATTTAAAGTGGCTAGTGGCCAAATAAATTTAGGTTATATTAAATTAGAAATAAACGCAATATTATATGCATTAAGTAGGGTAAAAATTTAAAAAAGAAAAAGCAAGTACGGACAGACACTTAGGGAGATAAAATTAAAAAGAAGAATTGGCCGAAGCCAGTAGCAGTAGCTATTAATGCATGTTCAACTAATGCGAGCATAGAAGCAATTAGTTTATTGAACAAGGGGAGTAATTATGTTTAGAGAAACACTTCAGGGTATATTTATTAATATTATTTAAGTAATATTATAAGGAAACAGACGCAGAGTCAGACGAATGAATAATGTGCAGATTAGGGAAAGAAAATGCAAAAGGAGACCTTAAATGGTGAGAATCAAAAATAATCTGATCAAATGCAGCAGCAGCAGTTAGTGCATATAAAATCTTACATTCATATAACAGCCAACCAAAAAGAGTGGGCCTAATTTCAAATTATTAATGAAGTTAAATTTATTTGCTGGGAAATAAATTAACCAAAGGCGGCAGTGATAGCAGAGGTGGTGAATTCCTATTTAATATTATTATTGTTGTTATTTCATTTTTATATAATCAAAGGGGGTTCAAGTATACGTTCTCTCTGCAGTCGCTCTCAAACTGTGTTAGCCAGCGAGAAACAAACGAAAGAGAGAGTGAGTGAGAGAGTCAAGCGTGATTGGCTTGACAGCTCATTTCATGTATACATGGGGAATATTGTGGTGGAACGAGAAGACAAGAGTAGGCACATACAGTCACAAAGAAAGATGGCCGCGTGCGAGAATTTAGGAATGCGTTCACACATGCATATACACGTTTGTTTGAACAATAGGACGACATTTTGAGGCTTATTTGGACATGAACAAGTTAGACACTTACCCCTATTACAATTGAGATTTGGTTAATTTGAAATAATTAATTAATTAATTATAAGAGTCTTCAAGAGAAACGCACTGAATCACTGTTGTCTGTTCGCTCTTGGAATATCCGTTAACTTAATTGTGAAAGTCTTCACAAAAATAGCACTGAATCACTGTTGTCTGTGGCTTTAAATTAATGGCCTTTGAAAGCTTGCTGACTTGTGTTGTTCACTGCTCGATGTCTCAACGAATATGACTCAAAGTTAGATTTGCACGGTCGCAAGAAGAAGGATTAATCGATGCTAGTGTCAATGACCGATATGAAAGGAGAGTTGCCATACAGATTTAGAAAGGGGCAGAAAATTCGGTAAAAACTTTGAGCGAGGAGAAAAATTCGATAGAAGCATGAGCGCGTGTAAGCATAAATTTGAATTTAGAATTTGAATTTTAACTGATGATATAATTTGGATATTGAAGTGGGTCAGAAAAATCAAATACGCCATGTGCAGTTTAAATTATAAGAAAAAGTCGCTTTGGACAGATAATAAATAAGTATGGATTTATGTTTCATTTATTTTGGAGATTAATTGAGAAGATTTTAGCATTTTGGGATTTGGGAGATAATTAATGGCATGTTGATTAGCTAAATGCTAAGTGCTAAGTGATTTCATGCATTACGAACTGCATTGTAATTTTTAAGAAAGGGGCAATAATTTTGGCTAGAATAAATACAGACAGACAATTTGACAATGGCAACGAGCAGGCAGACAGGAGAGAAACTTTTTAAACAGCTGATTTTGTGCATATAAAAACAAATTAGGTCAATTGAAGTCGAGCAAGTAGCCAACTTATTGAAAAGTATAGAAATGATTTAGACAGGCATTTAGCATAGGTGGCAAAGGTAGTGCTTATGACTAGAATATATTCATTTTCACTGTTCTGAGCAGCGAGTAAATGAATGTGTGGATTGCAGAGTTGACATAGGTAGTACTTAATAACTAAATATACAGTAGCAGTGGTAGCATAGGTAGGACTTAATAACTAAATATACAGTAGCAGTGGTAGCATAGGTAGGACTTAATAATTAATTATTTCCAGTGAAAGGTGAGATGAGAGGGGGAGAGTCAATGGGCAGCTCATTTCTATGTACAAAAACAATTGAACATAGTAAGTGTATAAAATAAAACTCACACACACAAGCCAACACATACACGCAAATAAACACAAGCAGCACATAAGAATGAAAAATGTATAGTAATAATGGGCAAGGTTGAGATCAAGTAATCTAATTCTAGCACTAATTAATAGACACAAAAGTTGACCTCTCTCTTGCATTATTATTTATGTATTTTAGTGCGCATAAAGCAGCATTTCCAGGTAATTTGTAAACATGGGGGCAGGCCAATAAGTAAATACGAAGGTGTACGTACGCAAGTATAAAAAATAGTTGTGGATTCCCTCCTTGATTTTCTCAATTCGTCCAAGCTGAACCTTGGGTTGTGGACACGATTTGTGCTGCTGCTGCATTTTCACTTTGATTTTAAATATGTTTGTTTTGCACAATTCGAAGTAAGTTTATTGTTAGAGATGGCAACTTGTAAAAAGTTCAAAAAATTCAGAGTCGATAGTTCTTTTATTGGTTTGCGCGATGTGCGGTTCCACTAGTGAACGTGTCTATAAGTCAGATGAACGGACAGCATAAATTGCGGAACGATGGAAGTGAACACTAAGTTGTTCATTATATCCTTATATTTAAATAAGTTAATTAATTTGTAAGCAAATAGAAATATTTGACCAGGGTATGAATGCTCTTTTTGCTTTATTTACCTTTCGCATGAGTTTTGCACTGTTTCTGCTAGGTACTGAGTGGGCAATAAGAGAAAATTTGTTAGCTGAGGGGGTAGAAGAAATTTTTGCTAGGTGTCAGATTTTGTACCAGAAGTGAATTTTGGTAAGAAAAGACGAATAATTTATGCATATGAATGTGCCTCTATATGTATTTGATTGGATTAATGATTTAAATTATTTTATTTTAGCATTCGAAAGGTAATAGAAGTAGAGAGTTATATCCCATAAGGCATATGGAAAGTCTCTATACATTGAAGATGCTTTTATTTGTTTTGAGTAATGGAGAGAAATACAGTTTTAAGTGTATGAATAAAGGGCAATTTTATTAAAAGTAGACACGAACGGACAGTTTGTACATTTACATTGAAGTATTCATTTTATCAATCTATAGCAGTATTGCTTAGAGTGATTGGCCAAATAAAAATATAATTTATTATTTGGAACAAACAAATATAACCTTTTATGAATAGATTGTAATATAAAAATAGGGAGAGAAAATACGAAAGGCACTTTGAGCCATGGAGTATAGTTATTTATTTAAAGTGGCTAGTGGCCAAATAAATTTAGGTTATATTAAATTAGAAATAAACGCAATATTATATGCATTAAGTAGGGTAAAAATTTAAAAAAGAAAAAGCAAGTACGGACAGACACTTAGGGAGATAAAATTAAAAAGAAGAATTGGCCGAAGCCAGTAGCAGTAGCTATTAATGCATGTTCAACTAATGCGAGCATAGAAGCAATTAGTTTATTGAACAAGGGGAGTAATTATGTTTAGAGAAACACTTCAGGGTATATTTATTAATATTATTTAAGTAATATTATAAGGAAACAGACGCAGAGTCAGACGAATGAATAATGTGCAGATTAGGGAAAGAAAATGCAAAAGGAGACCTTAAATGGTGAGAATCAAAAATAATCTGATCAAATGCAGCAGCAGCAGTTAGTGCATATAAAATCTTACATTCATATAACAGCCAACCAAAAAGAGTGGGCCTAATTTCAAATTATTAATGAAGTTAAATTTATTTGCTGGGAAATAAATTAACCAAAGGCGGCAGTGATAGCAGAGGTGGTGAATTCCTATTTAATATTATTATTGTTGTTATTTCATTTTTATATAATCAAAGGGGGTTCAAGTATACGTTCTCTCTGCAGTCGCTCTCAAACTGTGTTAGCCAGCGAGAAACAAACGAAAGAGAGAGTGAGTGAGAGAGTCAAGCGTGATTGGCTTGACAGCTCATTTCATGTATACATGGGGAATATTGTGGTGGAACGAGAAGACAAGAGTAGGCACATACAGTCACAAAGAAAGATGGCCGCGTGCGAGAATTTAGGAATGCGTTCACACATGCATATACACGTTTGTTTGAACAATAGGACGACATTTTGAGGCTTATTTGGACATGAACAAGTTAGACACTTACCCCTATTACAATTGAGATTTGGTTAATTTGAAATAATTAATTAATTAATTATAAGAGTCTTCAAGAGAAACGCACTGAATCACTGTTGTCTGTTCGCTCTTGGAATATCCGTTAACTTAATTGTGAAAGTCTTCACAAAAATAGCACTGAATCACTGTTGTCTGTGGCTTTAAATTAATGGCCTTTGAAAGCTTGCTGACTTGTGTTGTTCACTGCTCGATGTCTCAACGAATATGACTCAAAGTTAGATTTGCACGGTCGCAAGAAGAAGGATTAATCGATGCTAGTGTCAATGACCGATATGAAAGGAGAGTTGCCATACAGATTTAGAAAGGGGCAGAAAAATTCGGTAAAAACTTTGAGCGAGGAGAAAAATTCGATAGAAGCATGAGCGCGTGTAAGCATAAATTTGAATTTAGAATTTGAATTTTAACTGATGATATAATTTGGATATTGAAGTGGGTCAGAAAAATCAAATACGCCATGTGCAGTTTAAATTATAAGAAAAAGTCGCTTTGGACAGATAATAAATAAGTATGGATTTATGTTTCATTTATTTTGGAGATTAATTGAGAAGATTTTAGCATTTTGGGATTTGGGAGATAATTAATGGCATGTTGATTAGCTAAATGCTAAGTGCTAAGTGATTTCATGCATTACGAACTGCATTGTAATTTTTAAGAAAGGGGCAATAATTTTGGCTAGAATAAATACAAACAGACAATTTGACAATGGCAACGAGCAGGCAGACAGGAGAGAAACTTTTTAAACAGCTGATTTTGTGCATATAAAAACAAATTAGGTCAATTGAAGTCGAGCAAGTAGCCAACTTATTGAAAAGTATAGAAATGATTTAGACAGGCATTTAGCATAGGTGGCAAAGGTAGTGCTTATGACTAGAATATATTCATTTTCACTGTTCTGAGCAGCGAGTAAATGAATGTGTGGATTGCAGAGTTGACATAGGTAGTACTTAATAACTAAATATACAGTAGCAGTGGTAGCATAGGTAGGACTTAATAACTAAATATACAGTAGCAGTGGTAGCATAGGTAGGACTTAATAATTAATTATTTCCAGTGAAAGGTGAGATGAGAGGGGGAGAGTCAATGGGCAGCTCATTTCTATGTACAAAAACAATTGAACATAGTAAGTGTATAAAATAAAACTCACACACACAAGCCAACACATACACGCAAATAAACACAAGCAGCACATAAGAATGAAAAATGTATAATAATAATGGGCAAGGTTGAGTTCAAGTAATCTAATTCTAGCACTAATTAATAGACACAAAAGTTGACCTCTCTCTTGCATTATTATTTATGTATTTTAGTGCGCATAAAGCAGCATTTCCAGGTAATTTGTAAACATGGGGGCAGGCCAATAAGTAAATACGAAGGTGTACGTACGCAAGTATAAAAAATAGTTGTGGATTCCCTCCTTGATTTTCTCAATTCGTCCAAGCTGAACCTTGGGTTGTGGACACGATTTGTGCTGCTGCTGCATTTTCACTTTGATTTTAAATATGTTTGTTTTGCACAATTCGAAGTAAGTTTATTGTTAGAGATGGCAACTTGTAAAAAGTTCAAAAAATTCAGAGTCGATAGTTCTTTTATTGGTTTGCGCGATGTGCGGTTCCACTAGTGAACGTGTCTATAAGTCAGATGAACGGACGGCATAAATTGCGGAACGATGGAAGTGAACACTAAGTTGTTCATTATATCCTTATATTTAAATAAGTTAATTAATTTGTAAGCAAATAGAAATATTTGACCAGGGTATGAATGCTCTTTTTGCTTTATTTACCTTTCGCATGAGTTTTGCACTGTTTCTGCTAGGTACTGAGTGGGCAATAAGAGAAAATTTGTTAGCTGAGGGGGTAGAAGAAATTTTTGCTAGGTGTCAGATTTTGTACCAGAAGTGAATTTTGGTAAGAAAAGACGAATAATTTATGCATATGAATGTGCCTCTATATGTATTTGATTGGATTAATGATTTAAATTATTTTATTTTAGCATTCGAAAGGTAATAGAAGTAGAGAGTTATATCCCATAAGGCATATGGAAAGTCTCTATACATTGAAGATGCTTTTATTTGTTTTGAGTAATGGAGAGAAATACAGTTTTAAGTGTATGAATAAAGGGCAATTTTATTAAAAGTAGACACGAACGGACAGTTTGTACATTTACATTGAAGTATTCATTTTATCAATCTATAGCAGTATTGCTTAGAGTGATTGGCCAAATAAAAATATAATTTATTATTTGGAACAAACAAATATAACCTTTTATGAATAGATTGTAATATAAAAATAGGGAGAGAAAATACGAAAGGCACTTTGAGCCATGGAGTATAGTTATTTATTTAAAGTGGCTAGTGGCCAAATAAATTTAGGTTATATTAAATTAGAAATAAACGCAATATTATATGCATTAAGTAGGGTAAAAATTTAAAAAAGAAAAAGCAAGTACGGACAGACACTTAGGGAGATAAAATTAAAAAGAAGAATTGGCCGAAGCCAGTAGCAGTAGCTATTAATGCATGTTCAACTAATGCGAGCATAGAAGCAATTAGTTTATTGAACAAGGGGAGTAATTATGTTTAGAGAAACACTTCAGGGTATATTTATTAATATTATTTAAGTAATATTATAAGGAAACAGACGCAGAGTCAGACGAATGAATAATGTGCAGATTAGGGAAAGAAAATGCAAAAGGAGACCTTAAATGGTGAGAATCAAAAATAATCTGATCAAATGCAGCAGCAGCAGTTAGTGCATATAAAATCTTACATTCATATAACAGCCAACCAAAAAGAGTGGGCCTAATTTCAAATTATTAATGAAGTTAAATTTATTTGCTGGGAAATAAATTAACCAAAGGCGGCAGTGATAGCAGAGGTGGTGAATTCCTATTTAATATTATTATTGTTGTTATTTCATTTTTATATAATCAAAGGGGGTTCAAGTATACGTTCTCTCTGCAGTCGCTCTCAAACTGTGTTAGCCAGCGAGAAACAAACGAAAGAGAGAGTGAGTGAGAGAGTCAAGCGTGATTGGCTTGACAGCTCATTTCATGTATACATGGGGAATATTGTGGTGGAACGAGAAGACAAGAGTAGGCACATACAGTCACAAAGAAAGATGGCCGCGTGCGAGAATTTAGGAATGCGTTCACACATGCATATACACGTTTGTTTGAACAATAGGACGACATTTTGAGGCTTATTTGGACATGAACAAGTTAGACACTTACCCCTATTACAATTGAGATTTGGTTAATTTGAAATAATTAATTAATTAATTATAAGAGTCTTCAAGAGAAACGCACTGAATCACTGTTGTCTGTTCGCTCTTGGAATATCCGTTAACTTAATTGTGAAAGTCTTCACAAAAATAGCACTGAATCACTGTTGTCTGTGGCTTTAAATTAATGGCCTTTGAAAGCTTGCTGACTTGTGTTGTTCACTGCTCGATGTCTCAACGAATATGACTCAAAGTTAGATTTGCACGGTCGCAAGAAGAAGGATTAATCGATGCTAGTGTCAATGACCGATATGAAAGGAGAGTTGCCATACAGATTTAGAAAGGGGCAGAAAAATTCGGTAAAAACTTTGAGCGAGGAGAAAAATTCGATAGAAGCATGAGCGCGTGTAAGCATAAATTTGAATTTAGAATTTGAATTTTAACTGATGATATAATTTGGATATTGAAGTGGGTCAGAAAAATCAAATACGCCATGTGCAGTTTAAATTATAAGAAAAAGTCGCTTTGGACAGATAATAAATAAGTATGGATTTATGTTTCATTTATTTTGGAGATTAATTGAGAAGATTTTAGCATTTTGGGATTTGGGAGATAATTAATGGCATGTTGATTAGCTAAATGCTAAGTGCTAAGTGATTTCATGCATTACGAACTGCATTGTAATTTTTGAGAAAGGAGCAATAATTTTGGCTAGAATAAATACAGACAGACAATTTGACAATGGCGACGAGCAGGCAGACAGGAGAGAAACTTTCTAAACAGCTGATTTTGTGCATATAAAAACAAATTAGGTCAATTGAAGTCGAGCAAGTAGCCAACTTATTGAAAAGTATAGAAATGATTTAGACAGGCATTTAGCATAGGTGGCAAAGGTAGTGCTTATGACTAGAATATATTCATTTTCACTGTTCTGAGCAGCGAGTAAATGAATGTGTGGATTGCAGAGTTGACATAGGTAGTACTTAATAACTAAATATACAGTAGCAGTGGTAGCATAGGTAGGACTTAATAACTAAATATACAGTAGCAGTGGTAGCATAGGTAGGACTTAATAATTAATTATTTCCAGTGAAAGGTGAGATGAGAGGGGGAGAGTCAATGGGCAGCTCATTTCTATGTACAAAAACAATTGAACATAGTAAGTGTATAAAATAAAACTCACACACACAAGCCAACACATACACGCAAATAAACACAAGCAGCACATAAGAATGAAAAATGTATAATAATAATGGGCAAGGTTGAGTTCAAGTAATCTAATTCTAGCACTAATTAATAGACACAAAAGTTGACCTCTCTCTTGCATTATTATTTATGTATTTTAGTGCGCATAAAGCAGCATTTCTAGGTAATTTGTAAACATGGGGGCAGGCCAATAAGTAAATACGAAGGTGTACGTACGCAAGTATAAAAAATAGTTGTGGATTCCCTCCTTGATTTTCTCAATTCGTCCAAGCTGAACCTTGGGTTGTGGACACGATTTGTGCTGCTGCTGCATTTTCACTTTGATTTTAAATATGTTTGTTTTGCACAATTCGAAGTAAGTTTATTGTTAGAGATGGCAACTTGTAAAAAGTTCAACAAATTCAGAGTCGATAGTTCTTTTATTGGTTTGCGCGATGTGCGGTTCCACTAGTGAACGTGTCTATAAGTCAGATGAACGGACGGCATAAATTGCGGAACGATGGAAGTGAACACTAAGTTGTTCATTATATCCTTATATTTAAATAAGTTAATTAATTTGTAAGCAAATAGAAATATTTGACCAGGGTATGAATGCTCTTTTTGCTTTATTTACCTTTCGCATGAGTTTTGCACTGTTTCTGCTAGGTACTGAGTGGGCAATAAGAGAAAATTTGTTAGCTGAGGGGGTAGAAGAAATTTTTGCTAGGTGTCAGATTTTGTACCAGAAGTGAATTTTGGTAAGAAAAGACGAATAATTTATGCATATGAATGTGCCTCTATATGTATTTGATTGGATTAATGATTTAAATTATTTTATTTTAGCATTCGAAATGTAATAGAAGTAGAGAGTTATATCCCATAAGGCATATGGAAAGTCTCTATACATTGAAGATGCTTTTATTTGTTTTGAGTAATGGAGAGAAATACAGTTTTAAGTGTATGAATAAGGGGCAATTTTATTAAAAGTAGACACGAACGGACAGTTTGTACATTTACATTGAAGTATTCATTTTATCAATCTATAGCAGTATTGCTTAGAGTGATTGGCCAAATAAAAATATAATTTATTATTTGGAACAAACAAATATAACCTTTTATGAATAGATTGTAATATAAAAATAGGGAGAGAAAATACGAAAGGCACTTTGAGCCATGGAGTATAGTTATTTATTTAAAGTGGCTAGTGGCCAAATAAATTTAGGTTATATTAAATTAGAAATAAACGCAATATTATATGCATTAAGTAGGGTAAAAATTTAAAAAAGAAAAAGCAAGTACGGACAGACACTTAGGGAGATAAAATTAAAAAGAAGAATTGGCCGAAGCCAGTAGCAGTAGCTATTAATGCATGTTCAACTAATGCGAGCATAGAAGCAATTAGTTTATTGAACAAGGGGAGTAATTATGTTTAGAGAAACACTTCAGGGTATATTTATTAATATTATTTAAGTAATATTATAAGGAAACAGACGCAGAGTCAGACGAATGAATAATGTGCAGATTAGGGAAAGAAAATGCAAAAGGAGACCTTAAATGGTGAGAATCAAAAATAATCTGATCAAATGCAGCAGCAGCAGTTAGTGCATATAAAATCTTACATTCATATAACAGCCAACCAAAAAGAGTGGGCCTAATTTCAAATTATTAATGAAGTTAAATTTATTTGCTGGGAAATAAATTAACCAAAGGCGGCAGTGATAGCAGAGGTGGTGAATTCCTATTTAATATTATTATTGTTGTTATTTCATTTTTATATAATCAAAGGGGGTTCAAGTATACGTTCTCTCTGCAGTCGCTCTCAAACTGTGTTAGCCAGCGAGAAACAAACGAAAGAGAGAGTGAGTGAGAGAGTCAAGCGTGATTGGCTTGACAGCTCATTTCATGTATACATGGGGAATATTGTGGTGGAACGAGAAGACAAGAGTAGGCACATACAGTCACAAAGAAAGATGGCCGCGTGCGAGAATTTAGGAATGCGTTCACACATGCATATACACGTTTGTTTGAACAATAGGACGACATTTTGAGGCTTATTTGGACATGAACAAGTTAGACACTTACCCCTATTACAATTGAGATTTGGTTAATTTGAAATAATTAATTAATTAATTATAAGAGTCTTCAAGAGAAACGCACTGAATCACTGTTGTCTGTTCGCTCTTGGAATATCCGTTAACTTAATTGTGAAAGTCTTCACAAAAATAGCACTGAATCACTGTTGTCTGTGGCTTTAAATTAATGGCCTTTGAAAGCTTGCTGACTTGTGTTGTTCACTGCTCGATGTCTCAACGAATATGACTCAAAGTTAGATTTGCACGGTCGCAAGAAGAAGGATTAATCGATGCTAGTGTCAATGACCGATATGAAAGGAGAGTTGCCATACAGATTTAGAAAGGGGCAGAAAAATTCGGTAAAAACTTTGAGCGAGGAGAAAAATTCGATAGAAGCATGAGCGCGTGTAAGCATAAATTTGAATTTAGAATTTGAATTTTAACTGATGATATAATTTGGATATTGAAGTGGGTCAGAAAAATCAAATACGCCATGTGCAGTTTAAATTATAAGAAAAAGTCGCTTTGGACAGATAATAAATAAGTATGGATTTATGTTTCATTTATTTTGGAGATTAATTGAGAAGATTTTAGCATTTTGGGATTTGGGAGATAATTAATGGCATGTTGATTAGCTAAATGCTAAGTGCTAAGTGATTTCATGCATTACGAACTGCATTGTAATTTTTGAGAAAGGAGCAATAATTTTGGCTAGAATAAATACAGACAGACAATTTGACAATGGCGACGAGCAGGCAGACAGGAGAGAAACTTTCTAAACAGCTGATTTTGTGCATATAAAAACAAATTAGGTCAATTGAAGTCGAGCAAGTAGCCAACTTATTGAAAAGTATAGAAATGATTTAGACAGGCATTTAGCATAGGTGGCAAAGGTAGTGCTTATGACTAGAATATATTCATTTTCACTGTTCTGAGCAGCGAGTAAATGAATGTGTGGATTGCAGAGTTGACATAGGTAGTACTTAATAACTAAATATACAGTAGCAGTGGTAGCATAGGTAGGACTTAATAACTAAATATACAGTAGCAGTGGTAGCATAGGTAGGACTTAATAATTAATTATTTCCAGTGAAAGGTGAGATGAGAGGGGGAGAGTCAATGGGCAGCTCATTTCTATGTACAAAAACAATTGAACATAGTAAGTGTATAAAATAAAACTCACACACACAAGCCAACACATACACGCAAATAAACACAAGCAGCACATAAGAATGAAAAATGTATAATAATAATGGGCAAGGTTGAGTTCAAGTAATCTAATTCTAGCACTAATTAATAGACACAAAAGTTGACCTCTCTCTTGCATTATTATTTATGTATTTTAGTGCGCATAAAGCAGCATTTCTAGGTAATTTGTAAACATGGGGGCAGGCCAATAAGTAAATACGAAGGTGTACGTACGCAAGTATAAAAAATAGTTGTGGATTCCCTCCTTGATTTTCTCAATTCGTCCAAGCTGAACCTTGGGTTGTGGACACGATTTGTGCTGCTGCTGCATTTTCACTTTGATTTTAAATATGTTTGTTTTGCACAATTCGAAGTAAGTTTATTGTTAGAGATGGCAACTTGTAAAAAGTTCAAAAAATTCAGAGTCGATAGTTCTTTTATTGGTTTGCGCGATGTGCGGTTCCACTAGTGAACGTGTCTATAAGTCAGATGAACGGACGGCATAAATTGCGGAACGATGGAAGTGAACACTAAGTTGTTCATTATATCCTTATATTTAAATAAGTTAATTAATTTGTAAGCAAATAGAAATATTTGACCAGGGTATGAATGCTCTTTTTGCTTTATTTACCTTTCGCATGAGTTTTGCACTGTTTCTGCTAGGTACTGAGTGGGCAATAAGAGAAAATTTGTTAGCTGAGGGGGTAGAAGAAATTTTTGCTAGGTGTCAGATTTTGTACCAGAAGTGAATTTTGGTAAGAAAAGACGAATAATTTATGCATATGAATGTGCCTCTATATGTATTTGATTGGATTAATGATTTAAATTATTTTATTTTAGCATTCGAAAGGTAATAGAAGTAGAGAGTTATATCCCATAAGGCATATGGAAAGTCTCTATACATTGAAGATGCTTTTATTTGTTTTGAGTAATGGAGAGAAATACAGTTTTAAGTGTATGAATAAAGGGCAATTTTATTAAAAGTAGACACGAACGGACAGTTTGTACATTTACATTGAAGTATTCATTTTATCAATCTATAGCAGTATTGCTTAGAGTGATTGGCCAAATAAAAATATAATTTATTATTTGGAACAAACAAATATAACCTTTTATGAATAGATTGTAATATAAAAATAGGGAGAGAAAATACGAAAGGCACTTTGAGCCATGGAGTATAGTTATTTATTTAAAGTGGCTAGTGGCCAAATAAATTTAGGTTATATTAAATTAGAAATAAACGCAATATTATATGCATTAAGTAGGGTAAAAATTTAAAAAAGAAAAAGCAAGTACGGACAGACACTTAGGGAGATAAAATTAAAAAGAAGAATTGGCCGAAGCCAGTAGCAGTAGCTATTAATGCATGTTCAACTAATGCGAGCATAGAAGCAATTAGTTTATTGAACAAGGGGAGTAATTATGTTTAGAGAAACACTTCAGGGTATATTTATTAATATTATTTAAGTAATATTATAAGGAAACAGACGCAGAGTCAGACGAATGAATAATGTGCAGATTAGGGAAAGAAAATGCAAAAGGAGACCTTAAATGGTGAGAATCAAAAATAATCTGATCAAATGCAGCAGCAGCAGTTAGTGCATATAAAATCTTACATTCATATAACAGCCAACCAAAAAGAGTGGGCCTAATTTCAAATTATTAATGAAGTTAAATTTATTTGCTGGGAAATAAATTAACCAAAGGCGGCAGTGATAGCAGAGGTGGTGAATTCCTATTTAATATTATTATTGTTGTTATTTCATTTTTATATAATCAAAGGGGGTTCAAGTATACGTTCTCTCTGCAGTCGCTCTCAAACTGTGTTAGCCAGCGAGAAACAAACGAAAGAGAGAGTGAGTGAGAGAGTCAAGCGTGATTGGCTTGACAGCTCATTTCATGTATACATGGGGAATATTGTGGTGGAACGAGAAGACAAGAGTAGGCACATACAGTCACAAAGAAAGATGGCCGCGTGCGAGAATTTAGGAATGCGTTCACACATGCATATACACGTTTGTTTGAACAATAGGACGACATTTTGAGGCTTATTTGGACATGAACAAGTTAGACACTTACCCCTATTACAATTGAGATTTGGTTAATTTGAAATAATTAATTAATTAATTATAAGAGTCTTCAAGAGAAACGCACTGAATCACTGTTGTCTGTTCGCTCTTGGAATATCCGTTAACTTAATTGTGAAAGTCTTCACAAAAATAGCACTGAATCACTGTTGTCTGTGGCTTTAAATTAATGGCCTTTGAAAGCTTGCTGACTTGTGTTGTTCACTGCTCGATGTCTCAACGAATATGACTCAAAGTTAGATTTGCACGGTCGCAAGAAGAAGGATTAATCGATGCTAGTGTCAATGACCGATATGAAAGGAGAGTTGCCATACAGATTTAGAAAGGGGCAGAAAAATTCGGTAAAAACTTTGAGCGAGGAGAAAAATTCGATAGAAGCATGAGCGCGTGTAAGCATAAATTTGAATTTAGAATTTGAATTTTAACTGATGATATAATTTGGATATTGAAGTGGGTCAGAAAAATCAAATACGCCATGTGCAGTTTAAATTATAAGAAAAAGTCGCTTTGGACAGATAATAAATAAGTATGGATTTATGTTTCATTTATTTTGGAGATTAATTGAGAAGATTTTAGCATTTTGGGATTTGGGAGATAATTAATGGCATGTTGATTAGCTAAATGCTAAGTGCTAAGTGATTTCATGCATTACGAACTGCATTGTAATTTTTAAGAAAGGGGCAATAATTTTGGCTAGAATAAATACAGACAGACAATTTGACAATGGCAACGAGCAGGCAGACAGGAGAGAAACTTTTTAAACAGCTGATTTTGTGCATATAAAAACAAATTAGGTCAATTGAAGTCGAGCAAGTAGCCAACTTATTGAAAAGTATAGAAATGATTTAGACAGGCATTTAGCATAGGTGGCAAAGGTAGTGCTTATGACTAGAATATATTCATTTTCACTGTTCTGAGCAGCGAGTAAATGAATGTGTGGATTGCAGAGTTGACATAGGTAGTACTTAATAACTAAATATACAGTAGCAGTGGTAGCATAGGTAGGACTTAATAATTAATTATTTCCAGTGAAAGGTGAGATGAGAGGGGGAGAGTCAATGGGCAGCTCATTTCTATGTACAAAAACAATTGAACATAGTAAGTGTATAAAATAAAACTCACACACACAAGCCAACACATACACGCAAATAAACACAAGCAGCACATAAGAATGAAAAATGTATAGTAATAATGGGCAAGGTTGAGATCAAGTAATCTAATTCTAGCACTAATTAATAGACACAAAAGTTGACCTCTCTCTTGCATTATTATTTATGTATTTTAGTGCGCATAAAGCAGCATTTCCAGGTAATTTGTAAACATGGGGGCAGGCCAATAAGTAAATACGAAGGTGTACGTACGCAAGTATAAAAAATAGTTGTGGATTCCCTCCTTGATTTTCTCAATTCGTCCAAGCTGAACCTTGGGTTGTGGACACGATTTGTGCTGCTGCTGCATTTTCACTTTGATTTTAAATATGTTTGTTTTGCACAATTCGAAGTAAGTTTATTGTTAGAGATGGCAACTTGTAAAAAGTTCAAAAAATTCAGAGTCGATAGTTCTTTTATTGGTTTGCGCGATGTGCGGTTCCACTAGTGAACGTGTCTATAAGTCAGATGAACGGACGGCATAAATTGCGGAACGATGGAAGTGAACACTAAGTTGTTCATTATATCCTTATATTTAAATAAGTTAATTAATTTGTAAGCAAATAGAAATATTTGACCAGGGTATGAATGCTCTTTTTGCTTTATTTACCTTTCGCATGGGTTTTGCACTGTTTCTGCTAGGTACTGAGTGGGCAATAAGAGAAAATTTGTTAGCTGAGGGGGTAGAAGAAATTTTTGCTAGGTGTCAGATTTTGTACCAGAAGTGAATTTTGGTAAGAAAAGACGAATAATTTATGCATATGAATGTGCCTCTATATGTATTTGATTGGATTAATGATTTAAATTATTTTATTTTAGCATTCGAAAGGTAATAGAAGTAGAGAGTTATATCCCATAAGGCATATGGAAAGTCTCTATACATTGAAGATGCTTTTATTTGTTTTGAGTAATGGAGAGAAATACAGTTTTAAGTGTATGAATAAAGGGCAATTTTATTAAAAGTAGACACGAACGGACAGTTTGTACATTTACATTGAAGTATTCATTTTATCAATCTATAGCAGTATTGCTTAGAGTGATTGGCCAAATAAAAATATAATTTATTATTTGGAACAAACAAATATAACCTTTTATGAATAGATTGTAATATAAAAATAGGGAGAGAAAATACGAAAGGCACTTTGAGCCATGGAGTATAGTTATTTATTTAAAGTGGCTAGTGGCCAAATAAATTTAGGTTATATTAAATTAGAAATAAACGCAATATTATATGCATTAAGTAGGGTAAAAATTTAAAAAAGAAAAAGCAAGTACGGACAGACACTTAGGGAGATAAAATTAAAAAGAAGAATTGGCCGAAGCCAGTAGCAGTAGCTATTAATGCATGTTCAACTAATGCGAGCATAGAAGCAATTAGTTTATTGAACAAGGGGAGTAATTATGTTTAGAGAAACACTTCAGGGTATATTTATTAATATTATTTAAGTAATATTATAAGGAAACAGACGCAGAGTCAGACGAATGAATAATGTGCAGATTAGGGAAAGAAAATGCAAAAGGAGACCTTAAATGGTGAGAATCAAAAATAATCTGATCAAATGCAGCAGCAGCAGTTAGTGCATATAAAATCTTACATTCATATAACAGCCAACCAAAAAGAGTGGGCCTAATTTCAAATTATTAATGAAGTTAAATTTATTTGCTGGGAAATAAATTAACCAAAGGCGGCAGTGATAGCAGAGGTGGTGAATTCCTATTTAATATTATTATTGTTGTTATTTCATTTTTATATAATCAAAGGGGGTTCAAGTATACGTTCTCTCTGCAGTCGCTCTCAAACTGTGTTAGCCAGCGAGAAACAAACGAAAGAGAGAGTGAGTGAGAGAGTCAAGCGTGATTGGCTTGACAGCTCATTTCATGTATACATGGGGAATATTGT
Organism: Drosophila limbata; assembly: GCA_963924055.1. Taxonomy (NCBI): domain Eukaryota; kingdom Metazoa; phylum Arthropoda; class Insecta; order Diptera; family Drosophilidae; genus Drosophila; species Drosophila limbata. The sequence continues at coordinate 25,376,881 of OZ001355.1, forward strand.
GGTGGAACGAGAAGACAAGAGTAGGCACATACAGTCACAAAGAAAGATGGCCGCGTGCGAGAATTTAGGAATGCGTTCACACATGCATATACACGTTTGTTTGAACAATAGGACGACATTTTGAGGCTTATTTGGACATGAACAAGTTAGACACTTACCCCTATTACAATTGAGATTTGGTTAATTTGAAATAATTAATTAATTAATTATAAGAGTCTTCAAGAGAAACGCACTGAATCACTGTTGTCTGTTCGCTCTTGGAATATCCGTTAACTTAATTGTGAAAGTCTTCACAAAAATAGCACTGAATCACTGTTGTCTGTGGCTTTAAATTAATGGCCTTTGAAAGCTTGCTGACTTGTGTTGTTCACTGCTCGATGTCTCAACGAATATGACTCAAAGTTAGTTTTGCACGGTCGCAAGAAGAAGGATTAATCGACGCTAGTGTCAATGACCGATATGAAAGGAGAGTTGCCATACAGATTTAGAAAGGGGCAGAAAAATTCGATAAAAACTTGAGCGAGGAGAAAAATTCGATAGAAGCATGAGCGCGTGTAAGCATAAATTTGAATTTAGAATTTGAATTTTAACTGATGGTATAATTTGGATATTGAAGTGGGTCAGAAAAATCAAATATGCCATGTGCAGTTTAAATTATAAGAAAAAGTCGCTTTGGACAAATAATAAATAAGTATGGATTTATGTTTCATTTATTTTGGAGATTAATTGAGAAGATTTTAGCATTTTGGGATTTGGCATGTTGATTAGCTAAATGCTAAGTGCTAAGTGATTTCATGCATTACGAACTGCATTGTAATTGTTAAGAAAGGGGCAATAATTTTGGCTAGAATAAATACAGACAGACAATTTGACAAAGGCAACGAGCAGGCAGACAGGAGAGAAACTTTCTAAACAGCTGATTTTGTGCATATAAAAACAAATTAGGTCAATTGAAGTCGAGCAAGTAGCCAACTTATTGAAAAGTATAGAAATGGTTTAGACAGGCATTTAGCATAGGTGGCGAAGGTAGTGCTTATGACTAGAATATATTCATTTTCACTGTTCTGAGCAGCGAGTAAATGAATGTGTGGATTGCAGAGTAGACATAGGTAGTACTTAATAACTAAATATACAGTAGCAGTGGTAGCATAGGTAGGACTTAATAACTAAATATACAGTAGCAGTGGTAGCATAGGTAGGACTTAATAATTAATTATTTCCAGTGAAAGGTGAGATGAGAGGGGGAGAGTCAATGGGCAGCTCATTTCTATGTACAAAAACAATTGAACATAGTAAGTGTATAAAATAAAACTCACACACACAAGCCAACACATACACGCAAATAAACACAAGCAGCACATAAGAATGAAAAATGTATAATAATAATGGGCAAGGTTGAGTTCAAGTAATCTAATTCTAGCACTAATTAATAGACACAAAAGTTGACCTCTCTCTTGCATTATTATTTATGTATATTAGTGCGCATAAAGTAGCATTTCCAGGTAATTTGTAAACATGGGGGCAGGCCAATAAGTAAATACGAAGGTGTACGTACGCAAGTATAAAAAATAGTTGTGGATTCCCTCCTTGATTTTCTCAATTCGTCCAAGCTGAACCTTGGGTTGTGGACACGATTTGTGCTGCTGCTGCATTTTCACTTTGATTTTTAAATATGTTTGTTTTGCACAATTCGAAGTAAGTTTATTGTTTGAGATGGCAACTTGTAAAAAGTTCAAAAAATTCAGAGTCGATAGTTCTTTTATGGGTTTGCGCGATGTGCGGTTCCACTAGTGAACGTGTTTATATGTCAGATGAACGGACGGCATAAATTGCGGAACGATGGAAGTGAACACTAAGTTGTTCATTATATCCTTATCTTATAAAAAAAACCTCTTTACGAGGTAAAAGTCTAGTGACGAAAACATTTTAATGCACCAAAATTTCTGATATCCAATTTGGTGACGAATAATATTAAGTTTTACTTAAAAATTACTACAAAAAAATTTTTTTGTCACTCGGCACTGCTCAAAAAATATATATTTATTAGGTATGAAGAAATTAGCGCAATGTGCCGAGTGACAAAAAAATTTTTTTGTAGTAATTTTTAAGTAAAACTTAATATTATTCGTCACCAAATTGGATATCAGAAATTTTGGTGCATTAAAATGTTTTCGTCACTAGACTTTTACCTCGTAAAGAGGTTTTTTTTATAAGATATCAGAAATTTTGGAGTAAGATATCAAAAGTTTTGAAAATTGCAATATATTTAGACGGTACAATTTTGTCAAAATCTAACAGAACTCTCAAGCTCTGGCTGGTACGACACGTTGTTGCTGCTGTCCTATTCCAATTCTAAGCAAAACGTATATATTCTGTTAACAGGTAATATCTTCCAAACACATCGAAATTTTACAAACTACAATATACTTAAAATTAGAAAAAATCATTACTTGCGCTTTCACAAAAATCGCCTTAATGTGGGAAAAAATACCTTATTTCACCTGTTGCTGTTTACCTTTTATCTAAAAAAAACACTAAAGGTATTCCTAAGAGCCCTTTAAAATACCTTTTCAACGATATATATATCACATCTGTAGCTTTTATCGTTTGGATGATATGGGGGTTCCAATTTTAGCGGTTTTTAGTGATTTCCCGCTAAACTAGCTATTTTTCGAAAAAGTCGAAAAACAAAAGTTTCTATATTTTTGATTATAAAATGATTTATCTGCCGCAAAAAGAATTGACCACTTGCAAGCAGTATCTTTCCACATGCACTGCAAGCAGTGTACATACTGCATATGTACATGCAGTAGTGTAAAGGTGTAAGGTATATTCAGTTAATAGGTAATATCTTGCCCAAACGAATTTTGACAGATATGTGTTATATGTCAAAAAACGCGTAATTGAATTCTCTACAACATGCAGTATATTTAAAAGTGATTTGATGTGTAGATTTTTCTTAAATCGCCAAAATGTGGAAATAAATACCTTATTTCACCTGTAGCTGTTTACCTTTTTACTTAAAAAAAAAACTTTGAAGGTATGCCTAAAAGCCCTTCAAAACACCTTTCCAACGACATATAGAACAGATCTGTGGCTCCTATCGTTTGGATGCTATGGGGGTTTCAATTTTAGCGGTTTTTAGCGATTTCCCGCTAAACTAGCGATTTTTCGAAAAAGTCGTAGAGCAAACGTTTCTAGATTTTTTATCGGGAACAAGTCCTCATTCAAACTTTTAAGCTAAATCAACGCTTTGATCTATACAAACAAACAAACAGACTGACTTTTCATCTCGTTTTGAAAAGGGCACCAAAAATTTCGAAATTAATTATCTTCTGAACCAGTGGTCGGATTTTGATGATCAAGGTGTCATTCGACGCGTATTTTTGATAAGTATAGTGAAAAATTATAAAAAAAAATCTAAAAGGCTCCAACGGCCCCATTTGCTCCAATCATTTAAATTTTGTCCCTCCCACTTACACCTGTTTATCTCACGAACCATGTAAGTTTTCAAAAGTCTTAGTATGCACATTTGAAAGTTAAATTGATACCTTTCGATCGGTATATAACTCGACCTTTTTTTTTTTTTTTTCACAGTATATGGGGGCCTGTGCTTTTCCCACATACAACCATATGACATACGAAGTACGTCTACAGAACCGCTGCCAGCTTGACCTAGGTGGAGCCCTGGATATTTGGCTAGTTCTGTTTTTGTTAATCACGAGCGCCCTCGAGGGGACCATGTGACAATATGCGGATAAAAATGATAACCAATGTATATGCAACAATAATGAGCATAAGATATTCCATGCGGATAAAATATATGATACCATAATGGGCTCCAATGTTAGTACTAATTTAATTGATTTTACTGTTAGTGGGTTTGATTTGTATTGTTAATTTACTAGATTATTTATATATTCATATATTTGTATATTTATATATGTATATTTATATGTTCATATATTTATTTATTTATATGTTAAATATTGACATATTAATGATATTGGGCGCCCTTAGCCAATATAATGTTCAAGTATTTATACAACTAAATGTTAAACACTGATACATTTGTGGGATCAGGCGCCCATTCATTTTAAATGTTTAAACATGGCTCAACAATATGCTTTATAAAATATAGACAGATTTAAGGATTAGATATTTAAATGTTAAAATGTTTATTCATGATTATATGTTAAATATGGACATGTTTATGGGTTTGGGTATAGGGTTACCCAATTGATTAAGTATTTATATATTTATATATTTATATGCTTATTTATTAAATATTGGCATATTAACGGTAAGGGTGCCCTTAGCCAATATAATGTTCAGGCATTCACACGACAAATGTTAAACACTGACACATTTATAGGTTCAGGCACCCATTTATCCTAGATGTTAAAATATAAGTAAGCAATATGTTCTACCAGATGTTGACAAACTAATAGGTTAGATGTTTAAATGTTTAAATATTTATATGTTTATATATTTATATGATTATTTGTATTTATATGGTTATATGTTAAATATCGACATGTTCAGGGGTTTAGGTATTCAATCATTTAAAAGCTCCAAAATAATTATGTTAATTTGTATGTTTATATATTAGATGTTGACATATTTCTGGGTTTGGATGTAGAATTATTTAAATGTTTAAATATATATTTGTTTATATGTTAAATATTGAAATATTTATGGGTTCGGGTGCTTAGCTATTTAAATGTTTAGAGGTTTACATGTTTAAATATTAAATATTGATATATTTCTGGGTTTGGTGATAAAGCAATTTAAATGTTTAGATATTTATATATTTGAATGTTGAATATTGAAATATTAGTAGGTTCGGGTGATTAGTTATTTAAATGTTAAGATATGTATATGTTTATAGATAGAATATTGACATATATCTGGGTTTGGTTATAAAGTTATTTAAATGTTTAAATATTTATGTATTTATATGTGAAATATTTATGGATTCAGGTGTTTAATTATTTAAATATTTTAGGACATTTATATGATATATTGACATATTTCAGAGTTTGGCCACAAAGTTATTCAAATGTTTAAATATATATGTATATGTATTTATATGTTGAATATTAAAATATTTATGGGTTCAGGTGTTTAGTTATTTAAATATTTTAAAATATTTATATGTTTAAATGCAAGTTTATATGTTTTATATGTTAAATGTTGACATATTTCAGGCTTTGATTGTAAAATTGTTTAAAGGTTTAAATATTTATATGTGGAATATTGAGATATTTATGGGTACGGGTGTTTGGTTATTTGGATGTTTAAATATTTATATGTTTATATGTTAAATATTGATATATCTCTGGGTATGGTAATAAGTTATTTAAGTGTTGAAATATTTATATGTTTAATATTGAGATAGAATATTGACATATATCTGGGTTTGGTTATAAAGTTATTTAAATGTTTAAATATTTATGTATTTATATGTCAAATATTGAAATATTTATGGATTCAGGTGTTTAATTATTTAAACATTTTAGGACATTTATATGACATATTGACATATTTCAGAGTTTGGTTATAAAGTTATTTAAATGTTTAAATATATATGTATATGTATTTATATGTTGAATATTAAAATATTTATGGGTTTAGGTGTTTAGTTATTTAAATATTTTAAAATATTTATATGTTTAAATGCAAGTATTTGTTTATGTGTTAAATGTTGACATATTTCAGGCTTTGATTGTAAAATTGTTTAAAGGTTTAAATATTTATATATTTATATGTGGAATATTGAGATATTTATGGGTAAGGGTGTTTGGTTATTTGGATGTTTAAAAATTTATATGTTTATATGTTAAATATTGATATATCTCTGGGTATGGTAATAAGTTATTTAAATGTTGAAGTATTTATATGTTTAATATTGAGATAGAGTATTGACATATATCTGGGTTTGGTTATTTAAATGTTTAAATATTTATGTATTTATATGTTAAATATTGAAATATTTATGGATTCAGGAGTTTAATTATTTAAATATTTTAGGACATTTATATGACATATTGACTTATTTCAGAGTTTGGTTGTAAAGTTATTTAAATGTTTAAATATATATGTATATGTATTTATATGTTGAATATTAAAATATATATGGGTTCAGGTGTTTAGTTATTTAAATATTTTAAAATATTTATATGTTTAAATGCAAGTTCATATGTTTATATGTTAAATGTTGACATATTTCAGGCTTTGATTTTAGAATTGTTTAAAGGTTCAAACATCTATATATTTATATGTGGAATATTGAGATATCCATGGGCACGGGTGCCTGGCTATTTGGATGTTTAAATATTTATATGTTTATATGTTAAATATTGATATATCTCTGGGCATGGTAATAAGTTATTTAAATGTTGAAATATTTATATGTTTAATATTGAGATAGAATATTGACATATATCTGGGTTTGGTTATAAAGTTATTTAAATGTTTAAATATTTATGTATTTATATGTTAAATATTGAAATATTTATGGATTCAGGTGTTTAATTATTTAAATATTTTAGGACATTTATATGACATATTGACATATTTCAGAGTTTGGTTATAAAGTTTTTTAAATGTTTAAATATATATGTATATGTATTTATATGTTGAATATTAAAATATTTATGGGTTCAGGTGTTTAGTTATTTAAATATTTTAAAAAATTTATATGTTTAAATGCAAGTTTATATGTTTATATGTTAAATGTTGACAAATTTCAGGCTTTGATTGTAAAATTGTTTAAACGTTTAAATATTTATATATTTATATGTGGGATATTGAGATATTTTATGGGAACGGGTGTTTGGTTATTTGGATGTTTAAATATTTATATGTTTATATGTTAAATATTGATATATCTCTGGGTATGGTAATAAGTTAATTAAATGTTGAAATATTTATATGTTTAATATTAAAATATTTGTGGGTACAGATGTTTAGTTATTTTAAAGGTTTAAATGTTTATATGTTAAATATTTACATGTTTCTGGATTTGATTATAAGAATGTTTAAATGTTCATATTATGGGTTTGGTTAATGAGCTATTTAATTGTTTAAATGTTTATATAATAATATGTTAAATATTAAAATATTCATGGGTTTGGGTGATTAATTATTTAATTAAATGCTTAGATGTGTATATGTTACTTATATGTTTAATACTGAAATAATTGTGGGTATAGATGCTTGGATATCTTAAAGGTTTAAATGTTTATATGTTTATATGTTAAATATTTACATGTTTCAGGATTTGATTGTGAGAATATTTAAATGTTCATATTATGGGTTTGGTTAATGAGCAATTTAAATGTTTAAATGTTTTTGTAATAATATGTTAAATATTAAAATATTTATGGGTTGGGGTGATTAATTATTTAAATGTTTGGATATAAGATATTTATATGATAATATGTTAATATGTTAAAGATTGTCATACTTCTGGGCTTGGTTATAAAACTATTCAGATGTTTAGGTACTTATGGGTGCAAGGAGTTAGTTATTTATATGTTTATATATTAAATATTGATATGTTTTTGGGTATGGTAACAAGGCCATTAAAGTGTTAAAGTGTTTAAACGTTTATGTATTCATATGTTCATATGTTTAATATTGAAATATTTATGAGTGTGGGAGTATAGTAAATTTATATGTTTAAACATTTATATGTTTATATGCTAGACATTATCATATTTTTGGGTTTGGTAGTATAGTTATTTAAGTGTTTAAATATATTTACATTTATGTGTTTTGGATTTGGTAATAAAGTAATTTAAGTGTTCAAATATTTAGGTATTCATAAGTTTAATATTAAAATATTTATGGGTACAGGCGTTTAGCCATTTGGATGTTTAATTATTAGTATGTTTATATATTAAATATTGACATATTTATGTGTTTGGTAATGCAGTAAATTTGAGTGATTAAGTGTTTGGATAATTATATGTTTATATATTTACAAGTTAAATATTGAAGTATTCATGGCTTATAATATAAAATGTTAAATATTTACATATTTATGGGTTTAGATAGTTATTTAATTTGTTTAGATATTTATTTGTTTAAATATTGATATATTTATAATTTTGAGTTTTGATTTGTTTAAATGTTTAAAATGTTTAAAAAGTTTAAAATATTTATGTATGAATTAGTTCATTTGTTATATATTATTTATGAGTTTGGGTATGTAGTCCTTTAGGTGCCAAGTGTATAAGTATTTATATGTTGGTTGTAAATATTGATACACTTATAACCCAGAACCCTGGGTAGCCCAAACGCTTGAGTGTTTTATATTTAGATAGATATTTATATATTACTTATTGATATATTTATTATATGTTTATATGTGGTGTGTTTAAGTGTTTAAACATTTATGTATTCATATGTTCACATGCTCAACATTGAAACATTTATGGGTGTGGGAGTATAGTTAACCTACATGTTTAGATATTTATATGTTTTCATGCCAGATATTAACACATTTTTGGGTTTGGCAGCATAGCCATCCAAATGCTCAAATATATTTACATTTATATGTTTTACATATTTATAAGTTAAATATTGAAGTATTCGTGGTTTATAGTATAAAATGTTAGATATTTACATATTTATGGGTTTGGATTATTGTTTAATGTTTAGATATTTATTTGTTTAAATATTGATATATTTATAATTTTGAGTTTTGATTTGTTAAAGTATTTAAAATGTTTAAAGAGTCTAAAATATTTATGTATGAATTAATTCATTTGTTAAATATTAGTTATGAGTTTGGGTATGTAGTCCTTTAAGTGCCAAGTGTATGAATATTTATATGTTAGTTGTAAATATTGATATATTTATTATTTTAAACCCTGGGAAGCCCAAACGCTTAAGTGTTATATATTTAGATAGATATTTACATATTAGTTATTGACATATTTATTATATGTTTATATGTGGTTATTGCAACATTTATGAGTTTAGTAGGAGAGCACTTCGATTTGCACAGATGTTTAACTGTTTATATGCTTGATTATTGGAGAATTATATGAAACATTTGTGAGTTTGAGTAATTTAGTTATTCAATTGTTTAATTATTTATATTTATTGGATTGTTAAATATTGACATATTTGTGATTTGAGGAATAAGTCATTCAAGTGTTTAAACACTTATATATTTGTATTAATGTCCTCTTTTTTCTTTTGTTTTTAATACGTTAGATATTAATGTTTAAATGTTTATGCACTTATTTTGTTAAGTATAGATATATTTATGGTTATATTTTTAACGATAGATTAAGTCAGCTATTAAATAATTAATTATAAATATGTTTATATGTTAGATATTAGATATTAGATGTTAGATATTGGGAAATTTGTGGTTATTTAGATATTAAGTGCTTAAATATATATATATATTTACATGTTGAGTATTGAGATACTGAAATATTTATAAGAATGGGGCTTTAGTTATTTTAGCTTTTAGCTATATACCTATTTATGTTTATTTTTAATATTGTCATATTAAGAGTATGGGTGTTCTCCTTTTCCCCTTTCTACATATACTTATACATTTATATATTTAATATTAGCATATTTTGCATATTTTGCATGTTAAACATTCGAACGTTTACATGTATGTTTTATATAAGATCATAGGCTTTAAGTTGTAAGTTGCATCGACCCATTCATCAGCTCAAACTCCGAGTAACTACCTGTTAATGGGACACCTAAATCAAAAGCAATAACCAAGTAGCATTGTTTGCAGGTATACCTAGACACGAGTAGGAACCAATGGGTATGGCATCAGAGGCAAGTCCCTATAAGGAGTAGAGAAGGGCATTGCACGAGCAAATACCCAGTATAGGGGGAGAGCAATACAGTAGCAGCGTATGAAGTCGAATAATTTAAATAATTTAGGTGAAAGGCAGTATAGAGGCTGTAATTTGTATTACATCAAAACAATCAAGTCAAAGGATAAGCAGGAGGAAGAGTGCATTTGAAGAGGACGCCAGTAAGTAGAGACAGTAGTCAGGTCAGGGCTTGATTGAATGAACAGCAGCAAAGGGCACACGCTAGGACCCTTTGTGCTGATTGCAGACAAAGATATATGCAGTCACCAATACTCAGAGTCTCCAGAATTGAAAAAAAAAGTGTTGTTTCTAGGTTTAAACATAGGTTTAAGTTTAATTAAACAGTACAGGGATAAGCATTCAGAGCTTACAAAGGTACGCAAACATGTTGTTTTAGACAGTGATTATTAATCTTATAATATTAGATGTTTAGATTATTTAAGCAATATACTTCAATGTGCACACATGTAAGTGAATGAATCAAAATTAAAACAATAAGTGGGGTGAAACTTAGAAAATAAAAAATTAAACAAGCGTAGTAAAAATAAAGTACTCTAAGATAAACATTGTCTTAGTGTGGAGTGAGGAGGATCCAGCATCAACTCACAGATCAGAATCAAGTCTAGCAAGGGCCCTCAGGGGCAGCAGAGCCTGGGGGAAAGCCTGGGGGAAAGCCTCCATGAAGCATGAGGCATTCAGCGTCAGCCGCAATCTGGTCAAGTTCCCGTCTGATACCTGAAGTCGTAAGGATCGGACAGACGTCAAAGATGGGAGCATGGCGACCCCCACATCCCAGACAGGAAACTCCAGTGGGGATCCCTGCAAGTTGAAAGATGCGCTTCATGCTAGCAGCACATCTATCCAGTTCCTGTTTGACTCTAGCCTTTTCGTAGGCTGGGCATCCAGAATAGGTGGCAATATGATTGCCATAACAATTGGCACAGCAAGCATTCTCCTGAGGAAGCCTGGGGCAGTCAGTAGCTTTGTGAAGACCCGCACATTTGAAGCAGACAAAGCCACTGAAGGTGCAGTTCACAGTCTTATGGTCAAATAGAAGACATCTGTGGCACTGTTTGACCCTTTTAGGCATGATGACCGAAGACTACAGGATGTATAGAACGAGTAGAAGTTTAGAGCTGTAGAGAGAATTATGAAAATAAGATAATTATGTCGTACATATTTGTAAAAATATGATTGTAATATATGTTTGTAAAATATGTTTGTAAAATATTTATAGAATATATGTAAGATGTATGGGTAAAATATAAGTGTGGATACAAATATGGATACAGATATTGAAGTAGATATGTAAATATATGTAAAGTTCCAGAATTTAAATAGTATAATTAATGTATTATTGCCAGTCCTATTGGTGAGTACATAGAGTTCTTAATGAATGTAGGCGAGGGGAAATAATACTTTATTAAGTTGCTTGCAAGTGAGAAATTATTAATGGTCAAGTTTGTGTTGTGTTTGCAATTGCAAGAACTTTTGCCTGCATTATGTCAATCGCATGTAGACATTTCAATTTTTGGCTTTAGTCAATTCTGGTCATATGCATGTGTGTACACACACACATACAGGCGTATTGGGAAGCAAGCAGCAAGGCCGTGAAAAAAAAAGAATGCGTACATGCACCGCACATGCACTCTAATCATTTAGTTAAGAGGGTGGACATCCAGTCATTCTGGAGGATCTGCAATGTCTCCATGAACATGTACACAATTTTGGACAAAGAGAAAATTAGTTATCACAATAGTTATAACAATCTTCACTAGTACCTCAAGAAAAAAAAACCAGTTGCTCAGCAAAGAAATATTGAGGTAACAACTTTGCATTTGTGAGTGCAGATGACACAAAACTTAAATTCACTGTGTATTTTAATGCTAGGGGAGTATACAGTTATTAGAATCAACCAGGGAGACAGCGGGAGAATGATAAGTAAGGAAGAGGAATATAATTACCAATTTTTTTCTTTTTTTCGCCAGTTATTTTTAATCTCCTTTCAGTGAAGCGGATCAGCTAACGCACCTTCAGCCCTGGTACTTTCGATAAGTTGATAACTCAGAGTGGCGATGTTCGATAACATGCACGAAAAGGGTTGTAGCCCAGAGTAAGATCAATGAAGAAGAGAGAAAACTGTGTTAAATATGACAATTGTCAGTTATTTTCAAATTGTTAGCCAATTGAAATAATTAAAGAGGATTGTTTGCTTTAGTAGCAGTATGAGCATTTAGAGTCCTTATTGGGTATTGGGTTATTTATATATTAATTTATTTATTTTTTTAGTTTATTTATATATTTTTACATTTTTATATTTCCCTTTTATGTTTTTTATATTTTCCACACACCATTCATATTAAGCATTGTGGATTTTCATCTTTTTTTTTTTTTGGGTTTGGGTAGTAAGTTATTAAGAATGCTTAGATGGTTATATATTTATATGTTGAAATTTAGTGCATTTGTGGATTCAATAATCCATATTTTCACCAATATTTATATTTATATCAGTATTTATATTTGTAGATTCATATGTTTCTATATATGTATATATATTTTACCAATAAGTTGATGCTTTCATGGGTAAGGATAATTACTTGTTTACGTATCTATTTGTAATAACTTGGACATCATAATTAACAGTTGTCAATATACTTATTGATTGAAGTGTTTATTTATTTATTTATTTACTTGTGTTTAAACAAGTAGATGAAATATATTAGAATGTACGTATATTTTTTATTTTTTAAATGTTTTGGATTTATATTGTATGTTTATGCGTTTATATGATTATATGTTTAAATGTTTAAAGGTTAGTATATTTATTTTTTAATTTAAGGTCATTAGAGTTTTAGGTTGCTTATATAATTATACATTTATTTATTTATTCGTATATATATTTTTAATATTTATAATATTTATTATTTATTATATTTTATATTTTATCATATTTCTCATGCTAGATGTTGAGATGTTTTTGGGTTTAGGGCAGAAAGTAATTTAAGTAATTGGGCGGTTATATATTTATATTTTTTTTTTTTTTTTTCACAGTATATGGGGGCCTGTGCTTTTCCCACATACAACCATATGACATACGAAGTACGTCTACAGAACCGCTGCCAGCTTGACCTAGGTGGAGCCCTGGATATTTGGCTAGTTCTGTTTTTGTTAATCACGAGCGCCCTCGAGGGGACCATGTGACAATATGCGGATAAAAATGATAACCAATGTATATGCAACAATAATGAGCATAAGATATTCCATGCGGATAAAATATATGATACCATAATGGGCTCCAATGTTAGTACTAATTTAATTGATTTTACTGTTAGTGGGTTTGATTTGTATTGTAAATTTACTAGATTATTTATATATTCATATATTTGTATATTTATATATGTATATTTATATGTTCATATATTTATTTATTTATATGTTAAATATTGACATATTAATGATATTGGGCGCCCTTAGCCAATATAATGTTCAAGTATTTATACAACTAAATGTTAAACACTGATACATTTGTGGGATCAGGCGCCCATTCATTTTAAATGTTTAAACATGGCTCAACAATATGCTTTATAAAATATAGACAGATTTAAGGATTAGATATTTAAATGTTAAATTGTTTATTCATGATTATATGTTAAATATGGACATGTTTATGGGTTTGGGTATAGGGTTACCCAATTGATTAAGTATTTATATATTTATATATTTATATGCTTATTTATTAAATATTGGCATATTAACGGTAAGGGTGCCCTTAGCCAATATAATGTTCAGGCATTCACACGACAAATGTTAAACACTGACACATTTATAGGTTCAGGCACCCATTTATCCTAGATGTTAAAATATAAGTAAGCAATATGTTCTACCAGATGTTGACAAACTAATAGGTTAGATGTTTAAATGTTTAAATATTTATATGTTTATATATTTATATGATTATTTGTATTTATATGGTTATATGTTAAATATCGACATGTTCAGGGGTTTAGGTATTCAATCATTTAAAAGCTCCAAAATAATTATGTTAATTTGTATGTTTATATATTAGATGTTGACATATTTCTGGGTTTGGATGTAGAATTATTTAAATGTTTAAATATATATTTGTTTATATGTTAAATATTGAAATATTTATGGGTTCGGGTGCTTAGCTATTTAAATGTTTAGAGGTTTACATGTTTAAATATTAAATATTGATATATTTCTGGGTTTGGTGATAAAGCAATTTAAATGTTTAGATATTTATATATTTGAATGTTGAATATTGAAATATTAGTAGGTTCGGGTGATTAGTTATTTAAATGTTAAGACATGTATATGTTTATAGATAGAATATTGACATATATCTGGGTTTGGTTATAAAGTTATTTAAATGTTTAAATATTTATGTATTTATATGTGAAATATTTATGGATTCAGGTGTTTAATTATTTAAATATTTTAGGACATTTATATGATATATTGACATATTTCAGAGTTTGGCCACAAAGTTATTCAAATGTTTAAATATATATGTATATGTATTTATATGTTGAATATTAAAATATTTATGGGTTCAGGTGTTTAGTTATTTAAATATTTTAAAATATTTATATGTTTAAATGCAAGTTTATATGTTTTATATGTTAAATGTTGACATATTTCAGGCTTTGATTGTAAAATTGTTTAAAGGTTTAAATATTTATATATTTATATGTGGAATATTGAGATATTTATGGGTACGGGTGTTTGGTTATTTGGATGTTTAAATATTTATATGTTTATATGTTAAATATTGATATATCTCTGGGTATGGTAATAAGTTATTTAAGTGTTGAAATATTTATATGTTTAATATTGAGATAGAATATTGACATATATCTGGGTTTGGTTATAAAGTTATTTAAATGTTTAAATATTTATGTATTTATTTGTCAAATATTGAAATATTTATGGATTCAGGTGTTTAATTATTTAAACATTTTAGGACATTTATATGACATATTGACATATTTCAGAGTTTGGTTATAAAGTTATTTAAATGTTTAAATATATATGTATATGTATTTATATGTTGAATATTAAAATATTTATGGGTTTAGGTGTTTAGTTATTTAAATATTTTAAAATATTTATATGTTTAAATGCAAGTATTTGTTTATGTGTTAAATGTTGACATATTTCAGGCTTTGATTGTAAAATTGTTTTTAAAGGTTTAAATATTTATATATTTATATGTGGAATATTGAGATATTTATGGGTAAGGGTGTTTGGTTATTTGGATGTTTAAAAATTTATATGTTTATATGTTAAATATTGATATATCTCTGGGTATGGTAATAAGTTATTTAAATGTTGAAGTATTTATATGTTTAATATTGAGGTAGAATATTGACATATATCTGGGTTTGGTTATTTAAATGTTTAAATATTTATGTATTTATATGTTAAATATTGAAATATTTATGGATTCAGGAGTTTAATTATTTAAATATTTTAGGACATTTATATGACATATTGACTTATTTCAGAGTTTGGTTGTAAAGTTATTTAAATGTTTAAATATATATGTATATGTATTTATATGTTGAATATTAAAATATAT
Source organism: Drosophila limbata (assembly GCA_963924055.1). NCBI lineage: Eukaryota > Metazoa > Arthropoda > Insecta > Diptera > Drosophilidae > Drosophila > Drosophila limbata. The sequence goes on from OZ001355.1 coordinate 25,392,346, forward strand.
ATGGGTTCAGGTGTTTAGTTATTTAAATATTTTAAAATATTTATATGTTTAAATGCAAGTTCATATGTTTATATGTTAAATGTTGACATATTTCAGGCTTTGATTTTAGAATTGTTTAAAGGTTCAAACATCTATATATTTATATGTGGAATATTGAGATATCCATGGGCACGGGTGCCTGGCTATTTGGATGTTTAAATATTTATATGTTTATATGTTAAATATTGATATATCTCTGGGCATGGTAATAAGTTATTTAAATGTTGAAATATTTATATGTTTAATATTGAGATAGAATATTGACATATATCTGGGTTTGGTTATAAAGTTATTTAAATGTTTAAATATTTATGTATTTATATGTTAAATATTGAAATATTTATGGATTCAGGTGTTTAATTATTTAAATATTTTAGGACATTTATATGACATATTGACATATTTCAGAGTTTGGTTATAAAGTTTTTTAAATGTTTAAATATATATGTATATGTATTTATATGTTGAATATTAAAATATTTATGGGTTCAGGTGTTTAGTTATTTAAATATTTCAAAAAATTTATATGTTTAAATGCAAGTTTATATGTTTATATGTTAAATGTTGACAAATTTCAGGCTTTGATTGTGAAATTGTTTAAACGTTTAAATATTTATATATTTATATGTGGGATATTGAGATATTTTATGGGTACGGGTGTTTGGTTATTTGGATGTTTAAATATTTATATGTTTATATGTTAAATATTGATATATCTCTGGGTATGGTAATAAGTTAATTAAATGTTGAAATATTTATATGTTTAATATTAAAATATTTGTGGGTACAGATGTTTAGTTATTTTAAAGGTTTAAATGTTTATATGTTAAATATTTACATGTTTCTGGATTTGATTATAAGAATGTTTAAATGTTCATATTATGGGTTTGGTTAATGAGCTATTTAATTGTTTAAATGTTTATATAATAATATGTTAAATATTAAAATATTCATGGGTTTGGGTGATTAATTATTTAATTAAATGCTTAGATGTGTATATGTTACTTATATGTTTAATACTGAAATAATTGTGGGTATAGATGCTTGGATATCTTAAAGGTTTAAATGTTTATATGTTTATATGTTAAATATTTATATGTTTCAGGATTTGATTGTGAGAATATTTAAATGTTCATATTATGGGTTTGGTTAATGAGCAATTTAAATGTTTAAATGTTTTTGTAATAATATGTTAAATATTAAAATATTTATGGGTTGGGGTGATTAATTATTTAAATGTTTGGATATAAGATATTTATATGATAATGTGTTAATATGTTAAAGATTGTCATACTTCTGGGCTTGGTTATAAAACTATTCAGATGTTTAGGTACTTATGGGTGCAAGGAGTTAGTTATTTATATGTTTATATATTAAATATTGATATGTTTTTGGGTATGGTAACAAGGCCATTAAAGTGTTAAAGTGTTTAAACGTTTATGTATTCATATGTTCATATGTTTAATATTGAAATATTTATGAGTGTGGGAGTATAGTAAATTTATATGTTTAAACATTTATATGTTTATATGCTAGACATTATCATATTTTTGGGTTTGGTAGTATAGTTATTTAAGTGTTTAAATATATTTACATTTATGTGTTTTGGATTTGGTAATAAAGTAATTTAAGTGTTCAAATATTTAGGTATTCATAAGTTTAATATTAAAATATTTATGGGTACAGGCGTTTAGCCATTTGGATGTTTAATTATTAGTATGTTTATATATTAAATATTGACATATTTATGTGTTTGGTAATGCAGTAAATTTGAGTGATTAAGTGTTTGGATAATTATATGTTTATATATTTACAAGTTAAATATTGAAGTATTCATGGCTTATAATATAAAATGTTAAATATTTACATATTTATGGGTTTAGATAGTTTTTTTTTTTTTTTCACAGTATATGGGGGCCTGTGCTTTTCCCACATACAACCATATGACATACGAAGTACGTCTACAGAACCGCTGCCAGCTTGACCTAGGTGGAGCCCTGGATATTTGGCTAGTTCTGTTTTTGTTAATCACGAGCGCCCTCGAGGGGACCATGTGACAATATGCGGATAAAAATGATAACCAATGTATATGCAACAATAATGAGCATAAGATATTCCATGCGGATAAAATATATGATACCATAATGGGCTCCAATGTTAGTACTAATTTAATTGATTTTACTGTTAGTGGGTTTGATTTGTATTGTAAATTTACTAGATTATTTATATATTCATATATTTGTATATTTATATATGTATATTTATATGTTCATATATTTATTTATTTATATGTTAAATATTGACATATTAATGATATTGGGCGCCCTTAGCCAATATAATGTTCAAGTATTTATACAACTAAATGTTAAACACTGATACATTTGTGGGATCAGGCGCCCATTCATTTTAAATGTTTAAACATGGCTCAACAATATGCTTTATAAAATATAGACAGATTTAAGGATTAGATATTTAAATGTTAAATTGTTTATTCATGATTATATGTTAAATATGGACATGTTTATGGGTTTGGGTATAGGGTTACCCAATTGATTAAGTATTTATATATTTATATATTTATATGCTTATTTATTAAATATTGGCATATTAACGGTAAGGGTGCCCTTAGCCAATATAATGTTCAGGCATTCACACGACAAATGTTAAACACTGACACATTTATAGGTTCAGGCACCCATTTATCCTAGATGTTAAAATATAAGTAAGCAATATGTTCTACCAGATGTTGACAAACTAATAGGTTAGATGTTTAAATGTTTAAATATTTATATGTTTATATATTTATATGATTATTTGTATTTATATGGTTATATGTTAAATATCGACATGTTCAGGGGTTTAGGTATTCAATCATTTAAAAGCTCCAAAATAATTATGTTAATTTGTATGTTTATATATTAGATGTTGACATATTTCTGGGTTTGGATGTAGAATTATTTAAATGTTTAAATATATATTTGTTTATATGTTAAATATTGAAATATTTATGGGTTCGGGTGCTTAGCTATTTAAATGTTTAGAGGTTTACATGTTTAAATATTAAATATTGATATATTTCTGGGTTTGGTGATAAAGCAATTTAAATGTTTAGATATTTATATATTTGAATGTTGAATATTGAAATATTAGTAGGTTCGGGTGATTAGTTATTTAAATGTTAAGATATGTATATGTTTATAGATAGAATATTGACATATATCTGGGTTTGGTTATAAAGTTATTTAAATGTTTAAATATTTATGTATTTATATGTGAAATATTTATGGATTCAGGTGTTTAATTATTTAAATATTTTAGGACATTTATATGATATATTGACATATTTCAGAGTTTGGCCACAAAGTTATTCAAATGTTTAAATATATATGTATATGTATTTATATGTTGAATATTAAAATATTTATGGGTTCAGGTGTTTAGTTATTTAAATATTTTAAAATATTTATATGTTTAAATGCAAGTTTATATGTTTTATATGTTAAATGTTGACATATTTCAGGCTTTGATTGTAAAATTGTTTAAAGGTTTAAATATTTATATGTGGAATATTGAGATATTTATGGGTACGGGTGTTTGGTTATTTGGATGTTTAAATATTTATATGTTTATATGTTAAATATTGATATATCTCTGGGTATGGTAATAAGTTATTTAAGTGTTGAAATATTTATATGTTTAATATTGAGATAGAATATTGACATATATCTGGGTTTGGTTATAAAGTTATTTAAATGTTTAAATATTTATGTATTTATATGTCAAATATTGAAATATTTATGGATTCAGGTGTTTAATTATTTAAACATTTTAGGACATTTATATGACATATTGACATATTTCAGAGTTTGGTTATAAAGTTATTTAAATGTTTAAATATATATGTATATGTATTTATATGTTGAATATTAAAATATTTATGGGTTTAGGTGTTTAGTTATTTAAATATTTTAAAATATTTATATGTTTAAATGCAAGTATTTGTTTATGTGTTAAATGTTGACATATTTCAGGCTTTGATTGTAAAATTGTTTAAAGGTTTAAATATTTATATATTTATATGTGGAATATTGAGATATTTATGGGTAAGGGTGTTTGGTTATTTGGATGTTTAAAAATTTATATGTTTATATGTTAAATATTGATATATCTCTGGGTATGGTAATAAGTTATTTAAATGTTGAAGTATTTATATGTTTAATATTGAGATAGAGTATTGACATATATCTGGGTTTGGTTATTTAAATGTTTAAATATTTATGTATTTATATGTTAAATATTGAAATATTTATGGATTCAGGAGTTTAATTATTTAAATATTTTAGGACATTTATATGACATATTGACTTATTTCAGAGTTTGGTTGTAAAGTTATTTAAATGTTTAAATATATATGTATATGTATTTATATGTTGAATATTAAAATATATATGGGTTCAGGTGTTTAGTTATTTAAATATTTTAAAATATTTATATGTTTAAATGCAAGTTCATATGTTTATATGTTAAATGTTGACATATTTCAGGCTTTGATTTTAGAATTGTTTAAAGGTTCAAACATCTATATATTTATATGTGGAATATTGAGATATCCATGGGCACGGGTGCCTGGCTATTTGGATGTTTAAATATTTATATGTTTATATGTTAAATATTGATATATCTCTGGGCATGGTAATAAGTTATTTAAATGTTGAAATATTTATATGTTTAATATTGAGATAGAATATTGACATATATCTGGGTTTGGTTATAAAGTTATTTAAATGTTTAAATATTTATGTATTTATATGTTAAATATTGAAATATTTATGGATTCAGGTGTTTAATTATTTAAATATTTTAGGACATTTATATGACATATTGACATATTTCAGAGTTTGGTTATAAAGTTTTTTAAATGTTTAAATATATATGTATATGTATTTATATGTTGAATATTAAAATATTTATGGGTTCAGGTGTTTAGTTATTTAAATATTTCAAAAAATTTATATGTTTAAATGCAAGTTTATATGTTTATATGTTAAATGTTGACAAATTTCAGGCTTTGATTGTGAAATTGTTTAAACGTTTAAATATTTATATATTTATATGTGGGATATTGAGATATTTTATGGGTACGGGTGTTTGGTTATTTGGATGTTTAAATATTTATATGTTTATATGTTAAATATTGATATATCTCTGGGTATGGTAATAAGTTAATTAAATGTTGAAATATTTATATGTTTAATATTAAAATATTTGTGGGTACAGATGTTTAGTTATTTTAAAGGTTTAAATGTTTATATGTTAAATATTTACATGTTTCTGGATTTGATTATAAGAATGTTTAAATGTTCATATTATGGGTTTGGTTAATGAGCTATTTAATTGTTTAAATGTTTATATAATAATATGTTAAATATTAAAATATTCATGGGTTTGGGTGATTAATTATTTAATTAAATGCTTAGATGTGTATATGTTACTTATATGTTTAATACTGAAATAATTGTGGGTATAGATGCTTGGATATCTTAAAGGTTTAAATGTTTATATGTTTATATGTTAAATATTTATATGTTTCAGGATTTGATTGTGAGAATATTTAAATGTTCATATTATGGGTTTGGTTAATGAGCAATTTAAATGTTTAAATGTTTTTGTAATAATATGTTAAATATTAAAATATTTATGGGTTGGGGTGATTAATTATTTAAATGTTTGGATATAAGATATTTATATGATAATGTGTTAATATGTTAAAGATTGTCATACTTCTGGGCTTGGTTATAAAACTATTCAGATGTTTAGGTACTTATGGGTGCAAGGAGTTAGTTATTTATATGTTTATATATTAAATATTGATATGTTTTTGGGTATGGTAACAAGGCCATTAAAGTGTTAAAGTGTTTAAACGTTTATGTATTCATATGTTCATATGTTTAATATTGAAATATTTATGAGTGTGGGAGTATAGTAAATTTATATGTTTAAACATTTATATGTTTATATGCTAGACATTATCATATTTTTGGGTTTGGTAGTATAGTTATTTAAGTGTTTAAATATATTTACATTTATGTGTTTTGGATTTGGTAATAAAGTAATTTAAGTGTTCAAATATTTAGGTATTCATATGTTTAATATTAAAATATTTATGGGTACAGGCGTTTAGCCATTTGGATGTTTAATTATTAGTATGTTTATATATTAAATATTGACATATTTATGTGTTTGGTAATGCAGTAAATTTGAGTGATTAAGTGTTTGGATAATTATATGTTTATATATTTACAAGTTAAATATTGAAGTATTCATGGCTTATAATATAAAATGTTATATATTTACATATTTATGGGTTTAGATAGTTATTTAATTTGTTTAGATATTTATTTGTTTAAATATTGATATATTTATAATTTTGAGTTTTGATTTGTTTAAATGTTTAAAATGTTTAAAAAGTTTAAAATATTTATGTATGAATTAGTTCATTTGTTATACACTACTTATGAGTCCGGGCATGCAGTCCTCCAGGTGCCAAGTGTATAAGTATCTATATGTTGGTTGTAAATATTGATACACTTATAACCCAGAACCCTGGGTAGCCCAAACGCTTGAGTGTTTTATATTTAGATAGATATTTATATATTACTTATTGATATATTTATTATATGTTTATATGTGGTGTGTTTAAGTGTTTAAACATTTATGTATTCATATGTTCACATGCTCAACATTGAAACATTTATGGGTGTGGGAGTATAGTTAACCTACATGTTTAGATATTTATATGTTTTCATGCCAGATATTAACACATTTTTGGGTTTGGCAGCATAGCCATCCAAATGCTCAAATATATTTACATTTATATGTTTTACATATTTATAAGTTAAATATTGAAGTATTCGTGGTTTATAGTATAAAATGTTAGATATTTACATATTTATGGGTTTGGATTATTGTTTAATGTTTAGATATTTATTTGTTTAAATATTGATATATTTATAATTTTGAGTTTTGATTTGTTAAAGTATTTAAAATGTTTAAAGAGTCTAAAATATTTATGTATGAATTAATTCATTTGTTAAATATTAGTTATGAGTTTGGGTATGTAGTCCTTTAAGTGCCAAGTGTATGAATATTTATATGTTAGTTGTAAATATTGATATATTTATTATTTTAAACCCTGGGAAGCCCAAACGCTTAAGTGTTATATATTTAGATAGATATTTACATATTAGTTATTGACATATTTATTATATGTTTATATGTGGTTATTGCAACATTTATGAGTTTAGTAGGAGAGCACTTCGATTTGCACAGATGTTTAACTGTTTATATGCTTGATTATTGGAGAATTATATGAAACATTTGTGAGTTTGAGTAATTTAGTTATTCAATTGTTTAATTATTTATATTTATTGGATTGTTAAATATTGACATATTTGTGATTTGAGGAATAAGTCATTCAAGTGTTTAAACACTTATATATTTGTATTAATGTCCTCTTTTTTCTTTTGTTTTTAATACGTTAGATATTAATGTTTAAATGTTTATGCACTTATTTTGTTAAGTATAGATATATTTATGGTTATATTTTTAACGATAGATTAAGTCAGCTATTAAATAATTAATTATAAATATGTTTATATGTTAGATATTAGATATTAGATGTTAGATATTGGGAAATTTGTGGTTATTTAGATATTAAGTGCTTAAATATATATATATATTTACATGTTGAGTATTGAGATACTGAAATATTTATAAGAATGGGGCTTTAGTTATTTTAGCTTTTAGCTATATACCTATTTATGTTTATTTTTAATATTGTCATATTAAGAGTATGGGTGTTCTCCTTTTCCCCTTTCTACATATACTTATACATTTATATATTTAATATTAGCATATTTTGCATATTTTGCATGTTAAACATTCGAACGTTTACATGTATGTTTTATATAAGATCATAGGCTTTAAGTTGTAAGTTGCATCGACCCATTCATCAGCTCAAACTCCGAGTAACTACCTGTTAATGGGACACCTAAATCAAAAGCAATAACCAAGTAGCATTGTTTGCAGGTATACCTAGACACGAGTAGGAACCAATGGGTATGGCATCAGAGGCAAGTCCCTATAAGGAGTAGAGAAGGGCATTGCACGAGCAAATACCCAGTATAGGGGGAGAGCAATACAGTAGCAGCGTATGAAGTCGAATAATTTAAATAATTTAGGTGAAAGGCAGTATAGAGGCTGTAATTTGTATTACATCAAAACAATCAAGTCAAAGGATAAGCAGGAGGAAGAGTGCATTTGAAGAGGACGCCAGTAAGTAGAGACAGTAGTCAGGTCAGGGCTTGATTGAATGAACAGCAGCAAAGGGCACACGCTAGGACCCTTTGTGCTGATTGCAGACAAAGATATATGCAGTCACCAATACTCAGAGTCTCCAGAATTGAAAAAAAAAGTGTTGTTTCTAGGTTTAAACATAGGTTTAAGTTTAATTAAACAGTACAGGGATAAGCATTCAGAGCTTACAAAGGTACGCAAACATGTTGTTTTAGACAGTGATTATTAATCTTATAATATTAGATGTTTAGATTATTTAAGCAATATACTTCAATGTGCACACATGTAAGTGAATGAATCAAAATTAAAACAATAAGTGGGGTGAAACTTAGAAAATAAAAAATTAAACAAGCGTAGTAAAAATAAAGTACTCTAAGATAAACATTGTCTTAGTGTGGAGTGAGGAGGATCCAGCATCAACTCACAGATCAGAATCAAGTCTAGCAAGGGCCCTCAGGGGCAGCAGAGCCTGGGGGAAAGCCTGGGGGAAAGCCTCCATGACGCATGAGGCATTCAGCGTCAGCCGCAATCTGGTCAAGTTCCCGTCTGATACCTGAAGTCGTAAGGATCGGACAGACGTCAAAGATGGGAGCATGGCGACCCCCACATCCCAGACAGGAAACTCCAGTGGGGATCCCTGCAAGTTGAAAGATGCGCTTCATGCTAGCAGCACATCTATCCAGTTCCTGTTTGACTCTAGCCTTTTCGTAGGCTGGGCATCCAGAATAGGTGGCAATATGATTGCCATAACAATTGGCACAGCAAGCATTCTCCTGAGGAAGCCTGGGGCAGTCAGTAGCTTTGTGAAGACCCGCACATTTGAAGCAGACAAAGCCACTGAAGGTGCAGTTCACAGTCTTATGGTCAAATAGAAGACATCTGTGGCACTGTTTGACCCTTTTAGGCATGATGACCGAAGACTACAGGATGTATAGAACGAGTAGAAGTTTAGAGCTGTAGAGAGAATTATGAAAATAAGATAATTATGTCGTACATATTTGTAAAAATATGATTGTAATATATGTTTGTAAAATATGTTTGTAAAATATTTATAGAATATATGTAAGATGTATGGGTAAAATATAAGTGTGGATACAAATATGGATACAGATATTGAAGTAGATATGTAAATATATGTAAAGTTCCAGAATTTAAATAGTATAATTAATGTATTATTGCCAGTCCTATTGGTGAGTACATAGAGTTCTTAATGAATGTAGGCGAGGGGAAATAATACTTTATTAAGTTGCTTGCAAGTGAGAAATTATTAATGGTCAAGTTTGTGTTGTGTTTGCAATTGCAAGAACTTTTGCCTGCATTATGTCAATCGCATGTAGACATTTCAATTTTTGGCTTTAGTCAATTCTGGTCATATGCATGTGTGTACACACACACATACAGGCGTATTGGGAAGCAAGCAGCAAGGCCGTGAAAAAAAAAGAATGCGTACATGCACCGCACATGCACTCTAATCATTTAGTTAAGAGGGTGGACATCCAGTCATTCTGGAGGATCTGCAATGTCTCCATGAACATGTACACAATTTTGGACAAAGAGAAAATTAGTTATCACAATAGTTATAACAATCTTCACTAGTACCTCAAGAAAAAAAAACCAGTTGCTCAGCAAAGAAATATTTTTTTTTTTTTTTTTTTTTTTTTATTAATATGCGCCAGCCTGTTGCATGGACACATATAGACAAGGAGACTCAGTGCGCTCCAAATGTTGGTCTAAGGACCGAGGCACTGAGTCAAGGATCACTTACGCCCTTGAAGGGACCACGTGATTCAATGATAGTTTTTATCAGTGTGTTACAATAGATAAGTTACAATAAGCTGTGTAGGAGTTACAAAAAAAAAAATGAGTAGAAAATAAAAAGTTTGTGTTAGAAATCGTACTCCAGAAGGGGTCCTTTGATTGTTTAGGTTGATCCAGCAGGTAGTATTGGGCCTGTTCGCCTGGGGCAGCTCATGACATTTTAAGGCAGGGCCCCCAGTCCCCGAACAAGCAAGTAAAATCATCTCGGTTGATGATCAAAAAGGATTAAGCGACGAGGTAGTAGTAGGCCTGTTCGCCTGGGGCTGTGCATGCCATTTCAAGGAAGTTGAATTATCTCGGTTGATGTCCAGATGCGTGTAAACAATGAAGTGTAGGCCTGTTCGCCTGGGGCAGCTCATGACATTTTAAGGCAGGGCCCCCAGTCCCCGAACAAGCAAGTAACATCATCTCGGTTGATGATCAAAAAGAATTAAGCGATGAGGTAGTAGTAGGCCTGTTCGCCTGGGGCTGCTCATGCCATTTCAAGGAAGTTGAATTATCTCGGTTGATGTCCAGATGCGTGTAAACAATGAAGTGTAGGCCTGTTCGCCTGGGGCAGCTCATGACATTTTAAGGCAGGGCCCCCAGTCCCCGAACAAGCAAGTAAAATCATCTCGGTTGATGATCAAAAAGAATTAAGCGATGAGGTAGTAGTAGGCCTGTTCGCCTGGTTTACAAGGTTGATTTAAAAATTGTAACACACTGAGCAAAACTATAGGTATCTGAAGTCTGTCCATATTAATTAAGAAACATTAAATTTCGAGATAGTTAAGAATACAATCTGGGGGTACTCAAAACATTAATGATCCAACATTTGTTGCAGGGATTGGGGAAAACCCCAGAAAAACCCAATCAGATCAGTATGCTAATTACAAAGTATCAAATTTGGAAAATGGAAATCAGACAACCAGACACGTATACAATTACTAGGATTAGGATTTAACAATGAGAGTCAGCCAATTGCTGGTGGTGGTAGTCTTTAATTGTAGTTATCAATGGTAGTAGCAACAGTGGTGTCAGTACAGTGTGGGTGCAAAGTTTTATTACTGCCAAGGGCAGCTGACCAAGCAGGTCAATGAATAAATTGAAATTTTAAGCTAAAGGGAAAGGAAAAGTTTAATGAAAAGTCCGAGGATTTTAAAGTAGAAAAATAATTGGGGAAAACTTAGAAAAAACCCAAGTTGATTTCAGGAACCAGCTAAAGTGCTGAAAAAGGAATTTAGATTATTTAAATTTAGTAAACTTGAAAAATATAAAGTTGGACTTTAAGCATAAGCAAATTTGGGAAACGGACAATGAGATGGACCAAGAATCAGGGCCATTAGTACATAATCCGGGGCAGCACAGTTGACCAAAAGGGGGAACATGTGAAGCGCAGGATCAGATTTTTAGCATTAAAAAATACTGTTTTAGTGGAAGCATTCTCAGTGCTGGTGGGATGACAACTTCGTCAACAGGTGGTAATCATTGATGGTGGAAAACATTGGTAGTAGCAACAGTAGTGCCATTAGAGTGTTGGTGATAAGTTTTATTACTGCCAAAAGGGCAGTTGATCAAGCAGGTTTATGAATAGTGATATTATTTGAATAAATTGAAATTTTAAACAAAAGGAAAAATTTAACGAAAGTCCGATGATTTAAAACAGAAAAATAATTGGGGAAAACTTAGAAAAAAAAACCCAAGTTGATTCAGGAACCAGCTAAAGTTCTGAAAAAGGAATTTAGATTATTTAAATTTAGTAAACTTGAAAAATATTAAGTTGGACTTTAAGCATAAGCAAATTTGGGAAACGGACAATGAGATGGACCAAGAATCAGGGCCATTAGTACATAATCCGGGGCAGCACAGTTGACCAAAAGGGGGAACATGTGAAGCGCAGGATCAGATTTTTAGCATTAAAAAATACTGTTTTAGTGGAAGCATTCTCAGTGCTGGTGGGATGACAACTTCGTCAACAGGTGGTAATCATTGATGGTGGAAAACATTGGTAGTAGCAACAGTAGTGCCATTAGAGTGTTGGTGATAAGTTTTATTACTGCCAAAAGGGCAGTTGATCAAGCAGGTTTATGAATAAATTCATGTTTTTAACAGAAGGGAAAGGAAAAATATAGTGGAAGTCCGAAGATCATTAAAGTAGAGTTGAATAATTGGGGAAAACTTAGAAAACACCAATTAAATCAAAAACCAGTTAGAGTGTTGAAAGAGAAATGTAGATTATTTAAATTAAATATCAGCGGTCAGCAATTAGGCGCTCAGTTTCCCGAAGATCGTCTTCAACAGAACGAAGTATGCGAATGATGTTATTCATTCTCGTAATGTCAATTGAAAATTGAAATGTGATAACGTCGTCAGTAGAGTCAGGGTCATACGGGAGCGCAGCCCGTAATTCCCTGATCCTCAGCCGTAGATTCTCTCTTCTAAGTCCAAGGGTGAAAGAGTTGTGTCTTCTTTCATTTGAAACAGCAGCAGGAGGAGGTAACGAATAATGATGTGGAGAGGGTGAGGCAAGTAGCGGCCTAGGATTTGGTTTTTTTTTTTTTTTTTTTTTTTTTTATTAATATGCGCCAGCCTGTTGCATGGACACATATAGACAAGGAGACTCAGTGCGCTCCAAATGTTGGTCTAAGGACCGAGGCACTGAGTCAAGGATCACTTACGCCCTTGAAGGGACCACGTGATTCAATGATAGTTTTTATCAGTGTGTTACAATAGATAAGTTACAATAAGTTGTGTAGGAGTTACAAAAAAATGAGTAGAAAATAAAAAGTTTGTGTTAGAAATCGTACTCCAGAAGGGGTCCTTTGATTGTTTAGGTTGATCCAGCAAGTAGTATTGGGCCTGTTCGCCTGGGGCAGCTCATGACATTTTAAGGCAGGGCCCCCAGTCCCCGAACAAGCAAGTAAAATCATCTCGGTTGATGATCAAAAAGGATTAAGCGACGAGGTAGTAGTAGGCCTGTTCGCCTGGGGCTGTGCATGCCATTTCAAGGAAGTTGAATTATCTCGGTTGATGTCCAGATGCGCGTAAACAATGAAGTGTAGGCCTGTTCGCCTGGGGCAGCTCATGACATTTTAAGGCAGGGCCCCCAGTCCCCGAACAAGCAAGTAAAATCATCTCGGTTGATGATCAAAAAGAATTAAGCGATGAGGTAGTAGTAGGCCTGTTCGCCTGGGGCTGCTCATGCCGTTTCAAGGAAGTTGAATTATCTCGGTTGATGTCCAAATGCGTGTAAACAATGAAGTGTAGGCCTGTTCGCCTGGGGCAGCTCATGACATTTTAAGGCAGGGCCCCCAGTCCCCGAACAAGCAAGTAAAATCATCTCGGTTGATGATCAAAAGAATTAAGCGATGAGGTAGTAGTAGGCCTGTTCGCCTGGTTTACAAGGTTGATTTAAAAATTGTAACACACTGAGCAAAACTATAGGTATCTGAAGTCTGTCCATATTAATTAAGAAACATTAAATTTCGAGATAGTTAAGAATACAATCTGGGGGTACTCAAAACATTAATGATCCAACATTTGTTGCAGGGATTGGGGAAAACCCCAGAAAAACCCAATCAGATCAGTATGCTAATTACAAAGTATCAAATTTGGAAAATGGAAATCAGACAACCAGACACGTATACAATTACTAGGATTAGGATTTAACAATGAGAGTCAGCCAATTGCTGGTGGTGGTAGTCTTTAATTGTAGTTATCATTGGTAGTAGCAACAGTGGTGTCAGTACAGTGTGGGTGCAAAGTTTTATTACTGCCAAGGGCAGCTGACCAAGCAGGTCAATGAATAAATTGAAATTTTAAGCTAAAGGGAAAGGAAAAGTTTAATGAAAAGTCCGAGGATTTTAAAGCAGAAAAATAATTGGGGAAAACTTAGAAAAAACCCAAGTTGATTTCAGGAACCAGCTAAAGTGCTGAAAAAGGAATTTAGATTATTTAAATTTAGTAAACTTGAAAAATATAAAGTTGGACTTTAAGTATAAGCAAATTTGGGAAACGGACAATGAGATGGACCAAGAATCAGGGCCTTTCCTCTCTCTCTCTCTCCTCTGCTGTCGTTCCCTTGCGCTCTGCTCCCCGGTGCTCGCGACTCGACTCGACTCGACTCGCCTTGCCACTGAATGCGACTGCGACTGCGACTGAGACAGAGACAGAGACTCGGACACGGCCATCTCACTGCCAGCCTTTTACATGTCCAAGCTGCTGCTGCTCGTCTCGCACCTCTCACTCACTCACATGTGATTGTTGTTGTTGTTGCTACTGCTGCTACTAGTTGTTAGATTACTCCTGCTTATTTGCCTCGATCCAAGATTAGGAGCGAGAGCGGGAGCGGGAGAGCGGCAGAGCGACGGGCGAACACACAGGCAGAGAGTGCATATATTTTCACAAATGTATGTATGTGTATAATTACAGATTCTGCATGTGTATGAGTGTAAGTGTATGTATGGCACGTAGGCCATGTTATGACTTTTGTCTTTTGTATGCATTTTCTAATTCCTCGTCACTTTTTACAGAGTATTTACATATTTTATTTTGTAGTGACTATGTGGGAGGAGATTTTTGAATGGGAACAGAAAGGGAAGAGCACAGATTATAGTTTTCGAGAAGTTTACTTATTGACTATTTCTTAAATATATGCGCGTTTTTTAGTTAATTCAGCAAGTATGTATTTTTTACAATTGTTTTAGTGTTAGGGTATGTGATTGCCTTTAAATGCAGTTTTGAGTGTGTTTTTGTATGCGAAGGGTGTGCAGGACAGGCATGGCCAATTATTATGCAGCTGCCTGCACGCCCTTTTGATACATGATTCGGGCATACTCTTTTTTTTTGCTCTTTAATTATATAATTTTAGTATAATTTTTGTAAATAAATTGTGCCTTGTCTTAGAATTAAGCGCATATAAATTAAGGGGGGTGGGGGGGGGGAGTCTGTGAAGCGCCAGCGAATCTCAGATATTCGCCATAAGCCATCAGGTGTGATGCGAGTCGTCAAATTGACATTGATCGGAGGGAATGTGTGGAAATTTTGTATTATATTAGTTGTAGATTATTCTTAATTTTAAATATTTGTAGCAGCGTGAAAATGGCTGCGAAAAGCCATAAATAAGGTGGGCAGGAATTATAAATTTAAATGCTAAAAGAGACTTTTTTTTTTTTTAAAAAATCCCACCTTGGCATTGATTTCGCAGATAATTTCCGCTGCCAGTTTTGATTTCTTCTATTTTCTTTGTATGTATGTTTTTTAGGGGAAATATTACGCATATTGAAAGCTGCCATTTTAGATTTGTGCCTTCCCTCACTGTCTTGAAAAACACAAATGGCAGCAAACAAATGGAATCGGCCATTAAGGGGATATATGTTTTGAATGTGTGTATATGTTTTAGTTTTGGTTTTTATGCAACTTTTAGTTGCGTTTTGGCAAGTGTAATCATAAAAATTATTATTATTATTCTAATTAGGCTAACAATTTAATTGTAGGTGTGATAGTTTTTGAATTAATACAATAATAAAAAGTAAAAATATATTATTTATATGTATGTATGTGTGTTTGTGTAGGTGTAGTGTATTAAAAAATAATAGTTTTGATTGTAGTTTGCGTGGCAACCAGAGGAGAAGCTGCAGCTGGATACGCCGTATAGATGACGCTGCTACTGCCGCTGCCTGTTGACTGCCGTTGACTGCCGTGTAGGTGGCGCTTTATCATGTTGCCGTATTGCATGGCAAGCAGATAAGCGGATATGATGATAGTGTTGATGTTGTTGTTGCATGCTCGCTTAGCAGCAAGCATTGCATTGTGAGGCAGCCAGAGGAGATTACAGCTGGATGCGCCCATAAAAGGTGCTGTAGCTGCCACTGCCATTGACTGCCGATGGATGGCGCTATATCGTGCTGCCGTATTGCATGGCAAGCAGATAAGCGGATTTGATATGATAATGTTGTTGTTTTTGTTGTTTTTGTTGTTTGCTGTTGTTGTTGCTGCCGAGGGTAGCTACTACTTGTTGGTTTTCGTAGCGTGTGCCAGCACATAGACGAAGACAAGCATTTTTAACTTGCCCATCTGGCTGGCTGGCTGGCCAAAAGACTGCCGAATTTAGCTACTACTTTTTGATTTTCATAGCGTTTGCCAGCACATTGATGGCTGGCTGGCTGGTCTGGTCTGGCCTGGCTGAAGCGACGAGATTACACAGCATTATTGATTGTGTTGTTGTTGTTGTTGTTGTTGTTGTTGTTGTTGTTGTTGTTGTTCGATGTGTGCCAGCACATTGAAGGTCTCAATGCATTGAGAAATGCAGAGCGTGCATATTGAAAGCACATACTGGCAGGCGTAATGTTAATGATCATTATATGTAGCGAAATGATACATTAAGTTGTTGTTGTTGTTGTTGTAGCCAAGTTGAGTCGAGTTTGCCAGCACATTGAAGAGAGAAATTGCTCCAAAAATTGGCTGGCTGACTGGCTGGCTGGCTGGTTGCATTTGTTTGTTTGTTTGTATATGTAAGTGTGCCAGCACATTGAAGACAACTAAAAGCTCACATTAAAAGTAAGCAATTATTGTTGGCTGGCTTGGCAGGTATGATGTTGTAGTAGTAACGATTTATATTTCAGCACCACTCGAACGGATCTGCGAGCAGCAACACCGCAGAAGACGACAACGATGACGACGACGAGCGATGAAAGCGACGACGACGACGACGACGCCGGCAGAGGCAGATGACGAGGCAGATGACAAGCAGCTGCAGCAGCGTTGAGGAAATCGTTGCGGTTGAAGTTGAGTTTGCCAGCACATGGACGATAATTGCATAGACTAGCAATTAAAATGCCGGCTGGCCGAATATTAACACACTAGACTGTGTATTGTGATGATGATCAGCTACGTGTGTGCCAGCACATTGAGGTATACGCATTGGAGCATGCGTGAAAGCTCTGGCTGGCAGGTATTTGTATTTATATAAGCTACTTTTTTTTTAGTAGCATACTTATTTGGGCTGCACATTAAGTGTGCTTGTAACTTTAAAAATTATAGGAAATTAGCAATTAAAACTTAAAAGAATAAAAATAAAAATTAAAAATATACAAGAAAATTACTAATTCCCACCAATTCCCACTATTAAGTTGTTTGAATAGTTTTTTGATTTGATAAAATGAATGGGGGGGGCTTATTGACTCGGAGAAGCCGATATAGTTAAATCATTGCTAGTCCGAAGAAAGCCAGCAATTTGTTGCTGCATAATTGCCATTTGGCCCCGCATTTCATCGGTTCGTTCTTGCTCCTTTATGAGCAGCTCTGTTAACAGCGCAATGTGACGGCTTTGGTCAACTGCAGCTGTTTCACGTTGTTGTTGTTGTTGTTGTTGTTCTTGTTGCTGTTCCACAGTAACATCAACCTGCATCTGCTCATTTTCAGCAGAAGAATTCTGTTTTTGTTGTTGTTGTTGTTGTTGCTGTGGACGAGCAACGTTTTGGCCAAGTGCCTCCAGCTTTTGCTGTTGTAAAATTACAATTTCCTCTCTATTGAGAGGCACGCCTGGCTGTAAGAGCTGGCGATTTTTCTGCTCTTGCTGGAGCTTATTGAGTTGTTCCAACCTCGAGCGAGGATCCAATTTGGACTCGCTCGAAGCAGGAACATTTGTGGCAACGTTTTTATTGTTATTTTTATTATTATTATTTGGCTTATTTTGCCTTTTTGATTGTTGTTGCTTTTGTTTTTGTTTTTGTTTTTGATTTGGCAGGTGAGCAGAGGAGGAGGCTGCATTATTATTATTAGTAATTTTAGCAGCAACATCAACTGATTTTGATTGAATCTGTTGTTGTTGCTGTTGTTCAGCCTGCCCCTTCCTCTGTTTTTGATTCGCTTTGCGTTTATTACGCTTAGTATTAGTATTATTCTGCTTTGGAGCAGATTTGGGCAGAATATTATTATTCTTCTGTTTCCCTTGCTGTCTGCTCGGCTGCTGCTGCTGCTGCTGCTGCTGCTTCGGCAGGGAAACAGAAGAATTCTTGTTGTTATTGTTCTTTGGCCTATTTTGGCCAATAGTGTTGGCTTTATTAGTAGCCAGTTTGGACTTGAGCAAGTTAATGTAGTAAATACACTTTTTGTAATTGCCAGTGTGAGCCTGGCCACAATTGGCGCAGCGTGGCGGCAACGAATTCGGCTTGGTGCAGAATTTAGTCGCATGCTCATTGCCGCATTTGACACAACGAGGTGTATGCTGGCAATATCTGGCGGTATGATTGTATCGCTGGCAGCGAACACATTGAGGCAAGTAATTTTCGCTACGCTTCGGCCACTCGAAGCGTATAGCAAATTTACAAAGCGTTGTGACATTGAAGATTGTTCTGTTCATTGCAGCTGGCTGTGGGGCCAGTTCAATGAAGAACAAATTGGGAGAATATGTGCCAGTACCATTGCGATTTTTATAAGTTGGGTTATATACGTTGCGAACCGTATAACCCAGCTCAGTCAGCTCACCTCGGATACGTTGTGGGGGCGTGGATGAAGGTAATCCACATGCAACGACCCGGAATGAGCGATCCTCACGCAACTGATAAGTATTGTATTTGAATGTATTGTCCGCTTTGAGGACATGTATGATTTGGCGATAAACCTCAGAAGTTTTGGGCAAGATACGAAGGGTATCCGAGCGGCCCAGTTTGATAATGTAGTCGGCAATGGCTGGCAAATGATTATTAAACAAAAATGTTAAATAGTCAATGTCACTAATGACTTCAACCGAATGATTAGAAGAAACATTATTGCCATTTGTATTAGTATTGGTTTGAGGCTGTTGTTGTTGTTGTTGTTGACGCAAGTGCACAACGATTTGGGGCGGCTTAAATGCCTTTACAGGCGCATTTGGAGGTTGTTCATTTGCCATTTGATTGAAATTAAATGCTCCTGGAGCGTTATGATTGGCTGTGGCTGTGGCTGTGGCTGTGGCTGTGGCCGCGGCCGCTGCATTTGTGGCCAAAAAGGGTGCAGAATTTAATTCTGCTTGAACAGCGGCAGCCAGCGAAGGAACTGTATTGTTCGTGTGAGCAATTTGTTTTGAAAAGTTAATATTATCATTAGCAGAGAAAGCAGCCGCAATCTGTAGCTCTGACTTGGAATGTAATGGCTTTGTGATTGTCTGTGTCTGATCTTGAACGTTTTGCTCGCTTGAACGAGCATCTGACGATTCGAAATCAGATTCAGACAGTAGTTTTATGTTTTGTAGGAAATTTTTATTCTTATTTGGATTTTTATTTAGCTTGGATTCTAAACGATTCGCATGTAATTGGGCAAAACGTGAATTTGCCGAGAGTTCTTTGGCCGATTTTCTTACGCTTTTGCGACGAGCTTGACCCTGAATCAATGGTGTGTGTCGCAATGTGCTGTACAGTGAGGCACTGGCACAGACACCGGCGCCAGCACCAAGACCAGCAGCCACAGTGGCAGCCGAAGCAGCAATGACAGTATTGCTACTATCAATGCTGACGCCGCCGCCACCACTGCAGCCAACAGAAATGGCACTAGCACCGGGCTCACCAGAGCACTCACCCCCAGCATCAGTGGAGGCTAAAACTGGCAATGTTGAATATTGCGGCAAGACAACATTGCTGAGAATTATTGGCCTTATTGGCCGTTCTGATGTAGCCAAAACAGCTGGCGACGATGCTCGTGATGAGGCTAAATCGTCTGAATTGCTGGTCGGAAATGGAGTATCGGCCATAGCCAGACCACCAACTGAATTAATTGAATTGGTAGGCGAAGAATTGATCGCAATAGCCGCAGCTGGGGGCGTATCCGGCAATGTGGCGCTTGTAGTATCATATAGCTCAATCATACGTCTATAGTATGCAAGCTTTTCCTGCACATTGACAGGTAATACAGGTGATACAGTGCTGCTGTTCTCCCCATTGCCATTGGCAGCCATATTGGCTGTCGATCCTGACATTTGCAGGGCTGGCATTATCGAAGACGATGACAATGGCAGAGCGGATTCGCACACTGTATTATTGTTGTTGTTGTTGTTGTTTGTCTTCTGAGACATTTTGGATAGCATTAATTATTATTCTTAAATAAATCTATTTTTAGAAAATGTATAATTGTATAAAAGTAAGTATTAATATTAACGAGTATGAATATTTAGGATAAAGTATTTTAAATTTAGAAAAAAATTACTCACTAATGAGTACTAAATTTAGTTAGGGACTAGTTGCAATGAATATTGCAATTTAAAATTCTAGAAATTCTAAAATTCTAGAAATTATGTTTGTTTGTTAATTTGTTAATTAGGGCTGTTTATTGAAAGCAGCCCGAAAATATGCTACACTTATTGAGATTCGTAAAAGACAGGGGAATAGAGACAATGATGGCCGCCAGCTGCTGCTGACCAATCACAGCGCTTGGTTTCCCTGATTTTCCTGCGTTATTGTTCGCAGCACGAAAGTATGCTGCACTTTAAATACACGAGAGCAGGGTATGATTAAAGCTGAAAGCATTGGTGGCCGCTAACCAGTGCAGAAATTATTTATCAATTAAATATCGTTAAATAACTATTGGAAAAAATTTCTAAAAATTAAATCAATATATACTAATTAATTTTCAAAATTAATGATAATTAATGGAACCTAGAAAATGACATGTAGATTACTATTTTATTATTTTAAAAAAAAGTAGATTGTGATTAGAAAAGCTATATTGGCGACGACACGCCTTATTGACTAAATTAAATTAAATAACAACAATAGTACCCCAGAAAGAGTAATTACTATCAATTATTTTTAATTTTTAAAGAAATATGGCAAAATATATGTATGCCCTATGCACTATTTAGTATTGTAGTTAGAAATAATTATTAACTAGTAATTTAGAAAAAATATTAATAATTAAATTATCAATAAAAATCTGTAAATGAATGTTGTTGCGTATATGCTAGGCAGAAAGAATCAAACACTTAAAGACGAGACAAACAGCTGCGACAAAACTGTTTTTGGTGAGTCAATCGTCAGAGTGAGTCATAAGCACAAAGCACACGCACATACGAGACAAAGGGAAACTATTGTCCCTTGATTCTTGTTTGTTGAAAATCCGGTAGAAATTCACTGAACACACAATAGACGGCGTTCAGCTACTTGGTTGTTGTTGTTGTTGTTGTTGTTTAAAGCACTCTAATTGTTTTCCAATATGTGGGCGACGACACGCCAAGTGCTATTTTTTATTGATACGAGTATTTTTAATTCGCTGAGGACTTGATAGAGGGCGCTCAGCGTAATTGTGCAGGGAGCTTTCTAACAAAAGCACTATCCTTGTGCTTTCATTGATTTGATCAAAGTTGAAATGCTAAAATGGTAAAAGCTGGGCAATGTAAATACAATTGTATTGCAAGCTGTGCGATAGGTGGCGCTATCGCATGCACCTTGCAACCAAAGGATAAATATTTGATAAAATGTATATAATAATATAATAAAATATATTAAAATGTATGAATATTGTAATTAATGTTTGCACAATGTTTTTGTGCAATAATTGTTGTTGTTGTTGTTGTTGTTTATGGCGACGACACGCCGTTCCGATTATTAAGCTCAAGGCGACGACACGTCGAATTAATTGTAGTCTTCTTTAATATGATTATTGTTTTAAAATGCGAGTATCGCAGTCTTGCAGGTGTGCGTATATTTTGTGCACACACAAGGGCCACTGGGTACACATACACACACACAAACGCTAGCTGCAATAGTTTGGACAATGTGTTAGAATTGAAATAGAAATACACCCGAGAAAGAGCAGAATGAAAGAAACACAAACGGACACACTCTCAGATAGTGAGAGCGTATGCAACAAGTATGCAAAAGCAAAAGCAAAAGCAAATGAAACACGTCAAGGACAGAGGCAATAGACTCTTCTGTTTTCGATGCCAGCCCAACTAGAAAAATCTGCCTACAACTGTACGCTCAACAAAATGCTAAATTCTTAAATGCAAAACGTGCATATAAGACGCACAGAATACAAAAAAGAAAAGATTCCGTTATTATATTCTATTCTGCTGCTGAAATGCTGCTGCTAAGCCGAACAAGAATATGCAACAAGTGCTCGTGTTCTCGTTCGCGCGTTCGTATTGTGCGCTAGACAGAGACGCACGATCAATCTGTCAACGCTTCGTGTCTCGCTAAACAGCGCTGCTTCACTCTGATTGGCTGCTGCCTGTCACTGTTCTGCTGCTCTGCCGCTCTATAGCTCTTTTTCGCTCAGAGCGGGGGTGTAGGAGAGAGCGATATGCCGAAATTATTTCTCCGGCTTGCGTAACGCTGTTGTTGTTGATGTAGGTTAGGGTTTTCGTCTCGGTTACTGCTGCTGCTTGCAACAGATTTTTGGTCTCGCTGCTGTTGTTGTTATTTTTTTTTTTTGTCGTTGCTGTCGTTATTTAGCCGATTGTCTGCTAGATTTGATTTCCATGCGATTTGCATGAAAGTGAGCGCAGAAGCTGTAAAAAAGATAATAATTTCACGCTCCGCGGTTTTGATATGAGCAAGAGAGCAAATACACACACACACGCAAACTACATTAAGTGTATGCATGTAACTTGGTGTTTTTGCTGTCTACTGTATTGTATTGCTGTTGCTGTTTGCTGCAACTGAGATGCCTGCGCCTGCGAAATACACGGCAAATGTATAGCGGGGGCAGCAGGGGTGGGGGGAAGCGAACGAGCAACGAAGTTTTTTATAAAGAAACGAAACGACGCTAGTTGCTAATTGCTAAGCATTGCGGCAAATGCTGTACTTTTTGACTATTTGATTGAAAAAATGACGCCAAACATCGACGTCGATATGACAAATGTAGAATGCAGAATTTTTGGCTGGCGCTGTGTGTGTATATATGTGTATATATGTCCGCCAGTGTGCAATTTGCCCAAAGAAAATGTATGAAAATGTATGGAAAAAAGGAGTATAAAATTTATACTGGTGGTATGCCAGTTTTATTACCTTAGTGCTGATAAAGTGTTGAGGATTATTTGTTAATTGCTGTTTGATTGCAATTATTGCATTATGATTTGTTTTATTTGCAGTTATTTTGCATTTATGTTTATTGATTATTGTTAATTTTTGATGGGCATAATTGTATGCGTGTGTAACTCGTGTCGAGTGTAATTTAATTAATTAAAAATCAATTTCAATTTCAATTTCTATTTAGAAAAAAGGTGTAGAGGCAGTAGCACACACACAAAGGAAACTTTTGTACAGCAATCAAGGCAAATCAAAAGCGAAGCCAAGCCAAGCCAAGCCAAGCCAAGCCAAGCCACGCCGACGCTATGTACTTTTAAATGACCACTACTCGAAATACACGAAATACTCGCACACACACGCACACAAACACCAATGCAGCATCAAAGTATTAGTTATTAGTTAGTTAGTTTGATTAGTTTTTGCGAAAATGTCGGATCAATTATTAATGATTAAAACAAAAAGAACAAAAAGAACGCGAGTTGCAGCGCTTGCCGTTCAATCGTATAACTCAATAATATTAATCGCTTTCACTTATTCACTTTTCACTTGTTTGTTCTTATTCACTTGCGATTATATAGCTTGTATTTAGTATTAGTGCTTACTTTATGCACTCTACATACTGACACTTTAACTGAGACAAGCGCGCAACGACAACTCCAACTCAATGAGACTCAAATCAACCGGCCGACAACACCGGACACCACAACCGTCACCATCGAATCCACTAAATCAATTGAGAAGACATATGAGGAGAATAGAATAAGAACACCAAATCCTTTTTTCCTCTCTCTCTCCTCTGCTGTCGTTCCCTTGCGCTCTGCTCCCCGGTGCTCGCGACTCGACTCGACTCGACTCGCCTTGCCACTGAATGCGACTGCGACTGCGACTGAGACAGAGACAGAGACTCGGACACGGCCATCTCACTGCCAGCCTTTTACATGTCCAAGCTGCTGCTGCTCGTCTCGCACCTCTCACTCACTCACATGTGATTGTTGTTGTTGTTGCTACTGCTGCTACTAGTTGTTAGATTACTCCTGCTTATTTGCCTCGATCCAAGATTAGGAGCGAGAGCGGGAGCGGGAGAGCGGCAGAGCGACGGGCGAACACACAGGCAGAGAGTGCATATATTTTCACAAATGTATGTATGTGTATAATTACAGATTCTGCATGTGTATGAGTGTAAGTGTATGTATGGCACGTAGGCCATGTTATGACTTTTGTCTTTTGTATGCATTTTCTAATTCCTCGTCACTTTTTACAGAGTATTTACATATTTTATTTTGTAGTGACTATGTGGGAGGAGATTTTTGAATGGGAACAGAAAGGGAAGAGCACAGATTATAGTTTTCGAGAAGTTTACTTATTGACTATTTCTTAAATATATGCGCGTTTTTTAGTTAATTCAGCAAGTATGTATTTTTTACAATTGTTTTAGTGTTAGGGTATGTGATTGCCTTTAAATGCAGTTTTGAGTGTGTTTTTGTATGCGAAGGGTGTGCAGGACAGGCATGGCCAATTATTATGCAGCTGCCTGCACGCCCTTTTGATACATGATTCGGGCATACTCTTTTTTTTTGCTCTTTAATTATATAATTTTAGTATAATTTTTGTAAATAAATTGTGCCTTGTCTTAGAATTAAGCGCATATAAATTAAGGGGGGTGGGGGGGGGGAGTCTGTGAAGCGCCAGCGAATCTCAGATATTCGCCATAAGCCATCAGGTGTGATGCGAGTCGTCAAATTGACATTGATCGGAGGGAATGTGTGGAAATTTTGTATTATATTAGTTGTAGATTATTCTTAATTTTAAATATTTGTAGCAGCGTGAAAATGGCTGCGAAAAGCCATAAATAAGGTGGGCAGGAATTATAAATTTAAATGCTAAAAGAGACTTTTTTTTTTTTTAAAAAATCCCACCTTGGCATTGATTTCGCAGATAATTTCCGCTGCCAGTTTTGATTTCTTCTATTTTCTTTGTATGTATGTTTTTTAGGGGAAATATTACGCATATTGAAAGCTGCCATTTTAGATTTGTGCCTTCCCTCACTGTCTTGAAAAACACAAATGGCAGCAAACAAATGGAATCGGCCATTAAGGGGATATATGTTTTGAATGTGTGTATATGTTTTAGTTTTGGTTTTTATGCAACTTTTAGTTGCGTTTTGGCAAGTGTAATCATAAAAATTATTATTATTATTCTAATTAGGCTAACAATTTAATTGTAGGTGTGATAGTTTTTGAATTAATACAATAATAAAAAGTAAAAATATATTATTTATATGTATGTATGTGTGTTTGTGTAGGTGTAGTGTATTAAAAAATAATAGTTTTGATTGTAGTTTGCGTGGCAACCAGAGGAGAAGCTGCAGCTGGATACGCCGTATAGATGACGCTGCTACTGCCGCTGCCTGTTGACTGCCGTTGACTGCCGTGTAGGTGGCGCTTTATCATGTTGCCGTATTGCATGGCAAGCAGATAAGCGGATATGATGATAGTGTTGATGTTGTTGTTGCATGCTCGCTTAGCAGCAAGCATTGCATTGTGAGGCAGCCAGAGGAGATTACAGCTGGATGCGCCCATAAAAGGTGCTGTAGCTGCCACTGCCATTGACTGCCGATGGATGGCGCTATATCGTGCTGCCGTATTGCATGGCAAGCAGATAAGCGGATTTGATATGATAATGTTGTTGTTTTTGTTGTTTGCTGTTTGCTGTTGTTGTTGTTGTTGTTGCTGCCGAGGGTAGCTACTACTTGTTGGTTTTCGTAGCGTGTGCCAGCACATAGACGAAGACAAGCATTTTTAACTTGCCCATCTGGCTGGCTGGCCAAAAGACTGCCGAATTTAGCTACTACTTTTTGATTTTCATAGCGTTTGCCAGCACATTGATGGCTGGCTGGCTGGTCTGGTCTGGCCTGGCTGAAGCGACGAGATTACACAGCAATTATTGATTGTGTTGTTGTTGTTGTTGTTGTTGTTGTTGTTCGATGTGTGCCAGCACATTGAAGGTCTCAATGCATTGAGAAATGCAGAGCGTGCATGTTGAAAGCACATACTGGCAGGCGTAATGTTAATGATCATTATATGTAGCGAAATGAAACATTAAGTTATTGTTGTTGTTGTTGTAGCCAAGTTGAGTCGAGTTTGCCAGCACATTGAAGAGAGAAATTGCTCCAAAAATTGGCTGGCTGACTGGCTGGCTGGCTGGTTGCATTTGTTTGTTTGTATATGTATGTGTGCCAGCACATTGAAGACAACTAAAAGCTCACATTAAAAGTAAGCAATTATTGTTGGCTAGCTGGCAGGTATGATGTTGTAGTAGTAACGATATATATTTCAGCACCACTCGAACGGATCTGCGAGCAGCAACACCGCAGAAGACGACAACGACGACGACGACGAGCGATGAAAGCGACGACGACGACGACGACGACGCCGGCAGAGGCAGATGACGAGGCAGATGACAAGCAGCTGCAGCAGCGTTGAAGAAATCGTTGCGGTTGAAGTTGAGTTTGCCAGCACATGGACGATAATTGCATAGACTAGCAATTAAAATGCCGGCTGGCCGAATATTAACACACTAGACTGTGTATTGTGATGATGATCAGCTACGTGTGTGCCAGCACATTGAGGTATACGCATTGGAGCATGCGTGAAAGCTCTGGCTGGCAGGTATTTGTATTTATATAAGCTACTTTTTTTTTAGTAGCATACTTATTTGGGCTGCACATTAAGTGTGCTTGTAACTTTAAAAATTATAGGAAATTAGCAATTAAAACTTAAAAGAATAAAAATAAAAATTAAAAATATACAAGAAAATTACTAATTCCCACCAATTCCCACTATTAAGTTGTTTGAATAGTTTTTTGATTTGATAAAATGAATGGGGGGGGCTTATTGACTCGGAGAAGCCGATATAGTTAAATCATTGCTAGTCCGAAGAAAGCCAGCAATTTGTTGCTGCATAATTGCCATTTGGCCCCGCATTTCATCGGTTCGTTCTTGCTCCTTTATGAGCAGCTCTGTTAACAGCGCAATGTGACGGCTTTGGTCAACTGCAGCTGTTTCACGTTGTTGTTGTTGTTGTTGTTGTTCTTGTTGCTGTTCCACAGCAACATCAACCTGCATCTGCTCATTTTCAGCAGAAGAATTCTGTTTTTGTTGTTGTTGTTGTTGTTGCTGTGGACGAGCAACGTTTTGGCCAAGTGCCTCCAGCTTTTGCTGTTGTAAAATTACAATTTCCTCTCTATTGAGAGGCACGCCTGGCTGTAAGAGCTGGCGATTTTTCTGCTCTTGCTGGAGCTTATTGAGTTGTTCCAACCTCGAGCGAGGATCCAATTTGGACTCGCTCGAAGCAGGAACATTTGTGGCAACGTTTTTATTGTTATTTTTATTATTATTATTTGGCTTATTTTGCCTTTTTGATTGTTGTTGCTTTTGTTTTTGTTTTTGTTTTTGATTTGGCAGGTGAGCAGAGGAGGAGGCTGCATTATTATTATTAGTAATTTTAGCAGCAACATCAACTGATTTTGATTGAATCTGTTGTTGTTGCTGTTGTTCAGCCTGCCCCTTCCTCTGTTTTTGATTCGCTTTGCGTTTATTACGCTTAGTATTAGTATTATTCTGCTTTGGAGCAGATTTGGGCAGAATATTATTATTCTTCTGTTTCCCTTGCTGTCTGCTCGGCTGCTGCTGCTGCTGCTGCTGCTGCTTCGGCAGGGAAACAGAAGAATTCTTGTTGTTATTGTTCTTTGGCCTATTTTGGCCAATAGTGTTGGCTTTATTAGTCGCCAGTTTGGACTTGAGCAAGTTAATGTAGTAAATACACTTTTTGTAATTGCCAGTGTGAGCCTGGCCACAATTGGCGCAGCGTGGCGGCAACGAAATCGGCTTGGTGCAGAATTTAGTCGCATGCTCATTGCCGCATTTGACACAACGAGGTGTATGCTGGCAATATCTGGCGGTATGATTGTATCGCTGGCAGCGAACACATTGAGGCAAGTAATTTTCGCTACGCTTCGGCCACTCGAAGCGTATAGCAAATTTACAAAGCGTTGTGACATTGAAGATTGTTCTGTTCATTGCAGCTGGCTGTGGGGCCAGTTCAATGAAGAACAAATTGGGAGAATATGTGCCAGTACCATTGCGATTTTTATAAGTTGGGTTATATACGTTGCGAACCGTATAACCCAGCTCAGTCAGCTCACCTCGGATACGTTGTGGGGGCGTGGATGAAGGTAATCCACATGCAACGACCCGGAATGAGCGATCCTCACGCAACTGATAAGTATTGTATTTGAATGTATTGTCCGCTTTGAGGACATGTATGATTTGGCGATAAACCTCAGAAGTTTTGGGCAAGATACGAAGGGTATCCGAGCGGCCCAGTTTGATAATGTAGTCGGCAATGGCTGGCAAATGATTATTAAACAAAAATGTTAAATAGTCAATGTCACTAATGACTTCAACCGAATGATTAGAAGGAACATTATTGCCATTTGTATTAGTATTGGTTTGAGGCTGTTGTTGTTGTTGTTGTTGTTGTTGACGCAAGTGCACAACGATTTGGGGCGGCTTAAAAGCCTTTACAGGCGCATCTGGAGGTTGTACATTTGCCATTTGATTGAAATTAAATGCTCCTGGAGCGTTATGATTGGCTGTGGCTGTGGCTGTGGCTGTGGCCGCGGCCGCTGCATTTGTGGCCAAAAAGGGTGCAGAATTTAATTCTGCTTGAACAGCGGCAGCCAGCGAAGGAACTGTATTGTTCGTGTCAGCAATTTGTTTTGAAAAGTTAATATTATCATTAGCAGAGAAAGCAGCCGCAATCTGTAGCTCTGACTTGGAATGTAATGGCTTTGTGATTGTCTGTGTCTGATCTTGAACGTTTTGCTCGCTTGAACGAGCATCTGACGATTCGAAATCAGATTCAGACAGTAGTTTTATGTTTTGTAGGAAATTTTTATTCTTATTTGGATTTTTATATAGCTTGGATTCTAAACGATTCGCATGTAATTGGGCAAAACGTGAATTTGCCGAGAGTTCTTTGGCCGATTTTCTTACGCTTTTGCGACGAGCTTGACCCTGAATCAATGGTGTGTGTCGCAATGTGCTGTACAGTGAGGCACTGGCACAGACACCGGCGCCAGTACCAAGACCAGCAGCCACAGTGGCAGCCGAAGCAGCAATGACAGTATTGCTACTATCAATGCTGACGCCGCCGCCACCACTGCAGCCAACAGAAATGGCACTAGCACCGGGCTCACCAGAGCACTCACCCCCAGCATCAGTGGAGGCTAAAACTGGCAATGTTGAATATTGCGGCAAGACAACATTGCTGAGAATTATTGGCCTTATTGGCCGTTCTGATGTAGCCAAAACAGCTGGCGACGATGCTCGTGATGAGGCTAAATCGTCTGAATTGCTGGTCGGAAATGGAGTATCGGCCATAGCCAGACCACCAACTGAATTAATTGAATTGGTAGGCGAAGAATTGATCGCAATAGCCGCAGCTGGGGGCGTATCCGGCAATGTGGCGCTTGTAGTATCATATAGCTCAATCATACGTCTATAGTATGCAAGCTTTTCCTGCACATTGACAGGTAATACAGGTGATACAGTGCTGCTGTTCTCCCCATTGCCATTGGCAGCCATATTGGCTGTCGATCCTGACATTTGCAGGGCTGGCATTATCGAAGACGATGACAATGGCAGAGCGGATTCGCACACTGTATTATTGTTGTTGTTGTTGTTGTTTGTCTTCTGAGACATTTTGGATAGCATTAATTATTATTCTTAAATAAATCTATTTTTAGAAAATGTATAATTGTATAAAAGTAAGTATTAATATTAACGAGTATGAATATTTAGGATAAAGTATTTTAAATTTAGAAAAAATTACTCACTAATGAGTACTAAATTTAGTTAGGGACTAGTTGCAATGAATATTGCAATTTAAAATTCTAGAAATTCTAAAATTCTAGAAATTATGTTTGTTTGTTAATTTGTTAATTAGGGCTGTTTATTGAAAGCAGCCCGAAAATATGCTACACTTATTGAGATTCGTAAAAGACAGGGGAATAGAGACAATGATGGCCGCCAGCTGCTGCTGACCAATCACAGCGCTTGGTTTCCCTGATTTTCCTGCGTTATTGTTCGCAGCACGAAAGTATGCTGCACTTTAAATACACGAGAGCAGGGTATGATTAAAGCTGAAAGCATTGGTGGCCGCTAACCAGTGCAGAAATTATTTATCAATTAAATATCGTTAAATAACTATTGGAAAAAATTTCTAAAAATTAAATCAATATATACTAATTAATTTTCAAAATTAATGATAATTAATGGAACCTAGAAAATGACATGTAGATTACTATTTTATTATTTTTAAAAAAGTAGATTGTGATTAGAAAAGCTATATTGGCGACGACACGCCTTATTGACTAAATTAAATTAAATAACAACAATAGTACCCCAGAAAGAGTAATTACTATCAATTATTTTTAATTTTTAAAGAAATATGGCAAAATATATGTATGCCCTATGCACTATTTAGTATTGTAGTTAGAAATAATTATTAACTAGTAATTTAGAAAAATATTAATAATTAAATTATCAATAAAAATCTTTAAATGAATGTTGTTGCGTATATGCTAGGCAGAAAGAATCAAACACTTAAAGACGAGACAAACAGCTGCGACAAACTGTTTTCGGTGAGTCAATCGTCAGAGTGAGTCATAAGCACAAAGCACACGCACATACGAGACAAAGGGAAACTATTGTCCCTTGATTCTTGTTTGTTGAAAATCCGGTAGAAATTCACTGAACACACAATAGACGGCGTTCAGCTACTTGGTTGTTGTTGTTGTTGTTGTTGTTTAAAGCACTCTAATTGTTTTCCAATATGTGGGCGACGACACGCCAAGTGCTATTTTTTATTGATACGAGTATTTTTAATTCGCTGAGGACTTGATAGAGGGCGCTCAGCGTAATTGTGCAGGGAGCTTTCTAACAAAAGCACTATCCTTGTGCTTTCATTGATTTGATCAAAGTTGAAATGCTAAAATGGTAAAAGCTGGGCAATGTAAATACAATTGTATTGCAAGCTGTGCGATAGGTGGCGCTATCGCATGCACCTTGCAACCAAAGGATAAATATTTGATAAAATGTATATAATAATATAATAAAATATATTAAAATGTATGAATATTGTAATTAATGTTTGCACAATGTTTTTGTGCAATAATTGTTGTTGTTGTTGTTGTTGTTTATGGCGACGACACGCCGTTCCGATTATTAAGCTCAAGGCGACGACACGCCGAATTAATTGTAGTCTTCTTTAATATGATTATTGTTTTAAAATGCGAGTATCGCAGTCTTGCAGGTGTGCGTATATTTTGTGCACACACAAGGGCCACTGGGCACACATACACACACACAAACGCTAGCTGCAATAGTTTGGACAATGTGTTAGAATTGAAATAGAAATACACCCGAGAAAGAGCAGAATGAAAGAAACACAAACGGACACACTCTCAGATAGTGAGAGCGTATGCAACAAGTATGCAAAAGCAAAAGCAAAAGCAAATGAAACGCGTCAAGGACAGAGGCAATAGACTCTTCTGTTTTCGATGCCAGCCCAACTAGAAAAATCTGCCTACAACTGTACGCTCAACAAAATGCTAAATTCTTAAATGCAAAACGTGCATATAAGACGCACAGAATACAAAAAAGAAAAGATTCCGTTATTATATTCTATTCTGCTGCTGAAATGCTGCTGCTAAGCCGAACAAGAATATGCAACAAGTGCTCGTGTTCTCGTTCGCGCGTTCGTATTGTGCGCTAGACAGAGACGCACGATCAATCTGTCAACGCTTCGTGTCTCGCTAAACAGCGCTGCTTCACTCTGATTGGCTGCTGCCTGCCACTGTTCTGCTGCTCTGCCGCTCTATAGCTCTTTTTCGCTCAGAGCGGGGGTGTAGGAGAGAGCGATATGCCGAAATTATTTCTCCGGCTTGCGTAACGCTGTTGTTGTTGGTGTAGGTTAGGGTTTTCGTCTCGGTTACTGCTGCTGCTTGCAACAGATTTTTGGTCTCGCTGCTGTTGTTGTTATTATTTGTTGTTATTTGTTGTCGTTGCTGTCGTTATTTAGCCGATTGTCTGCTAGATTTGATTTCCATGCGATTAGCATGAGAGTGAGCGAGCGCAGAAGCTGTAAAAAAGATAATAATTTCACGCTCCGCGGTTTTGATATGAGCAAGAGAGCAAATACACACACACGCGAACTATATTAAGTGTATGCATGTAATTTGGTGTTTTTGCTGTCTACTGTATTGTATTGCTGTTGCTGTTTGCTGCAACTGAGATGCCTGCGCCTGCGAAATACACGGCAAATGTATAGCGGGGGCAGCAGGGGTGGGGGGAAGCGAACGAGCAACGAAGTTTTTTATAAAGAAACGAAACGACGCTAGTTGCTAATTGCTAAGCATTGCGACAAATGCTGTACTTTTTGACTATTTGATTGAAAAAATGACGCCAAAACATCGACGTCGATATGACAAATGTAGAATGCAGAATTTTTGGCTGGCGCTGTGTGTGTATATATGTGTATATATGTACGCCAGTGTGCAATTTGCCCAAAGAAAATGTATGAAAATGTATGAAAATGTATGGAAAAAAGGAGTATAAAATTTATACTGGTGGTATGCCAGTTTTATTACCTTAGTGCTGATAAAGTGTTGAGGATTATTTGTTAATTGCTGTTTGATTGCAATTATTGCATTATGATTTGTATTATTTGCAGTTATTTTGCATTTATGTTTATTGATTATTGTTAATTGTTAATTTTTGATGGGCATAATTGTATGCGTGTGTAACTCGTGTCGAGTGTAATTTAATTAATTAAAAAACCAATTTCAATTTCAATTTCAATTTCTATTTAGAAAAAGGTGTAGAGGCAGTAGCACACACACAAAGGAAACTTTTGTACAGCAATCAAGGCAAATCAAAAGCGAAGCCAAGCCAAGCCAAGCCAAGCCAAGCCAAGCCACGCCGACGCTATGTACTTTTAAATGACCACTACTCGAAATACACGAAATACTCGCACACACACGCACACAAACACCAATGCAGCATCAAAGTATTAGTTATTAGTTAGTTAGTTTGATTAGTTTTTGCGAAAATGTCGGATCAATTATTAATGATTAAAACAAAAAGAACAAAAAGAACGCGAGTTGCAGCGCTTGCCGTTCAATCGTATAACTCAATAATATTAATCGCTTTCACTTATTCACTTTTCACTTGTTTGTTCTTATTCACTTGCGATTATATAGCTTGTATTTAGTATTAGTGCTTACTTTATGCACTCTACATACTGACACTTTAACTGAGACAAGCGCGCAACGACAACTCCAACTCAATGAGACTCAAATCAACCGGCCGACAACACCGGACACCACAACCGTCACCATCGAATCCACTAAATCAATTGAGAAGACATATGAGGAGAATAGAATAAGAACACCAAATCCTTTTTTCCTCTCTCTCTCCTCTGCTGTCGTTCCCTTGCGCTCTGCTCCCCGGTGCTCGCGACTCGACTCGACTCGACTCGCCTTGCCACTGAATGCGACTGCGACTGCGACAGAGACAGAGACAGAGACTCGGACACGGCCATCTCACTGCCAGCCTTTTACATGTCCGAGCTGCTGCTGCTCGTCTCGCACCTCTCACTCACTCACATGTGATTGTTGTTGTTATTGTTGTTGCTTCTGCTGCTACTAGTTGTTAGATTACTCCTGCTTATTTGCCTCGATCCAAGATTAGGAGCGGGAGCGGGAGCGGGAGAGCGGCAGAGCGACGGGCGAACACACAGGCAGAGAGTGCATATATTTTCACAAATGTATGTATGTGTATAATTACAGATTCTGCATGTGTATGAGTGTAAGTGTATGTATGGCACGTAGGCCATGTTATGACTTTTGTCTTTTGTATGCATTTTCTAATTCCTCGTCACTTTTTACAGAGTATTTACATATTTTATTTTGTAGTGACTATGTGGGAGGAGATTTTTGAATGGGAACAGAAAGGGAAGAGCACAGATTATAGTTTTCGAGAAGTTTACTTATTGACTATTTCTTAAATATATGCGCGTTTTTTAGTTAATTCAGCAAGTATGCATTTTTTACAATTGTTTTAGTGTTAGGGTATGTGATTGCATTTAAATGCAGTTTTGAGTGTGTTTTTTGTATGCGAAGGGTGTGCAGGACAGGCATGGCCAATTATTATGCAGCTGCCTGCACGCCCTTTTGATACATGATTCGGGCATACTCTTTGTTTTTTTTTTTTGCTCTTTAATTATATAATTTTAGTATAATGTTTGTAAATAAATTGTGCCTTGTCTTAGAATTAAGCGCATATAAATTAAGGGGGGTGGGGGGGGGGAGTCTGTGAAGCGCCAGCGAATCTCAGATATTCGCCATAAGCCATCAGGTGTGATACGAGTCGTCAAATTGACATTGATCGGAGGGAATGTGTGGAAATTTTGTATTATATTAGTTGTAGATTATTCTTAATTTTAAATATTTGTAGCAGCGTGAAAATGGCTGCGAAAAGCCATAAATAAGGTGGGCAGGAATTATAAATTTAAATGCTAAAAGAGACTTTTTTTTTAAAAAATCCCACCTTGGCATTGATTTCGCAGATAATTTCCGCTGCCAGTTTTGATTTTTTCTATTTTCTTTGTTTGTATGTTTTTTAGGGGAAATATTACGCATATTGAATGCTGCCATTTTAGATTTGTGCCTTCCCTCACTGTCTTGAAAACACAAATGGCAGCAAACAAATGGAATCGGCCATTAAGGGGATATATGTTTTGAATGTGTGTATATGTTTTAGTTTTAGTTTTTATGCAACTTTTAGTTGCGTTTTGGCAAGTGTAATCATAAAAATTATTATTATTCTAATTAGGCTAACAATTTAATTGTAGGTGTGATAGTTTTTGAATTAATACAATAATAAAAAGTAAAAATATATTATTTATATGTATGTATGTGTGTTTGTGTAGGTGTAGTGTATTAAAAAAATAATAGTTTTGATTGTAGTTTGCGTGGCAACCAGAGGAGAAGCTGCAGCTGGATACGCCGTATAGATGACGCTGCTACTGCCGCTGCCTGTTGACTGCCGTTGACTGCCGTGTAGGTGGCGCTTTATCATATTGCCGTATTGCATGGCAAATGATAAGCGGATATGATGATAGTGTTGTTGTTTTTGTTGTTTGCTGTTGTTGTTGTTGTTGTTTGCTGTTGTTGTTGTTGTTGTTGCTGCCGAGAGTAGCTACTACTTGTTGGTTTTCGTAGCGTGTGCCAGCACATAGACGAAGACAAGCATTTTTAACTTGCCCATCTGGCTGGCTGGCCAAAAGACTGCCGAATTTAGCTACTACTTTTTGATTTTCATAGCGTTTGCCAGCACATTGATGGCTGGCTGGCTGGTCTGGTCTGGCCTGGCTGAAGCGACGAGATTACACAGCATTATTGATAGTGTTGTTGTTGTTCGATGTGTGCCAGCACATTGAAGGTCTCAATGCATTGAGAAATGCAGAGCGTGCATATTGAAAGCACATACTGGCAGGCGTAATGTTAATGATCATTATATGTAGCGAAATGAAACATTAAGTTGTTGTTGTTATTGTTGTTGTAGCCAAGTTGAGTCGAGTTTGCCAGCACATTGAAGAGAGAAATTGCTCCAAAATTGGCTGGCTGACTGGCTGGCTGGCTGGTTGCATTTGTTTGTTTGTATATGTATGTGTGCCAGGACATTGAAGACAACTAAAAGCCCACAAAAAGTAAGCAATTATTGCTGGCTGGCTTGGCAGGTATGATGTTGTAGTAGTAACGATTTATATTTCAGCACCACTCGAACGGATCTGCGAGCAGCAACACCGCAGAAGACGACAACGACGACGACGACGAGCGATGAAAGCGATGACGACGACGACGACGCCGGCAGAGGCAGATGACGAGGCAGATGACAAGCAGCTGCAGCAGCGTTGAAGAAATCGTTGCGGTTGAAGTTGAGTTTGCCAGCACATGGACGATAATTGCATAGACTAGCAATTAAAATGCCGGCTGGCCGAATATTAACACACTAGACTGTGTATTGTGATGATGATCAGCTACGTGTGTGCCAGCACATTGAGGTATACGCATTGGAGCATGCGTGAAAGCTCTGGCTGGCAGGTATTTGTATTTATATAAGCTACTTTTTTTTTTAGTAGCATACTTATTTGGGCTGCACATTAAGTGTGCTTGTAACTTTAAAAATTATAGGAAATCAGCAATTAAAACTTAAAAGAATAAATAAAAATTAAAAATATACAAGAAAATTACTAATTCCCACCAATTTCCACTATTAAGTTGTTTGAATAGTTATTTTGATTTGATAAAATTAATGGGGGGGGCTTATTGACTCGGAGAAGCCGATATAGTTAAATCATTGCTTGTCCGAAGAAAGCCAGCAATTTGTTGCTGCATAATTGCCATTTGGCCCCGCATTTCATCGGTTCGTTCTTGCTCCTTTATGAGCAGCTCTGTTAACAGCGCAATGTGACGGCTTTGGTCAATTGCAGCTGTTTTACGTTGTTGTTGTTGTTGTTCTTGTTGCTGTTCCACAGCAACATCAACCTGCATCTGCTCATTTTCAGCAGAAGAATTCTGTTTTTGTTGTTGTTGTTGTTGTTGCTGTGGACGAGCAACGTTTTGGCCAAGTGCCTCCAGCTTTTGCTGTTGTAAAATTACAATTTCCTCTCTATTGAGAGGCACGCCTGGCTGTAAGAGCTGGCGATTTTTCTGCTCTTGCTGGAGCTTATTGAGTTGTTCCAACCTCGAGCGAGGATCCAATTTGGACTCGCTCGAAGCAGGAATATTTGTGGCAACGTTTTTATTGTTATTTTTATTATTATTATTTGGCTTATTTTGCCTTTTTGATTGTTGTTGCTTTTGTTTTTGTTTTTGATTTGGCAGGTGAGCAGAGGAGGAGGCTGCATTATTATTATTAATAATTTTAGCAGCAACATCAACTGATTTTGATTGAATCTGTTGTTGTTGCTGTTGTTCAGCCTGCCCCTTCCTCTGTTTTTGATTCGCTTTGCGTTTATTACGCTTAGTATTAGTATTATTCTGCTTTGGAGCAGATTTGGGCAGAATATTATTATTCCTCTGTTTCCCTTGCTGTCTGCTCGGCTGCTGCTGCTGCTGCTGTTGCTTCGGCAGGAACACAGAAGAATTCTTGTTGTTATTGTTCTTTGGCCTATTTTGGCCAATAGTGTTGGCTTTATTAGTCGCCAGTTTGGACTTGAGCAAGTTAATGTAGTAAATACACTTTTTGTAATTGCCAGTGTGAGCCTGGCCACAATTGGCGCAGCGTGGCGGCAACGAAATCGGCTTGGTGCAGAATTTAGTCGCATGCTCATTGCCGCATTTGACACAACGAGGTGTATGCTGGCAATATCTGGCGGTATGATTGTATCGCTGGCAGCGAACACATTGAGGCAAGTAATTTTCGCTGCGCTTCGGCCACTCGAAGCGTATAGCAAATTTACAAAGCGTTGTGACATTGAAGATTGTTCTGTTCATTGCAGCTGGCTGAGGGGCCAGTTCAATGAAGAACAAATTGGGAGAATATGTGCCAGTACCGTTGCGATTTTTATAAGTTGGGTTATATACGTTGCGAACCGTATAACCCAGCTCAGTCAGCTCATCTCGGATACGTTGTGGGGGCGTGGATGAAGGTAATCCACATGCAACGACCCGGAATGAGCGATCCTCACGCAACTGATAAGTATTGTATTTGAATGTATTGTCCGCTTTGAGGACATGTATGATTTGGCGATAAACCTCAGAAGTTTTGGGCAAGATACGAAGGGTATCTGAGCGGCCCAGTTTGATAATGTAGTCGGCAATGGCTGGCAAATGATTATTAAACAAAAATGTTAAATAGTCAATGTCACTAATGACATCAACCGAATGATTAGAAGAAACATTATTGCCATTTGTATTAGTATTGGTTTGAGGCTGTTGTTGTTGTTGCTGTTGTTGTTGACGCAAGTGCACAACGATTTGGGGCGGCTTAAATGCCTTTACAGGCGCATCTGAAGGTTGTACATTTGCCATTTGATTGAAATTAAATGCTCCTGGAGCGTTATGATTGGCTGTGGCTGTGGCTGTGGCTGTGGCCGCGGCCGCGGCCGCTGCATTTGTGGCCAAAAAGGGTGCAGAATTTAATTCTGCTTGAACAGCGGCAGCCAGCGAAGGAACTGTATTGTTCGTGTGAGCAATTTGTTTTGAAAAGTTAATATTAACATTAGCAGAGAAAGCAGCCGCAATCTGTAGCTCTGACTTGGAATGTAATGGCTTTGTGATTGTCTGTGTCTGATCTTGAACGTTTTGCTCGCTTGAACGAGCATCTGACGATTCGAAATCAGATTCAGACAGTAGTTTTATGTTTTGTAGGAAATTTTTATTCTTATTTGGATTTTTATTTAGCTTGGATTCTAAACGATTCGCATGTAATTGGGCAAAACGTGAATTTGCCGAGAGTTCTTTGGCCGATTTTCTTACGCTTTTGCGACGAGCTTGACCCTGAATCAATGGTGTGTGTCGCAATGTGCTGTACAGTGAGGCACTGGCACAGACACCGGCGCCAGTACCAAGACCAGCAGCCACAGTGGCAGCCGAAGCAGCAATAACAGTATTGCTACTATCAATGCTGACGCCGCCGCCACCACTGCAGCCAACAGAAATGGCACTAGCACCGGGCTCACCAGAGCACTCACCCCCAGCATCAGTGGAGGCTAAAACTGGCAATGTTGAATATTGCGGCAAGACAACATTGCTGAGAATTATTGGCCTTAATGGCCGTTCTGATGTAGCCAAAACAGCTGGCGACGATGCTCGTGATGAGGCTAAATCGTCTGAATTGCTGGTCGGAAATGGAGTATCGGCCATAGCCAGACCACCAACTGAATTAATTGAATTGGTAGGCGAAGAATTGATCGCAATAGCCGCAGCTGGGGGCGTATCCGGCAATGTGGCGCTTGTATTATCATATAGCTCAATCATACGTCTATAGTATGCAAGCTTTTCCTGCACATTGACAGGTAATACAGGTGATACAGTGCTGCTGTTCTCCCCATTGCCATTGGCAGCCATATTGGCTGTCGATCCTGACATTTGCAGGGCTGGCATTATCGAAGACGATGACAATGGCAGAGCGGATTCGCACACTGTATTATTGTTGTTGTTGTTGTTGTTGTTTGTCTTCTGAGACATTTTGGAAAGCATTAATTATTATTCTTAAATAAATCTATTTTTAGAAAATGTATAATTGTATAAAAGTAAGTATTAATATTAACGAGTATGAATATTTAGGATAAAGTATTTT
The DNA here is from genome assembly GCA_963924055.1 of Drosophila limbata. Taxonomy (NCBI): domain Eukaryota; kingdom Metazoa; phylum Arthropoda; class Insecta; order Diptera; family Drosophilidae; genus Drosophila; species Drosophila limbata. Next base: position 25,431,968 of record OZ001355.1, read on the forward strand.
AAATTTAGAAAAAATTACTCACTAATGAGTACTAAATTTAGTTAGGGACTAGTTGCAATGAATATTGCAATTTAAAATTCTAGAAATTCTAAAATTCTAGAAATTATGTTTGTTTGTTAATTTGTTAATTAGGGCTGTTTATTGAAAGCAGCCCGAAACTATGCTACACTTATTGAGATTCGTAAAAGGCAGGGGAATAGAGACAATGATGGCCGCCAGCTGCTGCTGACCAATCACAGCGCTTGGTTTCCCTGATTTTCCTGATTTTCCTGCGTTATTGTTCGCAGCACGAAAGTATGCTGCACTTTAAATACACGAGAGCAGGGTATGATTAAAGCTGAAAGCATTGGTGGCCGCTAACCAGTGCAGAAATTATTTATCAATTAAATATCGTTAAATAACTATTGGAAAAATTTCTAAAAATTAAATCAATATATACTAATTAATTTTCAAAATTAATGATAATTAATGAAACCTAGAAAATGACTTGTAGATTACTATTTTATTATTATTTTAAAAAAGTAGATTGTGATTAGAAAAGCTATATTGGCGACGACACGCCTTATTGACTAAATTAAATTAAATAACAACAATAATACCCCAGAAAGAGTAATTACTATCAATTATTTTTAATTTTTAAAGAAATATGGCAAAATATATGTATGCCCTATGCACTATTTAGTATTGTAGTTAGAAATAATTATTAACTAGTAATTTAGAAAAATATTAATAATTAAATTATGAATAATAATCTTTAAATGAATGTTGTTGCGTATATGCTAGGCAGAAAGAATCAAACACTTAAAGACGAGACAAACAGCTGCGACAAACTGTTTTCGGTGAGTCAATCGTCAGAGTGAGTCATAAGCACAAAGCACACGCACATACGAAACAAAGGGAAACTATTGTCCCTTGATTCTTGTTTGTTGAAAATCCGGTAGAAATTCACTGAACACACAATAGACGGCGTTCAGCTACTTGGTTGTTGTTGTTGTTGTTGTTGTTGTTTAAAGCACTCTAATTGTTTTCCAATATGTGGGCGACGACACGCCAAGTGCTATTTTTAATTGATACGAGTATTTTTAATTCGCTGAGGACTTGATAGAGGGCGCTCAGCGTAATTGTGCAGGGAGCTTTCTAACAGAAGCACTATCCTTGTGCTTTCATTGATTTGATCAAAGTTGAAATGCTAAAATGGTAAAAGCTGGGCAATGTAAATACAATTGTATTGCAAGCTGTGCGATAGGTGGCGCTATCGCATGCACCTTGCAACCAAAGGATAAATATTTGATAAAATGTATATAATAATATAGTAAAATATATTAAAATGTATGAATATTGTAATTAATGTTTGCACAATGTTTTTGTGCAATAATTGTTGTTGTTGTTGTTGTTGTTTATGGCGACGACACGCCGTTCCGATTATTAAGCTCAAGGCGACGACACGCCGAATTAATTGAAGTCTTCTTTAATATGATTATTGTTTTAAAATGCAAGTATCGCAGTCTTGCAGGTGTGCGTATTTTTTGTGCACACACAAGGGCCACTGGGTACACATACACACACAAAACGCCAGCTGCAATAGTTTGGACAATGTGTTAGAATTGAAATAGAAATACACCCGAGAAAGAGCAGAATGAAAGAAACACAAACGGACACACTCTCAGATAGTGAGAGCGTATGCAACAAGTATGCAAAAGTAAAAGCAAATGAAACGCGTCAAGGACAGAGGCAATAGACTCTTCTGTTTTCAATGCCAGCCCAACTAGAAAAATCTGCCTCCAACTGTACGCTCGACAAAATGCTAAATTCTTAAATGCAAACGTGCATATAGGACGCACAGAATACAAAAAAAAAAAGAAGAGATTCCGTTATTATATTCTATTCTGCTGCTGAAATGCTGCTGCTAAGCCGAACAAGAATATGCAACAAGTGCTCGTGTTCTTGTTCGCGCGTTCGTATTGTGCGCTAGACAGAGACGCACGATCAATCTGTCAACGCTTCGTGTCTCGCTAAACAGCGCTGCTTCACTCTGATTGGCTGCTGCCTGTCACTGTTCTGCTGCTCTGCCGCTCTATAGCTCTTTTTCGCTCAGAGCGGGGGTGTAGGAGAGAGCGATATGCCGAAATTATTTCTCCGGCTTGCGTAACGCTGTTGTTGTTGATGTAGGTTAGGGTTTTCGTCTCGGTTACTGCTGCTGCTTGCAACAGATTTTTGGTCTCGCTGCTGTTGTTGTTATTTTTTTTTTTTGTCGTTGCTGTCGTTATTTAGCCGATTGTCTGCTAGATTTGATTTCCATGCGATTTGCATGAAAGTGAGCGCAGAAGCTGTAAAAAAGATAATAATTTCACGCTCCGCGGTTTTTGATATGAGCAAGAGAGCAAATACACACACACACGCAAACTACATTAAGTGTATGCATGTAACTTGGTGTTTTTGCTGTCTACTGTATTGTATTGCTGTTGCTGTTTGCTGCAACTGAGATGCCTGCGCCTGCGAAATACACGGCAAATGTATAGCGGGGGCAGCAGGGGTGGGGGGAAGCGAACGAGCAACGAAGTTTTTTATAAAGAAACGAAACGACGCTAGTTGCTAATTGCTAAGCATTGCGGCAAATGCTGTACTTTTTGACTATTTGATTGAAAAAATGACGCCAAACATCGACGTCGATATGACAAATGTAGAATGCAGAATTTTTTGGCTGGCGCTGTGTGTGTATATATGTGTATATATGTACGCCAGTGTGCAATTTGCCCAAAGAAAATGTATGAAAATGTATGGAAAAAAGGAGTATAAAATTTATACTGGTGGTATGCCAGTTTTATTACCTTAGTGCTGATAAAGTGTTGAGGATTATTTGTTAATTGCTGTTTGATTGCAATTATTGCATTATGATTTGTATTATTTGCAGTTATTTTGCATTTATGTTTATTGATTATTGTTAATTGTTAATTTTTGATGGGCATAATTGTATGCGTGTGTAACTCGTGTCGAGTGTAATTTAATTAATTAAAAAACCAATTTCAATTTCAATTTCAATTTCTATTTAGAAAAAGAGGTGTAGAGGCAGTAGCACACACACAAAGGAAACTTTTGTACAGCAATCAAGGCAAATGAAAAGCGAAGCCAAGCCAAGCCGAAATACTCGCACACACACGCACACAAACACCAATGCAGCATCAAAGTATTAGTTATTAGTTTGATTAGTTTGATTAGTTTTTGCGAAAATGTCGGATCAATTATTAATGATTAAAACAAAAAGAACAAAAAGAACGCGAGTTGCAGCGCTTGCCGTTCAATCGTATAACTCAATAATATTAATCGCTTTCACTTATTCACTTTTCACTTGTTTGTTCTTATTCACTTGCGATTATATAGTTTGTATTTAGTATTAGTGCTTACTTTATGCACTCTATATACTGACACTTTAACTGAGACAAGCGCGCAACGACAACTCCAACTCAATGAGACTCAAATCAACCGGCCGACAACACCGGACACCACAACCGTCACCATCGAATCCACTAAATCAATTGAGAAGACATATGAGGAGAATAGAATAAGAACACCAAATCCTTTTTTCCTCTCTCTCTCCTCTGCTGTCGTTCCCTTGCGCTCTGCTCCCCGGTGCTCGCGACTCGACTCGACTCGACTCGCCTTGCCACTGAATGCGACTGCGACTGCGACTGAGACAGAGACAGAGACTCGGACACGGCCATCTCACTGCCAGCCTTTTACATGTCCAAGCTGCTGCTGCTCGTCTCGCACCTCTCACTCACTCACATGTGATTGTTGTTGTTGTTGCTACTGCTGCTACTAGTTGTTAGATTACTCCTGCTTATTTGCCTCGATCCAAGATTAGGAGCGAGAGCGGGAGCGGGAGAGCGGCAGAGCGACGGGCGAACACACAGGCAGAGAGTGCATATATTTTCACAAATGTATGTATGTGTATAATTACAGATTCTGCATGTGTATGAGTGTAAGTGTATGTATGGCACGTAGGCCATGTTATGACTTTTGTCTTTTGTATGCATTTTCTAATTCCTCGTCACTTTTTACAGAGTATTTACATATTTTATTTTGTAGTGACTATGTGGGAGGAGATTTTTGAATGGGAACAGAAAGGGAAGAGCACAGATTATAGTTTTCGAGAAGTTTACTTATTGACTATTTCTTAAATATATGCGCGTTTTTTAGTTAATTCAGCAAGTATGTATTTTTTACAATTGTTTTAGTGTTAGGGTATGTGATTGCCTTTAAATGCAGTTTTGAGTGTGTTTTTGTATGCGAAGGGTGTGCAGGACAGGCATGGCCAATTATTATGCAGCTGCCTGCACGCCCTTTTGATACATGATTCGGGCATACTCTTTTTTTTTGCTCTTTAATTATATAATTTTAGTATAATTTTTGTAAATAAATTGTGCCTTGTCTTAGAATTAAGCGCATATAAATTAAGGGGGGTGGGGGGGGGGAGTCTGTGAAGCGCCAGCGAATCTCAGATATTCGCCATAAGCCATCAGGTGTGATGCGAGTCGTCAAATTGACATTGATCGGAGGGAATGTGTGGAAATTTTGTATTATATTAGTTGTAGATTATTCTTAATTTTAAATATTTGTAGCAGCGTGAAAATGGCTGCGAAAAGCCATAAATAAGGTGGGCAGGAATTATAAATTTAAATGCTAAAAGAGACTTTTTTTTTTTTTAAAAAATCCCACCTTGGCATTGATTTCGCAGATAATTTCCGCTGCCAGTTTTGATTTCTTCTATTTTCTTTGTATGTATGTTTTTTAGGGGAAATATTACGCATATTGAAAGCTGCCATTTTAGATTTGTGCCTTCCCTCACTGTCTTGAAAAACACAAATGGCAGCAAACAAATGGAATCGGCCATTAAGGGGATATATGTTTTGAATGTGTGTATATGTTTTAGTTTTGGTTTTTATGCAACTTTTAGTTGCGTTTTGGCAAGTGTAATCATAAAAATTATTATTATTATTCTAATTAGGCTAACAATTTAATTGTAGGTGTGATAGTTTTTGAATTAATACAATAATAAAAAGTAAAAATATATTATTTATATGTATGTATGTGTGTTTGTGTAGGTGTAGTGTATTAAAAAATAATAGTTTTGATTGTAGTTTGCGTGGCAACCAGAGGAGAAGCTGCAGCTGGATACGCCGTATAGATGACGCTGCTACTGCCGCTGCCTGTTGACTGCCGTTGACTGCCGTGTAGGTGGCGCTTTATCATGTTGCCGTATTGCATGGCAAGCAGATAAGCGGATATGATGATAGTGTTGATGTTGTTGTTGCATGCTCGCTTAGCAGCAAGCATTGCATTGTGAGGCAGCCAGAGGAGATTACAGCTGGATGCGCCCATAAAAGGTGCTGTAGCTGCCACTGCCATTGACTGCCGATGGATGGCGCTATATCGTGCTGCCGTATTGCATGGCAAGCAGATAAGCGGATTTGATATGATAATGTTGTTGTTTTTGTTGTTTGCTGTTTGCTGTTGTTGTTGTTGTTGTTGCTGCCGAGGGTAGCTACTACTTGTTGGTTTTCGTAGCGTGTGCCAGCACATAGACGAAGACAAGCATTTTTAACTTGCCCATCTGGCTGGCTGGCCAAAAGACTGCCGAATTTAGCTACTACTTTTTGATTTTCATAGCGTTTGCCAGCACATTGATGGCTGGCTGGCTGGTCTGGTCTGGCCTGGCTGAAGCGACGAGATTACACAGCAATTATTGATTGTGTTGTTGTTGTTGTTGTTGTTGTTGTTGTTCGATGTGTGCCAGCACATTGAAGGTCTCAATGCATTGAGAAATGCAGAGCGTGCATGTTGAAAGCACATACTGGCAGGCGTAATGTTAATGATCATTATATGTAGCGAAATGAAACATTAAGTTATTGTTGTTGTTGTTGTAGCCAAGTTGAGTCGAGTTTGCCAGCACATTGAAGAGAGAAATTGCTCCAAAAATTGGCTGGCTGACTGGCTGGCTGGCTGGTTGCATTTGTTTGTTTGTATATGTATGTGTGCCAGCACATTGAAGACAACTAAAAGCTCACATTAAAAGTAAGCAATTATTGTTGGCTAGCTGGCAGGTATGATGTTGTAGTAGTAACGATATATATTTCAGCACCACTCGAACGGATCTGCGAGCAGCAACACCGCAGAAGACGACAACGACGACGACGACGAGCGATGAAAGCGACGACGACGACGACGACGACGCCGGCAGAGGCAGATGACGAGGCAGATGACAAGCAGCTGCAGCAGCGTTGAAGAAATCGTTGCGGTTGAAGTTGAGTTTGCCAGCACATGGACGATAATTGCATAGACTAGCAATTAAAATGCCGGCTGGCCGAATATTAACACACTAGACTGTGTATTGTGATGATGATCAGCTACGTGTGTGCCAGCACATTGAGGTATACGCATTGGAGCATGCGTGAAAGCTCTGGCTGGCAGGTATTTGTATTTATATAAGCTACTTTTTTTTTAGTAGCATACTTATTTGGGCTGCACATTAAGTGTGCTTGTAACTTTAAAAATTATAGGAAATTAGCAATTAAAACTTAAAAGAATAAAAATAAAAATTAAAAATATACAAGAAAATTACTAATTCCCACCAATTCCCACTATTAAGTTGTTTGAATAGTTTTTTGATTTGATAAAATGAATGGGGGGGGCTTATTGACTCGGAGAAGCCGATATAGTTAAATCATTGCTAGTCCGAAGAAAGCCAGCAATTTGTTGCTGCATAATTGCCATTTGGCCCCGCATTTCATCGGTTCGTTCTTGCTCCTTTATGAGCAGCTCTGTTAACAGCGCAATGTGACGGCTTTGGTCAACTGCAGCTGTTTCACGTTGTTGTTGTTGTTGTTGTTGTTCTTGTTGCTGTTCCACAGCAACATCAACCTGCATCTGCTCATTTTCAGCAGAAGAATTCTGTTTTTGTTGTTGTTGTTGTTGTTGCTGTGGACGAGCAACGTTTTGGCCAAGTGCCTCCAGCTTTTGCTGTTGTAAAATTACAATTTCCTCTCTATTGAGAGGCACGCCTGGCTGTAAGAGCTGGCGATTTTTCTGCTCTTGCTGGAGCTTATTGAGTTGTTCCAACCTCGAGCGAGGATCCAATTTGGACTCGCTCGAAGCAGGAACATTTGTGGCAACGTTTTTATTGTTATTTTTATTATTATTATTTGGCTTATTTTGCCTTTTTGATTGTTGTTGCTTTTGTTTTTGTTTTTGTTTTTGATTTGGCAGGTGAGCAGAGGAGGAGGCTGCATTATTATTATTAGTAATTTTAGCAGCAACATCAACTGATTTTGATTGAATCTGTTGTTGTTGCTGTTGTTCAGCCTGCCCCTTCCTCTGTTTTTGATTCGCTTTGCGTTTATTACGCTTAGTATTAGTATTATTCTGCTTTGGAGCAGATTTGGGCAGAATATTATTATTCTTCTGTTTCCCTTGCTGTCTGCTCGGCTGCTGCTGCTGCTGCTGCTGCTGCTTCGGCAGGGAAACAGAAGAATTCTTGTTGTTATTGTTCTTTGGCCTATTTTGGCCAATAGTGTTGGCTTTATTAGTCGCCAGTTTGGACTTGAGCAAGTTAATGTAGTAAATACACTTTTTGTAATTGCCAGTGTGAGCCTGGCCACAATTGGCGCAGCGTGGCGGCAACGAAATCGGCTTGGTGCAGAATTTAGTCGCATGCTCATTGCCGCATTTGACACAACGAGGTGTATGCTGGCAATATCTGGCGGTATGATTGTATCGCTGGCAGCGAACACATTGAGGCAAGTAATTTTCGCTACGCTTCGGCCACTCGAAGCGTATAGCAAATTTACAAAGCGTTGTGACATTGAAGATTGTTCTGTTCATTGCAGCTGGCTGTGGGGCCAGTTCAATGAAGAACAAATTGGGAGAATATGTGCCAGTACCATTGCGATTTTTATAAGTTGGGTTATATACGTTGCGAACCGTATAACCCAGCTCAGTCAGCTCACCTCGGATACGTTGTGGGGGCGTGGATGAAGGTAATCCACATGCAACGACCCGGAATGAGCGATCCTCACGCAACTGATAAGTATTGTATTTGAATGTATTGTCCGCTTTGAGGACATGTATGATTTGGCGATAAACCTCAGAAGTTTTGGGCAAGATACGAAGGGTATCCGAGCGGCCCAGTTTGATAATGTAGTCGGCAATGGCTGGCAAATGATTATTAAACAAAAATGTTAAATAGTCAATGTCACTAATGACTTCAACCGAATGATTAGAAGGAACATTATTGCCATTTGTATTAGTATTGGTTTGAGGCTGTTGTTGTTGTTGTTGTTGTTGTTGACGCAAGTGCACAACGATTTGGGGCGGCTTAAAAGCCTTTACAGGCGCATCTGGAGGTTGTACATTTGCCATTTGATTGAAATTAAATGCTCCTGGAGCGTTATGATTGGCTGTGGCTGTGGCTGTGGCTGTGGCCGCGGCCGCTGCATTTGTGGCCAAAAAGGGTGCAGAATTTAATTCTGCTTGAACAGCGGCAGCCAGCGAAGGAACTGTATTGTTCGTGTCAGCAATTTGTTTTGAAAAGTTAATATTATCATTAGCAGAGAAAGCAGCCGCAATCTGTAGCTCTGACTTGGAATGTAATGGCTTTGTGATTGTCTGTGTCTGATCTTGAACGTTTTGCTCGCTTGAACGAGCATCTGACGATTCGAAATCAGATTCAGACAGTAGTTTTATGTTTTGTAGGAAATTTTTATTCTTATTTGGATTTTTATATAGCTTGGATTCTAAACGATTCGCATGTAATTGGGCAAAAAGTGAATTTGCCGAGAGTTCTTTGGCCGATTTTCTTACGCTTTTGCGACGAGCTTGACCCTGAATCAATGGTGTGTGTCGCAATGTGCTGTACAGTGAGGCACTGGCACAGACACCGGCGCCAGTACCAAGACCAGCAGCCACAGTGGCAGCCGAAGCAGCAATGACAGTATTGCTACTATCAATGCTGACGCCGCCGCCACCACTGCAGCCAACAGAAATGGCACTAGCACCGGGCTCACCAGAGCACTCACCCCCAGCATCAGTGGAGGCTAAAACTGGCAATGTTGAATATTGCGGCAAGACAACATTGCTGAGAATTATTGGCCTTATTGGCCGTTCTGATGTAGCCAAAACAGCTGGCGACGATGCTCGTGATGAGGCTAAATCGTCTGAATTGCTGGTCGGAAATGGAGTATCGGCCATAGCCAGACCACCAACTGAATTAATTGAATTGGTAGGCGAAGAATTGATCGCAATAGCCGCAGCTGGGGGCGTATCCGGCAATGTGGCGCTTGTAGTATCATATAGCTCAATCATACGTCTATAGTATGCAAGCTTTTCCTGCACATTGACAGGTAATACAGGTGATACAGTGCTGCTGTTCTCCCCATTGCCATTGGCAGCCATATTGGCTGTCGATCCTGACATTTGCAGGGCTGGCATTATCGAAGACGATGACAATGGCAGAGCGGATTCGCACACTGTATTATTGTTGTTGTTGTTGTTGTTTGTCTTCTGAGACATTTTGGATAGCATTAATTATTATTCTTAAATAAATCTATTTTTAGAAAATGTATAATTGTATAAAAGTAAGTATTAATATTAACGAGTATGAATATTTAGGATAAAGTATTTTAAATTTAGAAAAAATTACTCACTAATGAGTACTAAATTTAGTTAGGGACTAGTTGCAATGAATATTGCAATTTAAAATTCTAGAAATTCTAAAATTCTAGAAATTATGTTTGTTTGTTAATTTGTTAATTAGGGCTGTTTATTGAAAGCAGCCCGAAAATATGCTACACTTATTGAGATTCGTAAAAGACAGGGGAATAGAGACAATGATGGCCGCCAGCTGCTGCTGACCAATCACAGCGCTTGGTTTCCCTGATTTTCCTGCGTTATTGTTCGCAGCACGAAAGTATGCTGCACTTTAAATACACGAGAGCAGGGTATGATTAAAGCTGAAAGCATTGGTGGCCGCTAACCAGTGCAGAAATTATTTATCAATTAAATATCGTTAAATAACTATTGGAAAAAATTTCTAAAAATTAAATCAATATATACTAATTAATTTTCAAAATTAATGATAATTAATGGAACCTAGAAAATGACATGTAGATTACTATTTTATTATTTTTAAAAAAGTAGATTGTGATTAGAAAAGCTATATTGGCGACGACACGCCTTATTGACTAAATTAAATTAAATAACAACAATAGTACCCCAGAAAGAGTAATTACTATCAATTATTTTTAATTTTTAAAGAAATATGGCAAAATATATGTATGCCCTATGCACTATTTAGTATTGTAGTTAGAAATAATTATTAACTAGTAATTTAGAAAAATATTAATAATTAAATTATCAATAAAAATCTTTAAATGAATGTTGTTGCGTATATGCTAGGCAGAAAGAATCAAACACTTAAAGACGAGACAAACAGCTGCGACAAACTGTTTTCGGTGAGTCAATCGTCAGAGTGAGTCATAAGCACAAAGCACACGCACATACGAGACAAAGGGAAACTATTGTCCCTTGATTCTTGTTTGTTGAAAATCCGGTAGAAATTCACTGAACACACAATAGACGGCGTTCAGCTACTTGGTTGTTGTTGTTGTTGTTGTTGTTTAAAGCACTCTAATTGTTTTCCAATATGTGGGCGACGACACGCCAAGTGCTATTTTTTATTGATACGAGTATTTTTAATTCGCTGAGGACTTGATAGAGGGCGCTCAGCGTAATTGTGCAGGGAGCTTTCTAACAAAAGCACTATCCTTGTGCTTTCATTGATTTGATCAAAGTTGAAATGCTAAAATGGTAAAAGCTGGGCAATGTAAATACAATTGTATTGCAAGCTGTGCGATAGGTGGCGCTATCGCATGCACCTTGCAACCAAAGGATAAATATTTGATAAAATGTATATAATAATATAATAAAATATATTAAAATGTATGAATATTGTAATTAATGTTTGCACAATGTTTTTGTGCAATAATTGTTGTTGTTGTTGTTGTTGTTTATGGCGACGACACGCCGTTCCGATTATTAAGCTCAAGGCGACGACACGCCGAATTAATTGTAGTCTTCTTTAATATGATTATTGTTTTAAAATGCGAGTATCGCAGTCTTGCAGGTGTGCGTATATTTTGTGCACACACAAGGGCCACTGGGTACACATACACACACACAAACGCTAGCTGCAATAGTTTGGACAATGTGTTAGAATTGAAATAGAAATACACCCGAGAAAGAGCAGAATGAAAGAAACACAAACGGACACACTCTCAGATAGTGAGAGCGTATGCAACAAGTATGCAAAAGCAAAAGCAAAAGCAAATGAAACGCGTCAAGGACAGAGGCAATAGACTCTTCTGTTTTCGATGCCAGCCCAACTAGAAAAATCTGCCTACAACTGTACGCTCAACAAAATGCTAAATTCTTAAATGCAAAACGTGCATATAAGACGCACAGAATACAAAAAAGAAAAGATTCCGTTATTATATTCTATTCTGCTGCTGAAATGCTGCTGCTAAGCCGAACAAGAATATGCAACAAGTGCTCGTGTTCTCGTTCGCGCGTTCGTATTGTGCGCTAGACAGAGACGCACGATCAATCTGTCAACGCTTCGTGTCTCGCTAAACAGCGCTGCTTCACTCTGATTGGCTGCTGCCTGCCACTGTTCTGCTGCTCTGCCGCTCTATAGCTCTTTTTCGCTCAGAGCGGGGGTGTAGGAGAGAGCGATATGCCGAAATTATTTCTCCGGCTTGCGTAACGCTGTTGTTGTTGGTGTAGGTTAGGGTTTTCGTCTCGGTTACTGCTGCTGCTTGCAACAGATTTTTGGTCTCGCTGCTGTTGTTGTTATTATTTGTTGTTATTTGTTGTCGTTGCTGTCGTTATTTAGCCGATTGTCTGCTAGATTTGATTTCCATGCGATTAGCATGAGAGTGAGCGAGCGCAGAAGCTGTAAAAAAGATAATAATTTCACGCTCCGCGGTTTTGATATGAGCAAGAGAGCAAATACACACACACGCGAACTATATTAAGTGTATGCATGTAATTTGGTGTTTTTGCTGTCTACTGTATTGTATTGCTGTTGCTGTTTGCTGCAACTGAGATGCCTGCGCCTGCGAAATACACGGCAAATGTATAGCGGGGGCAGCAGGGGTGGGGGGAAGCGAACGAGCAACGAAGTTTTTTATAAAGAAACGAAACGACGCTAGTTGCTAATTGCTAAGCATTGCGACAAATGCTGTACTTTTTGACTATTTGATTGAAAAAATGACGCCAAAACATCGACGTCGATATGACAAATGTAGAATGCAGAATTTTTGGCTGGCGCTGTGTGTGTATATATGTGTATATATGTACGCCAGTGTGCAATTTGCCCAAAGAAAATGTATGAAAATGTATGAAAATGTATGGAAAAAAGGAGTATAAAATTTATACTGGTGGTATGCCAGTTTTATTACCTTAGTGCTGATAAAGTGTTGAGGATTATTTGTTAATTGCTGTTTGATTGCAATTATTGCATTATGATTTGTATTATTTGCAGTTATTTTGCATTTATGTTTATTGATTATTGTTAATTGTTAATTTTTGATGGGCATAATTGTATGCGTGTGTAACTCGTGTCGAGTGTAATTTAATTAATTAAAAAACCAATTTCAATTTCAATTTCAATTTCTATTTAGAAAAAGGTGTAGAGGCAGTAGCACACACACAAAGGAAACTTTTGTACAGCAATCAAGGCAAATCAAAAGCGAAGCCAAGCCAAGCCAAGCCAAGCCAAGCCAAGCCACGCCGACGCTATGTACTTTTAAATGACCACTACTCGAAATACACGAAATACTCGCACACACACGCACACAAACACCAATGCAGCATCAAAGTATTAGTTATTAGTTAGTTAGTTTGATTAGTTTTTGCGAAAATGTCGGATCAATTATTAATGATTAAAACAAAAAGAACAAAAAGAACGCGAGTTGCAGCGCTTGCCGTTCAATCGTATAACTCAATAATATTAATCGCTTTCACTTATTCACTTTTCACTTGTTTGTTCTTATTCACTTGCGATTATATAGCTTGTATTTAGTATTAGTGCTTACTTTATGCACTCTACATACTGACACTTTAACTGAGACAAGCGCGCAACGACAACTCCAACTCAATGAGACTCAAATCAACCGGCCGACAACACCGGACACCACAACCGTCACCATCGAATCCACTAAAGCAATTGAGAAGACATATGAGGAGAATAGAATAAGAACACCAAATCCTTTTTTTTCCTCTCTCTCTCCTCTGCTGTCGTTCCCTTGCGCTCTGCTCCCCGGTGCTCGCGACTCGACTCGACTCGACTCGACTCGCCTTGCCACTGAATGCGACTGCGACTGCGACAGAGACAGAGACAGAGACTCGGACACGGCCATCTCACTGCCAGCCTTTTACATGTCCGAGCTGCTGCTGCTCGTCTCGCACCTCTCACTCACTCACATGTGATTGTTGTTGTTGTTGCTACTGCTGCTACTACTTGTTAGATTACTCCTGCTTATTTGCCTCGATCCAAGATTAGGAGCGAGAGCGGGAGCGGGAGCGGGAGAGCGGCAGAGCGACGGGCGAACACACAGGCAGAGAGTGCATATATTTTCACAAATGTATGTATGTGTATAATTACAGATTCTGCATGTGTATGAGTGTAAGTGTATGTATGGCACGTAGGCCATGTTATGACTTTTGTCTTTTGTATGCATTTTCTAATTCCTCGTCACTTTTTACAGAGTATTTACATATTTTATTTTGTAGTGACTATGTGGGAGGAGATTTTTGAATGGGAACAGAAAGGGAAGAGCACAGATTATAGTTTTCGAGAAGTTTACTTATTGACTATTTCTTAAATATATGCGCGTTTTTTAGTTAATTCAGCAAGTATGCATTTTTTACAATTGTTTTAGTGTTAGGGTATGTGATTGCATTTAAATGCAGTTTTGAGTGTGTTTTTTGTATGCGAAGGGTGTGCAGGACAGGCATGGCCAATTATTATGCAGCTGCCTGCATACCCTTTTGATACATGATTCAGGCATACTCTTTTTTTTTTTTTTTGCTCTTTAATTATATAATTTTAGTATAATTTTTGTAAATAAATTGTGCCTTGTCTTAGAATTAAGCGCATATAAATTAAGGGGGGTGGGGGGGGAGTCTGTGAAGCGCCAGCGAATCTCAGATATTCGCCATAAGCCATCAGGTGTGATACGAGTCGTCAAATTGACATTGATCGGAGGGAATGTGTGGAAATTTTGTATTATATTAGTTGTAGATTATTCTTAATTTTAAATATTTGTAGCAGCGTGAAAATGGCTGCGAAAAGCCATAGATGAGGTGGGCAGGAATTATAAATTTAAATGCTAAAAGAGACTTTTTTTTTAAAAAATCCCACCTTGGCATTGATTTCGCAGATAATTTCCGCTGCCAGTTTTGATTTCTTCTATTTTCTTTGTTTGTATGTTTTTTAGGGGAAATATTACGCATATAGAATGCTGCCACTTTTAGACTTGTGCCTTCCCTCACTGTCTTGAAAACACAAATGGCAGCAAACAAATGGAATCGGCCTTAAAAGGGAGTTTTTTTTTTTTTGTTTTGATTAGTGTATATATATATATGTGTTTTAGTTTGTATGCAACTTTTAGTTGCGTTTTGGCAAGTGTAATCATAAAAATTATTATTATTCTAATTAGGCTAACAATTTAATTGTAGGTGTGATAGTTTTTGAATTAATACAATAATAAAAAGTAAAAATATATTATTTATATGTATGTATGTGTGTTTGTGTAGGTGTAGTGTATTAAAAAATAATAGTTTTGATTGTAGTTTGTAGTTTGCGTGGCAACCAGAGGAGAAGCTGCAGCTGGATACGCCGTATAGATGACGCTGCTACTGCCGCTGCCTGTTGACTGCCGTTGACTGCCGTGTAGGTGGCGCTTTATCATGTTGCCGTATTGCATGGCAAGCAGATAAGCGGATATGATGATAGTGTTGTTGTTTTTGTTGTTTTTGTTGTTGTTGTTGTTGTTTGCTGTTGTTGTTGTTGTTGTTGCTGCCGAGAGTAGCTACTACTTGTTGGTTTTCGTAGCGTGTGCCAGCACATAGACGAAGACAAGCATTTTTAACTTGCCCATCTGGCTGGCTGGCCAAAAGACTGCCGAATTTAGCTACTACTTTTTGATTTTCATAGCGTTTGCCAGCACATTGATGGCTGGCTGGCTGGTCTGGTCTGGCCTGGCTGAAGCGACGAGATTACACAGCAATTATTGATTGTGTTGTTGTTGTTCGATGTGTGCCAGCACATTGAAGGTCTCAATGCATTGAGAAATGCAGAGCGTGCATATTGAAAGCACATACTGGCAGGCGTAATGTTAATGATCATTATATGTAGCGAAATGAAACATTAAGTTGTTGTTGTTGTTGTTGTTGTTGTAGCCAAGTTGAGTCGAGTTTGCCAGCACATTGAAGAGAGAAATTGCTCCAAAAATTGGCTGGCTGACTGGCTGGCTGGCTGATTGCATTTGTTTGTTTGTATATGTATGTGTGCCAGCACATTGAAGACAACTAAAAGCCCACAAAAAGTAAGCAATTATTGCTGGCTGGCTTGGCAGGTATGATGTTGTAGTAGTAACGATTTATATTTCAGCACCACTCGAACGGATCTGCGAGCAGCAACACCGCAGAAGACGACAACGACGACGACGACGAGCGATGAGAGCGACGACGACGACGACGACGACGCCGGCAGAGGCAGATGACGAGGCAGATGACAAGCAGCTGCAGCAGCGTTGAAGAAATCGTTGCGGTTGAAGTTGAGTTTGCCAGCACATGGACGATAATTGCATAGACTAGCAATTAAAATGCCGGCTGGCCGAATATTAACACACTAGACTGTGTATTGTGATGATGATCAGCTACGTGTGTGCCAGCACATTGAGGTATACGCATTGGAGCATGCGTGAAAGCTCTGGCTGGCAGGTATTTGTATTTATATAAGCTACTTTTTTTTTAGTAGCATACTTATTGACGTTGCATTGAAAAATGCAAAGTTGTTGATTTAAAAATAATAATTTTAAAAATAATAAAGTGATAATAAATAAAAAGAATAATGGAGAAAAATAAAAAGAAAAATGAAAGGTGTTTTTTATGTACATTTTTGTACGTTTGGATTTTAGGCGGGTTTTCCGATTTTTAACGGAAAAGATTTGATGGCGCTTGGCGATGAATTAGATCATAGCCAGGCCAAATTCGTTGAAGACGACGATTTGGACGAATACGCCCTTGGAAAAATAGCTTTTTAGCTAATTGATTTGGATGAATTGCTAGTCGGTCATTGTAACGACTAGAGTGGACATTTATTTGGTCCCAAATTGTGACAGAGTTTGTGTCTTGGTGCAGCGTACGACCGCTTACATAGTATGGTGCACCACAAATGAGCCTCAGGGCACGCGATTGAGCACTCTGCAATTTACGCAAATGTGTGTCAGCCGCACAGCCGTAAAGCTCCAAACCATAATGCCAGATGGGAGCTATGATTTGTCTATAAATTAATAATTTATTTTTTCTTGACAATTGTGATTGGCGAGCAGAGAGCAGCCATTTATGTTTGGACAGCTTTGAATTAACTGTTTGAGCAGTGGCACGGGTATGTTGTGCCCATTTCAATTTGCTGTCCAGATGCAAACCCAAATATTTACAATGGCTCTTGACCGGTATGACGTTATTATCTATTTTAATTGGATTTGGATCTAAACCAGTGTAAGCGCTGCGATTGTATAAAGTAAAGAGAATGTGAACCGACTTGCTGCTGTTTACTTTAATGTTCCATTTTTTGGCCCATTCAGCAAACCGATTCACATGCTCCTGCATATTGAGACTGGCAATCTCAGCATTGACTGCACTGCAAAGAAATGCAGTGTCGTCTGCGTAGGTTGCCGTAAGTCCTTGTGTTTCACATTTAAAGATGTTGCGAGTGAAAGGCAATTGATGAATTGCCATATTTAGGTGCTCAGCGATGCATGGCATGTCTGATACGTAAATGTTAAATAACAAGGGCGCCAGAACACTGCCCTGCGGTACACCAGCCAGAATTGGCCGAGGCGACGACAGGCAGGGGCCACCATTGCCATCATCAGCCAATGCATTGCCCAGCACAGAAAAGCTACGGTTTGACAAGTAGGATCGGAATAGTTTGAAAAGAGGCTCGCTCGTGTGCATGCGAAGCTTAAACAGTAGCCCGTCATGCCATACACGATCAAAAGCTTGTTGCAGATCAAGAAATACTCCCGATGTGCAATAGCCCTTCTCGAATGCATAGTTAATGTGCTCGACAAGCCGATGCACTTGTTGAATGGTGCTATGATTCTCACGGAAACCAAATTGATGGTCCGGAATCACTCTAGCACCATCCAAATTAACTTTATCCTCCATTGGGGATTGCAATTCCTCTAATAGCCGCTCATAAACAACTTTCTCGAATAATTTCGAAAAGGTTGATAATAAGCTTATTGGCCGATATGATGAGAGTGCCGATGTAGATCTTGTGCCGCCCTTTAAGATCATACGGACAGATGCACATTTCCATTGTGATGGAAAATAGTGCAATCGAAGCATATTGTTATAAAGGAGCAGCAGAAAAAGCCTAGCATTTTTTGGTAAAGATTTGACAAGGAAATTGTCGATTTGGTCAAGTCCAGGAGCTTTGCGTAGTTCTAGTTGCTTAATATAAGCATCTAACTCGCTCAGCGTTACATGGCGCATACGTGATACGGACGAATTACTGTCATTTGTAATGACGGTTTGATTGAGAAAGTGCTCCACACGACGACAATGCTCAGAAGGAGCAAAATCAAATGGTGTGAAGCGATCTTCAAGTTCATCGGCAAAGGCCTCAATCCGATCATTCTCAGATTGACACCATTGCCCATTCGGATTCCGAACACTATGCTGAGCATGTGGTTGTCGTTTCAGGTTTTTTGTGGCATGCCACAGATTAAAATCGCCTTGCTTCTGAGGGTCAGCATTGCGCAAAACAAAATCGACATATTCTTGAC